>CM073458.1:11867500-13067500 GCA_037074485.1 Delonix regia
TTGCTTCTGAATCTTTTATTCTAAACCAGTGCATGAATAAAAGCAGAAAAAGACTAGATGCAGCAATATAGAAAACAAACTTCTGACTTCAATTCTTGGTACTTCAGTGATACTAAATATGCACAAAATAGTAATTGTAAAGGATTGATTTAGTACAAACAATTTGAGAGGGATCAAATTGTCACAAAGTATAAAAGTGAAGGTTAGATTTGGTACTTTTTTCCAAAACCAAACTTCTAATTACTAGCCATCCAAACATGGTTTTGGAACTTCTTAGATCATAGTTTCCTTTACGTGCTTTTGTTATCTTATTACAACAGATCCAAAAGTTGGTTGCTTATGAATGTTTTATTCTTCATCTGCCATTGCACTTTCTAAACAAGTACTTAAATAAAGGTAGAAAAAACTAGATGCAAACATATATATTACCAATATCTGACTTCAGTTCTTGATGTTGCAGTGATATGGCGTTCGAATACTGCAAGAGAGTCAGAGAAATCATAAGGGAACTGCTGAAAGGTGTGTCAGAAAGTTTAGGATTGGAAGCAAACTACATCAGTAAAGCTGTGAATTTAGACTTAAGCTTTCAAGTCTTCACTGCAAATCTGTACCCTCCATGTCCACAGCCAGAACTTGCTGTGGGGTTTCATCCTCACTCTGATCATGGCTTGCTCTCTATAGTAGCAGAAAATGGCATTAGTGGCCTTCAGATTCTGCACAATGGCAATTGGGTCAAAGTGAATGCTCCTCCCAATGCTCTAATGGTTAACACAGCTGATCTGCTGGAGGTTCTTATCTAGCTTTCTGGTTAAACCCCATAATCATAGCTCCCATCTTCTCAATATGCAGATCATTAGATATATCTGCAAACATAGCTAAAACATGCATAGAGCATATTTGGCCTGAACTTTCTTATTTATGTCTTGTGTAGATTGTGACTAATGGGAAGTACAAGAGCAATGTGCATAGAGCAGCTCTGTACAGCAATACAACAAGGGTATCAATGGTGGTCACAAATGGGCCATCACTAGACCAGCTCATCTGCCCTGCACCAGAGCTGGTCAGTGAAACCCACCCACTAGCCTATACTTCATTAACATACAGGCAATTCTATGAACTTCAGCAAGGCAAGCCATCTGAGAAGAAACGTGCCTTGGATCATCTACGCATTCCAGTTTAGATAACTTTTTGTTCATACCAAGCTTGAATAATCAGCAATTGATATATATATATATTGTATGTGTGATTCTCGTCCGTCTAGTATATCAATGTTAATCAAGCTTTTTTACCCATGAATTGACACATGGCATCTTTAAAATTGGAATGAGGTCAAGTAGTAAATTTTTGTGATCAAGCTGGAATGAGTAGCAGCATTGAAGTTCATTTTGAATAATATACTGGTCTGGAACCACATAATGTGCTGCTTCAAGTATGTCTTTGTATAAGATCATCTAACTAGTTTGAGTTTATGTTACACTGTATGGTTGTGATTCTTGTGAGAACTCATGGATTAAGTTATGCCAGCTTGGATGAGAAAATTGTATATGTTTGTTTATACTGTTTTTATAAGGGTGAATCTCACTGTCGTAGATAGTGACTTATGGGACTGCTTATGTCCCTCTTTGGTTCGAGTTGAAAAGTATGGACATAGGCAGGGAAAGAAATATAACATATGTAGATATTAATATCATAATAGAATAAAATCTGAAACATCAGTACTTGAAAATCACGGATATGGGCAAATGTATCGCATGCGAAACCATACAATATATATGATATAGTATCTTCTAAGATGTTAGAATATGCATTATATATTTTAAGAAGAAATACAAATTCCAGGACAAAACAAATAACAAATTCATATAAGATCCAAGTGTCTATGTATATATCAGTTTCATATATGTATCTAGAATACTATTTTATTATTGCAATTTGTTCCTCATATTTAAAGTCGCACGAATCTCAAACTGTTTTGAGGAAGAGATTTGGATCATCTTTACGGCCATTGTATTATTATCTAATGGTCCTAAACTCATTACATCAATTTTTTAATTTATTTTCAATAAATTTCTAAAAAATTATGAAAAATACATAACAGTATATAAAATTCTAGATCTTTTCCTTTTTTACAAGACTTGTTTAAGAGAAAACAAAAAAAAATATAAGATGTGTTAAATAGGCTATAGAAAATTTAAATAGATAAGAAATTATTAAAAAATGTTTATTTTTTCTTTTTTAACAAGATACTATTATAATATTATTAGAAAATCTCCTGTAACAGTAGTTACGTAAAATGATCCAAATCTAAAAGTGATACCACATACTAATCTCTCTATACAAAATTGACGTTATATATTTTTTAAATTATATTTTCATTATTAATAAAACAGTAAGATATTAAATGAAAATCCTTAATTTGATAAATTTAAAGTATCTTCCGTTGGAATCTACAAATAGCTTGAGCTGTCCTACTTATTATTCTCAAAATTAATGGTCAGTACTTTCTTTTTGATCTCAAGGGTTGAGAATAACAATCACACGAGTAAAATTACAAGAACATAATACAATAAAATATTTATCTGCAAATATTGCAATTTAATGAATCAATCTTTTTGTTTTCTCTATAAGCCCACACAAAAAAAAATCATCTGAATTAATGACAAAGTTGAAGAATTGGTCAACCGATATTTGAGATAATAGTCACAATAATAATTGTATCAATACCTATTTTGAGTAATTAAAAAATTAAACTAATTGAGCTCAATTGCATTTGGTTTTTTAATTAATGATTAAAAGACACTGAGTGAATCGATGTTTTGTACAAAAATGACTTTTAAAATAGATTAACTAAAAATATAAATTCAGTAATATATATATATATATATATAAATACTATTATGAACGAACAATAATAGAATAGTAAATTGGTTATCATCCACTAAAACTATTTGCAAGTGAGTGAATTCTTTTTCAGTTAAACATCTTGATAGAATATATATATATATATATATATATGACCTATAATAAAAATATTGTATAAAATTGCATCGAATAAACAATAGTAAAAAGATTCCATTGAATTAATATCATGCTCCACAAATTGATAGATGAATTCTCTCTAAAAAAAAATAATAAACCAAATTAAGATATCTATTATTATTATTATTATTATTATAGTTGATTGAAAAAGTAAAATTTTAAACAAAAACCCAATTTAAACATGCAAGGTACTTTCTCTAAGTGAGAATTGAACTCAACGTCCATATACAAAACTTAGATTAATAATACAACCAAAGTAAGCAATTAAATAATTTGGTCATTTATCTCCACTAATTATCACGAATTATCACTAATAGGCATCTTAAAACGACATAAAGGACAAACATTCCCCTTGTGCACCCAACTAATAATACAAATTTTATGAAACAAGTGTAAGCAAGGCAAACGAACACCTTCTGCATCATCCTTATAATATTCAAGACAAATTGAACAATCATCTTCTTCTTCCACCCTCACTGTCTCCAATCCTTCAATGAAGGATTCACTTGCAGGCACCAACACATTGCCTTGATCTTCCATAGCTCCATCATCATCACCTTCGTTAGTGAAGTTCCACACGAGAGTTTCAAAATATACACCCATATTCAAAACCTTGTGGTTCTTGTGTGTATTATCAGCCATGTTTCTCGCACAGTCCAGAATCTTCACTACCATGGACCTGCTTGCATCTTCAGGAACAAAGAAATCAAGAAAAACGATATGGAATGCTAGTTCCTCTATTACCTCCTTTGAGATGTTGGAGTAAACATGCGAAGCAGTGTGAAAATCGTAGTCCATGCTTGGAATACGCCAGTTCCAGTTTTTGCAGGTAACTGTTATATTGAAGAACTGATCATCATCGCTTGCAGAATTGTTAGTGGCAACAGTTTTAGGTGATTCTAGTGGGAAAACTTTATATGTGCAGGTCTCGTAATAAGGATCCATGGCGTTAGATGATACAAAGAAGGAGAAAAGAATTTTAGGGTTTAGTGCTGATTAAGAGGAAAAGGTATAAAGTGATGAAAGAAGAGTTTAGAGAAGATAGTTAGTGAGGGTTTTGATATGTCAATATTTATGTATTTATTTATAACTGGTATCCTAATAACGATCACAACTCTATCTATCTCTCACAATACAAATCAAACTCTATCTCTCTCTCTCTCTCTCTATATATATATATATAAATACATAAATATTGACATATCATATTCAGTTTCTTTTTTTAAATGTACATATTTGTAAATTTGATTTAAGATATTTGGTAAAAAATTTATGAAATATTTAAATTAAGTAACACCTCTCGACGTAAGTTTTAAGAAGTGTTCATGAATATTCCTTTTAACGAAATATATATATATATAGTCCACGTTCGTTAGATCTCAAGGCATTTGGCTTTTTACGTTATAAATAAATAAATAAATAGATACCTATTAATTTTAAGTATGGATAAACATATAAGCCTTTGCGTTACACTTCAATCATTTTTTTTGTTTTGATTTCCTTGACATATGAAGTTTCGTTTTTTCGTTTTAAATTATTCCTACAAGGAAATGATATTTGTAATTAAACAGTACTCAGGGTTAAGGGATAATATAAATAACTTGCATTTTAAAATATTTAAATTAATAATTTCTCTAATGAAGAACAAATATATATTCAAGTTATGTATCATTGTTATATGAATTGAAGTGCGCAATCCTTTCTGGTAAATGCATAAATATTTAATTGTATTTAGCAAAATCTAATTTCAAAATCTAATCACTTATATCAAATTGCGTTGACGAGTGTTTCATTGCATTGGATAAATTAGAACTTTTAAAGTATGAATCTGATAGTATTATCATCCATTGAATTCTTGCTTCATACTTATGAGTTAAATAATATTTGAATAATCAATGTGATCGCCTTATCATTAGCCCTATGTTAATAATAAATAAGTAAAAATTAAATTTTAATTTTCATTCTTATAATTTCACCAAATTTTTTAGTTTTTAATTTATTATATTAAATTGCGCTTCATATGAATGAGTTAAATAATATTTGAAATAAAAAAATCTGATAGCCTTTTATTTTTTTTCTGGAATCAATCTGATTGTCTCATCATTAGTTAAAGTCAATAAATAAATATGTTTCCCAAATTTAATTGTTTATTTTCATTTATTATTCCTTACACTGTCCGTAATGAGCCTTCCTAGTTCGTACACTATCGTTATTACTAATTTTCAGTCATACAGTTTCATCCTAATTTTAATTTGGTTCATATAGTTTAAAAGTAATTCAATTTCTACAGTTTCCAAATGTTTTAATTTAATCTTTATTATTAAAATTCTGCCAAAACAATTTAACAAAAATGTTTTAAAATCAGAAACAAAAAACACAATCAAACAGGAGCACAACTCCATGTCAAGGACGAGATTATTATGTGTAATTTTAAAAATATTTGACATCAAATTATTTTAAATAAATAAATTATAATAAAAAAACTGAATATGATATATCAAGATGTATGTTTTAGCGAGACTTACGGTGAAGGACTATAACTTTAAAATATTTATAGAAGAATCTTAATTTTTTAAATTATTTTTAAAAAATCTAAAAATTGAATTATTTTAGACTCAAAGACCTTGCCCAAGACTTATGAGATCAATTTCATATTGTTTACATTTATAAAATCCTATTTTTAATTTATTAACCAGCACATAAAACTTGATGGATAATCGTTCTGCATGTTCATCAAGTAGAAAGTGTAACTTTAAATTTTTTTTTTTAAAATCCTGAAACAAGAAGCTGGTCTATCTTCTACAGGGTCATGGGCCTCTCTATTGGGCCATATATTCAATATAAATTACGCTATGCTGAGTTTCAATGAACTTCTAGACGTACGGGCATGAACTAATAAATTTTGTTCTGGTTAAATGTTAGTAATTACATAATGTAATTATCCTCCGATAGATATTAATTAGAATATTTATCATTAGTAATATTGTTATTATTCATATAATACGAATTCAAATAATAAAAGCAATAATGATAGTCATTTTAAAGAAGCTACTTGTCACGCCCCGAATTCCCTGGGATGTGACCGGCACAGATCACGAGGAAATCCCCATGACCTGCAAGCCTACACTAAAGGGACGATCGTTAACATACATTACCAATACTCATAATGTCGTTGCCTTAGTATATATGGTGGGAATGTCCATTACAAAACGAGGCCTCATGTAGAAATTTCGGCAGCACCTCCCCAGTAATTAAGACGTCCCGAAATTTCTACAGGGTTCTGCAAGGCAATACATAAATAGGGGAGCTCCGCTCCCACCAGCCCAAATCCACGAATACAACAAAAGACAAAAACATGGCGGGTTCAACTGTGGTCACAAAATAATCCCGTATACAGTAATGGCTACCAAACTAAATATATATATACATCCCAAAAGAAAATGTCAAATTTGGAATCTAACAAAAAGGGCACGTCTCGCACCCAATCAAGCGGCTCAATGCAGCTCCTCGATCAATGCTCCACCGGCTCCAGAAGATCGCCTAACTCTCTTTCTGGACCAAAAGTTTTCCGGCAGATAGCACCCCAAGTTAGTAAACCATTTCATATATAAACGGAAGCTTTAACAAAAATCAAGGAGTAATACAGTGCAATAGTGTTTAAATCCATAAACTTGCAATTTAACAGTCGAACGAAATAACCATTTATCATAAACGTCAAGTCAACAACCATTCTCAGTTAAGCAATCAATTGTGACAAACAATCAAGATTAAGACTGCTAAGAATCAACGGGCGAGGGTACACAACCCTCGAAAGCATCAATCAACAAGCGAGGATACACAATCCGCGAGGGTAACTAACCAACAGGTGAGGACACTCAGTCCTCGAGGGTAACTAACTAACAGGTGAGAACACTCAGTCCTCGAGGATAACTAACCCACAGGCGAGAACACTCAGTCCTCGAGGGTAACTAACCCACAGGCGAGAACACTCAGTCCTCGAGGGTAACTAACCCACAGGCGAGAACACTCAGTCCTCGGGGGTAACTAACCAACAGGCGAGAACACTCAGTCCTCGGGGTAACTAACCATCAGGCGAGAACACTCAGTCCTCGAGGGTAACTAACCAACAGGCGCGAGTTACGTCTCGCGAAAGCTTATCATTCGTCATTTTCCAAAAATCAAAGAATTTACATCACGCATGTATACAAAGATGAAATTATACGAAAGTTTTCTGTGGTTCTATTATATCTAGCTAGTAACCACCTTTAATCCCATCACAAGTCAATTACCGTAATTACAATCATTCAACACATGCAGAGGTCCCTTGCTTTAAATCTCCCAATTCGGTAAGGCAGAATCAGAAAGAATTTATTTACATTTAGAAAACAATTAAACAAGAACAACCTAGGCAATAATAAGAGTTTCAGGGTGCTATCTGCGCACCTGAACTCTGATCAACGCAAGCGGTACGCTGCCCCCTCCTTGGGGTGCCAGAATCGACCTTACGATCCACCTGTACCGAAGTTCACGCAGGGATTAATCGCCGTTCGGGCCATTATCCTAATTTAGAACCTAACTCCCCCATCTCCTTAATTCCATATCTTTCATTCCTTAACGTGTATTATTTACACTTCTGCCCCATATATTTTCTAAATTTTTCATTCTGGTCCCTGTTTCAAGCCCTAGCCTCCATTTTAATGCAAATCCATCAAATTTCTTAATTCTCATGCCTAGCAGTTTAAAGGTATTAATCTAGAGTAAATATGGATCAATTACAAGTCAGAAATTTTCCATTTTCTCAAGAACCCAAAATTTTCAAAAATTTTCATTTTGGTCCCTGTCAGCCAATCTTCTTACAAGCAGCCAAAATCCATGATTTTAGAGCTCAAATTTGTTGTTTAAGGGCCGAAAATGCTACTTCTAAGCTCAATCTGAAGAGAAAACTAGCTTAAACGTACCAAATCGTCCCAAAAATGTCTAATGTTTGAACTCCTCGTCCTCGCCGGAAAAAATGGCTCCAACGGCGGCCAGGCGAACCGGCGGCAGGTGGAATGTGACGGTCAGAAGGTGGGAAACAGAACCCACCCAACCCGAGGAGGATTACGAGCTGCTCGAGCTCCGTTCCAGCTCACGTATCCTCGCGGCCCAACAGAGAAAATGGGACGTTCCTGCCGGCAGTGAGGTGGTTTCTGACCGGTGAGGGGCCGACGACCTTTAGAGGGAGGCGACTCAACTCCGGCAAGGCTAAGGCACCGTCGTTGCTACTCCACCGGCCTGCACAGCTCAGTATCTTCTTCCTGCGTCTCGGCTGGAGAAGGAGAAGGAAGAAGAAGAAGAAAGTTTCTGAGGGTAGTTTCGTCCTTTCACTGTGGAAGGGGACACGTGGCAGCTCCAGAAAAAAAAACAATGGAGGTTAGCTTCTCGGTCTCGAACCCACGTTCTGAGGAAATGCAGCCTGAAGCCTGACCACTGAGCCAGCCTCAATCTCATTATATTGATTCACCTAACAAAATATTATACCATCAGTTGCATTCAAAATTTTAATTGCTTGGGTTATTACACTACTTGTGACGGTTTATGATCATTCTTCCAATTTAAATCCTTAGTTGGGTAATGATATTTCTTTTTGCTTTTGAAATGGGAGGAAAATATAAGATTGATCTTCTATTTTTATATTTTATAATAATTTTATTTTTCATAAAATAATTAGATAAATTATTTTTTTATAAATTTAATTTTTTATAATTAATTTTCATAAATTTAAATTTTTATGAAATTAATATTTTTATTTGAATTAATGTAAAATTTATTTTGTATAAAATAAAATTTATTAAAAATTAATTTATTACAGTTAATTATAAAGTTATAAATTATCACAAAATATAAAAATAAATTACTGAGCTAATACATTTCCCTTTAAAATTCTCTCAAAATAAAATCTTTATTACATTAATTTAATATAAAAGGAAAGTTCCATGCGAATTATTTGGAAAAAAATGGCTATAATAAAAATAAAAAATACCTTCATTGTAAAAAAAAAAAAAAAAAAAAGGAACCGAGAAAGTAAATGCGGAAAACTACATACTAATCGTTACAATACTAAGCAGGCGGTAATCAAACCGAACCCAGTGGCGAACTGCGCAAATGGCGTCTCGCTCACTGGTCCTCACTCTCAGACGGTAAGCAATACGGCTCATGCTTATCACTCTATTGTTCTACATGCTCTGTTTTATTATGCGTCCATCAGATTCCGAATCTTCTTTTCAGTTCATATTGTTCACTCACCTGAGTCTTCTAATCCTCGGACTCGGGGGACATATGATAGTTCTAAACTGTCTTCTTTCTGGTTTTCTTCTTTCCATTATGTAAGTGACGAAACTGATTGGAATTGATCTCTATCCCTATTTAACTCACCTAATTGGCTGTCCGTTATAGGAGATTTCGAAATAGCGAGTTTGTCAACTGCGATTGTATTTCACTATCTATTTTCAGCAGAGCAAATCTCTCTAGATTTCTCTCGTCGCGTGCGTTGGGAAGTGATTTTGTGGAAGAGACTTCGAACTCTTTGGATGGTGACGACGACCTAAGGAGCAGACTGTTCAGGCTGAGGTTGCCGAAGCGAAGCGCCACCAACGTTCTTCAGAAATGGATCAGTGAAGGGAATCATATTACGGTGTCCGAGCTTCGAGATATATCCAGAGAACTCAGAAAATCTCAACGTTACAAACATGCTTTGGAGGTTTGATCCTTCTCTCAACCATTTTCTCGTACGACGCTTATTTTCATGAAATTGGGGAAATTTTAATAGTAAAGAGGGGTTTTCTATGTTTAATCTCCAGAAGGCTTATGTGTATAATATTTATTATGAGTCTGTCATGGGAAATTATATATCATTTTGATGAATGTTTAATTGAATCGGCATGCTTCTGGATTTACAAGGTATAATCATCGGTTTTAAATGAAGGGTCAAGTTGCCTACCAGATTTATATCATTAGCATTACTATTATATTGCTTACTAGTGTCTAAATGAAGAGTCAATCGCTGTCTCCGTTTCCATATAGATATATATATACCTATGTCCTTGGTATTGCCTGTAGGCTGTACGGCCCTGGTACAAGTTCAAGGCTCTTGGAAGATCTGGGCGCGGATGCTGTCACCGCACCACAGAAAATCCTTGAATGAATATCCTTGAAACTATCTGATTTGTTCTGACTTAGTGTCTGGGCTGTTTCAATATTCAGTTCCATATGTTACTTCCGCAAAAAATATTTCTATATTTGTTTTGCTATGTATGATTTTAAGCTTCAGAAGATGAAAAGCTGGCAACTTCTAACCTAACTTTCGATGGCTAATATATTTATAATTATAAGCAAAACCTTAGATTTTATGTGGTCTTGTAATTAGTACAGTTGAGTTGTGCTATATTATTTTCAGATTGAATGCTCCAATATCTAATTCTTTTCCGTCTATATATCAATTTATATGTTCATGTTGTTTTCTGGAGAAAGTATGAGATAATGATGAATTGATATAGAATTTTAGGATTCAGTTTTTTTTTCTTTTCCAATTTTCTTGCACATTGTGGATTCTAGTGTTTCCATTTCTTCGTTGGGGGTGAGTTAAGCTTTGACCTAGACTTTACTATGTGCATTAGTTTAGCACCTTAACTACTATGATTATCAATTGATGCAGTGCCCTTCGCCCTCCCCAATGCAGGAACAATAAAGATGGCTTCATTACCTTGCCTAACTCTTAAAGAACCTCTTGTTGACTGTGCCAAAGATATGACATGTTAGTTGTTAAGCTTCACATGTCAATGGTTACAGTTACAGCTTTTATTTCTAAAATTCTCTCCAGGTAATGTGGGTGAGATAAGCATAAGAAGAAAGAGAGCCGAGTAGAGAAAGAGAATGTATGAATCAACTTTAGAACTGTCATTTGAGGTTTATAAATATAATAAGTTAATGGCTAGCATTCAAAAACAAATGAAAAATAGAAGGACGAACTTGTAAAATTTGATTTGTCTTACTGGCAAGCATTCTTTCGTGCATAGTTTCTTTTTCTTCTCTGCCTCATTCTCCAACTTCTGGCACTTAAGGGCTTGGTTTTTAGGAATTTTACATATTTAAGCTGTGCCAACTGATTCTTCTCTCCATCAATCTGGCCTTTGAAATTCCAGGTGTGTTAACAATGGAAGCTGGTGGTACAAATAACTTGTACATGCTATTGTTTATTATGAGTCAAAGTTCTCTCTTTCTCTCTATAAGTTGAGACATAACAATTGGGGTGTTAAAGCTTGCATTGAAAATCCTCACTTGTATGCATACCTTGATTTGACCTACCCTGGAAACATTAACTATTGGACGCCATTCTCAAAGTTCAAAAATACCATTTTGTCCAATGATGTTTGGAGAGAATTGATATGACAAAGTTTAAGTGGCTATGGTGCATCTAACCCAATTTGGGGATAATTACTCTTTTCATGATTACCAGAAATTATGAATCCTGACTTGGCAATGGGAGATCACGGCATTTATTCTTTACAGTTTATAATGTTTTAGTTTTTGAAAGATGATCTGAATGCTCATTGACTGTGTAGTTGGTGACTATAAATGATTGCAGATATCTGAATGGATGGTTAGCCATGAAGAATATGAGTTATCAGACTCTGATTATGCAGTCTGCATAGACTTGATGACCAAAGTTTTTGGCATTGATGCTGCAGAGCGTTACTTTGATGGCCTACCTCTTTCTGCGAAGACAAGTGAAACCTACACTGCCCTTCTTCATTCTTATGCAGGAGCAAAATTCCTGGAAAAGGCTGAGGAGCTTTATGAAAGGATAAAGAATTCAAACCTCTGCTTTAGTGCCCTAATGTACAATGAAATGATGACTCTATACATGTCAGTTGGGCTGGTTGAAAAGGTCCCATCAGTTGTTGAAGATCTGAAACGACAGAAGGTTTCACCAGATATCTTCACTTACAATTTATGGATTAGTTCTTGTGCTGCTACTCTTAATATTGATGAAGTTAGAAGGATACTTGATGAAATGAGTCGCGACGCTGGTTCTAATGAAAGTTGGACAAGATATTCTGACCTTGCCAATATATATGTTACTGTCGGGAATCTTGATAATGCAGGTTCCAACTCACTTGTTGAAGCTGAGAAGAGGACCACCCAAAGAGAGTGGATTACCTATGACTTCCTAATCATACTATATGCTGGGTTGGGAAGTAAGGATAAAGTTGATCAGATATGGAAATCTCTGAGATTGACGAAACAGAAAATGATTAGCAGGAATTATATCTGCGTACTTTCTTCATATCTGGTGCTAGGCCATGTGAAAGAAGCAGGAGAAGTTATTGATCAATGGACGCAAGCTACTGACACAGACTTTGATATGCTTGCCTGTGAAAAGCTATTAGGTGCATTTGCTGACATGGGGTTGGCTGAAATAGCAGACAACTTCAATAAGATTCTCATTCAGAAAAACCTCAATTATGGAAACAATTAACTAATAGTTCTTTTGGCTGATACAATTGTGACATGAGCACTAATCAATTCAAAGATTTGAGATTAATCTTATGTTGACATTGAGAACAGAATGTATGTATGCTATTTAATTTGCAGTTCGTTGATCCATCCCCAACATGTAAACTGCGGTTTGGATGACAGTTTTACGCTGCTTTGTGGTGATGTAAGCTTCTATTGCTGCTCAATTTTTTGTTGCTGCTGATTGGCATCTTTCATGCTGGGAGCCTTCAAATTTTCCACATTTTGATATTTGTTTTAATAATGCTGCAGTAGTGTTCAGAATTACTTCTGTGGATTTTTATGCATTTTGCATTATTCTGTATTCGTTGATGACATGGTACAAGATTAGTTAGTATTAGTACACAGCCTTGGTTGAGATATAAAAAGCCACCCAAGCATATATGCGTAACAAATACGGTTTCAGTAATGAGTTATAAAACAGTGGACCAGTAGGTGGCTTTGGTACAATTAATGGCTAATGAGCTATTTTATTGTAAAAGAATATTCACTCTGGAAAATGATCAATTCTTTTGAACATATTTGGAGTTTTAAGTTCATTTAGAAACAAGCTCTTTTTTTTTTTTTCTTCTGGAACATGGTGTAATCTATAAAAATCTTTGTTGTAAAAACTCGTGAGTGCTCAAATTGTCTATGATTATCAGGTCTAATTAACTCTTGAAGAGGGATTCCAAAGCTGTAGATTTAAGATTTATCATTATGAATGTGATTTTTTTTTTTCTTAATTTCGTGCAATGAAATTCGTTATTGTCGCCACCGAACATGTTTATAAAAAGAAAAAGGGAAAATAATTGTTAGGTACTATACTTCAATTGATTTGTGATTAGATATAGGGAAAATTATATTGTAAGTCTTTATAGTTTTACTTAACTTTCAGATCTAATCCTTATAGTTTGAAAATTTTGTAATTAAGGACCTAGAGTTTAAATAATTTTTAATTTAGTCCCTGTTGTTAATTTTTTACTCACATGTGAGTTGATTATATTTTATCATCTATTTTAATATCTTTTATTAGTATTAATCATACAAATTCATATTTTCAAGATATTCAATTACCAACACAAAATTTAACAGGATTTTAACAATATGATTTAATTAAAATATTTGTAAATTAAAGGATGCAATTATAAAATTTTAAATTATAAAAACCAAATTAAATTTCTTCTTTTATATATATGCATATATATATATATATATATTAAAATTACTATAAAAGTAGCTTGGTTACAAAAAAAAATCTTATTTTTTGCAAAATAATTAGCATGTATGATTGTCTTATTTTATTCCAGTAATTTCACAATTATGTAAAGAATCAAAAGTAAACAGTGAAAATTCAGGAAAAAATACCAAAAATTTTGTTTCTTTGAACTTAATCTTATTCTCAAATTTAGAAATATAAAAAAAATAAAAAAAAGTGAAAAATCTTCATTTTTCTTGTCAACTTTATAGTCTTGTCAGTTTTAATTTTAAGTCTTAGCAAAATTAAAGTAAACAATGAAAAGATAATTCGCAACTTGTTGGAAAAGCCCATTTATTTTATCCATAATCCATTTGCCCTTTCTTCAATAAAACAAACAAGAGAAAAAAAAAAAAACCTCGGGCTGGAGACACGTCGCTTGGCCCACTAAAGTTTTGTGAAATTAAAGGAGCATTTTTTGAAATAAATAATATAAAATTTATAGTTGTTAAAATCGTGAATTTATTATCTGAGTTTACGTATTGACAATAAATTAATTCGGTATAAACTCAAATTTAGTACAAACTCAAACAGACTTGTAAGTTAACTTGTCAAATTTATCAAATTTTTAATTTTATTTATTAAAAAACATATGGATTAGTTTATAGTCAAAGGAGATATAAATACTTTTTTTTATTTCAAAGCTATTATAATATGCTTTATTACTAGTTTAAATATATATAAAAATAATAAAATTACATTAAATATTCATTTATTAAAATAAAATAAATATAATTTAGTTAATTATATTGAATAATTATATATGTATGATTATGTTAACATATTTACGTAGAGTACTATAGTTCATGAAATATCATTGGTTTGACTTTATATAATTTTAATTGCATTTGAATAATTTTATATTTTATATAGTATTTTAACTATATAATTATATATTTTAATAGTTATCTATTAATCAAAATAAACTTTTATGAGTTTACCTTATATTTCTATCTCTTTTTTACAAGTTTATTTAAACTCACAAGTTTGATAATCTTAATTATAATACCAATAGTGTATCACAAATCTTTGGTGTGCTATACAAAATCTATTTTTGGTGCAAACTAAAATTTTTGTTGGATAATAAAATTGTGTATGGTCATTTAAATTTTAATTAGATGATAAGTTGCGCATAGTAAAACTGCATAATTCATTGAAAATGAATTCACAGATCAAATTTTCATATTAAAAAAGTTATTGACTTTAATTTCTCAATTTTTAATACAAATTGTTAGATTTGTACGTAAACCGCCACAACTGAGAATGAGGTAAATATAAACAATCCAAATCATATCTGAGCCTTGCCCAAAGTGCCACCTCTCTCTTTATTCTGTTAAATTAGAAGAATAATAGCTTAATTGTTGATGTATTAGTTTCAATTAGCATGTACCTCTCATATTATTCATATAAACTTTAGAAATAAACAACATATATAACATCCCGTGTATCACATGAATTTATACTACACTAATGATCGAACACGTTTTGCTTGCATTCCTCTTGTCGTTTGTGAGTAACAATAGTACAAAACTTCGCTTCAAAAGCAACTTCGTAATGATCGAACACTTCTCTACAGTCTAAAACACGTTGGTTGCCTCACCCATAACTCATTGCTCATACAAGTTTCAAGGCAAGCCCACCATAAAATCTGCAGCATCTTCAGGCCAAGCTAGCTCTCTGCATAAAGCTTCCTCAGTAGGTTAACCACAAACATGAAGGGTACGTACGTGACGTGCTTCCTTTTGTTACTCTTCTGTTTTTCCGTGTAGGATAGGATAGCACCATCAAAACACTAACTTGAGAGCTAAGTACATCTTTTTAAACCCTTCACTATATGGATTATGGAAATTCAATAACTAAATGCCTAATATTTAGTTTTCTTTAGTCTATTAATTACACCATATATTCCATGTTTTGATGAAGAAGAAAAGACAGTATAGTATTACTAGCTTTGCAACAATTTGAAATATATCCTATGTATAATATCATGTGTACTGTGAGTCGTTGAATTTATGTGATCATCGTTAATTATTTTAATTCAACGGCTCACAATGTTTAGCGCTAACGTGTTTAGCATCTGGTGCTATACAGCATCAAATCCCAATTCCTTTAAAACATATTCATAATAAGAGATCTAATCGGTTAATCATTCATTATATATCATTCTTCCACTTGAAAGCAAAAAAACTAATTCCATTCCTTAGCTCAAACCATGACCAGACCACGTCCAAAAACAAGAAGCAGAAGCCCTAATAAGGCAAAACACATGATTCGATGGCGATGCAACCTCTCACCTATGTTCATCTTCCATTACTCCCCCAAGCTCTCCATCTCTATCCTCATCACCTGCGTCATTTTCTTCATCCTCCTCCACATCAAAATACTATCCCTCCCATGGAGCCTCACGAACCAGCAGCAAAACACGAACGAAAGCCTCAGTAACTCCATCACCCACAAGCTTCGCCTTTCAGTCACATTCCTCCCACTCAAAGACCTTCGATACTCCCACATACCGCTTCAAGGCCACACCTGGTTCATGAGCTCCCTCTACGACACCCACCAAAACGGCGACGTCCAGTTCCAGAAGTTCCCTTCCCTGTCCTCCCAGAACCGACTTCTCTGCCTCAAAGGCCGAGACACCCACGACGGGTCCTGGAACTCCTACGCCCTAGCCTGGCCCGAAGCCCTACCCTACAACGCCACGTTCATGAAAGGCTTGACCTTCGTGTCCTACAATCATTACAGTTACGAGAATCTGTGGCATGGGCTTGCAGCCATGGTCCCCTTCGTGGCCTGGCACCTGAAGAGCAATTGTACGGCCATACCCGCGAGGTGGGTTTTGTACCACTGGGGTGAGCTCAGGCTCGGGCTTGGCCCGTGGGTAAGGAGCCTGATGGAGGTAGTGTTTGACGGACCTGTGAAGATCGAAGGGTTTGGTGGTGACGGGCCTGTTTGCTTTGAGGAGGCAGTGGTGATGAGGCACAACGAAGGAGGGATGTCAAGGGAGAGGAGGATGGAGGTGTATGATCAGATGAGGTGTAAGGCTAGGGTATACTGTGGCTTGAGGAGATCTGAGGGCTGGAGTGACGAGAAAGGTGGTGGGTTCATAGGGATGACTTTGTTGTTGAGGACAGGGCCTAGGTCCTTCAAGAATGAAACCATTGTGGCTGAAATTTTCCGGAACGAGTGTGCTAAGATGGCGCACTGTAGATTCACGGTGGCTCATTCCAATAATCTCAGCTTTTGCGATCAGGTAAACAGTTTTAGATTAAGCACCCATGTTATGTGGTTTTTATTTTTTCCACAAGAATGTGATGGAACTCACCATGATTTATCCGCACACAATGAGATAATAATAATAATACTAATAATAATATATAATTGACTTACACCAATAAATAAATTATATTTTTGATGTAGGTAGCACTTTTCTATAAGTTTTTCCAGTAAAAAAAAAAATTACATTGCTGGATTAATTTTTAAAATTGTTTATGGTTCTCAAATCAAATTCTCAAGGTTATCAATTTCGATTTCTAAGAATGACAAACGTAATTTAAGGAGAATCGTTGTTAGTCCTTTGTGTTCACTCACGGTTGCTTAAACTGTGATTAAATTACCATAGTTGGCACGCTTCTTTTCTAAAGAATTAATCCTTAGGTTAATTTTTAAGAAAAGAAGCGTGGAGAAGGTGTTGTTATAGGGGATTTGGGTTGTACTTTTTGTTTTAAAATTAGTTTGATCTTTTAAAGATATATGGAAAGTATTAAAATAGTTATTTAAAGATAAAATTTTTCAATATAATAATTATTTTAAAAGAGTCAAATCAATTCATATTTTTAATCTTTAGAAGACTATTTTAATGCTTTTCAGCTTTAAAACAATTGATCTTGTGAGGCCAAAATTGAAAATTTCAAATTGCATTTTTCTTACACAAATACTAGAATCTGACTCCCTTTTGGCATGTTTACAACAAAATTCATCCTTCAAGCGGGAAGAGTTACTCAATGTGAATTTTCTCCTTGCCATGGATTAAATTCCTACAATACATTATAGACATTTCAAAAATAGAATATCTAGCCTATATTCTACTCTCATATCATATACATAAAAAAATAATTGTATGCTTTAAGTTTGGTGGCATCTATTTATGTCATTATATTATATTACAGTAACACTCATTATTGTCCGAATGAGTTGCAAGTTTAGATATAAAGATTATATTTAAATAATTTATATTATTGGATGAAAATTTAATAATTCATATTTTTATTATTAAAAGATAGTCACGTGTGGTCATATTTATTATTTTTAAATTTAAATTATTAAATTTTTATTTAAAGAGCGAGAGTAAAGTAAAAATTGACCTTCACAGGATCATTAACAAATCATGAGTTATGTGTTTGTCTGTGCTTCATCTTTTTTTTTTTTACGAGAGAATATTATGACTACTGTATTCTTAGACTTCGCATAACTTTGAATTCTTTTTATCTCAAAGCTACAGTTTCCCATATTAACCCAACACATTTAGACTCATTACATATATTCATACAATAAATGAAGAGAGTTAATCCCTGTGGGTGTTTTCTGACGTAGGTGAAGTTGATGAGCATGACAGATATTCTGATATCCCCACATGGAGCTCAACTTACAAACCTGTTCCTGATGGACCGGAACAGCAGTGTGATGGAGTTTTTCCCTAAAGGCTGGCTCAAGCTTGCTGGTGTAGGGCAGTACGTGTACCACTGGATAGCCAGCTGGTCAGGGATGAAGCACCAGGGAGCCTGGAGGGACCCTTATGGAGGTCACTGTCCATATTCAGAGGACGATCGAAGATGCATGTCCGTCTACAAAAGTGGTACCATTGGACACAATCGAACCCATTTTGCAGAGTGGGCTAGAGATGTCTTGGCTCAGGTCAACCGTACAAGTAGAAACTCTTCTTTCATGAGCGTTACACGACCTGCTTGTGTTTGTACTTGATCAGAACGAATTTTGGATTAAGTATTATACAACACTATATGCTATGCACGCACTGTAAATTATCGAATTTATAGTGACATCGTACTATCATCATAAATTTTTTTGATCCAACAATTTATAGTGCATATCACCATTTGGTATATGACACTTGATTCAAACTCATCGTATTGTTGTAATCTAGTACCAGCAACATGCGTTTTAAATCACTTTATTCATTTCTTTAAGTGAATTCTCAATCAAATTAATGTAGAAAAATAGTGTTTTTGGTCTCTCTAATTTTATAAGAATTTTAATTTAACTTTTTTAGTTTAAAATCAATTCATATTGTTTTTCCATTTTTTTGTAAAATGGATTAATTTTTACTCTTTTGTCTCATAAATTGTTTAATATGTGATACCAAATTTGGTAATTTATTGACTTAAATGTCAAATTTGAAAGTGAGTTAAGAAACCTAAGGAAGTAATGTCGTGTTACACTATTTTTTAATCGAGGCTTGATTATACGAACTCGGGAACGTGGATATTGACATGTTCGCGAGGCATGTGACATTTTTTATGGCTGGAAGGTATTAATGCAAAAGAAAATTAAAATTATTTATTATTTACTTAAGTCATGTATAGAGCAACTGATTTTAAATCCAGCAATGCTTTAAATATAAAAAAATAAAAGGAAAAATTACATTTTTTATCCTTATAATTTTATTTAATTTTTAATTTAATCTTTATAATTCAAAAGTTAAAGATTAGGTCCTCATATTTTAGATAATTTATAATTAATCTTTATTATTATATTTTTGTTAATATTTGCTATATATATATATATATATATATGAGTAAATTTTGCTTCATATCTAACTTTTACTTTTTTGGTTAATATAAATTATACATATTCAAATTATTAAGAATATATAATTAGTTATATAAACAAAAGTTAATAAAATACTTACATAATTTTAATTATAAAGGCTAAATTAAAATATTTATAAGCTATAATGATTTAATTACAAATTCTTAAACTATAAGAATTAAATTAAAAATTAACTAAAATTTTAGGGAGCAAAGTATAATTTACCCTAAATAAAAATAAATTTGCATTTGTTATTTAATTAAAAGGTATATTGTTTTAAAAAAGCTGGCGCATGAGTATTTTTTTAATGATGATTTATGTAATCACAAGATAAAATGTAAAGCCTAAAAATTTTATAAACAAATATATATATATATATATATATATACACACACACACACATAGTTTCTTTATTTTTTAAATAAAAAGTATATACCAAAAGAGGAACATATTAAAAAAAGAAGAAGATAATATTAACTTCATTGTATGGGGAAAAGATAGAGACATTAATGTCTCTGGCAGCCAATGAAGATGGCACACTTGACGTTCTTGAGTTCGTGTGATCGAAATTCTTTTTAATTAGTATGTGGATCAATATTAATACATTGCTTGACTAAATAACAGATATATATATCCGTTCTTATGTGGCATTCTTTAAAATGAATTGGTTTATAGGATATAATTAGTATAATAGGTTGGATTATTTGTTATCCCATTTTTAAAAAATTCCTAATTTACAAGTTATTTTTAAGTTACTAATCTTATTTATTATATTTTTACATGCCTTCATATTTATAAGCGGATCAACCGTTATATAAAAAATCTATTATACAGTGGTTGTCTGTATTTTTAAAAAAAATTCAACCAAAAAACCTTATAAAGATAAAAATTATACAATAAATCTACTGGCGTAAGTTCTGGACCCTCAATGTTTATACAAACAAGCCAATAGTAAAGCATAACATTTTTTTGACTTTTTGTAGGATGCTCCCCTCTCTTCTTTCTTCGACTTTCTCCTCCCTCTTTTTTGCTTTTCTTTTCTCTTTCTACCATCTCCACAGGCAATAAAGATTGAAGACTTAAATGGAATATAATATGTATTTTCATGCCTAGATATCACCTACAGTAGGGATATTTTACTGTAAAATTTGTAATAAAATATGAACTATTAAATTTTAATTTAATGACTCACATTTTATTTTATATTTTTTTATTTTAAATAAATAAATAAAATGAGTCATTAGATTAAAATTTAGTAGCTCATATTATACTGGAGATTTTACAATATGAGCTTCTACTATAGGTGATCCAGGTTCGTATTTCATCATTTAACTCATAATTTTCCTCTCATATAAGTTAACACATTGAAATAAGCAAACATTAAATTTATATAGAACATTATATATATATATATATATATATATATGAGCGAAATTAATATTTAAAAAATAATATGATCATTTTTAAGATGAAAAAGTCCAATTAATACTTTTATAAATTAAATAAATGAAAAGAACACTTATAAAGATACAATGGAATGAATCAAAATCAATATTAATTCAGGCAGGTGGAGTTGAAATTATTATGACAAAGAATTTATGATGTATTTGGTTTGATATTTGAAGGATTTAAGAACTCATTTACACGGTAAAATGGAAGTTTGTTTCATAAACGATTTCATTTGTTTTGGTTTTAAATTTTTCTCCAAAATTACTTTCTTCTCAAACTTTTTTATTTGCACATAAATAATAAAAGCTTGCTTACGTTAAGTGAACAACATTAATGATAAAATTAATTTTTCAACAAAGGTTTTTTTAATGTCAATCATGATCATTCGATTCACTTTTAATCAAAACCAAATTCATAAAATCATACTACTTTAAAATCAAATTTATACAACTTCAATCCAATTACGTAAAAGAATAAGGTGGAGTCCCAAGCGAATACTCACACCTACAGTGTCATTGATGTTGGAAAGAAAAAACGAAAATAAATTTGGTAAAATAAAAAATTTAAATATAAATAATTTTGATAAAATTTAAATAGTTAAATAAAAATTTGATAGTTTGAATTTTAAAAAAAAATTTAAAAATTGTTTGATATTAATTAAAATCAGAATTATTAAATAAAAATTTAATGATATAAATTTTTTTAATACATTTAATTTGAATTTTTAAATAAAAAAAACTTTATATGGAAAAAATAACAATGAGTGCAACAAATGTCATAACACCCACACAAGAGGAGGGCTCAATGTAATTGCATTATTGCAAGACCCATGTGAGCGATAGAGCCACCAAAACGGGTTGACCCATCGGGTCGAGCCTGTTTAACCCACCTAAAAGGTGGGTTGGGTTAAGTGGTTTCTTTGAGAACCTGTTTAGTATACTTCTATCAACTCAATCCGTTTAACCCGTGAATTAAACAAGTCAACTCGCGGGTTAAATGAGTTAAATGGATTGCATGTTTTTTTTTCTTTTAATTTTTCACTCACTCAGTCTAGCGCTCCAGCCCACTGCACTTTTCTATTTAAAAAAATTAACTATAATTTATGTGTTGTCTCTATTATTTTGTAATTTGCCAGATTTGAATATTTTGCTCATAATCATATTCGTATTATTAATGAATCATTAAATTATTAGATTACTCTACTTGTTTTAATTCCTTTAAACTTGTTTTTTATCTAGTTATTTTTTTGGTTTATTTATATTGATATAGAAATTGATTGATTAAACAAGACATATGCTTAAAAAAAGTCACATTTTAATTTTTATAATTTTTTATTTTATTTTATTTTATTTTAATTTTTTGGTGGGTTAAACGAGTCAACTCGCTTAACCCACCAGGTGGGGTGGGTTGAGATTTTCAACCCACCACCTTATGGTGAGTTAAACGGACTGACTCATTTAACCTACCAACTCAGGTGAGTCAACTCAGGTGGGTCAAGTTGGCCCACTTTGACAGTTATAGTGAGCGACAAAGTTTTGAGCCTACGTGTCACACCTCCCACCACTCATTCGCCCAAATCCTATTATTATTATTATTATTATTATTATTATTATTATTATTATCATTATTATTAAGAAGGAGAAAGAAACAAAGGATCACCGGCTAAAAATATTTTGGAAAAAACTTTAAATTGATTTAATATATATATATATATATATGTATGTATAACTAAGTAAAAATATATTTTATTACAAAAATTATATATAATTCTTTACATTTTTTATATTATTTTGTGATTAAAATATATTAAATATATAATTTTTTTAATAATATCACAATGTGTATAATGTTTTATAAATAAATGCATAATTTTAAAATTAAATTATATATTTTTATTATTATTGATTAGTCATATACTTGTAATGTGTTAATAAAAAATTAGATAGCAAAAATACAATAATGAACTGTGTATCTAAGTTTAATGCTTTTATCTATTACTCTCAACTTATAATTTTATATTACACTTAAATCTAATAGTTCCCTTTTAATTTTTAAAATTTTAAATTTTATATATAAAATCACTCGCCCCATATATTTTAATTAAGAACCAATTAAGAGTATTGATTTTTAATCTAATATAGTTCAAAAATTTTTCATTGTCCCTTTGAATTAAATATTTAATCCATCCCTTTAGCTTATATGGTTTTCAAATTTTAGCTTAGTCCAATTATTTTTCATGTATTTGATTTAGTGTTTGGAAAGTCTTTATATAATTATATAAAGATTTATTTTATAAATAATTGTATTTCATTTAAGGTTTAATTTTATCAAATATCACGTTTATTAGCGAATGAAATGTACCCTACGTATTAAATGACTCTACTTCATTTTAGTCTATCAATTTTATCTTCAAATTTTGAAAAATGCATTAATATACTATTAGTATATTTCTTTATACTAATCATATTGAAAACCATGTGGTGCTAATACATAATATCATGATTTATAATAGAGAGTCAAAATGGTCCTCGTTCAATGGAAAGTATCATATTTGACCCTCCACTATTGAAAAAAAATACTAAATTTACTTCTCAAATTTATAGTTTAGAATTTAGTAGAAGGACTAAATTTGATAGTTTTTTTGAAAGTTATAGAGAATTAAGTGTGATATTTTTTAATAAGTGAATGATTATTTTAGGCACTTTAGGCTATGTTTGGAAGTTTAAAGAAAGATGAAATAGAGTGGTTATTAATGAAATGATATGAAATAGAATGGAATAAAGTGGAATTGCTTGAGTAGATGTGTTGTTTGGAAGATTTAATGAAGAAATGGAGAGACTCTTAAAATTTTTGTTTAGAAATACAATTAAATGAATGGAATAAAATGATTTATTAATTATTTTTTTAATATTATCCCTTATAACATAAACAGATAACTAATAATTTTATCTTTATTCAATACATGAAATAAGAATGTGACTCATTCTCCTGTTCATATTTTTTTACTTTCTTTTACTAATTATCTTATTTTCTCTTTCTTTTGATTTCTCAACCCACAAAATGCAACATAATTCTAAAACAAAATTAATATATATATATATATATATATATATCTTATGTAAATAACTTATAATATGTAAAAATTACGTATTTTAAAATTGTTTTAAATAAATAAATTTGAGACTTTAATTAATGTGTGAAGATTGTTCACAAGAGAAATGCTTCACGATGCAAACATTAGATAAACTTGTAATTTTAAGAAATTTGGAAGGATATAATAGCATTTTTAATTAGTGAGTCACTCCCTTCCATCCTTGACCTTTCAATTTTGGGGGACAACTGAAATAACATTTTGGATGGCTAGGGAGAATCTTAGAGGCCCTCCCTTGCCATTTCATTCCGTCTTCATAAAAATATTCAAACATACACTTATCCTAATGTGATCCTTCCACTCCTTCCACTCTCTTCTTGACCCTTTATCCAAACATAACCTTAATAAGTAAAGGACTAAAATAGACTTTAGTAATAAGTGAGGGACTGGAAATTTTTTTTCCCCAACATAAGTGATTATATATATATATACACACACACACATATAAGAAATTGAAAAAAATTATTATGTAGTTCACAACAAAATAATTTATTTATTATATTTATATTAAAAATAGAGAAAAGTAAAAGATTGATCCCTCACTTTTGCACTTTGTAACAATTTGGTCCTTTACAAATTAATCAGGACAAACTAGTCCTTCACAAATTCAAATTCATATAAAACCAATCTCTCCATTTGTGTTAATAAATGACTAATTTGTTGCAGTTATTTGTAAGAAACCAAATTGTCACAAAGTGTAAAAGTGAGGGACCAATTTGTTACTTCTCTTATTAAAAATGTTAATAAAAATACATAAATTAATAAAACTTCCATATTTGCCAAATAGCCAAGTGAGTCTATATGCATCCAGTTCTACTCAAGTAATAGTGGTTTCAGGCTTTGACGAACTGTTTGAATGTATTTTCTACTGTAATCAATCATGGCTATCCATTTTTTATCACACGCGTTATGTCTAACCACATAAAGAAGCATTTGAAACTCACTCAAAATGTACTGTTTCACTAAGTGAACCATTGCATTTTGACTCTTTTTATTAAAAAAAAAAAAAATCCCTTACTAACACAACACCATTTTGATAGGTGTTTTTTTTTTTTTTTTAGTATAAGTAGTGCAATACGACTTCGGGAAGTTAGCTCTTCTTTCTTCATCTCACAATGCCTTCATATGCAACTTTGGTGCCAAGATTGTTCCCTGTTTTGCCAAGACACCTTCATCCTTATTGGAAGATTTCTGTTGCTTTGTTGTTGTCTTCTACTAAGAGAATGTAGGAAAAAGGTTAGTATATATGTAAAGCCTTCTTCTTCCTTGAAGTGTTTGTTGGAAAAAAAAAAAAGTTGTATATATAAAGCCTTCTTCCTTGTATTTTAAAGCCTTCATCCAAAACAAAAGTTTTTTTTTCTTGATATAAAAAAAAAAAAAAAAAGTTCTCAAAACCAAAAGGATAAAAGTACCTGTGATAAGGATAAAAATCCCTACCCTCAAAAACGTTTTCATCTAATTAGGAATATGATGCTCACATATATCCTGTCCCTCAAAACACGAGGCTAACAGCTTTTTTGTTTTTTTTGGTTTAGTTTCCATCTTAAAAAAAGACACAAGGTTGTTTTTTAAATTATTGATTGTGTTCATATATATATATATATATATGTGTGTGTGTGTGTGTGTGTGTGTGTGATACTATGATGTCAAACTTAACCAAGTAAATTAGCTAATTGGTGCTTTCTTCTTTCAATTATTGATTGTGTTCATATTACATCTTCCAAGCATCTGGAAAGAAAGAAGTAGTATGGTGTAGAGAATATCCTATAATTAATTCATTATGGCATAGGTTTTGCTTAATGAGAATTATCAAATTGTGTAGACATTGATTATTAGAGAAATTATAAAATTAAAAAATATTTATTGTTAAGTTTGGCCAATTTTTATTTTAGAAAAAATGTGTCTTGATCAAGGTTCAGGTCTAGACATAACCAAAAAAAAAAAAAATTAGTATAGAATATAAAGAATTAAAATAAGGGCATGAGATTTGAATTTTTTATTTTTTTAATAATATGCACTTAAAGAAAGGTAACCCTTCTTGCAATTACATTCGTTACTCTAAAGTTTTATGTCGTACACATAATTTGACAATTCTCATCAAGCTCTATTTTTGGAAATTTTGAAGTAATCATCTACTCATCTTTTAACAACAATATATATATATATATATATGTATGTATGTATGTATAGTTGTAATTTAGATTAGGTGTTGTATAATATCCATATTGTGTATTTTGCATTGTTATATAAAAATGAATTAAAAGTTCAAAATGTATAACATAGGTGTTGTTATAGTGCACCCAATCCAAATTATGATGGAGTAGGTGATAATGGAGCAAAAGCTTAAAGTTGCATGCAATTTGAAACTGCAGAGGTTGCGTGGCAATTCTACATTGACTATAGAGGAAAGGTGGGATGAACCAATACATAAACAAGAAAAAAGATAGATCAAAGACCTTATGTAAGTTTGCATGTTGTAAGGAGGGAGTTCATAAGGTAAATAAAAGAGACACTGTGGTCACCAATCATAGACTTGAAACCATAACTAACTGCAATGCATGAATTATACTTGTCACATGGATGGGAAAATTAACCATTAATGAATTTGTAGAGCATCATAACCACCCTCTTTAGCTTTCAGAAACAACACATATGTTGGTCACACAATGCAAGATATCTTAGTTACAAAGATATGAAATTGAATTAGCTGAAGACTCAAGATTGCAATAAAAGCTTCATTTCAATTGATGAGCACACACACAAGAGGTAGAACCATTCTTAGTTTTATGCAATTGGATGCCAGAAATTATCTCCAAGCAAAAAGGCAATATAGCATGTTTTACAATGAAATTGGTTATCTCTTACAATATTTCTAGAATTAGCTATTAGAGAATTCGTCCTTTTTCCATGCCTACTAAGTAGATGCCAATGAGCAACTAACAAATGTTTTTTAGGCTTAAGCATACATGATTGTCGACTATGGATATTTCGATGATGTTATCTCCTTAGACATAACTTTATTGTACACATTGTGCACATTAGCACTTGTCTTGTTCTCTAGTTTTAATCATTATAGACAAATAATCATATTCAGTGCTACATTGTTGTATAACAAGACAATTGAGTCCTTTAAGTGATTATTTGAGACATTTTTGGAAGCTCATGGTCAAAAAGGGCCACGAACTATTTTCACCAATTAGGATGCTGCAACGGCCAAAGTTGTATGTGATTAAAGTGTGTTCATTATGGTAAATATATAATCTTAATTGCATATACTTTTAATGTTCATTTTGGTTGTTGTCCTTGTAGGTAAGGTGATGTCTGATATATGTCATGGCCTCTGCTCGTGGCATTTGATGCAAAACAAGATTAAACACCTAGGTAATATAATGAAAGATAAATCTAACTTCTTAATTGAGTTAAAAAAGGTGTATGAACAGCTATGTTGACGAAGCTCAATTTAAGGTAATATGGATGAAGATGCTATCAGACTTTAATGTTCATTAGAAAAATTGGTTGAAATCAATTATGCGATATGAGAAAAATGTATAGCATGTCACATGAAACACGAATTCACATTAGGGATAAAGAACACCCAACTAAGTAAGAGTTTGAACTCTGGTTTCAAGGCATGTATGAAACCGACCTTGAATCTTATACAATTCTTTAAGGTACATGAATGGGTGGTTTTGGAAAAACATTATAATGAGTTGAACCGTGAATTTGATGCTATGCATAAGTTACCCAAGATTAATTACCCGTAGTCAATGATAGTAAATCAACTTGCTGCACGTTTCTAATATTTGTTCTTTTCCAAAAAGAGTTTGACTTATTTTTTGTAACATCCATAAGGCACTAAAATAAAGCCCATCCCATATTTGAAAATACTGTATCCTTTGCCAAGTATGACGTAGAATGGAAAGTCTTATTTAATCTTATTATAAAGACGGTGCCTTGCAACTGCATGAAGTTTGAGTCATTCGGAATACTATGTAGCCATGCGTTAAAAGTGTTTATTGTGATGGACATTGAACAAGTGTCTACCCAATATATCTTGAAGAAATGGAGCAAAAATGCACTCGATGGTATTGTGCATGATTTAAAAGGAAATGAAGTTGAAGTAGACCCTAAACTAGCTAGCACGTAGCAGTACAAGCAACTTTGTTCTAGGATGATTAGATTGACATAAGAGATATCTCAAGTGAAGAGCTACACTCCATGGTAGAGAAAAAGCTAGATAACTTATGCAAATGAGTAATGGATGTTCAATTGAAACAACATAGCCTAGACAATAGCAGTTATTCAGCCACAACCCTTATATATGAAGATGTGGGTCAAGTGAAGGGTTTCAAACAATGCGATATGACCAAGCAATAGCGACGTCCAAAAGGTTAGGTTAAACATCAAGGTCATTAGAGAAGAAAGACTCTGACTATCATTCGCTCACAAGTTCCACACAATAGTTTAAATATGTTGATGTGTGTGCTTATTGGTAATAATTAGTCTTATACTTACTAGCCTCATTCATGTAGAATAAGGAATCATCAAGTTAACTGCAGAGTGAAGTGTCTTGTTTAGCAACTTCAGTATGTTATAATGAATTGGTTCAAACCCAAGGGAGCTAATTTAACTTCATAAAATTTGTTTATGGTAATTGGTTAAAGTACATAGGAAACTACTTTTATCTTTGATGTTATGTTTACATTCTTATAATTATTGGCTTTCTCTGATTACGTAGGGATTCATTGGAGGTTCCTATACAATCATTTAATGAATGAGGGTCCTTTTTCAAACACTTTTTGTTTAGCACTTTTTATTAATTACTTTGTTATGTTATCATTTTGTTACTTTTTTTTTTTATTTAAATGAATGAGGGTCATTGAAGTGTTTTGGTTATTTCAACCAACTATACTCATTTAAGTTACCAAAAAAATTATAGTTTTAAACATAGTGAAATAGAAATATATTACTTTGCAAGAGTCAAGTATAAGGTATTGATACGTGCAAACTACACATTGGCAATTGCCTTTAACTATATATTTCACTTTACATGATAAGTATAAATTATACATAGGCTCATTTTGCTTCAAGCTTCTCAGTTATGTTTTATGAATCAATAGATGCTGAAACACCATGTCTTTGATTTCTTTTAACTTTAATTTCAGCCATTACTACCTGTTGAGTTATCTCCCTGCAACACTTTGTGCCCAATGCTATATACTGTTATGAAGGCCCCTGTTAATGTTTTGCTATGTATTACTTATAAGCCCATACTTCTGTAAGTCAAGTAGATATCACAATTCACATTTAAACAAACATTTAATCAAGAGAAATAGCTTGTGATGAAATTGAATTCATTCCTTTAGGCAGTATGCTATTCTGAATTCTAGTAAAACTACTTTGATCAACAGATATGGTCTCATCCAAAAGGACCTTACCAATGATTTTATACACAAATAAACACTAGTAATTATACTGATGGGTTTGTATTCCTTCATTTAAAAATACTACATATTCATTCTGGGCACAATTACAATGAAACTCAATCTCACCATGACAATGTCAATGCCAATCTCACTATCATAATGAAACTCAATATAAACTTCTGTAACATCATCTTAAGAGCATAAAAAAATTTTAGAACAAAGCAATAGTATGACAATCAGTCAATGAACAAAGTGCATTTGATTCTCATAATAACAATAATGTTAGCTCCTTTAAATGATCAAGAATAGTTAACAGACTACTTATAACCAATTTAAGCTATAACCAGTTTAAGACTCACCCTAGCAAATGTGAATTATGTTAACAAATTTTATATCAGCAACCACAACTAATCTAAACTCCTCTATGAATTTTATAATTTTAGAAGCAATCTTCCACAAAACATCTAAAGACAAGATTAACAATCTCTGCAATAATTTAAGGTAACATTCTTCATAATGCATCTAATTTAACAACAAGAGTTGTCCAAAATTATAAGGTTATTCATGAACACCATTTTGGTGGACTACTTGAAGCCTATCAGTAGGTGAAACGTTACTTGGATCGATCATCAACACCACCCTACAAGTTACATACGACTAAAACATATGGATAATTCAAGACAAGAAAACCAAAACTTATATTCTCTCAAAAACATGTTTTCTCTCGTTAGCCAAGACAGGTTTAATGCAAACTAGCCAATTTCCAATTTCTTAGAACCTAAATGAAGCAAGCATTGTTAAGTAACAAAAAAATAATAACAACCAAATCGGAAGAAAAAGACAGAGGATGAAGATGAACAGGTTAATCATAATTGGAATGTTACAAGAAAAATAGGAGGATCAGGAGAAGCAAGCATTCCATAACTGGAATGTAATAGATAAAAAATAAAAACCCAATGAAAAAAGAAAAATAAGAGGACAAAGATGAATAAGTTTATTTGAATAGGTTTACTATTTATTGTAACAACCCCAAATTAGTGATTTTAATATAAGCTAAATTATTTAGGAGAAATAAAAAAATAATTATACAAGAATAAATATGCCTAGTTAAATTATTTAAAGAAAATAACATAAAACTTAGTCTTAAGGCGTAGGGGCAAAATGGTCATTTTTGAAAAATGCTAAGGGCAAAATAGTAAATTCACAAAGAGTGACACGTGGCATTATCTTAGCATGCGAGGCTCGCACATGTGGGGCCTACACCATAATAAAATATTATATATCCGTGAGGACCACACTATAATTAAATATTAGATATTCGTAGGACCCACACCATAATTATATCTTAAATATTTATGATTAAATATTAAATCACAATCATTGGATAAAAAATATGTGATTAAATCCTAGCTATTGAATTCTCATGAAATACCCCACACCCTATCCTTCTTCTTCACATCATTCCCTTCATTCCTCCCCATACCGATTTCACTCTCTCACCTTTCCACTCCACAGTTAGGTCAAGAAGGAAGGAAGCAATTTTAGGATAATTACAAAAAAGGAAAACGTATCCAGGTAACATGATTTAGCATATTCTAAGTTCTCTTCTTCTCTTTTCCTTTCCCTTCTTCTTCTTCTTCTTGAATAGTCTTCATAGTAATATAATGGTAAAAAGGGTTAGCTATGGTATGGAAAGGCAGTTGAGTTTAGAACATACCATAATACTGTATAACTAATTCCTTTTGACCTATGGTCATTTATCTTAAAATTTTGTCACCATGACCTTCCATGAGCCCGTTCAAGATCTAAAAAGGGTCGAATTAGAGAAGATTGAGGCTAGATAGATATTTTGAAATATCTAGAAAAATATTATGTAAGCCATAACAACTTTGTAATAAGAAATTTGATGTGTGTATTTTCTTATGCATTATGTATCCTTGCATAAATATTTTGTTATTCATACACTATAATTGTTTATGTTATTGTGCATTTTAACTTTGTATGATAAGGTGACAATATAGTTGTTTAAAAAGAAAACTACTCTTTGTGTGAGTAAACTATTTATGTACACTGTACTTATTAATAGTTTGAAATCTCATTTGATAATGACCGGCTATGCCACCTGAATATATACTGTGAATCATTTGATAATAGTTGACTATGTTGTCTTAATATATATTATGAATCATTGGTAATGATTGACTATATCGCCTTAATATATATTGTCAATGAATTCCTTAGCAAGGTATTATATCTCATTAATCATGTAATTAATGGCAAGTCATACCATCTAAATGATTACAAGAAAGTTGTGTTATTACACTTCTTGGGCCACAACTTGAATTCTGATATCCATGGCAAGTTGTGCCACCTAAAGGGTCTTAAGAAATCAAGAGAGGATAAGAATGTATCCTTGCTGGAAATATCTTGAATTAAATTGACACCAAATGGATTCTTGACTGTCATAAAAACATCAATGTTCAAAAGAAATCTTGATAGTTCTATCTTAAACTAATCTTATCTTGACCATATGATGACTTGGATGACATGTTAAGATAAAGATTATATTGTTTGACTTTGCCTTGGGTATCCGCTGGGGGATGCCTCAGCTAAAGGTGGGGTCGCACCTGCTGATCAAGCATCATATACTGGGTTCGTGAGATTCAATCGCCTAGGTATGACAATCATATATTGGGCTTCGTGAGACTCGAATAACCCATATATGATTTTCCAATGCCTAATGGTTGAAGACATTGTTTACCTCTATTTGTCATATGTTTGTTAATGCATATTTGTATGTTAAGATATCTGACATCCATAAATATTTTTTAAAAATCATAATTTATAGTCATAATTTATTCTATGAATATTTCGAGTATCATATATGTTTTTTTATGTTACTAAGAAACTATTCTCACTATTCTATTAATGATGTTTTTAGATAGTGAATAACCAAATTTCTTTTGAAGTCCGTGTAAAATGGGTATTTATCTCATTAATTGGGAAGCGCTTGTTATTAAGATCATCATTGTAAGATGTGATATGGCCTTACATGTCATACCATTTATGCTCGTGTCACGAAAAGACATAAATTTTACTAGTTTTTCTAAATCCTGAGTCAGTCCTTAATAGTAGGCCTAATTTCGATAGGCTTAATACCCCCTTCTTCCGGTTTGTTAAATTATCTATACAAATGTATGAACAAATAGATGTATGAGCTTCTATTATATGTAATTATACTATTATGTTTTAGACATTCTAATGCATTTTTCATAATTCTTGCTTTATAATATTTTTAATTGAAATTTATAATAAATTCTATAATATGGGTGTTAAATTTATACTATAGTAGACCACCATTCTGGGTTCTCCAGCGATGACACAGCCTCATCGGGCATCAACACAATTTTGTAGTAGCAACCCATAAAGGACGAAGAACGTAGATATGAGGGAATTTAAACACTTGAAGCCTTACTCTAAAATGACGTAGCTTTAGTCCATTGCAATATATATATATATATATATATATCATAATGCACCATTTCACTAAGTGAATCAACGCGTTTTGAGTAATTTTTAAAGGCTTATGTGACATGGCAACACATAAAGTGTGCGATAAAAAATGGATGGCTACAATCAATTACTATAGAGAATTTAATAAAAATGCTCTAATTGAGGGGATCCGATTTGAAGTTCGGATCTTGTTTTTCTTTTCATCAGTTTTTCTATTAATTTGAGTGAGTGGGATCTACAATTTAAATTGATTCCACCTAAGTGAACTCTACCTAATCTATGTCTATCTCTCTCCAAATTGACAGAGAAAATTAACAAAGTGATATAAAGAGATCTAAATTATACATTGTAATGACATTTGGATCCACTACCATAGTGAGTATATATAGCAGGTGTTGTAATTTTGCTAACAATTGTTAAATTAATTTTTTAAATTATTTATAGTCAATCAAATTTTAGAAGTTATTAAGTTTAGTAATTAAAAATTGTCAAAATTGATATCACTGTAAATTTAAACCAAATCACTAAATAGTTACAACATATTAATGGTAAAATAGAATTTAGACTCACAATAGGATACTGATTTTTTTTTTCCAACTGTAAAGAATGCATTTAGTCATAATTTAAGGAAAAAAAGGATTTTTTTAACTTGAAAATTAAAACTTTATTAAAATAAACAATGACTAATAAATTTCTACAATTACGTGGCAGAGGATTTTTGTTCGTAACAAACATTGAACAAATAACTCTGTACCTTAATGATCGTACTGTATATGATATTTTGGTTAGTCAAAAACGACAAATAAAGTAAAAGTGATTAGACCACTGGATTTTGGTTGATTATAGGTAACCAAGATTAATTAAAAGAAAAGCACCATGGGTTCCCCAGATCCCATAACATAAACATCCCCATGTGGATGCTTAGTTTTGATTTAATGGTGGGTTCAATCACTAAATATCAAATACCAAATTTGTTTTTTTAAAGTCAATTATACATATATTCTTTATTTTTAAACAAGAAAAATACGAATTTAGTCTCTTATTTTTATATTCTATAACAATTTAATTTTTTATAAATAATTGTGACAAATTAATATTTAAAAATTTTATTTTATATATCAGTCCCTCAATAATTCAATGGAAAGATTAGTTTTATATCAATTTAAATTTGTGAGGTATTGATTTTGTAAAAATTTAAATTTTTAAAAGATTAACTTGTCATGATTAATGCGAGAGGATGAAATTATTACAAAGTACAAAAGTGAGAAGATAATTTGATACTTTTATCATTTTTAAACTATATATTTTGGTCTAATTTTAAATTTCTAACATACTATCCATAAAAAACATGCAAGAGGATATTTAATTTTTTTAAAAAAAGTATTTATAAATTAATGGAGACTATTTAATTGAAATAAATAGATTGAACCGAGGAATAACTTATATTTTAAATACAATTTTATTTGTATTTTAAAAATAAAAAATTATATAAATTTAACAAAATTTATGAAAATATTGTATGATTTAATTTTTTTTTGTTTTTTTGAATTTTTTCTTTATGCCCACAATAGTCAAATACAAGGGCATCTCCATTTAATGGCAGAAGACCCCAAATGAATATAATGTACAGAAATTTTGTTTGTGGTGGAACGTAAACATGGTAACAGATAAGAAAGGGACGATTGAAAAGACATTAATTTTATAGCGAGATAAGAATAAAATTAATTAATTATTTTTTTTATTTTGTGAAAATTTAGTTCTTTACATGTTAACTGTAATAAATTAGTTTTTTATAAATTTAATTTATGCAAAATTAATCATTTATAAATTTAAATTTATATAAAATTAGTTTTTCTATTTAGATTAATAAAAAATTAATTTTGTATAAAATAAAATTTTCAAGTGACTAATTTATCACAGTATATTTGTAAAAAATTAAATTGTCATAAAATATAAAAGTGAGAGACTAATTTAATATTTTTATTATTTTTCAGCATTTGAAAGTTTTAATAATTATGGAAAAGTAATCACATAAGAGGGAAATATTTTTCTTTTCCTCCTTTTGAAATTTATGTATTTTCCTCACTAATTTAATTTAGAGGTTAATAAAGAGAAAGTAAAAAAATTTTTTTTTTAATCAAAAAAATGAAAGATATAAGAAAATAGAGAGAAAAACAAGTAGTGATTAACAATTATTTTGCAATATATATAAATATATTTTATATTAAGGATAAAGAGAAAAATACTCTTTTTAGTTTCTCACTTATCATAAAATTATAATTTTAATATCTCATTCATTGAAAAATTATTAAAAAATTAATTTTCAAAAAATTATTAATTTTAGATCAAATATTTTATTTTTCAAAAAATTATTAAATTTAGTTTGTTTACAAAACTTTAAATCTAAAATCCAAGGCACTGATTCTAATTTTTTTAAAAAAAAAAAATGTAGAAAACCAAGTGTGATATTTTTTTCAATTAGTAAAAAACTATTTTAGTCATTTTAACAAGTAAAAGACTAAAATGATAATTTTGTAATAAATGAATGTCTAAAATAATTTTTTACTCTAAGGATTAAATTTAAATACAATTTCTTATATCTTTGCTATCAGTGTATGATAAATATATAGTTAACCAATAATAATATAAAAGGTTTAATTTAATTAAAAATAATATAAGAAAAATATAAAAAATTCTAAATAAAATTTTTTTTCTTATATTAATTAATATACTGTGATGCTATCCACTAGACAGTCAATAAAACCCATACCATTTTGTGGGGTCTATCAGTTTCGATTTGCAAGAGTTATTGAAATCAATAATCAAATTTTAAATATAACCCGTAGAATTTGCACAATTATTTAAATGCGAACCAATCTTTTGAATAATAAACATCATACTTCTAACCTTAAATTATTTCAATATATATATATATATTCATTTATTTAAATTAATATTATAACTCAATTGTAATTGGTTCGGCCTTAAATGCCAAAACTTTCTATTTGGTGAGGAGTTCTATCGCCCCTAACTAGTTTGCCTAATTTGTAATTTCCCATGAGGTCCTAACTAAAGCCTCCTAGGCCTTTATCACCAAAAAAGAAAAAAAAAAAATTAATAGTTGTTCGATATTCTCCATACATAAGTGAAGCTTGGAAAACTTTTTTTATATTGTAGTCAACTCTTCGGATGCAAAACTAATTGTGCGAACATAATTACGATTAGTTTATGGTAAAATTTTCAGTAAACCTATAATTTTAGATGTATTAATATACTTAAATATAATATAAGAATATAATTATAATATTATTATTATTTATGTTGATATTATTATAATTATATCTATATATTATAATTGAATATATTATTGCACAAAAAATAACACTTTAATCTATTCATTGCATGACTCTTAGAGATTATAAATTTATTTTATTATGCATTAATATATTTTAAATCAACGATATTTACAAATATTAATAAAGAAATAAATTTAGTAATATATTATGATAAAAAAAAATATAATAAATTAGAGAAAATTTATAAAATCAGTTAAATAATATTGGTTAAAGAGAAAGGATTACAATTGGCTTATTGAGAGGGTTTAGTATTTAAGATTTATAGTTTAGACTCATTATGAGAGTATTATTATAAATCATTCAATCATATATTGTTTTTATCTTATTTTAATTTTGGGTCATATCAATTTATATTTATAATCTTTTATTAAAATATTTGAGAGATAGTTAATTAATTAATTTATTATTTTTTCATTGATTTTTATAAAATGTTCAAACTTCAAAAATTTCCTAATTTAAGAGTTAATTAATTTTCTTGGTCACTGTAAAAAAAATTCTCATAATTCCAAAAATCTTTTATTTAAAATGTAATTAATTAATTTATTATTTTCTCATTCATTATGAAAAATTTACACAAATTAATGACTTTATAATTTTTTTTGTTAATCACAAAAATTTTTTAAAAACTTTTAATGTATGTATAAGAAAAGTAAAAAATTATCATTCAAAAAATTAAAAATTTACTTAATAAATTTGTCCACGGAACTCTCACATTAACAAAAGCCTATTTTACTTATAAATTATAGTTATAATAATAACAATACAGAGTGATTAATTATTAATAAACTTTGAATTTGCATATAGAAATAAATTTTCAATTAAAAAATTAATTCTAACTGTAAAAATTTTGTTATAATGTGTTTTTTTATATAAAAAATGAGCAGTAAAAATTTATTTATATAAATGTGTATGCTTACTTTTACAATATGATGACAAATGTTGGGTAATTAATTCAAGTGTCACATCAAGCTAAATCAAAATGTTCCGTAACCACTCAAGCAAACAGTACACATGCAATAAATTGTACAGCAACCTTTTTTGTTTGTATATTTATTTTATTTAACGCCATAGATAATATTCCAGATTTGAGGCCCACATGCACTGAATGGCAATAGCAATATTAAATTATTGAAAAAGTATTATTATTAAAAATTATAATTTTAAAATATTTATTATATATAATTTAAATTTTTTAAATTGTTATAATAAATTTAAAGATTTTTTTTTCACTCTAAAAGACCTTGTCTTAAAAATTGAGAATAGGTAATAAAAAAAATCTTAAAATATGATTTTAAAATCTCTAAACAAAGCTCATCAAAGTTAAAAAGAAATTTAATGCTTAAATATTTTTAATTAATTTTATTATTCAAAGTAGTTCATAATTTATATATTAAACTTATTACTCTTAACTTTAATTTTGTTGATAAATAAAAATTCAAATAAATTTTATTGCCAGTTGTATTAATTTGCAATGTTGTAAGTGAAACGGAAAGCAATTAACCACTTGAGAGGCAAGAAGTAGAAATTATAAAAATTAAGTTAAAACATGAATAAGTTTAGATTCTCTGTAGTTTCTTAAAAAAATTGTGTATCATTATTTGTTTAACAATAATCGGTGATCAAAATTTTAAATTTTACTTATTTCGGCAATTATAAGTTATTAAATTTGATTTTTTAATATTAAATGTGTTTATATATATATATAATTCAATTTCAATTTTCGAATTTACAGATCTGTAGAAAATTATAGGTAAAAGCATAACCAAAGAGACAAACTGTATATATATATAAACTGCTATGTTTGAATTGAAAAGCTCCAATTACAAGTAGGATCAAAAACATCAATGGCTGCATATTGTAACCATAAATCACAGCACAGTCTGTCCAGTCATTTCTATCCTTTATATCAGTTTCAGAAAGAGACAAGCTTTTGAACTTTGAAGCTTCTTTGTGTTGACACTGTGAAAAACGAATTGTTCAGTTTCATGTGAAATTTCCAAGATATAGCTCATTCTGTGGGGTTTGCTTCGGTTCAACCTCAAGGTTAGGAAAAAAAATGCCATTTTATTGTGAAAATACCAACTTTCAGTAGATTTGTAGTGATGCAAAATAAATAGACTAAATTAATTATAAATAAATATTTTAAATTTTTTTCCAGATAAAAGAGATTTTAACTTTAACCACATGATAGTGAGTTCATTAATGATGATGAAGCGGTAAATTCGTAATTATGGGCTTCATCAATTACAAAACCCAAACTCCGTTATTGATAAGTGGCTTTCATTGTTTCTGGTCATCGGAGGAATGTCTCGGGATTGTAATAAAATCAAAATAACATCTAAAAGAATAAGAAAATAAGCTGAAAAGGAAGAGACTTTAGGGACATGAATGGGTCAGTCATAATAAGAAACTCCCTGTCTTCTCACACAAAGCATATCTCTGATTGATTATTATCTGAAATCCAAAGCTGAAGGAAACAGAAACCCAAGTTTTATATCCATTGATATGTCACAGAGAAATCCTGAAATTTTAGTCAGCATGCCGACAATTTCAAGATAATTCCAACCATCCCATGTGGGTTTGGTTTCCTCATCTTTCTTCCTCTCAGCTCTTGTTTGTTTCTGTTCACTTTTTCTGATTCTGATTCAGAGCCATTTCCAGGAAAATATAGCACTGTACATTCTGGGAATCTGCGCTTCAGCATGTGGGAATCGGAGAGCGAGTCAGCATCTGGAAGGGAATATGGGTCTGGGCTTCTCACTTCAAACAAACATGGGGTCAAGACTGATGGGTTTGAGCGAAGAGGCCACTCTTGGTATGTGAAAAATGCAGAACTTTCAGTGCTTTCAATACTAATCTTAGTGACCTAAGAAATTTTTAGCAGAATCAGCAGAAGCTAAAGCTTTTGGCAACTTCTGATTATGCTGTTAGTACTTTTTTGGTAGAAAAAAAATTTATCCACTTTTCAATCTTGAACAACTTGGAAGTAGTAGCAGAGGATTTTGAAAGCAGTGTAAAGCTACTTGAACGTTTGTCTCTTCATTGTGTGTAGGTATGTTGAAACTGATATACCAAGTGACTTTCTAGTTCATATTGGAGAAGCTAACTTCTACTTACACAAGGTAGCTATCTTTTTCATTATTTTAAGAAATTTGAATTCTGTTATTCTCTGGATTTCTGTACATAGATCAAATACTACTGGTAGAAAAGAACCTGCAACTCCTTACGGTTATCCTACACTTGGAGGAGAAAGTAGAAAAAATAAATAAATATATTGATAATTTGATTCTTTGTTGCAGTAATATATAGTGGAGTAGATAAAATAGAATTTGTTGCTGTTAAATTCTGTGACCTTTTCTCACTTTTTCTTGTGAAAGTATCCTTTGCTGTCAAGAAGTGGAAAGCTAAACAGGATCATATATGAATCCCGCGATCCAGACTTGAATAAGATAGCTATGGATGATTTACCTGGTGGTGCTGAGGCTTTTGAACTTGCAGCCAAATTCTGCTATGGGATTGCTGTTGAATTAACAGCAGGCAATATCTCAGGCCTAAGGTGTGCTGCTGAGTACCTTGAAATGACTGAGGACCTAGAAGAAGGCAATCTTATATTCAAAACTGAAGCATTCCTTAGCTATGTGGTTCTGTCTTCATGGAGAGACTCCATAGTGGTGTTGAAAAGCTGCGAGAAGCTCTCGCCATGGGCGGAGAACCTTCAAATTGTCCGAAGATGCAGCGAGTCCATAGCTTGGAAAGCTTGTGCCAACCCAAAAGGAATAAGATGGGCATATACTGGAAGGCACCCAAAAGTTACCAGCCCCAAATGGAATGACATGAAAGATTCAAGCCCTGGTGGGAACCATCAGGTTCCTCCTGATTGGTGGTTTGAAGATGTATCAATTCTTAGGATTGATCACTTTGTTAGAGTCATTACTGCTATTAAGGTGAAGGGTATGAGATTTGAATTGATTGGTGCTGCAATAATGCATTACTCTACCAAATGGCTTCCTGTATTAATTAGTGACACAACAATCCCCGGAGATGAAGCAAGCAACTACAGTGAAAGTAATAGTAGTAGTGGAGGTGGTGGTAGCTGGAAAGGCGGACTTCATGTGGTTGTGGCTGGAAGTAGAGATGACTCTTCAAGTCTTCAGGCTAAAGATCAAAGGATGATCATTGAGAGCCTCATCAGCATAATTCCACCACAGAAAGACAGTGTCTCATGCAGCTTCCTTCTTAGGCTTCTAAGAATGGCAAGCATGCTAAAGGTTGCACCTGCACTAATTGCTGAGTTAGAGAAAAGGGTGGGAATGCAATTTGAACAAGCCACACTGGCTGATCTTCTGATTCCTTCTTTCAATAAAAGTGACAGTATGTATGATGTGGATCTTGTTCAGAGGCTACTAGAGCATTTTCTTGTTCAAGAACAAACTGAAAGTTCAAGTCCAGCTAGACTATCATTTTCTGATAAGTATCGGGGTAGTAACATAAATGCCAAGGCAAGAGTGGCACGACTGGTTGATAGTTATCTTACAGAGGTATCCAGAGACAGAAACCTTTCCCTCACAAAATTTCAGGTACTTGCAGAAGCTTTGCCTGAGTCAGCAAGGACCTGTGACGATGGACTTTACAGAGCAATTGATTCCTATCTTAAGGTAACTAATTTCTGTTTCTAGGGGATATGTTATAATAAAGAAGTTACATAGTTTTTGCATGATTTTGAATGACCTAGACTTGGTCTTTATACATGACATTTAGGTAAATCAGCAATCCTACATGATGAAATTTTCTTAAATTATTATGTCTCAAGCTACATTAGCATGCTTCTTGTTTTTATCATGATAAAGGCGAAAAGATTGTTAATTTTAGCAGTTTAACAGAAGGGAAGATATGCTTATGTGCATTTTCTGCATCTAGGGTCCCAGAGCTACCACTGAAGTTACTATCTATGTGGTAATGCAAACGTAAATAAGGTTGAATCAATGAAGGCTTAGAAAAGAGGTCATATTGAGTCCTTCCAATTGAATGAAATTGTCTGGATTATTTTTTAGTGAATAGATCAGAGATAATTACACAAATAAGATGCATTGCAAAGATAATTGAGGTCAAATAAATGATGGATTAGAAAAGAGGCCAGATTGAGTCCTTCCAATTGAATAAAATTGTCTGGATTAGTTTTAGTGAATACTTCTGGTGATTTTCCTGTGAATAGATCAGAGATAATGACGTAAATAAGATGCATTGTACCACTTAAAGGTTGATATCCCAGTAAATCTATACATGACTTAGGAATAAACCTGCTGGAATATGGTGATATATGCTTTATGCAGATATGACATCAAAACAGACATAATCAATCATTCCCTAACATTGACATGACCATAGACACAACTAGACAACAAAGTTTAGAATTTGCATACACAATCTGAAATATCACGTTGTTGTTCTATACAACTATGCAACACATCTCAGACGTAGACATAACTCTTTTTTCTGAAGTTTCAATACTTCAAAGGACATTTCCCTATACAAATGGCTATATATAAAGAAGGTTGACTGATGGCTATCTTCATGGGCAAATAAGATTATGAGAAACTCCATTGATGTGTGTTTTACTCTTTCCATTTGGATCAATAGGAATGCCCAGAAGTTTAGCTTCATAATTGCAATGGCTTTCTAGTACTGAACTGCTTATCTGTGAAAAAAATTAACAGGCACATCCAACACTTTCTGAGCATGAAAGGAAGCGGCTTTGTCGCGTAATGGATTGTCAGAAACTCTCCATTGATGCCTGCATGCATGCTGCACAAAACGAAAGGCTTCCATTAAGGGTAGTGGTTCAAGTCCTATTCTCTGAGCAGGTAAAAATCAGCAATGCATTAGCCAGTACTTCTCTGAAAGATGGTATGGAACCTCACTACTTCCAGCCAATGATCATGAACCGAAAAACACTTCTAGAAGGGACTCCGCAGTCATTCCAGGAAGGATGGGCAGCTGCCAAAAAAGACATTAACACACTCAAATTTGAGCTTGAGAGTGTGAATGCCAAGTATTTGGAGCTTCAAAATGATATGGAGAATTTGCAGAAGCAGTTTGATAAGATGGTAAAGCAGAAGCATACTTCAGCTTGGAGCAGTGGGTGGAAGAAACTGAGCAAACTTACTAAAATGGCAAATGTGGAAAATCATGATAATGGACCACAAATTCCAGCTTCAGCAGAACAGCACAACATAAAGACCCAGAGAAGGTGGAGGAACTCAATATCCTGAAAGATGTACAATTCTCAATCTTTCAAGATGATATTGCTCATTTTACTCTCTGTATTTTAGACCTTTTCCTTCCCTTATTGACATATTTGATTCTTTTTTCTCTTCTTTTGGAGAGTAAAAGGGAGCTCTTTAAATTCTTCTAGCTACATTATAGATTTATTGTGATTTCACATCAATGTAAATCATATTTTTCATGTTTTCCAATGGCACTTCAATCACAGAAGGTATAATTTTTGTTTTGTTTTTTCATGGTCAAGTTATTCTCAGTGTCCAAAAGTATGGCTTCCATATGACAACATGTCCTTTAAGGGAAGCATCAAGCACATACGTTTATGCTTCTGCATTTCCTCAAGCTTGAAATGCAGAAAAGTACCAATGGCAATAAATGGTTCAGTTTGATTTCTCAGAATGAAGGAGAGGAAAAGAAGAAAAAAAATTGATTGCACAAGATTCACCAATAATAAGAGATGATATTACCGAACTATTCATGAATGAAATTATAAAATATATAAAGTGGACCAGAACTATAAAGAAACAAATATGATTAATATTCCAACTAAAGTATGTCCTCTGCATGAAATTATTTATATATAAATTTTTAAATACTCAAAAATTAAAATATCTACCTATCAATTATAACCTCAAAGCACTGTGACAAATTATTTTATATTACCACATGACAAGGACAAGGTTCACCTATCATGGCAACTACTTAACAGAGACAGCAATATATCAATGGCTTCCAACTTATCTGAAAGGACACAAATGACCCATTAATTACAATTTTGCCTAAGAGAGCTCCATTTTTTTTTTTTTTGTAAGATCATATAATAATAATAATAATAATAATAATAACAACAACAACAACAAATTATTTTATATAGATATAAGAGAAATTCAACTATGAAGAGAAGCAATGCTCTATTAATTATCGTCTTCAATGCTCATGTTCTTGAGAGATATGCTTCTACATGTCCTTTTCTGGGCAGGTTTGGAAGCACTTATTTTGAGAAAGACAAAGCTACTGTTAGTGATTTTTCTGATCAACCATATCATATCATAAAGACTATACATATCACCATTTCCCATAACTAGTTTGGCGACAATGGCAATCAAAGATAGGACAAAGTAGGGCCATCAATTGATGAGATATTAGTCATGCTTTCAAGAAGCACACATTACTGTGTATTATGCTAAATGCCAAGTGATTATTCATAGTTGCATGTTCAAATAATAAGACCATGACTTGTGTCATCCCAAAACTCCTAAAAAAAAAAAAAATTGAAAATTGGTGGACCCTACATTATAATAATTGCACTTATGAAACTAATAATTCAAGTTTCACTTAATTCATGTCACAAAATTTCCTGTATATCAGTTCTTTCTGCATTCTAGCACTATATTACCATCAAATTCAAGAAATGGCAAACTGGTACAAGGGATTTTTTCTGGTAGTATATTATAATTTGTTTTCATATAATTTAGTTCAAAATCAATTATGTATTTAAATGTCACTTTTTTTTTTCATGATAAGTTTATTTATTTAAAGAAATATAATTTTGGTCACGATCTTGAAATCAATTTAGTTCTTTAAATATAAAAAATATTAAAATAATTTTTTAAAAATAAAAAAATGAACTAATATAATCATTTCGGTTGTGAGAAAGGATTATTATCTTTTTAAAAAGTTTCATATTTAGAGGTTTATTTGACACATGTCATTTTTATAAAATTAAATTGATTTTAATATTATAAGTGAGGAACTAAAATTATTTTTTTTTAGTTATTATTTAATCATACTATGATATTATTAATATCGATTTTAACAAAAATAATAATTTGAACCTTAAAACAATAAAATCTTAATTTTAAAAGCAAGTTTTACATATATTAAAAATTATGAATTGCTCAAAAGATTTTTTTTTCTTTTTCTCCACTGACTACTGTCGTATATGATATCCGCTCATCCCGCTGTACAATTCCATTATTTTCCAAATCTAATTTCTAACTCGTATATCTTCATTTCTGATGGTGCAATAAGTGAGAGCAGAAAGACCAGACAGCATTAGCACAAACTCTAGGCTTAGACAGACAGCTATAATGGAAGAAAAAAAGATGATCAAAGATTATCTAAGGCTCAATTTTTATATGTTTTAATATTTTCTTATAAAATATGTAAAAATAACAATAAATTAATTAAAACTTCGTTGTTTCAATCACCAAAGAGTACAAAGTCAATTGCTCCATTCTTCAATGTAATCATATATTTGTTAGAATTAGTTAAAAGCTGAACTTGAGGTTTATTTCCTCTTACAATCATGAATGACATAATTTTTTTTTTTTAAAAAAAAAGAATGGCTATATCAGACAAATAAATATGTTGTTCCATAAAGATGGCGGGAAAATGTGCTTACAATATGAGCATAATTTTAACTATAATGTTATGATTATGAGACCTGAATCTCACCTTAAAAGCATGAAATTTTGATATTGAGCTTATATATAAATTCTGGTATTTCTTATTTTATGAGTTTATCTATAAACTATAATATTGAATTTACTACCAAAAAAATTATCCTTAAATTTGATGGTAGTAAGGTGTTACAATGCAGAAAGAATTGATACACGATTTGTAAGAAAAATTAAGTGAACGTCGAATTAATTTTTTAGGTTTGAATTTTCTAAAAAATCATATCATATCAAATTTAAAACATTCTAGAAAGGTTGTCCATTTATAATTTGCTTTTTAAAAATGTTGATTTTTCTAAAATTTGAACCATTTTACAAAAACTAACTTTATATTATAAATAAATTCTCTATTGTTATAACATATTCTATATGTATTTTAAGTAATTAGATTCGGTCAATAACTTAAAATGCCTTAAGATGCAAATAGCTCGTGCTATAGTAATGAAAGATCTTTGATTTTTTCTATCATGTGCTTTAAAACGTAACATATGGAAAGATTTCAGATGATCATTGCAATCTTTCCACTATATATTTAAACATATGATAAAATACTATAGCAGTAAGAGGAACAAAAAATACTTTCACGGTATAACACTCCTCAGCCTGGAAAATTTTTCCAATATTTACAACTTTTTCTTGAATGAAAAACCTCATTTAGTTTTGTTTTGTTTTGTTTCTCCACCAATAAATAAATCAGAAAACAATGAATCTTGGTTTTATTGTAGGATTGCATGTAACATTCACAATATAGGCTACAGAGGAATCATGATTTACAGTAAATGATTATGATCACTCAATAAGCATATGTGCTTCCATTGCTAGAATAAGGCTCCAAAGTGTTATTATTCTGTCTAATACCTTTCCTGAAGCTCAAGCTAGACCTAAGGCAACAATTTATCATATCTTATATTAAAATTTAGTTTTATGCACCAAAGAGAGTTAGTTTAATTGGTAATAAGAGATAGTATCTCACTTTATTAACTTGGAATGCTCCATTAAGGAAGGCCTTAAATTATAGGGTAACGGGCTTACGGAGATACTCCTAATCATAATACTAAATATATTTTAATTTAATATAATTAAGATTATCAATCGACAAAATTCAAAGTCATGGTCATTTGATCATACAGACTATTGCAAGACCAAGAAAACTTTTCAAATAACAGGGTTCCTCACAGTACACACAAAATACATAAGTACAAGGCGAACTACATTCCAGCCATCAAGCCATACCCCGAACAGCATCACTCAACTGCCATAAAAGTAATAAAGCAACATGAAAAGGAAACCTGGAATACTCAACCCACCGCTCAATTGCAAACCAGAAACCAGAAAAGCTGGTCATTTCACCCTTTAACATCTAAAACAAAGTAACCTTTATCTCAAATTGCATGACCAAGAAAGGGCCCCAGAAACTCATGATGAAACATCCCAAAAACTCTTGGTGCTTTGGAATTTATGCCAGCATGATATGCGTGCAAGAATTGAAAGAGAGGATAAAGACATAAATCAAGAATGAAAGCAAGGGTGGCAAGTGGGACCCCAGTCACCTAACGCGCATGCATTTCAATTGACAAGAGACTTCAACACTTGAGGATAAAAGGGCCCCATTCACACACACTAGCCCCGCCATTATCATCTTCAATATGTTCAATCTGCGAACTTTATGATCTTTAACTCGCCAAAGTTAAAAGATAATGATTATGGTCCCCCATTTTTTCTTCTATTGAAGAGGCATAGTGCAGTGCTATCTATCACTACTTTTGTTCCTTTATTGGCTTGCCATATGTACAGCTGGCGGAAGAGGATGAAAAGAGGAAAAAGAAACAAGCTTTGATGAATTCGGACTTTTCTGCCATACTAGCTAAGAAGTCGAGGAACACAACCTTTTCAGATCATTTGTGAAATTTCACTCCAGGAGTACCAGTTTGGGACATCAAAAATTAAAGTACTCAATAGTTCCATCGATGACCAACGATGGCTGCTTTACCTTTGCTCTGGGAATTAAGTTCTCAAGAACTTTCAATGATTCACAGATCTTATCCTTTTTCAGTATAACATCGTCCATCATTGAATTTACTTCTAGAGTTTTCCCAGCAGAACACATTCTTTCACTGACATAATTTGATTCAGCATCACTGATGTACTCACAGGTATCATCTAGTCTTACTGAACTGACACTGTCCATGGGTGATGATCTTTGGTGCTCACCATCATTTAACTTCAGCCTTTTGCTTGGCCAATCAGAGCTGCTAACCTCCTCCTTCGTATCTTCAGAATGTTCATGCATCAGATAAATCCTATCAGTTGGCAATGGAGAACGACCAGTACTTGCTACCTCGTCATCATCATCATTATAATCATCAGCATCATCATCTGAGTAAAGCAAAGCATTGATTTCTTCTGTGTCTTCATGCATTTCACTTTCTTCATTAACTATATGATTCTCATCATAATCTTCTGGTGAACTGCATTCAGTTGAATAATTTTGACCCATATTAATCTCCTTTCCCTCATTTACATCACAAGCTTGAGTGAATTCTGTAGCAGCAGGAACTGGACTTGGAGGGAAGACAGGACTATAAAACACCCTTGTCTTATTACCAGAGCGGTCAAAAATAAGTAATTTTTTCTGCAAAGACAAAGGATCTGCACTATGCTTGGCCCCTCTAGTTTGTGTTTCTTTTAAACATACTTCTGAATTGGCACACTGAAAGAACTCTCGCACTTCTTCGGTTTGCTCAGTCATTGGACTCGGGAAAGCAGGAACTGCGAATCCTGGAAATGCACAGTGTGCAGGAAGGATACAGATGCTAGCATTTCGATCTGCTGGAAGCCTAGGTTCGGGCAATGTGCTGAAGCAATTAAAATAATGTAATTGCCTAGCCATGTGCTGTTGACGAAGCGAAGACCTGACGGCCTTAACCATCCAAGCAAAAATAAAAATGACCTACAGAACAATGGAATCGACCACTCAATACGAAAATGAGGCCCTTTCTACTATGATAATGAACAGGGTCATTTTAAAATACATACCAGGAGATATTATGATATGCTCTGATATGGGATGTTCAGAAACTTGCTGCTTCTCTCAGAAACAAAGGATATAAAAGGAAGACTACAAACTCCAGTTTAGTGAGAAAGAAATGCAGAATCAATCTACGTGACAGGCTTAAGCAAATGACGGAAGTACTCAGCCTGCAAAGAGTCAAAAGATAATATTCAAGAGCTCTTAATTATCTTATCATATATTTTAAACAAAATAAAGACATATGAGTAGTTTTCTATTTTATCAAACAGGTATCTTTAACATGGAAATAGAACAAAGAAAATACAGTAACTTGAAAACACCAAGAATCAGCAACATATTACTGACCTGACAATCGTGCAAGGGTTGAAAGCATGCTATCACTCTGACAACAATTGTTGGTTCACCTTCAATGCCATTCTCATGTTTTAATGCCCGAAATCTTGTTTGACTCGCTGCTTGGCACACCATAACGTCTTTTGATTCTCACCAAACTATTTGATCAGTGTAAACGTGATCTATACACCAAAGAAGTACCCAATAGTACAATGTGAAGGAACTAAGCTGGAAGTAAAATTGAAATGAAATAGAACTGGAGAACAATATAAGATGAGAGCACACTAAAGACACTCAATGCTAAACTCCGTCTTGAAGTCGTATCTTTTAGCCAATTCTATACTTATCAGCAGAAATGACCAAACAGTGATTGGAGTCCATGGACAGTGGCTAAGAACCAAAGGATCAAAAGTGATAAAACAGAGGATTTATGGGAATGGTGATCTACAGAATAACTTTACAATACAAGTTCAAGCATACAACTTTGCGGAACACATCAACCGAGAGACCCAACCAGCGCATGCTGACTTTTTCCTTTCTGATTTAAAATATCGAGAACGGCTTAGAACCTTGGGTAGATGTTATGCCCACATATCCCTGAAATAATATCATAAAATATAATAAACGATATAATTCCTTTTTGCCAGACATCATAAATGCAGATTATGCAAGATCAGATTAAAACAAGAACGTTTCATAAACTAAATCGTCTAATGTTACAGATAAAAGGAATTATACATCAACCACTACCGAGACACTAACTTCAGCTTTAACATTTTTTTAAACAAAATAAACCCACAAAAGAAACGATCATGCACTTTCCTTCTCTGCATTTTCTCATCCTGATTGGAATAAGACCCTCTTGGCTTCACAACAGCCATGACGAAAGAACAGAAAGAAATAAATCACAAAACTTCTCAATTGTTGACAAGTGACTAATGTTCAGGAATCCCACTCGCCTAGAAGGAAAATTGCGTGAGTACCTTCCAAATTCATTTCAACAACATACAAAGAAGATACATAAATCATATTCCTATACAACCTCTAATTTCTCAGCATCCAAGAACGTTGATTCAACAACAGGATAACCCAAAAAGGGAGGGGAAAAATATTAAATGTTACCCCCGAAAATTGACCTCCAAAACCTAAGTTCCATGACGGAGATCCAAGCTTCGATTCAAATTATGGCTTTACTTCTTTCCACATTTTTGCCCCATAAACCAAAGCATTAGAAATCACGCATTATAGCAATAGGAGTGAATTTTAAGAAGAGACGAATCAGTTTCTAAAATGCTTACAGATGGTGAAGAGGGAAAAAGACGTCACCTTGCTGGTACTGAATTTGAATTTTCTTCAAGAATCAGAAGAGGTGCGAGCGAAGCAAAAAGCGCAGACCGGAGAATATGGAAAACGTGAAGAGGGGTGATTGAAATGGGGAGTGATAAGATTATATAGACTACCAAAATTGACTTTTGCCCTTGCTTTTTTCTCTACAGGCGCGCCTGCCTGCCTGCCCCCTCGTTCATTTGCATTTAACAACCTAAAAAAAAAAGTATAAATTTAACGGTTAAAATTTTAGAAAGTGTGTGATTTAATAATTTAAATTAATTTTGACAATAGCATATAACTTATAAAGTTTAATTTAATAAAAAAATATTAATTATTTTTTGTATACTTATGTGACAAATTGATTTAGTATATCAATTTTAATAAAATTATTTTTTTGATAATTCTTACTTTTTTAAAATAATTTTATTAAAATTAATATACTAAATTAGCTGTCATATAAATATAACAAGATTAGCTAATATATTCTCTAATTTACTAGCTTAGATGAAAGAATTATATGATTCAACAATGTACAGTTTTTTTGAGAAAACTATAGCAACTCTAGGTTTGCTTGATTATGTGTAAATTGTATGTTAATTAATTAATGATGTCATCTTTTGTGAACTCATAATTTTACGTGTATTAGTGTATCTAGTTACAATATAAAGACATAATTATAATATTATTAATTAAAATAATAATAATATATATATTTATATTATAATTAGGTGCAGTGATATACTCAAAATTGTAAGTATATCAAATATTTTATTTTAATTTATTTGCCTGTTTTGCACCAAGAGAAAAATTAGTTTGTTTTATTATATGTTAATATTATTTAAATTAACTATATTTGTAAATATTAATAAAAAATTAAATTTAGTAATATATTATAACATAAAAAAATAATTTAAAGAAAGTCTACAAAATTAGTTGTGTGAAATTGCTGTGAATGAAATGACACAATATGCTCATTAAGAGATAATTATTATAAACTATTTAATCATATATTATTTTTTTAATTTTAATTTTATACCATTTTAAGTTGTATTTATAAATACTTATTAAAAAATTTAAAAGACAGTTAATTATTTAATTATTTTTTTATTAACTTGAAAAAATATCCAAATTTCAAATAATTTCTAATTTAAGGAGTAGTAAATTAATTTATTAATTAGTATCTCAGTATTTTCTCATCGACTACAAATAATTTATGCGCTTCAAATAAATTTTAATACATGTATATATAAGAAAAGAGAAAAATTATTGCATGAATAGTTGAAGATTTGATCAACAGATATTTTTTTATTAGAGCTTTCACATTAAAAGTAACCTACTTATAAGAAATTCTTTTTTTTTTTTAATGAAATTTGTTCAAGAATTAGCAATACAATTAGTTACTTGTGAATTTATGTAAAATTAAAGTTCATGATTTTTCCTATATTTTTAACTTATTAATATAAATTACGCCACAAAACAATAAGATTGCATAGTGCGATGGTAATGGAGTTACACAAAACATTACGAGCAGTCAAGTCAATATATGAAATTTTAGAGCTTATTTAGCATATTGCATTGTGTAACATATGGTAACAAAATTTGGATAACATTATTAATATTATGCATAATTAACAATAAGAGAAAAGGATATAATGTTGTAGAGTATAATTTTATAATATATTGTCTCGTTAAGGTAAGGAATAATTATTTATTATCACAATGATACACATTAAGAGATAAAATTGATCAAAGTTGACGGTTAAATTTATACAATAAAATATATATAACATATAAATAATAATAAATCACATTTATAAGTTTATATTATATGGTATATCCAACAAATCCCACAGAGTTACGTAAAAGTATTACTATATGAGTGAATTTACAAATAAGAACTACATTACTTCATTAGAATAAAAATGCATAATAATAAAAAAAATTATGTGAATTTTTTTCCAATTACAAATAAGACACAATTTTTTTTAGAATTAAAGGTAAAAAGAAAAACAACATAAAATAAGAATCAAACCTATGCTAAATTCCCTTCTGCCTTATTTTGTCATGGCACTTGTGTTTTATATCAAAACTTTTACTTCGAATAACAAATCCAAAGCTTTAAGATTTAATATCAATAATTTCCCCTGAAGTTGGACCAAAGTTCTAATTCTTCCTTAATCATATGTATAATAAAAATTAATTTAAATAATATTCTAGAGGCTGTAAGTTTAATAGTAATATAATGTATCTTGTAAACTAAAAAAAAAAAATTGAAGGATTATAAGGAAAAAAAATGGAGTTGTTAGCAGAGGAAAAACAAATTGATGTTGACCCATGGATATTATCAAAAGAAAAAAAAAAGTACAAAATTAATTTTTTATTTTTACATTTTTGTAACAATTTTATCTTTAAAGAATTAATCATAACAAATTAGTTTCACTCAAATTAAATTATCATAAAATAAAAAAGTTTGAGGCCGATTTAATAGTTTTTTCTAATTAAAAGCAAAGACAATCTCAAGTCAAACCATGTGGTTGAATAGTAATAATTAGAATAATTATGATGAAAATAACATGTTACTGAAACAAGAGTGTACACACAGATCACAAGAGACACAAACATGTGCCTTTCACTCATGAACAATGATCTAACCCACTCATTACCAATCTAATTTCTTATGAATTAGGCATTATAATGCATCCAATCTTGAAGGGCCCAGTTTCCCCCACCATGCACTGTGCCACTAGGTGCATTGTATCAATGGATGATGCTATTAATTAAATAAGAGACTTAGCCAAATGCAAGAGCCATCAAGTGCAAACCCATTTATTTCTCCCACTAACTACAATCATCTTGTTTATTTTATAAAAAGAAAATGCCAAGGGAAAAGGACCAAATTTCTAAAGTACAAAAATTAGATGTAGTTTCATTAGTATTTTGTTATTAGTATATATTTTCTTATGAAAATGTAATATGTAAACTCTCTTTTAGGGTATAATTTTATTTTGATTGTTGAAAGATCATTAGTTGTTTTAAGGAATTTTTTTGGTATTATTCCTTTAATTAAAAAGTTTGATTTTGTTTTAATTTTAAAATTGATGACTACGATGAGATTCAAATGGATTTATTGCATTTAGGATTCTCAAAATATAACTATAATTGATAAAATTTAAATCATTGGATGAGAATTTAATGGTTTAAATATCATAACATTAATAAAAAAAATCTAATATTTATTAAAATATAAACTATTAAATCAAAATTTAATGATTTAAGTCATAAATGCAGAGAAATCTAAATCCAATAAAATTGTTTGGTTAGCTCAAGTTTCAAACTTCTCTCAATCTCTTTCTTACTACTGAGAAGTGCGAAATGTGACTGTTGTTTAAAAAAAAAAAAAAGGAATTGAAAAGAATTTAAAATATAAAAAATAGCAAAAACGCTGTAGTATGATATGAGTTGAAAAAAAATAAAATAAAATTTGTGAAAAAAAAATTCTTTATTGTCGAACACATATCAGGACTTGGCACATAGTAAATTACTCACAATGAGACCTTCATGTGAATCTAAAAAGTGGTTGAATCTCTAATGGGAGGTTACTTTGCCTCATGTATTTGAGTTAAGGTTATTATATTGACTAGACTGTCAATTACATCTAAACTCTTTTCTCAAATATCCATGAATTGGATATATAGGTATTTGCCAGAGATTCATATTCTGAATTCTAAACATAAACTCTAAATTACAAGAGAGATTCTTTACCCTCTTTAATTTTTATATAGCTAATTTTTTTCCTTTGGTCTTAGGGCCTTGTTTTCACCTAAAAAAAAAAAATTGCTCTTCAAAAACAATTATATAATGTCATTCTAATAGTTCTTAAGAGTATGAAATTTAAACAAAATAAAAATTCAAAAAATCCTTGAAGAATCCCATTGATAATTGGGCTTTTCGAGTATAATACTATAAAAATTTGTTTATTTTAAAATTTCCTTCTAACAAAAATAATACACCTAAATGCTTAAAATTGTATATCTTTTGTAAATATATATATATATATATATAAATTATGGATGACTCGCTCTTAATGAGGATCAATTACTCATTTTATTTTATTTTTTCATTTAAAAGTATAAGAACAACATTTGAAAATTAACAAAACTATAATATTAGGATAAAAAGGTCTTGATAATTGGGTCATCCTTAATCGAAAGATCAAAATAAAAATAGATTTTTTTTAACTCAGCATTACATTATTATATTGTTAAAACAATTTACATACCAAAATTTCATTGAAATATTTGGTAGCATCTATTTACTCTTTTAATTTTGAAAATGCCAAAAAGAAAAAAAGCCTAATAATTTAAGCATAATACTGTAAATTATATGCAAGGTGCTACACCATCTTGCTTAGAGGGAAGGGCTCAAGCACCAAATATACTAAAAGCTCATAATGAGGTCTGCCCTTTATGTTACAGCCCCACCAAAATTTGGTTGGGTTTCAGGGACTAAATGCAACAATTCAAATTTCAAAGATTCCCTTCAACCCTTTATCAATGGCATAAACAACTTTCATGACATTGATTGCTTTATGCTTTTTGTTCTAGTAAAAGGCAAATGCATACCCCCCACAACCAAAATGAGCCTCAATGAGCTTTATTGGAAGCACTAATGGTAATGGGGTTTCTTTTCTGGAAGAAAAGTGTGACCATAATTGACTCTAAAACTATAGTGAAAGAATTTTCTTTTATTGGAATGGTATAAACTTAATTTCGGATGATTTGTAAATATAATTTTGATTTAAAGTGATTTTATATTAATGTAATTTATGTTTCCTTAATCATGGTTCGAATGGTGCAAAATTTGCAAGATAATATGCATAAAAATTTTTATTTGGTTCACGCTATTAAATATTGGTTGGATATAAATTGGTATGTCTAAATTTTACATATCTTATGGGAAGCTAATTTCATTGATAATATCTTTACAAAGCGTGGACACAACCAAATTCCTTCATTTAAATATTTTAATCATATTCCTTTCTTTGCTTTTTTAGCTATTGTTGTTGATTTGTAGGGTATTTGTCACTTTAGGATTGTTGCTTGCTAGTTTTGTTTCTTGGCCGTTTTTGCCCCGTTGTTTAAAAAAAAAAAAATAATGTTATTTATGTTTAGAATTTTTTATTTGAAAAGTGCATTAAAATATTAATATAGTGCATTCAACACAAATAAAAAAAAAAAGTATTTTTTAGTTTGCACAGAAGGGTTTGAAAAATTCAAGTAATTTTGAAAAAAAATTCAACACTAAATAAAACAAAGAACAATATTCCAATTGTGGTATGTAAATAAAGTTATAAGTTTTTCAAATACCAAACTAAAGCTATCAAAATGGGTTTAATTTATGAACTTAGATTGTTTAACCCACTATTTTAATATATTAAATTTCAATTCATTTAACATAGGTGAGTTAAATTAATCTAAGTTATTTAACCTACATGTTAAATGGACTAACTTAGTCAATTGGTAGGTTGGTTACTAACCCGAACAAATTAATATAAATGAAATGATAGAGAAGGAAAAAAAAATTATAAATTTGAATATTTTTTATTCTTATTTTATTTTTGAATATTTAATATTTGATTAAAAATAAATAAAAAATAAATTTTTATATTATAATTAGATATGTAATTTTATGATTAAATTTTATTTGTTTTGAATTTTTTTTACAAATTTTTTTTATTGGGTGTTACAATTGACTTGGGTTGTACGTCAATCTCTGAGATCTTGGGCCTTACCTGTAATTTGAACAGTTTTCCTCTCCTTCAGATGATAACTGAAACTCACTGTTTCAGTAGGACCAAACAAGTATATATACTGTAAAATCTCCTATTACGAGATCTGGAGGTTTAGGCACAAAAACACCCATGGCCACCCATACACCCGCCACACATACACCCTTTTTCTTTTGACATGTCTGTGTGGCATTGCTATAATCACATTTTGATACATTATGATACATTTATATGATAATTAATTTAATGTATTAATTTTAATAAAATTATCAAAAAAATAATTTTATTAAAATTAATATACTAAATTATTCTTTTCCATACACAAAAGAAAGGTTGATTTTTTCCTCTTCTTCTTTTGCATAATAGAAAATTATTATTATTATTTTTTAGTTTGTTGATTCAAGGCCTGAAGCTTCGATGTTACAGTTGGCTTGTTGTCTTTAGTAGTTTGTAAGCATCGTCTAGTAGAAGAAGAAGAAGGGCAAAGAAGGGCAACGTTGCAAATTTGAGAAGAAGAAGTAACGCATTTAAGGTTGGTGCAGTGATTGAAAGGATGAACGTAACAGGGAGAAAAAGAAAAAACAGGTGAGCGGATCAATAATCTGCTGTAAACTATTTTTTTAAAAAACTTCAACCAAAACATTATAAAAAATTTTGCAGGTAAAAGTCGTACAATAAATTTATTGTATGTTTTTTTAATCTAAACTCAAAAAATAGGGAGCGAAATAATCAAGGAAGTAAAAGGAACAATATTGTATTAGAGATTTGACTTATGGTAAGGACTAACTCGAAAAAATAAAATTATAAGGAGTAATTTTTTTAAAATAAAGTATAAAGACTAATTTATAAATTCAGATAAACTATAGAGATTAATTGATGAATTTTTTTTCTATCATAAAAGTAAAAAAAAATTGACTAAATTGATGTATAAAATTTATTATGAAAATTTAATATTATTTTTCATATTACAGTATGACAGAAAAGAAATTAAAAGAGGTGTTTTCTACAATAAATTAACTATCAAAGGGTCGGTTATATAATTTTTAAAATAAGAAAGTATAATTTGAATAAAACTTAGAAATGAATAATATAATTTACCCAAACTTATGTGCGCTCTTCTTTCTATGAATCACGTATGCACTCTTAAAAATGTTTGTAATTGTTTACAAAAATAGTAAGTTATGAAAAATTCACATATTTATTAATTAATTTTTATTAAATCTTATGCAAATAACACCCCAAACAACTTATTTTTGCTAATATGTGGAGGTGATATCTTTTTCGCTTTGCCATGTTGCTAAGTGACTCCTTGTAATCAATAATAAAAATTGAGAGAAGAATACCACTGTTTTTTTTTCTTGTCAGAAGATAATTATTGTAACTAAATTATAATTGTCATGGTTTAATATGTTTGTGAATATTATCTTGCTAACTAATAATGGATGATAACTAAGTAATACAATTATATATAATTATTATGGCATGAAAAGTAAAATCATTTTGAAATATATAAAATATAGTAATTTATTAAAATCTTAATTATAAGTAACATATTTATTTTTTAATAAGTATAACTGGACAAAATTATCTAACGCAATTGATGTCCTTAATTAAGTATATAAATATTATAATTTTTTTGTTCAAAAAACACAATTGGATAAAACTATTGAATGAATATGGTATTCTTAATCATGTATTAGCATTCCATCATTCTCATTAGATTTTTAATAAATATATAACACTTTAAAAATTATTGAAAATGTTTATTTACGAATTATAAATTATATTTTTATTAACAAATCTTATAAAAAAATTTAGAAATTACAAATTATATGAAATAATTATAATTAAAGACTACAAGTTTAATTTATTTACTATGAAGAATTTTAAATTTTAAAATTGTAATGAATCCAAAGACAATTTTTTTACTTACAAGAACCATATCTTTTTTTCCCTGGGAGAAACCCTATTTTAAGAGTTGGAGAATACATAATTCATGTGTATTGAGACAAGTTCAACCGAGTATTTCATGGTAAATAAATTTTGATTTTTAAATCCTTTAAAATAATTTTAAAATTTAAATTTTTTTAAAATAAATGTAAGATTTTGCTAACGAATATTATACAACGATCATTTATTATATTCATTAATAGTAATAAATATTAATTAAATAATTTTATCATATTTTTTGTTAGTATTTAACAATAAATTATCCTTAATTAATAAATAAATTAATAAAAATCTATTACTATTATTAATAGTATGATAAATAAGTCTTAATGATTGAATTGGGACACTGATTAACAAAATTGATAAATATAAGATAATTTTGTACCTTTCCAAAAAAAAAAAAGGTAGTTTTGTAGTTTAAAAATAAAACACGGAAAACAAAAGCTTCTAGTATAGACCATAGAGACGCCAGCGCACTGAACTCTATGAACTGATTGTGCCAACCTCAATGGCCTCTATATTTAACCCAAAAATTAGTCTCCACGCCTTATCAATGCCTTAATTAAGCAAATGCCGTTTTGCAATTTTTCTTTCTTACCGTATGCGTCTCCTTGTATAAATCCATTCACCCCCCCCCCCCCCCCCTTTAAATTTTTTAACTCCATCAGAATACTAAGTTGCATCTTCTTCTTCTTCTTCTTCTTCCACTGTGGTTGTTTATGGTGACTCTGGAATCCCACCGATCTGATCTGAATTGGGCTTCGAAGTTGCAATGGAGGTCGAGAGGGTGAAGCAGTTGATGCTCCTATGGTGTAGAATGCAAACCACCAGACTTGCACTTGTGGGTGGAAACCACACCGCCTCCAGATTTTGCACTCGCTAAGAGGTTCGATCTTTGTGAAATCGCAGGCCTGTTTTTCGTCGTCGTCGTAGTTTTCTTCAATTTCTGCTTCTGGGTCGTCCTTTATGCGGTGAATCGACCCAATCTTGATCTTTTTGTGCATCCGTACTTAGAGTTTTTGTAAGGGTTTTTGCTCGGTGGTTTAGGAATTAATCTTCGCAGGAAGGAAATGGAGATGGGTTATGGGTATAATAAACCCAAGAACGAAAGCAAGATGAAGTGCTTGCATGGTGGTCCAAGAATTGCTTCGAATTCTGATAATGTGTTAGTGGTCAAGATTCCTGGAGTCCAGGTCTTGCGCATAATGTCTCGTTCGTTGTTTTTGGCTATTGCTCTTGTCACGTTGCCTTTCTTGGGGTCCATTTTTAGGGGATTGTCTTCATCAGGTTTTTCACATTCAATTGTTTCTAAATTTGACACTCAGCCTCCTTCAATCAATGGTGTTCTTTTGAACGAACTTCTTCATGATTTGGCTGACAAAGGCCTTCTCAGAAAGGACGATAAGGTTCTCATTATCACCCCTCCCAATGGATTTGGAGATGTTATTCCATTCATCAGCAACGAAATCCAAGTGGTTTTGGGCTCTGATTTGGACAGAAAAATCTCAATCCCTGATGAGTCATATGATTTTGTGTTCACCTTTAGTTCTGAGGATGCTAAATTTGTTGATCGCATTCTGAAAATTAATGGCATTGTGGCTCTTCCATTAGGCACTAACCCATCAACTGCTTTCAAAGAGCAACCAAATTACAGAATTGTGTATCTTCGGAGCTACAGTTCTATCGTGATTGCATTGAAAAAGACTGGCCCTGAATCCGCAACAAAGAGAATCCTCTGCCAATTGGAAACAGAAGCCAAGAAGTTGGCTCTAAAGGGTCTTGAAGATGTCTTACTCGAGCCACCAAAACAATCTTCAGTGAAATCTAAAAAATACTTGAAAAAAATAAAGTACCTACCTGACTTGATGGGTGATTCTCTTCCACATTATAAGCGAAGAGTTTTCATTGGTGTAGGTTTGCCTGACGAAAACAAACGCACAGTCGAATGGTTCCAAAAGAACTACCCAAAGAGTCACCATTTCCAGATTCACAATCTTCAAAGTGACCCAAAGGACCAGATTGTTCCCCAATCAGATGTATCTGCTTGGTTAGCTAAGCATGTGCAGGAGGAAGAGTTTGTGGTGATGAAGGCAGAAGCAGAGGTAGTGGAGGAGATGATAAAGAAGAGAACAATCTGCATTGTGGACGAACTGTTTCTAGAGTGCAAGAATGAATGGTGGCATTCTGGGAAGAGGAAGAATATTGGCAGAGCATATTGGGAGTGCTTAGCTTTGTATGGAAGGCTGAGGGATGAAGGAGTTGCAGTGCACCAATGGTGGGGCTGACAATGTTTTCTGAGAATACTAGTATGAATAGAGGACATGACATAAGTGATACGAAGAGTGATAAAATATGTAGTGTCCCTTGCATTTTGAAGTGTATATGGATGGAACTTAATTAGTGCTAGCCAGCTAAGTGGTTTTTGCAGTATTTACATGGTTGGCTTGTTTATATTGTTTCTTGGTTTTATATTTTTCTAGTTGAATTTGTCCTTGGGAATAATTAGGTGGAGTACACCAACAGAAGTTGATAAATAGGACGGGATTGCGCCTTTGAACTATTGCCTCTTGGGTTTGAATATGTGGTGAGATAAAAATAAAAAATATTTATTTAAAAATCTTTTTTAATTTAATCTAAATTGTAAATCGAGAGATTAATCATTATTAATGGGATAATAAATACCATAAATAATAAAAATATAATTAGGTGGGACATGATATGGATGTATAGCTCATCTTCCTCTAATGTTTTAGTGTATGCTTTGTATAGTGCCAAAATGATGTGACAGGCTTATCAAAAAATAAAGGACCCTTTTCTTTCTTTCTAATTCTTGCTTGCTTGTGTTGATACAGCAAAAGGTGCTAAGGTTAACATCAGCTGAGATAATGAACATGAAAAAGTAAATGGGAAAGCCAATCTTAGATGATTACGTTAAATATTAAAAGTCTGATATTGTGGGTGTATTTTAATATGGATAAATTTTATATATGATTAGTTTGTCATAAATCTTTTTTATATTATTATGATATGTAAATTTTTTTATAAATAATGAAGTGACGCTGAATAGTAAAAACACTTTACATAGAATTGCGTTAATCCTTTCTCTTTATTAATATTTGGGATGGGTAGATCGTTGTATATTTCACATGGTTTCTTAGTTTTTTTTTGTTGTTGTCATAATCAAGAACATGATTATTTCATTCTGTCTATTTCAATTATTTTGTCATATGTTGAATTCTTTATTTTTTAGTATTTAAACTATTACAGATAAGCTAAAAGACCCCAAAAATCCTGCGGACTATGGTTACCTGGGAATCGTTTTTCTCTTAGAATGTATGAGCTAATACAATAAAGCTTGTCATATTATAAATACTTAAGACATAAAATTTCAGAAGTCAGTAACACTTACCAATGATCAGTTTCTACAACAAAGCCTCGTATGGTTTAGCCTTCATTCAATTACTTTTCTCGTGTATCTTCCCACTATACTTTTCTCACAGTAACTGTACACTCACTGGATGAATTGGACTTTCAAACTATACTTTTTGTCCATCCTTTAGAAAATGGTAAAGTAAAACAATATCAGTACCGACTACCAAGTGTATTCATGTTGTCACACCTCACACTCTAGGGTCTTGAGTTAACTTAGAGCAAGTAAAGACTTTGGGATAGAGTTCAACAAGTGTGAGATAGAATATGCGAGTGTTTCATGTGTGAGGAAAGCATATAAATATATTAACTTAAAGTCTACCAATTTATTTTTTATATTATCTTTTGGTATACGATCCAATCTTTCAATTATAAAACTAACTAATCTAAAATTAGATATTGTCAAACCTAATATTAAAAGTAATTCTCTCAACGTTAGATTCTCTATACACATGGTAGAGATTAAACTTAAAATCTTATTTAAGGGCAATAAAACTCCTTGTCACTCACGCTAACCATGATGATTAAAGTCTATCAAACCTTCATCTTTTAAATAAATAAACTGTAATTGAAGCAATAGCATACAATATATACAAGTTCGGTTCACCCTAAAGTTTTACTTCCTACGTTATCTATCCTAACAGCAAACATAAAATAACATACAATAAATATAAACAACAAACATATGAGAACAAATAAAAATTTTATATAGCTAAAACAGAGAAACATAGATAAATTGACACACAAAAATAATGAAAGATAAACAGAGAATAATAAAAAACACAGAAAGGACAGTCAAAAAGAAAAAGTCACATCATTTCAAATAACTAATTAACCAGTGACTCTTGAATTACCCCAGTGAATAAGCTGTCAAGGGTGATACACATTTCTTCGGTTAGAGATGCTGAGGAAGTTAAGCTGTCCTGTGGCCAGAAAAAAAAAAAAAAAAGGAAGTTAAGCTGTCGGTAGGATAGAACCTAGAAAACAAATTTTGCAAGAGAATTAACTAGTAACAGATTCTTGACTTTTGGCACAACTTACAACAACCCCTTTTTGTACAACTAGCCATCCCACTCATCCTTTTTTTAATATTTGGTTTAGTTAAGAATTTAATGAAATGCTTATCCTGCTATAATTACTTATTTCTCTTAATGGATTCTGAACGTAAGAGGGTGCATCTAGAGAGGCTGCAAAATGAAGACAAGGGAGAATCTGAAGAGGCCTTCTTCTGGCAGAAACAGGAGAAGCATGCATGTGATTGTGAGGTAATTGAGTGTATTTCAAATATAACTTCAATAATTTAGTTCAATTAATTTTGTACCATTTGTTTTTATCAGTGGAATTTCGTCCTCATCTTCTTTCACGGATGTAGGACTAAATTTCTAACTAAGTTAAATCATGTATTTATTATTTCCGATTCTTTATTATTTTATTTAGATTTTGTCCTAATTTTCTGATCAAACCACCTTTTAGTCCAAGTTCTTCCACATCTCCATCACATGCAGAATGTGACATCTAAATCTAAAAAGAGATATAACCATACCTGATTTGCTTTCGTTGAGATATATTAAATACTCGTATAACTCTTCTTAGAATTAAGATTCCACATCCAGAGAAACTGGAAGATGTATGTGACTTGGGTATTTTCTTGATATTATTTAACTCCTCCCTTCGTTCTATGCTATAAGCATCAAAATGACTACACAATCTAATATTTCCTTTTCTTTTCAGTTTCAAACTTGCTGTGACACTGTCATCTCTGCATATGTTATATTTAACATCAACAAACTATTTTTACTTGATAAATTTCAATTCTCAAACTGCAAAGAACAACGTCATTCTTTCTAGAGGGTTAATAGCAAGATTATTTTAGATTAGCACTTACACAACAGAAATTTGAAGTAGACGCAGATCCTATGATTGACAGCAAAAATATATATAGCAATTGTACAAATTGTAAACAATCTCACAATTTCCTAGATGCATCTCCACTGGACAACTAATAACATGCAAAAGTCATGCTGCTGAGTATTGTAACAAGACAAAATTGAGAATGAGATCAATTTAAGAGTGTGATAATAAAAAATGGAAGATTTAATCCAAAATTTTATTAGCATGTAGGGGCATCGTACATTATTGACCCAAAGATAGCAGCAACACAGATTTAACCCATTTTAGAACATCAAACATGTAGTTTGCTGCAAGAGAAACGAAAAAGGGTTTATAATGGAGAACCCCATCCACCACCACCAGGAGTCAAAATCTGAAGAGTATCACCTGGGTGCACTTCAATAGAATTCTTGCCACCAAGATAGATCTTTCGTTTATCTTTCTTTACAAGGTAATTAGCCCCACGAGCACCATCTTTTCCTCCCTTCAGCCCTCTCGGTGCATGGACACGTCTCTCAGAAAGGATGCTAACAATAACTGGGCGCCTAAACTCTATTTCTCTTACAAGCCCATCACCACCTCTATGAAATCCTACTCCCCCACTGTTTTCTCTTAGTCCAAACTTGTGCAGAATAACTGGATACCTTTGCTCAAATATCTCCGGATCAGTCATTCTTGTGTTTGTCATGTGGCACTGGACTCCGCTGGTACCATCCCAGGTGGGACCAGCCCCACTCCCACCGCCAATGGTTTCATAGTAACCAAAAGTTTCATCCCCGAATGTGAGATTATTCATACAACCTTGTGAACAAGCACAGGCTTGAAATGCAGTTAATATAACATCAGTTATCCTCTGAGACGTGAGGACATTACCTCCTACAACAGCAGCCACATTGCTAGGGGAAAGAAAAGATCCTTCAGGAATAAGAATCTTCACAGGAGCCAGACAACCTTGATTGAGAGGAATGTCAACAGCTACCAAACATCGAACACAGTATATTACAGCTGCAGCTGTTACAGCTTCTGGTGCATTCCAGTTACCATAAACTTCTGAGCTAGTCCCACCAAAATCAAAGATTGCTTCTCCTTTATTAGAATCAATACTTAGTTTCAAGAGAATAACAGATCCATCATCCATGTAGTCCTCTTCTACAATAGTCACAAAATTTTCATCTGGCTTAGATGAAACTTTATTACCAACTGTCTTGAGCATTTCTCTTACCGCTTCTTCTGCATTCATCTGTACATAATTCATGTATGCCTGAACAGTTTCCAAACCATACTGCTCAATGAGCTCTTGGACTAGACAAATTCCTCTCTGATTTGCTGCTACTTGTGCTCGCAGATCTGATAAGTTATCCTGAATCCTTCGAGTTCCTGAGATCTTATTTCCCCGCTCATCAGTACCAGGGAACTGAAGAAGTTTAATGATCCCTTCTTCTTGGAAAACCCCCTTTTCAACAAGCTTAAATGCTTTAATGGCAGCTCCTTCCTCCAATATGGACTTTGAAAATGGAGGCATGCTGCCAGGAGTGATACCCCCTATCTCTGCATGATGTCCCCTGTTTGCAACAAAAAACACCAACTTCCCATTGTAGAAAACTGGCGTAACAACAGTTATGTCCGGAAGATGGCTACCTCCAGCACAAGGATGATTAGTAACCAAAACATCTCCTTCATTTAAATTTTCACCCCAGTAGTTAAGCTGCCACCGAACTGTACTAGACATAGCTCCTAGATGCACAGGGACATGAGGCGCATTTGCAACTAGGCCCCCGGTAGGATCAAAGAGAGCACAAGAGAAATCAAGTCGTTCTTTGATATTTGTTGAAATGGAAGTTCTTTGTAGAGTTCTTCCCATCTGCTCAGCTATTCCCATAAATCTGTGATTGAATATGGAGAGCTGTACAACATCAGCAACCTTATCTGATATTTTAACACTGCTCAAAGGAGAATCAATTTCAATCTTGATGTTGCCATATTTGGTTATACTAGCTCTGCAGTTGGGTTCTATAATCACAGTGCTATTTCCATTCATGATGATTGCAGGGCCAAGCATGATATGGCCATACCCCAGGTTTTCAAGCTTATATAGAGGTGTTTCTTGCCAACCATTTCCGAAGTAAACCTTATAGTAGCCATCAACCTTAGGACTACCAGAGGCAGGTTCTAAGGCGCATGGATTCAATATATTGGTAACTCCTATACCACGAATTCTAACATCACAAATCATTATCTTTCTGTTCAGGAGATTAAAGCCATACTCCTGCTGAAAGAGCTTCACAAACTCACTAGCATAGTCACATGGTTTTCCATCTTCAGCTATATGCCTTTTGACCATGATGGCAGTGTCTGTACCTTCATATCTCAAATTTAAATATGTCTCTGTTGAAATACTTTCCTCTCTGAATCCTTGATTTTGCAACTTCTGCTTTACCTCCTTCAATAACATTGCTTCTCGTTGCGAGACCTCAATAGCAGATTCGGCTCCATACTCTGCAGAATAAGGCTCCTGCATCTCTTCCACAACATTTGCCAACCCCATGCCATATGCACTTAAGATTCCACAAAATTTGTGAATCAGCACTTCTTTCATACCCAATGATCTAGCTATAGCACAAGCATGCTGAGGCCCAGCACCTCCAAAGCATGCAAGTGCATGGTTCTTTGTCTCATGGCCCTTCATTTCAGTCAATTGTCTAATTGGACGACACATTGTTTCATTAGCCACATTCACAAAACCAAGTGCAATCTCTTCCACTGTCATGTATTTTGCAGATGGATCCTGATTCTTTCGGTAAGCATTTATTTGTCCAGCAAGCTTCTCAAATTCTTCTCTTGCAGACTTGACGTCCAAAGGCTGATCTTCATTTGACCCAAAGATGGATGGGAAATAATCAGGAATAACATATCCCAAAACTAGGTTGGCATCTGTGATTGCCAACTCCCCACCTTTTCGATAACACACAGGACCAGGGTGTGCCCCAACTGACTCTGGTCCAACTCGAAATGCTCCAAATTGGAACTTCAACTTTGAACCACCACCAGCAGCAACAGTGTTTATGTCAAGCTGTGGCGCTTGTATTATGGCACCTGCAATCTGGGTTTCCAGCACTTGCTCATAACTTCCAGCATAACGACTCACATCTGTAGATGTACCTCCCATATCAAATCCAATTAGTGGCTTATCTGTTTCAAGTTCAAAAAGAGTTTGTGAGTAACCAACAACCCCACCAGCAGGTCCAGACAAAATCGCTTTATGCCCTGAGAAGGAACTCTCTGGTGCAAGCCCGCCATCTGATTGCATAAACAAAACATTTAATTTCCCCAGTCCCTCATCAAATTTGGACATGAATCCTGACAGGTACTCTTTGATAACTGGGGTCAAATAAGCATCTACACTTGCTGTTAGACCGCGAGGAACAGCCCGAACCATAGGGGTCAAAGCAGATGAAATAGAAACATGTCTGAATCCCAGACTCAAAGCTAACTTCTCTACCTGTTGTTCATGCTGTGGAAAAGTGTATGAGTGCATCAACACAACAGCTAAGCAATTGATTCCTTTCTCTAATAATTTTTTCAGTAATGGCTTCAGTGCTTCTTCATTAAGAGGCTTCACAATCCTCACAAGCTCCCCTGAAATTCCTTTAAACAATGATGAACTAGTCTGATGTTCTACCTCCTCCTTATCTTGCACCAACTGAACTCTCTCTTCCACCTCTACAATCTCTTCATAGAGATTTGATGGTTTCGATACAGTGAGGTCAAATATGCTGGGGCGAGCCTGGTTACCAATCTGGAGTAAATCTCGGAAGCCTTGAGTCACACACACAGCAATCCTTTCTCCTTTTCGCTCTAAAAGTGCATTTGTTGCCACAGTTGTACCCATCCTTATCCACTCTATCTTCTCAGTGGGAATTTTTGAACTCCTTGGTATTTTCTCCCCGGTGAATTCTTCAAGAATCCTTCGGATCCCTTCTACCGGTGCATCATCATAGTTTGATGGGTCAACAGACAGGAGTTTCAACACTCGGCTATCAGACAGACCCGGGATTTCAGCATAAACATCAGTGAATGTGCCCCCTCTATCAATACAAAACTTTAGTTTCCCTTCAGTAACACTCCCCATCCTATTTATACTTCACAACACCTGAAAATTCATATCAATGAAACATACATGAGTCATGCAATATTGCAACTGAACCTATTATTAGCAATCCAATTTTCAGAGGAAGCGCATAAAAAAAATACAAACAAAACTTCATTTTAGTGCTATCTAGTTTGGAATTTCGTACTTAAAACCAGATATTGAATCAAATTCACCCTCCAAGAAAATAATTACCAAAAGGCAAATCCTCGATCTCTAGAGCTCAAGAATGGAGTTCTCGTAGCTAAAGAGAAGGGATGCAACTTATAAGACACGCCTGGGTCGGTCCACTTTCAGTACTAAACTTTATTGTTTTATAGTTTTTACGGATAACGCTAGCATGTGTTTGAACGGTTCAGAAATTCGAAACGTGAAACAGAACAAAAAAAAAAAAAAGTGAACAGAGAAACACGAAGAAATGAATAATAAGAACCCCATAAATCAAAATCGAATTATATCCTTCAGGGATTGAAGCTGGGAATCTAAATCATACAGCGTGAAGCCAAAACTTTTCTCTGCACTGGGATGATGCTGTTTCCGTAGCTCCGGTTAAGGGTAGACGCAGTTGGACTATGAGAGTCTCTGTACTCCGTGATTACTGGTTGGTGGTGACTGATTTCTCTGATATTTTGTTTAAAATATAATTTTTATTTATTTTAAAACTAATATTTTTAAATAAAATTTCATGACATATTAAAAATTATATAAAAATAATTAAAAATATAAAAATTTATAAAAAAAATTAATTATAAATTAAAAAATAAAAATTTTATTTTAATTTTTGAAAAAAAAAAAGAATGTTATTATAAAATTAAATTAAAAAATTATTAATTAAATACAATAAAAAAATAATAAAAATATTAATTATTATTGTCAGTATCCAATAAATGTAATAGATACTCTTTAAAATTCATCCTAAAATAAAAAAGAAAAAAATCATTTGCACATGGTGAGAGCATGCACATGTAGACGGGATTATGGGTCCAGCAACATCACCGTTCAGACTTAAAGTATGCAGCTTTCATTTATTTAATACGATGATTTTCAGAAGTTAGGCCATAATTTTTTTGATTTTAGTGTTTGTGAGCTCCACTATAATATTCGTTTTTCTCTGTATGTTCTTATTCATTTTGAGAATATAAAAAGGTTATAGTATGCTAGATTAAAAATTAAATGGGAAAAAATTGGGTGTTAACATCCCAATTTTGAATTTTTGTTATTTAAAAGAAAAATTAAACTTATGCGTTTCATTTCGGGATGGGACTAGATAGGGGTGATCAAAGGTTAGGCCGAGCCAGGATTTTGGCCGACCCGAGACCCAGTCCGGTATCACATCGAATATTTTTTTTGGAACCTGAGGCCTGGCCCAGCCCGATTAGACCGGGTCTGGGCTACGTCATCTTTTTTTTTTTTTAATTTTAATATGAAATATTTTGTAAAAATAATATTTTTAAAAACAAATAATAAAAAAAAGATTTGAAAAGAAATAAAATTAAATTAAAAAAATTTTAAGATTTGGAATGAAAAATAATAAAAAGTTGAAAAGAATTGATATTTTAAAATTTATTTATAAATAAAATTTATTTTAAATTAAATTAAAAATATATTAAAAAAATTAAAAAATTTTAAAAATTAATATCGGGCTGAGTCTCATGCCAACCTCAGGACCTTACCTGGCCTGGTGAAAATTTTAAATTTTTTTATTTGGTCCAGTTATAACCCGACCTGATGTAATCAACCTTAGGACTAGGTTAAAATACAAAAACTAGTCTCAAGTAGAGCCAAGTCCCGAGTCAATATATTAGCCTAAGCTAACCCAACATATATATATATAATTTTTTTATGCTTTTTCTTAATTATTTGTTTGTTTTCTAATAAAGCATTGATATTTTAAAAGAAATAACTATTTGTTCTACTTGTGTTGAATATAAATAATTTTTGTTGATATAAGATATCTTATTTATCAAATATAAATCAAACTTTTTTTCGTTTTACAAAAAAAAATCTTAAATTTAAATTTGAAAAATAAAACTCAATTGACCTAACCTAACTCAACCCAGTCAAGTCCTATGACCGAGTCATGTTTAGTGACTTGATATAAATTTTGGATTAGGCCATGGGTTGAGCACAAACCTAGCCTCACTCAAGGTGTGTGCACCCCTACTGAACAAAGTGTCCGACCTCTTATCGAACTTTGCACAAGAGAACAATCAAGCCATTTTAAAGCTTAGGTTTAATTATCACCAAAAACAAGTTTAAGTTTAGTTGAATATTTTATTTTAATACTTAATTTTTAATTTAATTTTATATTTTTTTTATTTTCAAAATTAAGTTAGTACAATTTTAAATTTTGTCACTAATATCAATAATTAAATAATCTTTTGATACACTTATAATTTTAAATGTATTAGTACATTAGTTATAATATAGAGACATAATTATAATATTATTATTTTTTAGGTTGATAATATTACAATTATATCTCTACATAAGTGGCGTATTAGTACACTCAAAATTATGAATGCACAAAAAATAACAGCCAATAATTATTATAATTTTATCTGTGAAGTGTGCAAGTGATAAACAAACATCTTATTTAATATTAAACCAATTAAATGTATTTTTCTCTTTTTTCACATCAAATATTTGGCAGTTATTATTGCGAAATTAATATCTCCAAGAATCGAATTATTGTGACGTACCAATATTAAGAAGCAACGCCTCCTTTATATGCATGTGTTCACTGCTTTTTGTTCAATTTATTCTAACTTCGAATATTCTTTACTATTAATAATTTTTTTTTCTATCTTTTTACTATTTCCTTTTTCAAATGCCATCTTCTTCAATAAATGACTACAAAACTTCTTTTTGTGTAGTTATGATTCCATAGCAAGTTGGTTTTAGTTATCAACAAGTTCTAACAACTTTTTTACAAGTAAAATACATTTTTGGTCCTTTATTTATTATAAAATTATTATTTTGGTCTCTCATTTATTAAAATGACCAAAATAATTCCTCGCTCGTTGAAAATTATCATATTTAGTCTTTTATTTTTTTAAAAAAATACTAAATTTAGTCCCTTAGATTTATGATTTAAGGTTTAGTAGAGAAAGTAAATTTGATAATTTTTTTAAAAGTAAAAGACCAAGTGTGATATTTTCTAATGAGTAAATAATAATTTTAAACATTTCTATTAATGAAATATTAAAATGGCAATTTTTGTGATAAGTAAGAGACTAAAGGTATATTTTTCTCATTTTTTTACATGCTAATTCAATACTAAAACAAGTGCTTTAATTATTTCCCTAATTAACGGATAATTTTAAACAAACTCTTGGGACTTAATATATTAGCAACATTTAAAACCAAAGAGACTAACAACTCATACTAATGAACACCACATGTAGTGCTCATTAAAATCGGATTATATATCCACTTAACATAAATTAAAAGCCTGATTAAAATCTATTATCTATTATATATAAGTAAAGTAGGCTCATTTTATGTGGGAACTCCATTTGAGCAAAGAAAAGATTCAGTTGATCAAACCCCCAACTTCTTGTGCAATGACTCTTAGGGATGGTAACAGGTCCCCAAATCTAGGGATCCTCGTAGGGACTATCCCATTTGGAAACTTGCATGTAAAGAATTTTTCCTCGTGGGGATAAAGATAAGGGCAAAACTCTCATCGAAGGAAGTTCAGGGATGGAGATCATAACCCCACCCTGTGGGTCCTCGTCCTGCCAAATTTATATAAATATTTAGTATATATATATACTAATTTTTGTACTTTTTGTATTTCACTCGTTATTTATAATTATAATGATTTAAAGTTAATAATTTTAATTTAGCTTAAGAAATAATTCTACTAATTACATTTTAGTCTTGCACTTCTTTGAAACTTGGATAACATAGTAGGATTACTTTCAAAATACTTTAGAGTTGTGATCACATAGTAATGGAGAATAGGAAGTGAAAATTGTATGCATGTCAAACTTACTTTCCCTTCCTTATGGTAGACTAGGGGATTTTGAAAATGTTTCTTCTCTTTTTTACAAAGTAGTCTGGCAATGAAAACAGAATGACTTAGATGTGTATATGTTTCATACTTCAGGCTTCATCTCTAATAACTATGTCGAGGCATTTACTTAAGAATTGTAAATGCTCCCAAAATGCATATCATTAAACAATATCTTGAATGTCATATTCACTTAAATACTTATTCAACATATTGAATGAATTGAGTAATTATAAAGAAGATGTAGGGGTGTGAAGAGAAAAAGAGTAATAGGGAGCAAGTTTACTAAATGAATAAATAGCTTTATTTTGAAGATTAAAAGAAAGCAAGTTTACTAAATGAATAGACAACTTTATTTTGAAGAGAGATCACACAGTTCTAAGGGAAATGAGTGATAAGTTAGATACAAATAAAGTGAAGAACAAAAAAGGCAAAAAGAATGTCCTTGACTTTCAGCTTCTGGTAGCACTGGTTGCTTGTGCTTGGTGTTGCCACAGATACACATATTTTGAAATTGATTGATGAAGATATCTCTAATGATTCTTCAGGGTAAGTGTTTTGATCCTTGTGTGGCTCCCCTTTATTCATTATTTGTTGCCCTAACTTTTGGTTAAGCCACCTTTTCAGGTTTTCGACTTAACGAACTTTGATTGTAAAATCTTCTTTCTTTTTTTCTTTCTTTTTCCATCATTTTCATTTTTAAGCAAAGTATTTCTTCACTACATCTAAGTTAATTAGTTTTCCAAGCTTTTCTCCATCTATGTCGGCAAGGACCAGTGCACCTCCAGCTTATACCACAACATATGGACCATCATATGAAGGAGCCCATTTGCCCTTATTATCTTCTTGATTTGGGAAGATCTTTTTTAGAACCAAATCCCTTGGTTTGAATTCTCTGGGACGAAGCATTTTATTGAAAGCCCTTGCTATCCTTTTCTGATATAGTTGCCTATGACACATAGCTGCTAGTCATTTTTCTTTGGTCATATTCAGCTGCTCATACTGTGTCTTGACCCATTCACTTTCCTCTAGGTTGGATTCTATCAACACTCAGAGAGAAGGGATTTCAACTTCAACCAGGGTGACAACCTCCATGCCATATACTAAAGAGTAAGGAGTAGCCCCTGTGGATGTTTGTATTGTTGTACGATAACCATGGAGAGCAAATGAGAGCATCTCATGCCAAGTCTTTGTAAATGATAGTCATCTTATTGATGATCTTTTTGATATTCTTATTTGCTGCCTCAACTGCCTCATTCATTTGTGGATGATAAGGTGTGGAATTATGATGCTTAATTTTAAATTATTTGCACAACTCTTAATGTCAGCTCCATCTAGATTGGGAGCATTATTAGTGATAATCCTTTCTGGTATCCCATATCGACATATGATGTTCAATTTCCAGAATCAGAGAAAGACCCTTTGGGTAATATTAGAGAACGAGCATGCCTCCATCCATTTTGTGAAGTAATCGATAGCTACCAAAATAAATTAGTGCCCATTAGACGCTTTTAGATTAATTGGACCAATCATATCGATTTCCCACATCTAGAATGGCCAAGGTGCCACAAGGTTATGTAATAGTTGAGGTAGAGCATTAATCCTATTGGCATACATCTAACACTTATGGCATTTTCTAACATAATAAATGTAGTCCTTCTCCATGGTTAGCCACAAGTATCCACACCTTTGTATCTGTCTAGTCATAGTATGGCCATTAGTATGAGTCCCGCATGTCCCTTCATGAATATTCGCCATGGTTCTTTGTGCTTTTGATGCGTCCACGCATCTAAGTAGTGTGTTATCCTATGACCTTTTATACAACACCTCTTCATTAAGGAAGAAACTCATTGCTAATCGATGAAGAGTCTTCTGATCGTTTTCAGATGCCCCAACTGGATATTGCTGACTATAGACATAGTTTTTTATATTGTGAAACTATAGTTACCAATCGCTTTCTTCCTCCACATTCAAACAGTAAGTTGGGGTGTTCCAGGTCTCAATCCATATTAGTAGTACGTTGACCTCACAATCTAATTTGATCATTATGGCAAAAGTAGCCAATGCATTAGTAAATTGATTTTTATCACGGGTTAAATGCGTGAAGGTTATCTTCTCAAACTTTGAAATTAATTCTGTTAGGTACTTTTAGTACAGGATTAGTTTGGGATCTTTGGTTTACAATTCTCCCTTTACTTGATAAATTATAAGAGCTAAATCTCCGAACTCGTCAAGATCTTTGATACCTAATGCTAAGGCTACTTACAAGCCATTGACACAAGCTTTATATTCTGCCACATTATTCATGCAATCAAAATTAAGCTTAATTGCTACTAGATACTATTTACCTTCGGGGGATGTTATCATAGCCCCTAATCCACTGCCGTGTACATTGGCTACACCATCAAAATACATTGTCCATTTATCCTCCTTTGGTTCATCTTCCTCCATTTTTAGAATATCCTTATCTAGGAACTGAAAGTCTAAGGGTGGTATTCATCCAAGGGATTAACCACCAAATGCTCGACTATAATGCTTCTTTTGACTGACTTGCTGGTCATATACTTTATATCGTATTATGAAAGTATGACTTGCCACTTAGAGACTCTTATTGATACGTGAGGACTCTAAAAAATGTACTTGATTGGATTCATCATAAAAAATGTACTACCTCAGTCTCTTTATGGTCTACACAGGGCCACAATAGGTTTTCTCAATTAATAGATACCACGACTCGCATTCATTAAACTTTTTGTTTAGGTAATAAATTGCTTGCTCTTTTCTTCCTAACTCATCATGTTGGCCTAATAAAACACCCATGGACCCCGGTCGAATTGTCAAGCAAAGGATAAGGGGTCGTCCTGGCGTAGGTGGCACTGAGATAGGGGGATTCAAGTGGTATTCTTTTATCCTGTCAAACACCAGCTGGCAGGTCTCATCCTATTCTCCTGGTTGGTTCTTGCATAATAATTTGAATATTAGTTCACAAGTGGCAGTTAGGTTTACGATGAGCCAAGCTATATAATTCAAATACCCCAAGAACCCTCAAACTTCTGTTTCCGTATTGGGTGGTGACATGTCATGAATTGCCTTAATTTTATCAGGGTTCACTTCTATTTCTCTTTTACTGCCAATGAATCCCAAAAGCTTCCCTAATGTGGCACCAAATACACACTTACTAGGATTCAACCAGGGTTTATACTTCCACAGCCTTTTAAAGAGCATTCGCAACACAGCCACGTGACTCTCTCCTTCAGCTAACTTAGCAACCGTGTCATCCATGTATACCTCTATTTCTTTATGTATCAAGTTATGGAACAGGACTACCATTGTGCGCTGATAGGTTACCCCAGTATTTTTAAGTCCAAATGGCATTACTTTGTAGCAGAAGGTTCCCTATTGAGTGATAAAGGTGGTTTTCTCTTTATCATCAGAGTGTATAGGGATTTGATTGTAGCTAGAGTACCCATCCATGAAGGAATACCTAAAGCTTCTTGTTGTATTGTCAACTAAAATATCAATATGAGGTAAAGGAAAGTTATCCCTTGGGTTGGCCTGATTTAAATCTTAATAATCAATGCACATTCTCACACGCCTATCTTTCTTTAGTACAAGGACTATGTTTGTGACCCATTGAGGGTATTTAACAACTTCTAAGAGGCTAACATCCCATTACTTCATTACTTCTTCCTTGATTTTGAAGGACATCTCGGGGCTCATGCTTCTTAATTTTTGCTTCTTGGGCCCCACATTAGGGTACAAGGGTATTTTATGGGCAGCAATTTTAGTATCTATTCCTGGCATATCTTGATATGACTAAGTAAACACATCCATATATTCTTTAAACAAATTAATCATTTCTTCCCTTTCTGGTTTATCTATTATTTTTAACTCCTTTTTATCAGCTTTCGTCCTTATATTAATTACTTCGATAATTTCTTCATACGGAGTGATCCTGTTTTCCAAAGATTCTATTTTTTTAGCAAAGGTCTGAGATAACTTATTATTATTATTAGTTTCTAAATCATTCGTATCTGTGACAACATGCGGTTCATTCAAACAATACTCATGTGCTTCTGCTTTATATAAGAGTTCCGAGAATTCAAATTCCTTGGAAAGTAAGGAGAGAAGGCAAGAATAAATATGAAAAGATAGGATTTGAATATAATTTTGACAAAAAGATTGAAATTACTGCATTCATTGCATACTCAAAATAAGGTTCAAATTGTAAGTTAGTATAAAAGCTCTTAAAACGACATTCAAAATATTATTTTAATGACATGACATTCGATATCATTTCAAATTCCCAGTTGTTAAGTGCTTCTCCTGGCTTGTCTAACTGGATCCATATTGCTTTCTTGAGTTCTCTTCCTTTTTCATTTGTCATTATGACCGGGTCACCCTGGTAGGTTATCTCAGTAGAAGCAGGGAATGTTTCCTGGATGTGGGCTATTTTTGCTTTTCTTCTTGGCTTACCCTCTTTCAGTCATGCCTTTTCGGTCATAAGGGTTTCTATCGATAGCTCATATCCCAACGCTTGTTGTCCAAGATTTTTCAGGCAGCTTAATTGGTTCTTTTATGCCTTGTAATTTTGCACCCAATCCTTTTCCTTTTTGATATCCACTGTTCCTCATAATCTTAGTCACCACTTAGTTAACATCCTTAGTAGACTCCCCAGTTCCCAATGTCCTCTGGTTCTCGCCTTTTGTAGACTTCCCAGTCTCTAACACCTCCAAAATCTGGTAGGAACTGTTTACGACCTGCTCTGTGTTCTCAATGTATGGCACCATGCTCGGCTTGCTAATCATCATCTCTTCTTCTCCTTTTATGGTGATGAGTTATCCTTTACCAATGTATTTGATCTTCTGATGCAGAGTTAATGGTACTACACGAGCTGCATGAATCCAGAGCCATCTTAGGAGCATAGTATATGTTGTATCGATGTCCTTGACCTGAAACTCGATGGTGAATAGATTTGGTCCAATTTTTAATGGGAGCTCAATCTTTCTATTCACTTCTCTCCTTATTCCATAAAGGCTCTTACTATCAAATCACTCATTCAATACACGATTCCTTGACCAGTAATTGCCCTAAGGTGGATAAAGGTAAGACATTCAAAGTTAATCCTCTATCAATGAGTACTTTAGCAATCACATACCCATAGCATTTCAGAATGATATGAAGGGCTTTGGGTTTTCCAACTAATATAGGGTATATCACATCTTCAAAAAAGGCAATCAAGGTAGAGTTCTTTACCGCATTTATCATGTTTACTACCTTCTCTGGGGTGATGTTAAGATGTACATAGGCTTCATCCAACACACTTTGTAATGCATTTTGGTGGACTTCTGAATTCATTATAAGTGTTAAGATAAAAATTGCAAGTGTTTTCCACAATTGGTCAATAACGTCATACTCACTCTACTTTATTATCTTCAGGAACTCATGTGTTTCCTCTCGTTCCCTTCTCTTAGGGGCTTTTTTTTCGGGTTAGAGCTTTCCCCTATTTCTAGATTTGGGTTTGGAATTCCTTATAACTCCTTGGAGTAAACCCAACCACTCTGAGTAATTTCGCCTACAATTTCTGAATGATTCCTTTCTGTGATAGGATTTTCCTCTGGTGCCTCATTGTTTTGAGAATATTCTATCTTTAAACCATAATTCCATGGTTCTGCATAACTGCTCTGATATGGGAATGGAACTGGCACATGGACAATGACTGTTGGATTTTTATGGGTATCGACATAAGTATAATGAGTAAGGATCCTCCCGTTGTATTTTGTAGGTCGCGGTCGCCTTAGGTTGGAGTAACCTCTTTGACCTTGTAAATTGGCTTGTTAATTACTAGGAAAGAATCCTTGAGCTTTGTTAGGTTAGATGATCCCTTTATCTTAGAACCATTTTGGTTCCCTTAATGGTCAGGACTCCAAGTGTTATCATCCTTTGTGCTAGTTCTTTAAAATGATCATAATCTTTGATGTCATGCCCAACATTTCCTTTACGAAATTCATAATAATTGTTTGACAGCCCTTTAGGCATGTTCTGCTCCTTATCCTTGGTAGAGATATAATCAGTGTCATTCAAGCATTTGTATAATTATTGCATGGTGCATGATGCATCTTTCAAGTTTTTCAAAGTGAACTCATTCTTGTCTATCATGGACACTTGCTTCCCTTTATCATGATTCCACAACGGATTAGTGACATTGTTGGGGTCTTTACCTGCCTTTATACCAATATGATTGTTATTTAACAATGCCAAAACATGCCTACTAAAGGCATCACACTTATCAATGTTATACCCTACAATTTCTATATGATTTTTGTAAGTAGCATTAGGATCATACCATGTAAGGAATAGTGGCTGAAGAGGTTTTATAAACTTAAGACCCATAAGCTTTTTTGCCATTAGGTCATAGAAGAGTTTAGATCGGCTAACACTAAAATTAGGTAATGGCCTATCATCGCGAGGTTGTTGCATAAGCCTAGGCCCTCTATTTTGAGCTATCATTTGTTGCGATCCAAGATGGGATTGAGGTGATGTTTGATAGTTCATATGATTATTCAAGGCTTAACCTTACAGTTGGTAAGATGTGGCCTGGTTTTAGTTGTTAAATGGTGCTTGGGGATACTGGTTATGCATGGAGCGAGGGTGTTGGTATGTAGCATGAACATGACTGATATCCCCTTTCTTTTTCCAATTACTTATGGGCTTCTTAGTTTTTGAGGATGTACTTTCAAATAATCTATCACATACATCAGCATCTATTATGTCCCTTACCTAGATGAAGTCAGCAAATTCATGCACGTGGGTTCCCAACATGATTGTATGATACAAATCCCCCAATGTGCAAATGAAATAGGATCATAATTCAGAGTTTAGAGATGGTGGCCGGACCTTAGCTGTTGTGGCTCTCCACCTTTAGGCATACTCCTTAAAGGTTTCAGTTCCTTTCTTCTTTAATCCTTTTAAAGCTCATATGTGAGAGCTATATCCAAGTTAAACTTATATTGTTTCATGAATCAGTGTAAAGCTAAACTAGTCAAACTTTCGTGAAAAAAATTTAGAAGGAATCTTTCATCTCTAAACCATATTAACATCTTGGTGTAGTATAATTTCAGATGATAGTATGGATCTCCACTGCCATCATACTTAGTGAATTCCAGCGCTTTAAACTTTTTAGGGATTAACACCTCTAGGGCTAAACATAGCTCTTCTAGCTCGACTGATTTCAATTAACTGGCCCTTGCAAAGCACGTAACCTATCTTTGACTTCGACTATGTCTTCTTTCCAATCTTTCCTATCATTGTCCACTTTTACTTTAAGGAGTATATTGGTAGCAGCTTATGTAGGACCAGTGAATACAACAACTGGTTCTCCTCCTAGGATATTGTAGGTAAAGACATCCCCTGATTCCAATCCTGATATCTTTGTCCTTTTGCCCCTGAAGTTAAAGGATTTTGTGGCTAATTTACTACTGTAGGCCTTTGTATGGGCTCTAGTGCTCTCGTGGCTGATAGACTACCTAAGGTTGGCCTTGATATCTTCACACTTGCATTGGGGACCCCATGGTCTACATTTGCAGTGTTAGTGGCATTTGGTGGAGTATTATTGGCAACCATGCTTGAGCTCATATTTTGTAATAATTTTATCATTTCCAACATTTAAGATTACATAATCCCTATTTGGTCTTTCAAGGCTACTACTTTAGGCTTTAACCTTTGCTCAGACTCTGTTCAACTATTTTCAGCAGACATGGTTCTAACCCATGCCCAGGTGAGATATGTTCGGCTTGACAGTTGAGCTTAGTTAGACAAATTCTTTCTCCTTTGAGCAATGTTTGTTTCTTACTTGGTTCAAAAAATAAAACAAATCTTAATGATAAACAATTATTTAGGTTTTTTATTTGTTAGTACGTCGATTTGGCATAAGGACTTAAAAACCTTAGACCCTTGATTCTTTAAGGCTACCTATTGTATCACTTAATAAATCAAGGTTAACAACTAACACAAGGGATGTTTAATGTCTACATGTGTAGGTCTGTTTTGCACCACACAACCTAATCATCTTTAACTTGATACCAACGTTCATCATATATAGTAAATGGCACATTTGATAACTAAAAGAAAAGACCATGCATTTTATTGAGAACAAAGTTTGATTACACCTATTTGATTTAAGATCATACATTAAAATTGACTTAGCCTATGGGTTGTTTAAAACTACATTCTAAAATATTGAAACTAGCCCAGTCTTATCAATTGTCTAAAACTTCATTAGTATCTTCAAATCTTCCATAAGATTATGACATAAGGTGAAGAATTCGATTATAGCTGCGGGAATCTTTGTAGGGATGGCGTGCCTTTCGGCTTGCTTGTATGCATATGTGAATTCAAGAATGACATCATTAGCAAAAAGGATCATCCTTTTGAAATGCTCTAGCCACATTTCTTTCTTAATTACTTGCTTTTCATGGCGAGTCTCCCATAATCGTGCCTTTTCAGCCTGCTGATCGAGCTATTCAATTAGATTTTGTACTGTCATTGCATTATCACTCTTGATAATGGGCAACTCCCTTGTTTTTTCTTCTACCCATTTGGCGAGTATGTTAACTTCTTGTTGGAGGTTATTAGGAGACTTAAGTTCTTCCACTTGTTCTATTAAAGCGTCTTTTTCTTTAATGGCCTTTACTAATTGAGTTTGATGATTGAGAGGTTTTTTGTTGCTATTATGCCTGTTTTTGAATCTTTACCATGGTATTTTTCAGCTTGCCATTTTCCTTCTTTAATCTTTTCATCTCAGTATTTATATGATTCCTTCTTCCTTTTTGCCTTTTCATCTTTCTGGGACTTGGCTAAACTTTCAAAGCACCTTTTACTTAGTTCTTCTAGATTTTCCAATTCAACTTTTTTATTTTCTAATTGCTTACCAAAACATTCATTAACCTCCTGTAAGTCATTGCTCAATAGGGGGTTGCAAGGTCTAAGGGGTGGATTGATTCTACCCGTCCTTCCCTTGAGCTAGGCTTCATATCCTTTCGTGGTCATGACAACATGTTTTCCTAACTCAAACCTCCCTTTACACACTACTTGGCTCAATGCACTCTTTATTTCATGGATCATCTCCTCTTTCAATGGATCACTATAGTAGAAACTGATTCTCTATACAACCTCTTCAGATGGGACATCTTATTCATATGTAAATTGGCAATGTACGACTGCAGGGTTATAATTAATACACCCTTGGACACCCATAAGAGGTATATTGGGAAAATTTTTGTAACAGTAAATAATATCTTCACTTTCCCACCAGGCAAGTTTCCACTAAACGGTGCTATCGTTCAACTTTTCTATCCATTTATCGCGATTCATTTTTACTTGTAGTAGGGTTAATCCTTCGCGATGCTGGTAATCTTTGATTGGATAATGTATGGTGTCAAATCTTGTATCAAGCTAATATCCTTGCTATAAATGCGATTAACCCACCATATAATCAATAGTGGAAAACAACACTTCAGTTTTCCCTTCTTTTCTCGGTGGTAGAAACTTAATGTCAAAAGTGTTTCTGCTAGAAGTGCTGGTACTAGATTTACACGGTGGTTCTCCACCATCCACAGAACATTCACTGCCACAAGATTGATTACTCCCACTGCTAAGGGGAATTATACTAATCCATATACTGCCAGAGCAAGGACTCTTCTAAAAATGACCCAATTTCCTTTCTTAGCTAAGGTTTCTAACCTTTTTCTCTAGGTACTTTCTGGATAGGCCTTTTGTTGCCCCAGAGCGATATAACTGTATTCATGTAGGCTCTTCACCCAAAATTTGGGCTACAACACGTTTCGAGGGGAGGTGTCTAGGTAGACAGAGGTGTCTTTGGTAATAGGCATTTTCATCAATCCCCCGTATTCTTCCAATGTGGGCACAAGCTGGAAGGTTGGAAATGTAAGCATATCAATGAATCATCCCAATATTGTACCAAAGTCACAAGAGCGTCAGGCTGGATAGAGATTGATAATAAATCCAGGATATCCCCATAATCTTTTTGAAAATGACAAAGTTGTTCCCCTCTGAGTTTCTTGCTTATAACAATTAAACTTTCGACTGATTCAGCTTCTACTTTCATTTTAATTCTTTTCCTAGTCAAGACTATTCCTATTGAGCTTGTGTCTTGAGGTTGTGTGGTTCTTAATAGTTCGATCATATCTTTATGCCAATTGATTAAAATGACAATTTATGTTGGCACAAATCCATTGGTTAGAAACAAAAACGAAATATGCATATAGCTTTCTTAATCAGTGAATTACTTGGCACTTTATTCTCTATTAATCACCAAGAGCTTTATTGATTCATTGGGAATAATAGGTTTAACTTTCAACCTATGGAGGATAAGGCCCTCAAGTGGGCAAGGCTTAACAAAAATAAGTGAACCAGATAATCCACTGATATATTATTTTCACAAAATATCATCGATTTTTAATTGTTCACAACCCCATTGATACAACATTAGGCTAACCTAACCATACGACACATGTAGAATAAGAATGCAATACCACGCCCCTTTTCATGCACTTGACATGCATATATAAGGCAATACCACATCCTTATATATACATACATATATATATATATATATATATATAAAACATGATAAAATAAAAATAAAAAAGAAAGAAAAACAAGAAAAGAAAGAAAAAAAGAAGAATGAAAGAACCCAAAAAAAAAAAAAGGGAAAATAAAATATAGTTAAGGATAATAAAAATGAAAAAAATTAATAAAAAACCTGCTAAATTCTTATTTAAATAACCAACCTCATTTTCCACATGGCATCTTCACTTTATTTTTACTTTAGTATTCTCACAATTCCTAACCCATCCATTTCTTGAATTCATTTAGGTCCTCTAACACTAAGCAAATCATACCTACTTGTTATTCATTGTTTGGGAAAAAGTCAACGATGATGGCATCTAACACCCGTAAAGCATCACATGAACAAAAACATGGTAGTTTCAAGATAAGCATAAACCAAGTATGATCACAGATATGGTGCCAAGGGACCAACTTGCACATCTTAGGCTTGTCTTTGCACCCTTTTTATGCATATATATTGACACACCTCACGACTTGGGTGTTAATTTTCCTTCACCCAGCAAACCAAAACCACACTAACTCTAAAAGGGTCATATTATCTCGTGTTGATAGACATTATGATAACTTCCATGTTGGTCAAAACATAGCATAGGTATGGCCAAATCATCATGCAAGACAAGAACACCTTAAGAACTAAATCATCTATACCATGTAAATGAGTATCACAACGAAAGCACAAGGCGTTAAAACTTCACATCTAGCCCCATGTTCAATATGTCGAGAACTGACTGCCCCTAACACAAGTTATCTCTTTTTTTTTTAAAAAAAAAAGGTAATATACAAAAGCCATAAGTGATACTCTCACCTTGGCTTGTAGCGAAAGTGAAACACAACTTTCCCTTTTCTTCTCTTATTTAGGCTCCTATTCTCAAATACCTATATTCCTCCGAGCAACCTGAGTTTCAACTTCTATCTTTTGGTTTCCCTTGGTCTCTTTCTCCTTTCTGACTGCTTGTCTCTGCTTTACATTGGCTTGAACAAGGATGAAGGATGGCTTTTCTCCTTGGTACTTCACTCTTCCTCCTTTTTGTATTCTCTTTCTCGTTCTCTTTCTTTCTTTGTTTTTGAATGTTGAAGCAGAGGTGCACCAAGAGAAGCTCTTCTTCTATGTCTCTCTCTCCCTTTGAGCTTGCAATCCTTGTTCTTAGGCTCCCTCTCTCGGTATCTATCGCTCTCGCATCACCTAAGCTTGAGCTTCTCCTTAGGTGCATCGCTCTCCCCTCCCCACGAGCTCTTCCTTCTCTATTTTAGAACATCAAAGTAGGGCATATAGAGAGAAGCATTATATGTCTCTCCTTTCTTTCTTCCTCTTCTAGCGCCATCTCACTTCTCTCTCTCCACCTCGTCTCTCTCTCCTCCAAGTTCTTATACTAGCATTCGTCTAGCCTTATATATCCCTCACTTCTTCAGTTGAGTAGAGTTGCTTCTCTATTCTTCTTCGTCAAAACAGGGGTATCTTGGCTCTCTCACACTCTATTTTATCTCAACCACTCTTTCGTTCTCTCTAGCTCCTATGGTTTTTCGAAGCTCTCCCTCTCGCTCTTCAGCTTTCTTTCTTCCAACTCTAACCTTTTTTTTTGTTTCTCAACCTCAGCTTTCACTCTTTCCTTTTTACTTTCTTCAGTTCTCCCCTTTCACCGTGCTCTCTCTTCTCCTTTATTTCCCCCTTTCATGAGCTTTCCTGCGTATCATCTTCTCCTCAGTATGATGAACCCTCTAATCTGTCCTTGGTTCTCCTACGATTAACTCCCCTTGTCTCTCACGTCCCTCTTACTAGTTTGGTATCTTTCTCAACTTGGTAGGGGTACATTAAAGTGCCAAATGCATAGTCCTCACACTGCTCTTCACTTGTGTAATATGAGTTTGAGTGCTATCTTGTGTCTATAGCTCCCTTAGTCTATGTAACCTGCCATTATAGCAACAAGATACTACTGCGAACCAAAGTAATTTGGCCTTTACCTTATTTGATGTTGCTTTTTGTAGGCTACAGTCCCTATGACCTATAGTGGTTATTGCTAATGTTGATCAAGAAGGAAGCTTATTGTTCTACTTGTCTTATGCCTTACATACCCAGATATGTGCATATATTCTTATTTTGTTACTTCTTTGTTTTTATTTAATTTTCCTTTTTCTGCATCTTTTATTTTGCCTTTTAAGCTTTAATTTGAATAAATTTTATTAGAATTCAATGATGCCATTTTTTTTAGTTTTCCTTCTCTTTTTTTTTTTAAATATCTTTATATTCATATTTTAAATATATTATTTATTTTTAAATTTAGATTTTTGGATGGGAGTTCACATACAACGCTTATGATTTTAATGATAATAATATATGAATTAAGTTCATACATTATATAATTGTGATTTAAATTTATAGGTAGTCTAAAAACTTTTGGTATTTGCAATTAATGTAGTTCATGCATTTAGTATAATATGCGAATTAATAGCCTTGTGCATTTATCTAAATTCTATTGGCACAAAGGAGAAAGAACTCTTCCTGAACAAAATATACATAGCTTAGAAAAAATATTGGTTGGTATTGACACAATTATTTAACAATTGATTTAGTGTATCAATCTGAATAAAATCACTTAAAAAGAAGAGTAGAGACTATTAATAGTTTAGAAATATCTCAAGATAGTGACAATGATGGTGTATTGAAAGTTTGAAAGGTGACTCTCTTGAATACATGTAAACAATATTAACCTAAGATATATACCTATAAAACAAAACATATTGATACAATTATTATTATATGTATAACTATTCGATATTATTAGTATTATTGATCAATTTACATTCTCTAATATACCATATTTTATTATGTAGTCTCAACTATCAATGATATCAATAATTAAATATAAATTCAATAATTGAATTTATAAATTATATAATAAAATCAATATACATCAAATTATATTAAATTACTAAATTCAATTGTTTTCACTTTCTATAATTCAAAATTATGACATGTCAAATCACAATACATTAATCAATTCAAATTTTTAGATACACCACAAACACCATTCTTTTACGGCATATAAAACATATAACAAATTACAATAATTTTCTCAAAAGCTAGGGCAATGCGTAGGTAAATCAACTAGTTAATTTATGTCTATTACCATAAAGTAGCTCAAATAAGTAATTACATATTCAATTTCTCTAATTGGTGATTTATTGTTCAACTAATTGTATAACAGATCTTGTTGCAACAAATAACCAAAAATATTCTTAATAAATCACAAGGAATGTATAAATATTGTAAAAATAAGTGAAGAGTAACATGTTCAAATCACACAATTCATATACAACGTATAACCTAAAGATTGCGTTTGGCGCATCCTAAGGCTAGATTGTATGAACCTATATAATATGATTTACATTTATCATACGTTTGGTGCACACAATAGATTGTATAAGTTTATACGGTTAACTCCAGTCAACTATATTAAATATGCTAGAACATCCAATTACTAATATGGTCTTTTTTGGCTTGATTAGGCCTAATTATATTAATAAGATATTTTGTCTTTTTTAATAAAATCTTTATTTTTGGTCCCTTACATATAAGACATTACTCAATTTATTATTATAGAAATTTTTTTAGTTTAGTCCCTCATAAATAATATATTTTCAATTTAATCCCTCACTGTCTTCTTAATCTAGTCTCTCACAGAAATGTCTTTTCAATTTAGTCACTCATATTTATATATTTCTCTATTTGATCCCCCACAAATAAAATTGTTATCAATAATATCCTCAAAAGACAAATTAATTTAATAATTATGAACTCATTAAACGTTTTTCAATTTGGTCCTTCACATGTGTACATTTCTCCATTTGATGCATCACAAATAAAATTATTATCAATAATATCCTCAAAAAACATATTAATTTAATAGATAAAAACTTATAAAACTTTTTCTCAATTTGGTATCTCATGTATAAGATATTTTTCAATTTGATCCCTTATAAAATTGTCTTCTCAATTTACTCCCTCTCATATGTACATTTTTTTTTCATTTGATCCCTCATAAATAAAATTGTTATTCATAATATCTTTAAAAATTACATTAACATAAAATATATGAACTCGTAGAATATTTTTCAATTTAGTCCCTTACTGATAAAATACTTCTTAACTTGTTCCCTTAGAATTGTCCTCTCAATTTAACCTCTCACAAAATTGTCTTCTCAATTAAGTGCCTCACATATGGATATTTTTTTTATTTGATAGTCACAAATAAAATTGTCATCAATAATATCCTCCAAAAAATAAGTTAATTAAAAAAATAAAAGACATTATTGATAATAATTTATTTATGAGAGACCAAATTGAGAAATATTATATTTATGATGGACCAGATTGAAAAATAAATTTTATATGGGATCAAGTTGAAAAATGTTCTATATGTGAGGAACCAAATGAGGTTTTACTTATTTATTCTTTATTTCAAATTTTAATTTTTCCCATTCTAGCTTAAATATGGATTGATATGTTACTATTGGTATGAATTTGTATAAGTGGCAAAAAAAATCAAATTCATTTTCTTTAAATATTTTATTGAATATAATTTTATTGGAGTAAAGAAATTTTTGTCATAGTAATTAATTTTTATCCTATTTGGTGTTATATAGTTTGTTACCAAATATGTAATCATATTATCTTATGTAATACGATATATTATATAATGTCACACTAAACATCGTATAGTATAAAATTTTTATCAGGCCTTATTCTATTCAGCCTTATACTATTGGGCCTTATACGATGTGTCAAATGGGCCATAATATCCTTTAGCTAAAAGGGACCAAATTGTTTTAGTGATGAAAGATGAAAGGCTAAATTGATTTAGCAGCAATAATTGAGGGACTAAATAGATCTAGTGTCAAAAGTAGACAGACCAAATTTATCTACTGTTGACAGTTGAGGGATTAAATTGATCTATTTACAAAAAATGAGGGACCAAATTGATTTAGTGACGCATGATGAGGGACTACATTGTTTAACAAGGAGGCAAGCTGCTAATCCATATCAACAGATAATGCGTTACATCAGTAGAAAATGGTTTAGCTCAAATTAATTTTAACGACATCATGACAAAATAATCAAATTGATGATAGTGCAATTTTTGAGGGACCAATTTAATATTTTTCATATGTAAAGAACTAAATTAATCTAATAGCAAAAGATGAAAGACCAACAATATATTTTTCTCAATTGAACTTTCAACATTCTTTAAGATACAACATTGTTATGGAAAGGTCCATTGTAGTTTATATATATCACTCTAATATCACTTTACATTCCAATTTTAGTACTCTATTATACAGGGATGGATCCACATATAACTGAGTGGGGACCCAAATTTTAGTTTTCATTTATACAATAGTAGGATATACTTTTATGTCCCCATGTATTTTAACTTTTTGAAGCCATTAAAATTATTGATTTTATATGATTAGATCATATTATTTTTTTATTCTTTGATATTTTACTTTTAACCTACTATACTCATATATGTATTATGTACATAATTATGCATAAAATTTAGATGTACACATTTGATATATTTTTGTAAATAATAGTTTTATAACAATTGAGTAGAACATAATCAAGCTTAAATGTCAACATGTTATTTTAGTTAGACCTTAAACAATTGTTCCTAAAAATGTTATAAAGTTTTTTGAAACATTAATGGACAAATTAATATTTATAAATTATAATACTATATCTTTTTGCAAATTGATAGTTATAAATTTTAATGCTTCATTATATAAACTTTTTTACTTCCTTTAAAATGTTCTTGAATTGTTTATTGAATTATCACAGTATTATCAAATGATGGTATATTTTTTTAGTGTATTTTTGTTATGCATTACATGAGTAGTGACTAAATACATATTTCTTATGGGTATTTAATTAAAAAAGTTAATATTAATATAAAAAGTAATATATGGTATAAAACTCATTTAAATTTTAAAATATTATTTAAAATATAAATATTAAAATATAATTTTCACTAGCCCAAGATCCTGGCATACAACTCTCAGTCTTTCTAAACCATCTATTTTCTCGTTATACTCAGTCTTGATCCTCCATAATAAGTTTATACAATTCTTTCCTTTTAACTGTCGGTACAATATCTTCAAATTTCGTCTGAATTATTCTTTCTCGAAGGATTTTTATAGTATATATTTTTCCAAAGCCTTGATGGAGAGAGATTACACGTGAATGATTTTAAAATGGTCTTGCACAAAGCCTAGATGGAGAGAGAAATTTTTTTTTAACTATTATCTTTTGCTACAAATTACAATGAACACTGTTATTCCGGTTCAGGGGCAATGAACGATATAAAATTGTTAATTAATTTAATACATGAATTTTAAAATCTGAATTTTAAAATAGTTTTATTATATATAAATTCCGCAGATTCAATCATTCGACCGACGACGCTTTGTTTGTCCCCAGGCCCAGTGTGACGTGGCCCTTGTATCTGCATCTGGATCCATTGCCAAATAGGAGAGGAACATGTTCAACCCAACACAAAAAGCCCAACTTTTAAAAAACAAGTGTTAAATATTAAATATTTTTAACAATTATTAAAATATATAAATAGAGAAATAATATTGATTAAATTTAGCACTGACATCATATTTTTTAAACATATATTATTATTATTATTTTAATATATAATTTAATACTATATTAGTGTAAGAATTAGATATTATGTTGTTGAGAAAAAAAATTACAAAATATGAGGTGAAACGTCTTTAAAAGTTGTTTAGGTTCAATAAGATAATAAGAAAAGATATAAATATTAGTATTATTTTTTATATATTATGGTTTTTTTTGGGAACAAGAATACCCTTTGCTAAAAGGATTTATTTCCTTTTTTATCAAGTAGATAACATATGTTAATATCATACTAGATTATATATTAAAATAATAATAATATAAAAAGACTTATATAAAATTATTTATATTTTTATTATGTTTTTTTAATTACAACATAATAAGTGTTTAATTTTAATAACATCATTATACATGTATAGTTATTGCATATAATTATTTTATTTTAAAATTAAATTATATATTATTATTAATTAATCAAACACTTATCATATTTTAATTAAATAATATCATAATAAAAATATTAAAAAATTACACATAATTCTTGTCCTAATAATATTGACTTAAAAATAAAATTTCAATACTAAAATAATTAGTATTATTTTTATATTTGTGTATTATGATAATATTTTAAAAAGTTTAATATTTAATTCGTTTTCTGAAAAAAAGGAGGGGCCATTGCTGCGTTTTGCCCCAACATCCGTTCTCCAGAGTCTTGCATATAATTGCTGTTCTCAGTGCAGAAGATCCAGAGGATCTCACAGAAGAAATCAGCTCAGCTACAAAAGGTGACATCTTCAACAATCATCCTCACATTGTTTTTCACTTTCATTCTTTCGGTTCATGATCTACATAGTTTGTTTCCATTAAGAATTTTGGGCACTCTGACCAAGCAATTTCTAGGGTTTTATCATCAAAGGCGGTCAAAGTAGCATTTTGGATCCGTTCTAGTGGACATTGATTTATGCATTTGAAAAATCTGTACTGTTCTTGTTCAGTTTCTGCCCTTTTCGAATGCTCTGTTTGGATTTAAGATCGATAATAGTGTGATGAACATGTTGACACAGAAGTCAACTGTTGTTTACATACATGGTTGTGTATTTTTTTCTCCTATCCTATGACTTCATGGGCCAATTAATTTACTGTCACTGGAAATCAATTGACGAGTATTTAATCTGTTTTATCTGATGTAGTGCAAATAAGTACTCTTTGTATGTTAGTTTAAAATATTTGGAGGCTGTAAATCTTTGTGGAAGAAGGCACCTAGCTGGAAATGGAAGGTTCATGAATTGGTCATTGAGAAATCTAATGAAAATTTTATTAGTGTCACCCATTATATAACTTGCAAGATTGCTAATGTTACTTTTCTAAATTGTTTCTGATGTACTGTCGTGGGTTCATTGAACATTTATTTTCATGAGCAAGAGTTTTGTACGTTGTAGTGAGCCCAAATTGTAGCTTCCTTGTACTTCTATGGCAGACAATTGCTCCATATAATCTCTTATTGTGCATGTTGATGGTTTTTGTTCATTTAGTTCCTTTTTCATACGGAATATAATAGCAAGAATGGGATATAGGAAACAAAGATTTGGATTATGGGAAAAAGAAATATAATAACAGTAATGTTCAATTCTTAGGGCATTTTTAATGATTTGGGGTTTCCAGTAGTTTAGAGATTACATTGCTATTAAGTTGGGTTCTACTAATGATTAGTATGCAGCTGGGTTTTCAAATTTGAAATAGCATTGAGATCACTATTTCTTTCTTTCACCCCCTTTCTCTAGGTTCTACTTCCTTTCGTTTTCCCTCGCACAAATTGCTCTCACCCTACCTTAATACTGTTCATTTTGCATCATTTGTTACTTAAACAATTCAACTTCGTCTAGCCATCATTTTGGACTGCATTATCGTCTTGTTGGCCATGTGTTGCGATATTTTTGCCTGTGGGCCTTTCAAAGGAAAAATACTCTCTTCCCTTTTGGTCCTTGATAATTGATGTTTACTTTCCAATCAAGCGGGGTATTCTGTTTATTTTGTTGATTTTCACTTCGCCAGAGTTGAAATTGATATATGAAACTTGAAAATATGCTATTATTTGTATTTGTTCATGCTGCCTATTCCAATGATTAATTCCGTCCATTTAATTACTTTTATCTCCTCCAGGAAGTAAGAGATGATTGATGATCAAGGCTTGGGATTTATTGCCAACTATCTTGGCATTTTCATTTTTGCTTTGGTTATAGCATATCATTTGGTTACAGCTGACCAAAAATATGAAGGCAGCTAGATACTTTGAATTTTGTGATGTAATGAAGACATAAGTTTGATTTTTGTTGACTGATCTATTATGTCAGTTTCTATAACTTAATCTTGATGGAATAGAGTGTGACTTTTTCCTGCTTTTTCTTTTAATATTTGGAGCCATGTGTTATCTATACTAGTTTTGTTTTTCTGAGCACTATGCTATCAGTATCACTATATGTCTTAGTTATATTAGTTGACTGTCTAGATTACCTAAGTATTTGAAGTATTGATTACCTGCACGAAAAGCTATGTGCTCCAGAGTTGGTTAGAAGAACTACGAAAGTGAATTATCAAAACAAAATATCCCTGCATGATATGCTATGTCCTATATCCTATGGAGTTGCACAGCTTTCCTGATGCTGGTAGTAGAAGGCGTTTATTGCTGCTTGCCGCACCTTACAATAAGCTCAGCTCATTACCTGGCTTGACTTGGGCTTTTTCAACAAATAAGCCAACCTGAGTATGAGCTGTAAGCTGAAGTTGGGCGTCATTTTGGAAAGATTGATATTCTAGAGGGTTGGAAGTTATTACAATTAATAGAGATTAGGGAGAAAACAATAGCAGGGTATTAAACCAGGCTTTAGAACAAGAAGTCATCAATAAATGGCTCATGTTTGGGATGTCTGTCCACAATTGAAATGCCTGAAATGTCAGTAAGCGTAGAGGTTGCAGCCCATATATATATATATGGCAATATAAGTTGGAAGTTTTCTTTTTTAGCACCTACATCCGAGTCCTAGCAGGGATGAACATTGTAGAAGAATATGTCATTTTAAAGCATTCAGTGGAAAAAACCTTCCCATTAATTAATGTCATGCCTCTATTTGCTGATGTTTTTATATGCAACCCTTCATATAATGTGTTCCTCGTGGCTACAAGATAATTTCAATATGAATTTGTAGGAGAATCCACTCAACTATATTTGTTAATCACTTTTATTGACGCTAGATTTAGAACATGTGATTAGCATATGAGGGACTTGGTACCATATTGGCAAGCACAGTACTGGTATGATAGCTCCAATACAGCAGTATATATTTTGGGCTGCCAGCGGGAAGCAGATATAAGCATGATTTATGTAGTAACGTAGGAATATCAAATATAAGGGAATCTTTGTTTATTTCTCTTCTGGTTCTTTCTTTGCCATGGCATGTTGAGTTTCTCATGGAGTTAAAAGAGAAATATGAAGTTTCATTGTAATTTAAACGATCATATGGTGCTTGGTACGAGTGTTAAAAACATACAGTTCATTTTTTAAAGTATTGGTACCTCATTTCTAAACATTCATTTCTTTTAGTTTCTACCTACCACAATTAGGAATAGCACACGGAATACACTCTCTATATATATCATCATCGTCATCATTATTTCTTGTCATACAGCAATGCTCACGAGAAACAGAAGGAAACATAAGATTGTACATGAGGAGGTTCTGATGAAGGCATAGTGGCCAGCAGAGAGCTACTACAGAAAGGAAAAACTAAAGGAAAACAAAGAAGTAAACATGATGAGAATGCTTGCACATGAGCCTTTATTTTTCAGCATATACGTATGGATGCAACCTAGAGAATGCCATGAATGTCCCTGTGGAACATAAAGTTACCAAATTATCCTCAAGGATTGGTGGTTGTTACAGGTGGGGAGAATGATGGGAAATTGGGGATTGAGGGTATATTTGGAATTGTGATGATTGGTGGAGGCAATCTGTATTCTGGCCACTCAGTCACCGGGGGAAAAGGAGGAAGCTTAAAGCCAGGAAAGTTCCCATAATCAGGTAATGATGGTGCCAAAAGTTTTCTAGTGCCAGTGGCTTGGACCTTGCAGATGCTGGAAAACGACATAGCAATGAAGAGAGCTAAGATAAGCAAACGAATAGTAGATGAGGCCATCTGGGTCAATGAAAGAGAAAACTAGGAAGTTTAAGCAAAAGAGGAAGTCTGAGGAATGGTATTGGTGTTGAGACAAGTGCCCTGTCCTTTGGATTTTATAGGCCCCCTCATGAGGGGTTTGCTGAGAAAAAGTTTGTGGTCTTGCTTCATAAAAAGTAAAAAGATCAAATTAATCATAAAGAGAATACATATGCATGTCACATACAAAAACATTTATAGATCAATATAGTTTGTAAAAATTGATAAATAAAGTCAATTATTGGTAGTTGTATAAACAAGCCAATATAAATATATAATTATATTCATTTATTTTAATATTCTTATATACTAAGTATAGTTAAGAATATATCTAAGGCAATATTTATTTACTTATATTATATAATTGACCTGATCAATTTTTTTTTCATAGAATGAATGTCAGAATATTATTTAGTCTCTACATTTAAATAGATTTGAACTACTCAATTTTCATTCAACGATATAAATTTTATCAAATTTGCCTACAGAGATCCAAAATGCAAAGAATCCGTTTTGAAAAGTATTTTATCAAGGGAATTTGTAACTATATACAATTGATTCCTCCAGAAGAATAATGGAGGTGCACCTCATCTACATTGATTTTAAATGGCGTCAAATGTTGGTGTGCATTATTACTCTGTGGGCACTGCAAGTACATCAGAAACAGATGCAAAACTGACCCACTTCATGCCTTTTCACTTAAATGGTTGTTCTATCTTTGCAGCTAGCCATCTTTTTCTTGACTGTTCCACAAAAAGCTTACCTACAAACGTGGTTATTTCTTCTCCGCACCAAAAACAAAAGTTTGTCTCTGGTTTTGATCTGATTTTACCATCTTCTAGGTTGATTAAGAGGATAAATATACATGATAAAATCTGAAGAGACGTAGTGTTGAATACAGGTTTATTATACACATACAGAACACAGAATACAATTCTGTACCGAAGTGTCGGCACTTGGTATGATTAGATGTTGCAGAAGAGATTTTTGAAGTAAAATCATTAAGAAGGGAAGTATGAGTCACTGTCGTACTAGAACGAAAACCAAATGCAGCATGCCCACCTAAGAAAAGTGAGTGTCAAAACAGGTTTATCCCTTTTTTTTTTTTTTCTCAGATTAAGTAATACATATATAACATTCTTGCCAGATTAACTTTCTTTATCCCTATTTTCCACTGTCAAAAAAGGTTTTGGCTTGCAGGTTAGGTCATATAGCTCCAAAAGGGATACTCGGATCTTCCAATTTTTCTCAAGTAGTTATCTGTCTCAGTCCAGGCTTCTATTTGTACATTTTAGCAATACTTACTCTAATGTTATATTCAACTATAGCTTCATGGTTCTCATACTTTGTACCTCTTTATATAACCCTTAAATGGTTCTAATTGTATTGACCGTCTAGTATAGTATACCACTAAGGCTTAGCTCCACCCGTTTTTTTGGTCCAAATATTTTTATACAAAATTAAATATTTTATAACAATAAATCTATGAAAATTCAATGATATAGATTACTACTTGAAAAACTTAAAAGAATCTCGATTCCCGATTCCATATAACTCATGTATACAATGTAAGTTTGAACAATATAGTGTGAACAATATAGTGCGACGCTTTTAAATGAATTTTATAACATTTCTGGTTTAACCCATAGGCCTGCCTATAAACTTATCCCTAAAAGCTATCATCATACAAAATAATTACTCGCTGACACATATCAGATTCAATAATTTGATTTTCTTTTCATTTTTTTTTCTTGTTTTACGTACTTGGTTCAATTTCACTTTGGCGCTATTGTTCATTTCTATCTAGCTACAACCATATAAGAAATATAGGTTCGAATTCACTACAGTTAAAGACAAAAACCGGTGTAAAAAATCTGAATAATTAAATTAAATTTAATGATCACATTAGGTTAAAAAATTACTCCACTTAATTCTCGACAATTAAATTTGTGTATTATATTTAATGACATATGTTGGATTAACGTATCTCTATCTCAAATCTAACGAATCTCTTTTCGTAAGGAACAAACAAAGTTCTATTAGATTAATTGTTAATAAATTAGCAATGACAGTTTGAAATTATTGTTGCATAAAGTAATAGCCCTTATTTATTAATGGGGTAACATTATTTACCTCATATCTTTGTGCCTAGAAGTGTCTACAAACTCCATTAGTCCATTACTCACATGGTCCCAGATCTGTTAGGTTAGGGTTGAATTTGTTAACATTAGGCTACTTAAAGATACTACATGAAATAATGAATGTATATACATGTACTTTAGTGGAAGAATTGTTAGGTATAACCATTTTATAAAACATTTATAAATTATATTGATTACATATTGACATATCATTAGCATGTAAGAAGATTTTCAATAGAACCAACTAACAACGTGTCTACATGTCCATACATGATTACTTTAATTTATTAATTTTTTGAGACAAATATAATTTTGGTCCTTTCAAAATGAAAAAGATATCAAAATAATTTTTTAATGATTAAAAAGTGAATTGATTGATTCTTATTTTTTTAAAAATAATTTCATCTTTGAATTACCATTTTATATTTTTTATTTTCATTGAATAGATTTTAAAACTAAAAGTGAATAATTAAAATTATTTTTTTTCTCTTCATTTTTTATAAATCAAGTTTAATTATTTAAAATTTTTCATCAGTAATCTCTTAGTGTAGACAAAGATTTTTATTGATCCAATTTATAAAATAGGATATAAGATGTTAATGTTGAATACGCTAGTATCTTAACACATTTTTCATTGGAACTTAGTGATTGAATTAAAATTAAATTTACTTTTTCATATAGTAAAGTATTAAATGAGTCCCTCACTTCTATACTTCTTAACAATTTATTTTTATTATAAATTAATTGTAACAAATTAATTTTTTAAAATTATATTTTAAGTAAAAATAGTTTCTCATTAATCTAAATAAAGGGACTGAAAGGACTAATTATACATAAATATAAATTTGCGAAGAATTGATTTTATACAAATTTAAATATATTAAAAATTAATTTATAAAGAATTATCATAAAATTAATTGTGTATCTTTTATATTTTTTATATATTTATTATAACCTAAATTTACTGTTTCATAAAGAGGCCACGTGGTGGATGGAGTGTCTAGTACTTCCTACTTTTTTTTTTGGCGAGAGCCTGGTACTTCTTTCTTATTTACTCAGATTTGAACCATTCTCTTTTATAGCAGAAAAGATTGGTAAGGTTGAGCAAATATTTGCCAATTCTTGGACCCCATAACTTTTAATTTTGCCCCATGCTGAGGGGTATGGCTGTTAATGGTCCCAGAGTGGGCCAAGTATTTATTACTTTGAACAGCACGATTTGTGGGAATCAAATCCACAGGTTACAAATTATAATGTCAATAATAACATGTTCATTCTCTCGAAGAGCACAATGTAATAATCTGGGTTTTGCCATCACTTTTCCGATGCCCAGCTACTCCAAGACTATGTCATGGTATTATTGTGGAATTTTGTTTCTTTTCCCACAGGTAAGGTATTTATTTCTTCATGTGCATGGCGTATATTTAGCGTATTTTTGACACGGAACCGATCTCATGTAATTGGGGATTTCTTTCGCTGTTTTTAGTAATAAATTTAGGATTGTTAAATGAAATTTAATTGTTCAAATTTACATTTACAGGTATGGCATATGCAGTTATTAAAAAAAGCTAAAGCTATTAAATTTTAATCTAACAATATAAAATAATTACTATCTATAATTATTATTGCAGGAGATTTGAATTCATGCGACAGGGGATGAAAGAGGAGGGAAATAAAACAAATGTTTTAGTGAATTTATTTTTAATTTGAGAGGATGAGGGGAAGAAAATAGAAGATTATATATATATATATATATATATATATCTCTCTCTCTCTCTCTCTCTCTCTCTCTCTACATTTTAAAACTTTTCAAAGTCCTTTTTTCTTTGAAATTTTAAGTTATTTTACCCGAGAAATTTTGAAGGAGAAAGGGTTTTTAAATATGTAGAGTTGAAATTATCATTTAATTATCACTTCCAACTCCCAATAGGGTATTTGGTATGGGGACATATTTTTTTATTCTTGAGAATCATATTCCTCAAAATGTGATATAGAATATTATTAAGATTACTTGGTTTTTTCAGTATATTCTGAGGAATATTTCATGAGATTTTTAATAATATTGTACATGTGGTTGGTTCAACCACAATTATTTCTAAAAGTATAGATAAAGTTTTCAAAAACATTTTTTTTATCATTCTTATTAACATTTTATAATTATTTGAAAATTATTGTTTTATCAACAAATTAATACTAAAAGTGGTGGCAGTGGCAATAATCGCAGCAACAAAGCAACGAGAATGATAGTTATTGATAAAAAATAATTTATGATTAAAATTTTCAAATCAAAGAGCGCTGAGTAATTTAATCCTTTGACTTAAAAAAAAAATTCTCATGCCATAATAAATATTCTCAGCTTCTGTTGGTGGCAATAAAATTTTCAAAATTTGTAAAAATATTATATTTCTTAAAATATTTGTTTACCCACCTACGATTATGAGAATTTAAAATTCCAAACCTCATATGTCTAAAAATAATTTAAAAAAATGCACAAAGAATGGTCGGGGAGTGTTATGGGAGTAGTTGCCCACACTACAAGAAAAAAGGGTATTGCGATGAAATACTTGTGACAGTCAAGATAGACCATCGTAAATCTTGGAATCTACAACACCTACAAAAAACATCAATAAGTCTACAACATTACGATGGTCAAAGATTGATCATCATTAATACTAGACCTTATAGTAGTCTCGATGGATCGTGATAAGGTCCATTTAATAGCAGTGAGTGGATCTCTTCTGTGATGATCATTATAGGATCGTTATAAGGTCCACTATAGAGTGGACCTCCCTTGAGGTCCACTCTATTGTGGACCTGATGATGGTCATTAATTGACCGTCATAAGGTCCACTCAATAGTGGACAGTGGACCTTAACTGTGGCCTACTATTGACTTGGATTTACGATAGTCAACACCTAACTGTTGTGAAGCATTGGTTTTATGACGATCAGTGTTTGACTGTCATGAAAGCCCACCCTAACGATGAAACTATTATGCGTTATTACGACATTTAAATTGGATTTATGATGAGAACATCTTAGATTCAATTGATTTGCCCTAAGGAAGAACTTTTTAAGCCGCATGACACCTCATTGGTTAGCAATTTGCGAGGTTCCCGAGGAAAGGTTTAAACTGCAGTGCATAAGGCTGATAGATCATTTATAAATAAGGATGCTTAAGTTAATAGTGTATGTTTATGAACTTTGTGATATTATGTTATTGATTTCTATAAACTCCAAATGGTTTAATGTTGAAATGATTTATTGTTCTTTTATTTTGAATCAATATGTAGGAAAAGATAGGTAAATTTGAGGCATCTGTCTCTTATATGTAATAAATTTCTATGTATGACTCACTAGCATTGGCTTTGGGGGCTCAAGAGCATTCTGAGTGAATTCGAGGAATGGGAATAAGTGTTTGTCACTCCTAAGTGTTTAGATGTTGTACTAGTAGGATTCTGCCACCTGGGCCTTCTTATTGTGAGTTGCAAAACAAAGTTGCATAACTTAGGATAGAGATGGCAGAAAGAGACATACAAGATACACAATAAAGGGCTCTACTTATTGAGAAGTTAGCAGAATAACAACAAACAAGTGCAATATTGTCTTTTCTCCTAAAAAATATCTAGGGAGATTTGCTACTAGATCGTACATTAATATTATCTTGTGGGGTATTTCTTTAATTTTTTTTTGTATACGCCATATGTTGTAATGTTCTTTTATCTTTATTATTCAATTTATTGGTTATCATACTTTATCTTCAATTTTAGGTACCTATTGGTTAAGGTAGTGCAAACCTGCTTACAAAATAATCGCTAAGTCTTTCTAGTAGGAACAATTAGCTAGTTAGGATGACTTCTACATTATATTAAAAATAGACAACTATTTGTTATTACACTTTGTTAGTAGTTTGTATTTATTTGTGTTTAGACTAAACTATTGTGGACTATGTGTGACTTTGTAACTAATTAGTATTTATAATGTGACATTGTTGCCTTCACTTGAGTACAGATTGTGTTGTTGTAATTGATGGTAAATTTTTTATATTTATAGGTGGTTTAAAAAAAATTGACACAAAAAATTAAAGTAGAATATATATTTTTTAAAAAAGCCTATCAATGGCAATTTAAATTGCTGCCAAAGGAATTTACACACATCACAATGATTTAAATAGATCGTTGTAAAGATGAAACATTATGATATTTTTTGTACTGTTGCAATCATGATCTATTGCAACATTCAAATAGACCGTTGCAAAACTATGACACTACAACACTTTTTTTCTACTATTGTAAGACCATGTTTTTGTGATGACTTTAACGAAGGTTATTTGATCATCGTAAATGCCACATTTGTGACAGTTATTTTGGTGGTGTTTTCATCAACCATTATAGAACCTCTCTATAATGGAAAAAGCCCTCACAAAAGCTATTAAAAATCTGTTGCAAAGACCAATTTTGTTTTTTTTGTTTTTTTTCGTAGTGCCAATATAAATGTTGCATGGTAATATGCTAGTTATATGGTCTTACGACATTACTTCAAATTTCTTCATAGTTCTAAATTTATTTGAAAATTATTCATACATAGATAATGATAGAAAAACAACTATTTTGGTCCCTGATTATCACTGAATTATCCTTTTTGTCCCTCACTTTTAAGATAATTACTATATGTAGTTTTATTGGAAATAACTATTTTGAAAAATTATGTTATGTATGTGTTGGATTAAAATAAATCCAATGGCTCAAATTAGCTTTCTAGTGTATTTTAAATTTAAATTTGAATAAATATGACATTTTATACAAACGCAACTCTTTAGAATATATATGACTTTTCATAAAAGAATTGTATTTGTATAGAGTCTTATTATAAATAAGACTTGATTATTGACTAGAAAAAAAATGAGAGTTTGAAAATTAAGTGGATAAGACATTCCTATTCTTTCTCTTAAACTTCTTAAAGTTCCTTAGTTGAGATTCTAGAAATTGCTATCTATCAATTTCAAGGTGTTTGAAATAAATCTTAGATGTGATCTGTCATATATCCTGCCTATATAGATATAGTTGGGAACAAATATCACCTTTAAGAGAGTATGGTTAACACATGCTTCTAGACATAATTATCATCTTCCTTATTTGGCCTTTCAAAATAATGAGTCAAATAGATTTAGATTGAATTAATAAAGAAATAAATAATCAAATGCTAGGAATTAAGCATGGGCAAATTATTGACAATGAAACAGGTTAAATGGAGATGTGACGATGTTCTAGAGGTATGCGTATGATAGAAATGTTTACAACATCACATAGTGGAATGAAATGAAATGACTCGTGAATAAAATAAAATGAAAAAGATAAATTATGTGTTATTTTATTATTTATAACTTTAATAAATGAAAAAAAATATCTTTTATTATTATTAAAAAATTACATTAAAAATTAGTAAAGCCAAATGGTTTACCAAACTTCCATAAATAATTGTATTTGAAACCATGAAATTCTAATTATCATTTTGTCTAAAATATCATTCAACTTACTTCAAATTGGAGAACCTATTTTTTGTTATTTCATTCTATTGAAAACAATTTCTCAAACTATAGTTTATTTCAAATGAGCTATTTCATTCTATATCATTCCATTTATCTAAACATAACCTTAGCTATCCTTTTAAAAAAGAATAATTCATTTTTTTTTATATGTTTTATCTCTAGGAATGAGTCAGTCTAATTGGTCTTGCACGTTTTTTTTTTTAAAGAAAAAGCCACACAGCCCAATCCGTTAGTTTTATGGGCTTACATAATTTGACCAATGTGGCCACCATAAATTTCAATGATGAGCTTTAACGTAAAAGTTTATATAGTATTCTCTTTTTAAGAAAAAGCTGTGAAGATTTACTTTTCATTTTTGGTGTCTTTCAGAATTTTTTATAAGTGTTATTTTTCAATTCCCATCAGAGACAATGTTACTTATAATACTAAAGAAGTTTACCTACTTGCCCTTTTGATGATTGATAGGCAATTAATTTATTCATCTCCTCGAAAGTTTTGGAAAAAAATATAGTTAGAACATTGAATAAAATATTATTTTAGTAATTTATTTATTACTAAATTATTATTTAGTTCCACATTTATTTTAATTTTTAAAAGGTTTATTAATTGATTGAAAATTGTCAATTTTAATCATTAAAATTATTTCATATGTAATTTTTTTTGAATTAAACTTCGTTAACTCAAGTAGAAAAGCAAAAAATAACAAATTTTAAACAGTAAAATATTATTTTCAAAAAATAAATTACATATAGGACTAAAATAACAATTGAATAATAATTAAAAAGCAAAATAATATTTTTCTTTTAGAATAATAGACGAGAATGGTGTTATGTTGGTGCAGTAAGAATGAGCATGTAAAAGTGTAGAGGATGAATATGAATATGTTAGTGTCTAAGTCAAAAGATATTTTTTTCAGCAATGAAAATGTTATTTTCATGTAATATGATTATCTATATCTGAATTCATTCTAAAAATACCATATGGCAATTAAATGCTAGAAAGCAAATTACATGAAAGTGTAATGATACATTTTGATCCAAACTAAAAAAAAAAAGAAGATAAAAACAATAATTTATTTTTATAATTAATATAAGTATCTAAAGAGCTGGATTGATTCAAATTTTAATTTAATCTAAAAATAATAATAATATTAATTTAATATGTCACAAGTTTTTTGTACCACTTTAAAGTAAGTACAAAATTTTTATAGAATAGTTGATTTATAAAAGATTGTCTAGTACTATTGTAATGCTTTTGAAAGGATGAAACTGAAACAGTTGTATTATTATGTATTAAAATAATAAAAAAATTAAAACGATAATCCTCCCATTTTTCAAGAAATTAAAGAGAGGTTTATGTTGAAAAATTTAAGTAAAACCTAAAGATAGATTAAAAAACAATATACAATAAGTAATTCAGTATTTGTTAATATAAATACAAAAAAAAATTTGTATGTGCCCATACTTACAGAATAAATGAATAACAGGAGCAGTATAACCAACAGGTAAAGGATGCTGTTGTAAGATGGTTTGTAATCCTGCATATTCCAAAATAGCCTCTTGAATGTCCTATAAGACAAGGTTTTAAATTGCGCTCTACAGCCACAATTGTAGCTGTAGTATTCTTATTGCAGCAGGTGTTGAATCAATTGCAATGCATATTATAAAGTTGAAAAAATACATGATAGTGTCTACACCACTACGTAACCATAACCACAACTACTACTGCGACGGTGACCACAACCATAATTTAAACTCTTGATATAAGAAACTGCATTAAGGTACTGATATAGCCAAGTGAAATGAATGAGATAGAGCATCAGCCACATGGTTCTTCTTACCTGGCTTATATTCAATGGTGAAATCAAAGCCAAGAAATTTCAACAGCCATTGTTCTTGCTCAGGAGTTTGAATGACCTGAGAAGAGAGACATTATAGGCTCTTTTGATCAGTTTTAATAGTCAATTTATGAAACATCAGTTTCCAAAATGAAAGGGTGCTGAAAATTGGGAAGAGCCAACATAGGCACAAATGTTACTGATCTTTTCATTTGATAAAATTCTTCCTGAGTTGCAACCGATCAATTGAATGCATCTTTCTTAAGAAGATTAATTAGTGGAGTAGCTAAAGTAGTGTATGCCTTAACAAAATGCCTATAGTAGTTCATGAGACCTAAGGAAGTCCTCTCTTGATTAAGGTTAGAAGTAAATATGATTATTCGGTTAGACTTATTTAAAACATGCTAAGCTTTAGTTAAAAAGAGGAGTTGAGGCCTTTTGTAATTTGGGCAATATATTATCTATTTTTTTAGGTTAGATCTGTTAGGCTATATGAAAATTTTAAGTTATGATTAAGTTGATTTATTATTTAAAACCTGAGATAGACAATATGGGTCATGATTATTATTACTTCTATAATTGTATATAGAAAGATCTATATAAATTAGTTGTTATATTGGCATGAATTTTTTAGATAAAGGGTACTAGTTACAGTATCCTTACCAAAATGTCACATCATATCAACCTATGGTTTTATGTATAACTATCTTGAATAAAAATTAAGTTGCTCTCACTAGTAAATTTATATTTTACATCTTTACAACTAAGATAATTTTTAATATTTTAAATCTCAAGTCACATTCATTTTTCAATAATTAGATCAAGTTTTTTTTTCCAATAATAAATTTTTTATTGACAAAATATTATTTGGTCTTTTCAAGCTCATGTCAAGCTTTTATTAAAAGCTCGAGTCCAACCCATTTTATTAAATGGACTTTTCTAATTATTTTTTTATTTTGGGTTCATGTATGTGTGTATGTGTGTGTATATATATTTATATATATAATCAACTAGGACCTATTAGGTCATACAAACTTTTCATTTTATAATTAGTTATAGTTATAAGGTGGTTGTCAAGCACAAATAGCTTGGACCTTGAAATTATCCATTACTGCACCATCCTTAGATACTATATGGCCAAGATATTTCATACTAGTGAAACAAAAAGGATACTTTTGCAACTTATCAAAGAGCCTATGATGGCTCAAATGCTGTAAAATAAGCTACAAATGTTCCAAGTGTCAGATCTAAGAAGCATTATACACTAAAATATCATGAAAAATTACTAGCATAAACTTTCATAAATATGACTTGAATTTATCATTCATTAAAGCTTGAAAAGTTGCATGGGTAGTAGTGAGGCCAAATGATATCACAAAACAATTATATAACCCGTGATATGTTCTAAAGTTTGTTTTATAGCAATCCTCTGGTATTACTCTTATATAATGATAATTGAATCTTAAGGAAAGCATATAAAAATACATTGCCCTTTGTGACACATCAATGAGCTCGTTCACTATGGGGGAATTGGAAAAGAGTCTTTGATAGTTAGTGCATTTAATGCCCTATTATTAGGGCAAAATCTCTTACTCCCATCTTTCTTTTGCACTTATATTATTAGAGAGGAAAAAGGGTTATGAGTAGATTGGATGATCCCATGTTGTAACATTTGATTTACAATATTTTCAATTTCTTTTTTGTGGGAGAATGGTATCTATAAGTCCATACCTTAATAGGATTCAAAAATTTATTGCCTAAAGTGGCACACACAAGTTTGCATATCTACATAAGTAGTAAAGAATATGATTGTTCCCACGAAGAGCTAAAACTAATTGCAACATTGATTGCCAACTATTATCCTCTATCTTATTAGAATTGATGATTAATGATCTTTAGAAAAATAAAAGAAAGCCAACTTAAATCACAATGCAATTAAAATAAGTAAAGACGTTAATATGATAAGTGCTTATTATATTTTAGCATTACAATTTCTTCAAATGCCAAATTAATTGAATATTCCCATCTAATATGTCCCAATTGAGCTTGATTATTAATTTAAGAAAATAAAATTTCGTTAATTCTTTTCTAAGCAATTAAAGAACTAATTTAATCTACCAAGGAGATATATTCCTATGCCCATGTAAATAGATTAAATTGCTTAAGTTTAGTTCCAATTTGGTTACCTAAGGTAATTTGGTATATTCTTATTTTAAACACATCTCAATCATCATGAACAATATAATATATTGTAACCTTAGAAAAAAAGTTCATCTCATCATAAGTCAATGAGCATCTAAAAATTAGTATGAAGAGTGAACATCATCATAAAGATAACAAAAGAGAAGAGGAAAAAAGAAGGAACTTGTAGTAGTAATCTTCTAGCATAAACTCTCTTCAATATTCATGTGAAAATCATTCACTTTTTGCTTTAGAAAAGGCAATGGAAGCTCTCCAAGTTGTTTCTCTACAACAAATCCCATGTTCCTTTGTTTTAGGCCAAAATATAGGGTTAGAAAGGGTGAAATCACATATTTACGCAAAACAATGCATTTTGGTATTCGATGTTGCCACTCATGTAACTACTATTTTGCCTTAAGTATATCAAGAGCTGTTATGCTGCCCAGGCATGAAATTGTACGGCTCAATTGACTTAAACATAAATTTGTACTTTCCTCACTTTTTAGCCACGTGAAAGCTATTTCCAACTCTCAAACGATCTTAACATCTATCTTTTGAAAGAGTAGCTTAAAAGTAAACCAAAAAAAAAAAAAAAACAACAAAATAAGATACATAGAAATTAAAGCTAGAGCTAATATTAAATATGACTTCATTCCTAAATCAACAAAAAAATGAGACTAAATGACTCAAAATTTACTAAAAACAAAATCAGAATAACTTTATTCATTAGCATGTTCCAAGTAAAGGAGGAATAACATGATCTTGTGTCATTGGTGAAGGAAGCCCTTGAGGTTTTTAAAACATATTTTGGAATGAATCAAGAAGTTGTTGTAACCTTATAAGCTAGTTACTTGAAAATTGTAGCAAAGGTGAAACAAAAGCTTTTGTATTATGGAGTTACAGAGTATAACAATAAGATATAGCCTGTGTAACTTGCATACATTTAAAGTTGTGTAATTGGGCTTCAACCATTGCTCTTTACTTGGTGTTGTAGAGTATATGGTAATGAATTGGAATAAGCGACATAGAATCCTAATGTGGCTAACCTTTGTGACCCTATCATAACATTTATCCTTTAAATAGGGAGAAGGTATGTTGGAAAAATAATGGAGTGACCTTGTATATAAACATTAATAGTGGAAATGAAATCCTTAAACATGAGATAATGCCCATTACCTAATGAAATCTTAAAACCAGGTGCAAGTTTAACTAGTAGCTTAAGGCACATAGCAATTTTGGTTAGAAAAAGTTATTAGAATTTATACTATCTAAAAGAATTTGCACAACCATGCCAATAATAAAGACAGTAAACCTCATGGTGCCTAACCCCAAAATGCCTTAAATGCATTGTATTTTAAGTGCTGTGACTATTCTAAAGTGTCATTAAGAGGAATAGATATAGATGGAATAACCTCATTAGTAGGATTATCATCCTCTTCTAATTGCAATACCTAATAATTTTGATTGGGATAATTATGGTTCAAGGTGAATTTTTCATCACAAGTACAACATAGACCTTTATCTCTTTTTACTTACATTTCTGCCATTATTGTTTTATGAATAAGAGGCATTAGCTTACTTACAGGTGTTAGTAATAATGGTGCAAAGCAATAGATGAAGAAGAGGGTTGTTTAACAATGGGAGTAGTAAAGGATGCCTTATGTTACGACCTAAAATCATTAGTCATGACCAGCACATAGGCTAATCCAACCTTGCCTAGTAACCTTAAAACATTCTTACAAAGTCCATAATATATAAAAACACATTAAATGCACTTTTAAAATATAATTCAAAGAAATTTCTTGGAAGTTGCCTAAAATTCGATAGCACATCTCCAAAATTTAATATTTTCTAAACTTGTACAACTAGTCATATTTTAATAATATCACAATGATAATCAATAAACTAGTTTAAAAATATCTCAAAGTATACATTTAGTATAATATGGGAATAGCCTATACAAGGCTTACAACACTTTACAATATTTATAAACCTAAAACAACCCCATGTATAGTAGCTACAACCTTGGAGTCAGATGTATATGATGATTAACCAAAAATGACATATCAAAATGTTAGAGTGACAAGAAAGTCCTAACTTACTTTATCACTTTCTAATATGTAAAGTGTTAAAGAGAGAGGTGTAAGTTTATCACTTATTTATTAAGAACTTTTTATGTAGCTTTAGTTGCTAGAACCTTGTTTTCTTTTCTAGATTAGATGTTTCTAGATTTGATATTGAGTTTGGACATCATTGTTTCAATTTTATTTAAGGATAATTCTTGTATTGGATTTGGTATCCTTTTTTAAGGTTTATGTAAATTGAAACTTCATAATGACTTGAATCCTTGTTTGCAATGCACTGTAATATTGGAATCAAATATGGTAAACTAAATGATTATTTTGCTTACTTGTGGCTTAAAGGTTTAAGTTATATATGCAAAGAAAGAAAAGAAGGACTAGTAAGGAATGAGATTCTTCCTAATCAAGATTTTTTTATTTTGGTTTATGTGTAGATTGCATTAAGGGAAAGCAAATCAAACATAACAAGAAAGGAGATATAAAAAGCACATAGCTTATTAAAATTATACAAACTGATGTATATGGACCCTTTGATGTTCCATATTTTTATGAAGAAAGGTACTTCATCACTTTCATAGATGATTTTTTTATGTTATGGTTTTGTCTATTTGCTTAAGGAAAAATCTCAAGTAGTGATTGCCTTTAAGGCATATGTAAATGAAGTTGAAAGGAAATTAGGCAAACAAGTGAAAATTGTAAGATCTAATAGAGGTGATGAATATAATAGAAAACATCAAGAGTCAGGTCAATGTCTAAGTCCATTTGCAAAATTCCTTGAAAGACATAACATATGTGCACAGTATACTATGTCAGGTATGCCATAACAAATAGGTTGGTAGAAAGGCAAAATAAAACTTTAATAGACATGGTTAGGAGTATGATGAGTAACTCCTCACTACCTAAATCATTGTAGATGCACATATTAAAAAATGTCATGTATTTGTTTAACATGGTTCCCAATAAGGTAGATCCAAAAACTTTTTTTGAACTGTGGATTGGTAGGAAGCTTAGTTTAAAATATTACATATATAGGGCTACCCAGCAGAAGTAAGAATTTACAAACCACAAGAAACTAAATTAAATGCTTGTATGATTAATGGTTGCTTTATTGGTTACCCAGAGAATTCTAAAAGGGTATAGGTAAAATTTATGGAGAATGACGAAGTTAGTGGGAGTGATGAAAGACCATATGTGAATATAAAGGAAATTAGAGTAGACATTCATCTACTAATAAGTATTCCTTTATTAACATTTATTCTAAGTGTTGTCCTAGTCGCTGAAGATAACATTGAACAACATTTGAATGATGAAGCACTCCAAAACAAACTAACTCACAAGCATTTGACATAAATGAGCCACAAGAAATGCCATTAAGAAGTTCTAAAAAGAAAGAAGATTTACTATTTTAGATGGCTATGAGGTTTATTTCAAGAGTTAGATTTTGATATTAATAAAGAAATTTTTGGTTTCTTTTTCACAAACCATAAAAATGCATGTGTTTGAAAAGTGGATTAATGCCATGAAAGAAGAAATTAATTCTATGGAATAAAACAAAGTCTAAGATTTCATTGAATTGCCAAAAGGTTTAAAGCGAGTTGGGTGTGAATGAGTTTTATAGTTCAAATGTGACTTATATGGCAATATTGTACGATATAAAACTAGACTTGTTGCCAAAGGTTACACTATAAAAGTGCGGCATTGATTATAGTGAAATTTTTTTACCAATATCAAAGGAAGACTTATAAAGAATCATTTTAACATTAGTGGCTCATTACAATTAATTCGCATAACAATTTATAGTTACACAAAATGGATGTGAAAACAACCTTTCTTAAATCTTGAGGAGGAAGCTTACACGGACCAACCTGGAAGTTTTTTAGTTCATAGAAATGACCAAATAATATGTAGACTTAAGAAGTCAATATATGAACTGAAACAAGTTTCTAGACAATGGTGTATTAATTCAACGGCATTATTACATCTTTTAGATTCGAAGAAAAATGTGATTGGTTGTTGTATATATATCAAAGGTCAGCCAGAGCACTTTTATTTTTCTAGTGTTATATTTTGACGATATTATGCTTGCTGTAAATGACTTAGGCATATTACATCAAACAACATATCTTTTCTCCAAGAACTTTGAAATGAAAGATATGAGATAGGCAAGAATTGAAATATTTTGTGATAAAACTTGAGGACTATCAAGATTATCTCATAAAGCCTATATTGAAAGAATTTTTGAGAAATTCGATATTAATAAATGTTCATTTGGAGTTGTTCCTACTAAAAAAGAAGACAAATTCAATTTTAAGCAATGCCAAGGAATGACTTAGTCAGATACATAAATTTGGACTTTGCTAAATGTATGATAGTAGAAAGTCCACATTTGGTGATTGTTCCCATTAACAGAAGGAGTAGTGTCATGAAAAAGTGTGACAGAGTCCACAATTATTTTATCAACTATGGAAGTAGAATTTGTGGTATGCTATGAAATAACAAATCATGCATTATGGCTGTAAAATCTTATTTTAGGACTTGATTGTCAACATTGTCACCAAACTGCTGAAAATTTTATAATAATGCTGTAGTATTATTCTTTTATAAAATTGACAAATACTTTTATGAAATAAAACAATATTGAATTTAAGTTATATGTTGTCAAAGAAAAGCTAAGAAACAAAGAATGTCTATTAAAAATATTAACTGACGAAATGATAGCAAATCCTTTGACAAAATGATTGAAACCAAAACTATTTAAAGAATATATATAGATAGAGAATAAGTCTTGGTTGTACTCATGGTTGATACTTATTATTATAATGTTGACACTTTGATCTCAATTAATTTGTCTTTGATTTAAGTATGAATTTATTGTTTCTTATAATAGTGACCATTACATTTACTTATGTTGATATAATAGGAAAGTCTTTACAAGACATGACAGTGGACCATGATGAAATATCATTGATGTTTTAGACTTTCTATAGTGAGTTACAAATGCTGTGGTATATGAAAGGAAGTATGTTATAAATTACATACAAGTGCTATAACTCACATTTGATGATTTAATGTACCACGGTAAATATGATAATGATCATTAATGAGATTTATTTTCACCCACGCATCATGTTTAAGCTATTAAGACATTAGGTTATCTATCTATCAAGCCAAATAGAAGAATGTTGGAATATGGCCTTATAAATAGATAAAATGATTGTATTATCTTTAATATTATATAATTAAATATAATTATGGTTATAATTTATTCAAGTTATTTTTTAATAGCTAAATAAATTTCGACTACATATTTGGTTACTTATGAATGTGATAAATTAAAGTTAATCTAATGCTAATTAAGTTGGCCCTCTCTCTACCTGTAAAGTGGCTATACTTATAAGAAAAAAAGACATGAAAAATCAGGATCCTATCACTCATGAAATCGAGGTCCCAATTAAGAAAGGAACAGAGAGAAAAACTGATTTGAGAAAGAGATCTATAATGGCTTTAATGTACATTTACGTTTATTGTAAAAATTATGAAATTTGAATAGGGCCTTTTGGTTGATGATCTAACAACCTAAGCTTGAATGTGCAAGGAAAAGATACAAGTTTTGACTCAAATAATCTGGCTGATGAAGCAACTGGAATCAAATAAGTAGGAGATTGGGTAGCAAAGTACGAATCAAATCTTAATATTTAGATGTATGAGTTAGCTTTCAAGAAAGGTAGTAAATCTAGCGTATAAAAAAAACCTAACTTTAACAAGCCAATATTGTATGGTTCTTAAAAAATGGGTAGAATAAATATTTGTTGCACTTAAATATAAAGGCTATTTATTTATTTAATAAGAATTAACAATAATATATAAATTATAATGATATCAAATACTCAATATTAAAAAATATCATAAATATATTTCTCATGTTGAACTTTGGAATCAATTTAGTCACGAGAACCCATAAAAGTCATTGAATTAGAAGACAAGCTTGAAACATTAGCAGCATTAATTGAGCGTAAATTTTAACTACAATTTTGCATCTTAAGCTAAAGTAATTACAATTCATATAATAATTATCAACTTATTCTTTTTTTTTTTGGGAAAACATAAACTTATTCTTGATAATACTGATTATTTAAATTAATCACAGAGATTAATTTAATTTATATCCAGTGGTATCCGGTAAACATTATTTTTCGCTCTCAACACCCAATGATATCATGAAACAGCATCTCATATTTCAAGTCAACGGTCACAACATTGAAGTGAACTGTAGTATCCTTAACTCTGTTCATTTGCTGTCTTCTTTCTCTTACATGTCATTTCTTGCACTAATCCACCAGTGGATGTGCACTTCTATCCCGACACCCACAATGACCCATATACCCTTGTCCCCTGCGCTCGCTCTACTTCACATCATGTAATTCTCGTGTCATCTCATGTCCTTTCTCGTCCATCCGTATCTAGCCAATTCTCTCTCTGAGACAGCTCGCTCTCTTCCAAACCCACCATGAGCACTCTCACAGAGCGAGAAATCGAAGAAGGCGAAGAAAATGGACAATAATAGCAGCAGAGCCGAAGCCGAACGGTGGCTATACACCGCAAATAAGCTTCTCAGCGCACGTGATCTGCACGGGGCGAGGTCCTTCGCAGTCCGAGCTCGCGAGTCCGATCCCACATTCGACGCCTCTGAGCTACTCCTTTCCGTCATCGACACCCTCCTTGCGGGTGAGAATCGGATCAACAACCTCCAGGACTGGTACGGCATACTCCAGATTATACCTTACACTAACAACATCGAGTACATCGCCAACCAGTACCGCCGTCTCGCCCTCCTCCTTGACCCGCACCGCAACCCTTTCGCGTTTTCCAACCATGCCTTCTCGCTCGTCCATGAGGCGTGGTCTGTACTCTCCAACACCGCCAAGAAGACCATGTACGACAACGAGCTGCGATTAATCACCGGACCCCCTCCTGCCCCTCCTCCGCCTCCAGCTCCGACGGCACCGGTTCATGCGCCGAACCCGATTCCTACTCCGACTCCGAACCCACCCCCGGTCCAGCGGCAACAGCAGCAGGCTCCGGCGAGGAAGAGCACGAGGACGAGAGACGGGAGGGAGGTTACCGAGGAAGAAAGGCCGAGGCCGAACATTGCCGCGACGGAGCCGACCCGGCAAGCTCAAACTGGCGAGTCAGCGGAGGCGGAAGTGAGTTCGAGTTTCTGGACGGCGTGCCCGTACTGTTACGTTATGTATGAGTACCCGAAGGCTTATGAGGATTGTACCCTAAGGTGCCAGAGCTGTAGAAGGGGGTTCCATGCGGTGAGGGTACGAACGCCGCCTGTGGCGGGGAAAGATTCATATTATTGCTGTTGGGGGTTTTTCCCGTTAGGGTTTTCAGGGAATTTCAAAGACATAAGTGGAACTACTTCCAAGTGGAACCCATTTTCTGCAATGTTTGCTTGCCCTTTGAAAGGAGGAGGAGCAGCATCCAACAGGAGATCTCAGAAAGGACCTTGGGTTTATTATGATGATGAAGCCGCGGCTGCATTCGTTGAACTTTCTGATACAAGTGAGGATGATTCTGACGATGATGATTGGAGAAGGAGTTATAATAAGAAGGCAAAGAAGAAAGCTAATAATACAAAAGTAAAAAGCTCTGGTATGGCTAGTGGTAGTGCTAGAAGGACCCCTACAGAAAGAGGTAGGAAGGGGAGCCAGAGTGGTTCAGGGCATGCTAATTTTGAAAATGGTGGGGTTGGAGATGATGGGGTGCCAAATTCTGTGAGAGCTGAATCCAGTAAAAAAGCCGCAAATAGCTCAAGGAAGAGGGGTGCGGGGAACCTGGGGAAATTAGATTTGAATGTGGAGTTTAGTAATGAGGTGGAAGAACCGGCCCCAGGAATGAGAGATGGAAATGTGGCTGGAAATGCTGAGGAAAATATTGAGGGAATTGCATTTTTTGAGGGTCTAGATGAGTTCCTTAATAGCTTACCCATTCTGAATGTTGTGGCAGATGACAAGGTTAAGGGTCACTAGGTTTTAAAGGCACCTTTTCTTTTTTGTTGTTGTAGATTTTGTTATTTGTAGTTGTATGCATGCTTGTAATTGTGGAAATAGAGCTACTGTAAATCATCTTCTGGTTAATCTTATAATAATTTGCAGCAATATGTTCATACTTCATCTTGAAATATTTTAAGGAGGATTGCCTTTCCTGATCTATATTGCTACGTTGAGGAGGATATACTAGTGATTACAGTTTAACTTAGTCACACACTCTCACTGTTTAGTCACGCACTCTCACTAATAAACTGTGAGAGCTTGGTTTGGAGATAGGAGTTTAACCCATCGCCCTTTCCGTTACAGGTTGTTAATTTATGTCTCTTAGCTCGTTGACTGCTGTATCTGTGCTTTAAACTACCATCACCATACTGTTTCCAAAGCTGAAGACTTTGATTTCTAGTTTTGTTTGTTTGTTTTTACTCATTTTAACTCTTGGAGAAGGGTATTCTATGTTCTATAATTTTTACCTACTTGCATGTTGGCTTGGTAAGAGCACTTTTATATGCATCACTGTCTTGATACATATAGGTATTTTCTGCTGGTGTACTAACTATGCTAACAAATCTGGTTTATAAATCGTTTTGCTAATTCATGCATGTCTTCTCTTTTCCCTGTGTTTTTTTGGAAGTATTGTTGGCTGCAGTGTTGCTCTGTTGGACACAGATCTCCTGCAGTGAAGCTTCCACTGCAAATTTTGCAGTTGTATAATCTTAGCTGTTTGATGCATCGAATGGTCTTCATGCGACCACGTGTCAATTATTTATATTTTCATTACACAAAACGCTGTGTGTTCCTCTTCCTTTCTGGCACCAAAACAGAAAAACAGAGCATTTCATTCTCCCTGCAGGAGACTTGGCCGTTTGATGCAGTTGTATAAACCCATTTAGCAAAAAACTTCAGTGGGATTTTGCCAATTATAATCTTTTTCTGGAAAACAATGGTGTAATCTGCTGCAATCTGTTTTGAAAGGGAAAGTGGGGGGCTTTTTATTTGGATTATCATCTTTGAGAAAGAAGAGCTGAAGTGGAAACATCATCAATCTACCAAACAGAGTCTTTATATCACATTTTAATACTTAGTGACTGAGAACATTGCATATCTTTCTATATCTCTCAAGAAGACGCATTTAATTACTTCAATATCCAAATTCCAGCCATTGGATCTGTGACTGTGAGGATTTGTTGTCACTCTCTCAGATTGATTGTGTTCTCTTCTTTGTTGTTGATGGCGTCATTCTGTTGTTCGAGAATTTCTCTCTCGAATCTGGAACAGTTTCTTCAATTTGTCACTTTGCTTATTCCTTCCAAGACTCTTCCTCAGGTATTTTTGTTTCTTCTTTTTCGTTTTCCTCAATTTTCTTATCTTTCAGTTATTTATTTATTTATTTTTCCCATTGTTTTTATTTTATGTCTGTGTCTGGGTGAAAAGTTGTTCTTTCTCCTTCTTTCTTGTCCTCCATTGAATGGGTGGTGTAATTTATTTTTACCCTTTCTGATGTGCCGGAGAAGAAGAGGAACATCTTGGTTCTCACCCAAGAAAGCAGCATTTATGTAATGAAAATTAAAAAAAAATTGACATGCGTCCACATAAGGGCCGTTTGATCTATACAACTGCAGAAGATTCTATAACTATGAGTGGAGCTCTTCCATGTATCAAATTGTCAAGCCTATGCCTCATTCTCTGTTGCTTTCTTTATAATCCTTTCAACTTTTACTTTCAGGCCTAAAGACAGTTAATGTTGCTTGTAAAGCAATGACAGAGTCCAATTGGTATATTTGAGCCTGTTAGGACTATTGTAAGGTTAACTAGTCATTTAGTTTCACGATCTTCACATATAAAGAGAGAAGCTTGCTTTTGTATGTCTTGCCTTTGCTGACTGAAAATGCAGACTGACTAGTATTTATGGTGAGTCCAATATGGAATTTGTTGATAATTTGGTGTAGCATTTTTCAGTTTACATGTGAATTGTTGACCTTATACTATGCACTGCTGCAAAACTCTGCTTGATCTCTTACTCCCTTTGAGAAATTGTCTCTTGTTGATCAATGTTGTTGACTTCATAACACCATTCGCTTTCAAGGATGTTAAAATGGTAATTATTGTTGAAGCTTACAAGAGGATTGGATTTTATGAAGTATCTTTCTTGGTTCTTCAATCATGCTGCATGCTGTTAACAGTGGTTATTTTTTCGTCAAGACCTGATTGCATGTCATCTAAATTACTGTGCAGTTCTGATATAGTCATATGGTGACTTCCAAAGTAATGATCTGAGTAGGGTATACATCTAAGTTTAGGTACCATAAGGATCTATAAAAAGAGAAGAAACTCAATGACTAGAAATTTCTATTTGTTATGACATAAGAATTTACTTTCTTCTATTGTCAATAGTTTGTATGGAGACTTCTACTTGCATGCATGAATTACAAACAAGGGTCCACTGCTGCTTGAGTGCTTGTGTGTTTGGTAATTTGATAAAAGGAAAACTAGCGAACATGAAACAATTTGGAAATATATCTTGCTACCGAAGGATTGCTATAGATCTCTCAAAGTACAGATCTATGAACATTAGGCAGTTTCCTTTCAGGTAGCAAAATACTTTTCCACACTGGGAATACCATTGACCAGTTTGATTCATATGTGGTTGTTTGGTTGTGTATACAAGTCCCGGTTGCTTCATTGGCTAAACTTTCCCAGAAAATTGTTTGAAAGTCTGTGTTTGGTTTCTTCCGGACTTCTTCATTTGTTTTGCATTAAACATCCTAAATGAACACAGCAAATGCCGTACTTCTCTTGCGTATGATTACTAAAGGAGTCTCCATGCCTTTGAGGATTAGATGTAGGGAATGAAGTTGGACAGAAGAGTGAGAGAAAAAGGAGATAGGAAAGTGTATGATTTTGAAAATAATTATTTTTTCTTCTCTTCTCTTTTTCTCTTTCTAATTTTACCCTCAACATTGTATTTTGTTTCTAAATGCAAGCGATTTAAATATATGGTATGGACTTGGAAATGTGAGCTAGAACATGAGAGCAATGAAGTGGTTTTTGAATAATAAAAACTGTAGAACTCAGTTCAAAATTTTTCATTTTTATGAAATCAAATTAGAATAATCTTTTTTAAGAGTTAAATAATGAGTTCTGAAGTTTCAATTGTTTGTAGATTGTTATTGGTAATGAGTGATCCACTGGCATTGGTGATTGTGTGTGCCACCATGGTTACTTCCACAGTATTATAATGCTTCGTTTCTACATTAGATGGTTAACATTCATAACCCACCATAATCATATTTCATTTTTTTATTAGCATGTTTGGATAGAAAATAAATAAAAGGTGAAAAAAGAAGGAAGTAAACTTTTGAATTTGACATATTTTTTTAACTTTAATATAAATAAATATATTTAAATCATGTAGTGTTTGACATTCTTTTCTTACTCAACTGTATTACTGCATTGGCATTTATGATTCGATCAAAATTCCAAAATAGTACAAGTGATTTTAGTTCGTCATCGTGAAGGAGAATCTTTGTGCTGTGGGTACGATCTCACTTTTGCAGAAGCTGAGATGGTTGAAAATATTGATTTTGTAACATGTACGATTGTACTACTGATTGAGGCAACCCACATTGTTTTCAAATAAGAAAAGAGAAAAAAGAAAGAAAATTGGGACTTTGTTATTTTATTTATTTTTATTTTTAATTTAGTCTTTAATTTATTAATTTATTTTTTTGAATTATTTTTAATTCGATTCTTCTCTTTTTAATTTATTTTCAATATGGTTCTTAATTTAAAAGTTAGCATATTTAATCTTTTAATTGTTACTTAATAAAAGATATCAAATTGAAAATGAAAATTATGAAATAATTAAATTAAAAATCAAATAATCAGTAAAGTCAAAAAAAAAAAAAATAGAGTCAACTTACAGGGACGATATTAAAATAGAATTTCACTCGATCTTTAACTACAAAGGCCAAAAAGTTACATGGGACTTTGTAAATTTTAGAGGCGAAACGACATAAAGTGTGAAAATCTCTAAGAAGTTTATTTATTAATTCTTTCTTCCCCATCTGAAGTTTATCAGAACTTAGATACTGCTGTAAATAATTGAAAGAAATTTGCAACCCTTTTACAGTAATGACGTAATTGTCACTACAACGGTACATAAAAAAATTAATATAAAGAAAACTCTTTACATAAGTTTTTAATTAGATAAATATTAATATAAAATTATTAACAAGGTAATGTGATGAATTTAATTTTTTAATTAATTTTCTATAATTTAAAATTGATGTTTAATGTAATATTGTTATGAAACTTTCCTTAGGTTATTGTTAACTTTGTTGAGCTAATTAGTATTATTTTAATTCTTTAAATATAAATACATGTATATATATATATATATGTTAACTTAACTAGTTACTTATTTTATTATAATTTAAAATGTCCATTCTGCCGATAAATCCAATTTGAACAAAATAAAGTCTGAATAAAAAAAGTTCAATTAAAAAAATTTGATTTGTAAAACAGGCTGAGTTCAAACTTTTTTTTTAAAAGTTGATTTGATTTTAAAAAGTCTAAATTAATATTTTTTAATAAAAAATTATTATTTAAAGATAAATTTAATGTAATGTAACATCTTGATAAAAAAAATAAAAACTACTATAATTTGTTCAAAAGATTTATACCAATACAACAACTCACTTATATCTATAGCTTTTTTACGTATAATCTTATAAGTAATAATATAAATTAATTACGTTATTTATCTCAAATTCTAAGTAACAAATAAACTTAATCATAATTTTAAAATGCCTACTAAACTTAATCCGAAAAATATAGATAAAAGTTTAAATAAAAAAACTTGATCAAAAATGAACTCAAATGTATTTTTAAGCTCAAATTCATATCCCATTTTTAAAAGTCTAATTCGATGATAGATGTACTTGAATGTTATGAGACACTACATTTATAAATTTCATTTTATCATACACTTTCATATCTTTTGTAAGTATACATCACATATATTCTAAATATTAAAATGCTACATAAAAATTTTGCAATACATTAGTGAAATTTAATTAGAAGGACTAAATAAAAATTTTAATTAAAAAAACTAAATTAAAATTCAACTTAAATTAATTACAAGGGCTTGAAAAATTATTTAGTCCTGCAAATATTAACATTCGTGCAAATAATAAATTTACTAGTCATATTTTAATTAATAATTAAATTTGTTACCCATCCAATTCACTATAGTTTTTCATCAAGGCCATCTTTTTTCAATTAATATGTCCTATCTTTTTAATTTCTGCCCTTTCTTTGTCCCCAGTACGTTTTTGGTCAATGGCAATCTTTCCTTATATAACTATTTATTATATTTTCTTCGTGAAGATTCCATTATTTTTCTTGGTCCTCAACAAAAGGGCAAAAGAAAGCCCCAATGAGGGAAAGTTCTTCACGGGATCATGGTGAACTGGTGGTGACTGAAGTGGCTACGGTGCAAAAGAATATATATAAAGTCAGTCTTTATCCCTTTCTCTCTATTTTTTTGGTTTAATTTTCTCCGTTTTTCTTGGAGACGAGTCCAGAGACGCATGTTATTTCCTAATCGAACCAACTTTACCCACCCTTTTAAATAATTCCCCAACTATGACTGTTTTATTCAATTCTCAGTTGGTACTGAAGGAGAAGAGGACCCTCTTATGTTAGAGCTCTCTAATGGCTTCTGCACCAATTTCGGTTTCAGGTGACCCCTTTGTTTCCGTTTCCAAGCCTCCTACTTTAACCTTACCTTTCAATTCCCGCATTGAGCTTCATGGAGCTACATTGAGGGCATCAAGGGTATCTCTATCGTGTTCTATGATTTATCTCCGAGATGCGCGTTTTGTTCTGGTTTTGCGAATGTGCTAAGTTTACTACTACTGCTGTGGCAGATCTTAGGTCTTAAGCTGAATACTGGAAAAAACGCACAAGTCCATTTGAGATTTCTGAAGGGTTTGAGGTGAGTGATCAACTTCCCTTCTTATCTGCTAAAATCTTGTTAACTTGCTTACTTGGCTAGTCTTATGCAAATTCTGATGTCTAAAATGTTTGTTCTTGACTAGTTCCCTGATTCGTAGATGATGGTAGAGAATCGGTTTAGTTGTCTGAAACTGCCATTATTTGAGTGATAGCTTTTTGAATTATAATTATTCGGGAGGATGATAATTGGTAGAGGCCTCATTTATTCTTTACCATTTTTTCGTTTGATGCATGAAAATGGTAACAAAGTTCGAAGCTCCCCTGAACACTGAGTATATTACATAAATTAAGAGGAAAATATGAATTTTGATCTTGATGTGTCTTTTGTATGGGTTGCAGTTTAATTTTGCTTAAATTGAACAACCGTCGTTTGCTTGATAACGCGAAATCCCTTAATCAGTCCTGTGTTTGATACTGATGTTTTGTGTAACATGATCACATCGCGTTTCACAATTGAATTTAATTCTGAGGCATTATAGACCCTTATTCTACGACTCTTCCACGGAATTTGTAATTGACCTTTAGAAGTACAAAGTTAAAACAATTAAGTGATTTGTTCTTACTGTGATGAAATCCAGTAAAACACCTATTTCATACCGCTCAAGGTGCCTTGCTCTTATATTTGTAGGAGCAGTAAAAGATTAGATTTGAATGCCTCCATGGGGCCTTCAGGATTTAGGCAGCAACATGAAAACAGAAATCTAGAAACTGTGACGGAAGCTGGAGAGGTGCATGATCTATTTAATGATCTGAAGAACAGGTTCTTACGTTTTAAAAATAATAAATACATGTAAGTTTCAGTAACGCCCTGTTCATAAGCGTTTACTTCTGATATTCATAAAAAGAAAAAATCAGGACTTCTTTAAGGTTGACTCTTTTCTGGCAGGGTAAACTTAGAACATTACCAAAATCTTGCTGAGGCTCAAGCACCAAAGGTAATTACTCTGTGCGTGTGTGTTCCCCACCCTTTTGGCCAACCAATATAATTGTGCATTGATATATGGTTTTTTATTTATTCTTTTTGGTCCATTCCTTTAATTTGTCTACTGAAGATATAGCAAAATCAATTATTCTTGAGCATGACTAACAATTCCAAGATCAGTTTATGGTCATTGCTTGTGCAGATTCTAGGGTTTGCCCCTCATATATTCTGGGATTTCAACCAGGGGAAGCTTTCATGATTCGCAATGTTGCTAACTTGGTAACTCCATTTGAGGTATATGCCTACATTGTCAAATTAGTTTTCTTGCTGCAGTTGGAGAGCTATACTCTGCTGTCTAATTCCTTAGTTCACTGATACAGAGTGGACCATCAGAAACGAATGCTGCTCTGGAATTTGCTGTAAATACCCTTAAAGTAAGGACTTCTTGCATTTTCAGTACTAGGCAAGATTAATGTCCTTGAGTTAATCTGGGATCTTTTAAATGTTTTATCCATGTATCTTGCACTTTCATTTTCTTTTGGTCTGTAAGTGATTTACGTATGTGCTTATTAAAGTTGACACGAAACCTAACTTCCTTCATTAACAAATTCAGTTAGAGCCTTGAAATCAATTATATTGAATAACAATGATGACTTTCAATTCAGTGTCATTGGCTATTAGCGTATTAGGATGGGCAAGGAAATGATTTTAGTTATAATACTGAGCTTGATCTTATGATATCTACAATGGAGTGACAAGCTATGAGTTCAATATGGGAAATGAAGCAAAGGAATATATTTTACCAAAGCAGCATTATTAGGTCAACTGACAATAATTATTGAGTGTGGAACATATATGGAGTTGACGAATAGCATTTAGTCATTTATTGTAATAATAAATTACTCATAGCTTGGGATTGTTTTGATTATCCGGATAATATTTCAGCTTATAAGATTCTCATTGCTTTCTATACATAAGACCTTCAGGAACGCTAGCTGGTCAGGAAACCTTTAGATTTATACTTTTAACAAAAATATGAAAGTTACTTATGCTGCAGGTTGAACACATATTGGTCATTGGTCACAGCCTCTGTGGGGGAATTCGTGCTCTTATGAGCATGCAAGATAATGCAAATGGAAGGTTGAACATAATTCTAAATTTTAATTGTCATTTTCGTTGCATTCATAAAGATCTTCTATTCATTTCTTACTTGGTTATTTTTACTCTCTAGCCTTTTGGAAAGCTGGGTTGTTGCAGGAATGAATGCGAGAATAAAAACTGAGGCTGCTGCTGGCGGCCTTGACTTTGACCAGCAGTGCAGGCATTGTGAGAAGGTACATTATTTGTCCTTAGTTTTGATTGCATTCTAATGTAGTTTAGGTCAACAACTGAATTTATAGTATCTGATGTATTTTATTGCTTCTGCATGATTGTTTACATTACCTTAATTTTCTGTTTCTCATCAACTTTAATGAACTATAAAATAGGAGCCAGTGCAAATGTTAGTTCATAAAGAAATAAACTGCGTGGAATCACTTTGGCCTGAACCATTCAAGTGACTTTTATGCAGGAATCACTTAACCATTCCTTATTAAACCTGCTTACTTATCCGTGGATAGAAGAAAAGGTGTCATATGGAGAACTCCTCATTCATGGTGGATACTATGATTTTATTGAATGTTCATTTGAAAAATGGACATTGGACTACAAGGAAACCAAAAAGGAAGGAAGTGGAAGGTTAGCTGTCAAAGACAGATTGGTTTGGTCCTAAATTTTTGCCTCTGTTTTCTTGAGTGGGGTGTTGTATTTGTCTTCTGAAATAATTGCTAACAGGACCTTAAAAGTATAGGCTAAATTTTGTAGTCCAGTACAATTTGTTGAAGATTGTAAGTCAATTGATTTGGAAGGAGTTGAACAAAAAATACTTGGATTAGTCTACCAACTTATCCTTCTGCCACCAGGCTCCCTTCTTTCATCTATAAAACACATCTAACATAACACCATAATCACAAGCGCACAAAAAAAAAAAGGCACAATCTGCAAGTAAAGAGCAGAAACTCCCATTGACTTCAAAGTCTCTTGTTATTTGGTTCCTCCAATTCCATATGGCTTATTACAATTTCCCATCATTCATTGTAGAATCAAATTTGCTTCAGCCAAAAGCTCCTGAGCTTCCTAATTCTGAATTGTCCCACACGTCCTAAGCTTCTAAATTTTCTAAGGCAGAGTTAAAGGAAATCTTTATGCTAGATGCTTCCAGATAGAATGGGTCAAAATGGTCATCACAGTTAATCCCTTCTGTCGCGGTCGTCCAATGTGCTCAAGAATCGCCATATAGGCCAAATCAAAATGAAATATTTTCTTCCTCTGACAGTAGGTAAGATCGCTCTTGACCTTTGGTTTTATTTCTTCTCCAAATTGAAGCAATTGATTAGGAGAAATTTTATCTTCTTGGTTCATTTATAAAATACTTCCATACTTGGAAAGGTTGATTGTATATTCTCTGATTTACTTTTTCCAAATTGATGAAATTGTTGATTAGGAGATAAATGATCTTCTGGCTCATTAAAAAAAAAAAAAAAAGGCTTTCGTCCGAGAAAAGGTTTCAATGTCCTGATTTATCTTCTCCAAGTCGATGAAAGTGCTGATTAGGAGATAAATTATCTTCTGGTTCATTAAAAAATGCTTCCATACCAGAAAAATTTGATTGACTATTCTTTGTTTTGTCTTCTATAAATTGGGGACACTGTTGATTAGGAGATAAATTGTCTTTTTGCTTCATTAAAAAGATGCTTCCATACTTGAAAATGGTTGATTGAATATTATCTGATTTTATTTTTTCCGCGTTCAAAGAAAATAAAATTCTCCCTCTTGCACTTCAACATTTTCCACTAGTGAAAGTAATGATATTAACAAGAAGGATTAATGTCACGACCCAACAATGATGACGTGAGCGGAATTATCAGCAGATAGAATACATACATATATATATATATATATATATATGAAGAATTAGTTTCATACATGTATAGAAATTTCAATAGAATTTTTTTTGAAATATGAACCTTTTGCCATAAGAAAAATTGACGTACAACAAAAAAGGGATATTCGCTCTCCAATATTACATCAGACATCTATCATTAGAACAATAACAAAATAGATCGCTTGTATACAAGGGAAATATTAAGTTTCAATTACAAAGTTACTACATAAAGGAAAGCCCTGCCCTTGCAAACAAGCATGGCTCACTAAAAAGAGACCCTCGCAAGTTCCTACTCCAAAGGTGAGTGTACTAGATCAATGATGCTGCTATATGAAAAATATTAAATGATATGAGATGAGTGAAAACTTAATTAGCAAATAATACTAAATTACTAATTATGCATAAGAGGGGAAAAACTATCTATAGTAGAGTTTTTCGCAAATTATATGTTATCTGGAAATCAAACACCTTTCCAATTTAATACAAATAGTACAAAATGAGGAAAATGTGATTAATCTTCACCTAAAAAACCAAAGGAAAATATAGAATAAATGCTGAATGAAAAATGAATCATTTTAATTTCTCCATAAAGGAGTATTCAAATCAAAACAGAAGGTTTGTGAACATCTAAGAGAACCATTAGAAATCTAGAATTACAGAACTAGTTCAAACTAGCATAATCAGAACAAATAAGATATCAATCATGAGTCTTAAATTTGGAATAATTAGAGCAAGGTCCATAAGCTTTAGACAGAGTATCATAATAGTGGTATCATGCCTAGTAATATATAGTGCACTATAACTAACGTCTATTACCGTTAACTAAATGCCTAGTAATATATAGTGCACTATAACTAACGTCTATTACCATTAACTAAATGGTCTTGTTTTGAATGAATTTCCCCCAAAAATCCTTAATATATGTAATTCCATAATTAGAATATCATAACTTCGGAAATCTAGAACCAACTTATTCCAAGAAACGGATAAAAGTAATTCCAGATCGTTGAATTAGAGTATTTATATATGCAAATTAGAATGCTTCAAAATCACATAATCAAAGTATTTTATGAATATAAAACTACAATACTTCAAATTATTGAACAAAGAAGTTTAGAAATTCAAAAGTTCACAAATCTAAAAATTTCATGCTTTCAAAGTATATGGATGATGATTATAAACTCAAGAAGCCTACCCCATGGCATATGGAAGTTCAAGGAATAATATTTTCGAAAAGAGATAGCGTAAAATAGAAATCTGCATAACTAGCATTATTTTCTCACCTTACTAAAACACACACAACTCATTTCATTACTCATTGGATAAAGTTGGACTGCTATGACCCTAAAAACAAAAGATATACCTTTAACGTCCCATGCTAAGAAGCATCTTAACTCAGGTAAATTCTAATGACAATTCCCACATCAAATTAATTACAAGTGAATTAGCATTCTCAACTATTGTCATACTTTATTTCCTTTTTTAAAGGTCACCAATATTCCCCTTAATCATTTTAATTGTGATAACTAGCATGTACATGCGTATACACTTAGAAAATATTTCGTGTAACAATCCTAATTTAGTTATTTTTAATACTTGCTAAATTAGATTATTTAAAGGAAAGTAGAAAGAATTAATCAAGAATAAGTATACCTAATTGAATCATTTAAAGAGAATAGCTTATTGGTTAATTTTGAGGCTTAAGGGCAAAACTGTAACTTTTCATTTCAAGTAATTAGGAGGCTAAGGGCAAAACAGTAATTACACACTTTAGACAGACTTTGAAAATTTTTGTAGGCTGATAAACAAATCAAAATCCAATAAGGTATATGTAATAATTGAAGCATATTTTACATAGAAATTTATAATATTTAAAGTGGAATTTTTCTAAGGCATTAGGACCTTGAAGAACATTTGAATAAAAAAAAGATTGATACTGTACTAAATAAAAATCCAAGACTTTGAAAAGTTATTCTGTTAACAATAGTATAGTATGATAGAACATATCTTCATAGTAGAGCAAAATCAAAGAAAGTTAAGAAGGAAAACAAGGACAACATGGGATACTAACCACCAAAGGGTAAAGCGGTAATTTAACCTTAGGGGCAAAATGATCATTTTATATAAAATATCTTGGGTAAAATAGTAATTTCACAAGGGATAGTGGTGTTGCCCTAACCCATGGGGCCCACATCATAATTAGTCTTAGATATTTTATGTTAGTCTTTTAGATATATTATAAATTAAATCCTAACCATCCATATTTTAAGATCAAATCTTAGCCTTACATTTAGATTAAATCTTAAACCATTAGATTAAATCACATGATTATATCCTAGTCATCCATTTAGATTAAATTACAACCATTAGATTAAGGAGATCAAATCCTAGCCTTACATTTTGATTAAATCATAGCCATTAAATTAAAATCATATGATTAAATCCTAGCCACCCATTTGGATTAAATTTCAACCATTGGATCAAGAAATCAATCCTAGCTGTCTACCTAGACAAAATCATAACCATTGGATAAAAACATGTAGATAAATCCTAACCATCCACTTAAATTATATCTTAACCAAACAATCTAAAAGCCTTGATTAAATCCTAGTCGTCGAATTCTTTTGAAATACCTCACACCCAAACCCACTCTTTTTAACCATACTACATTGTACACTATGCCCACCCCACCTCTTTTCACTCACACTCATCACCCCACTTTGGCGTCATACTTGCAAGAAGGAAGAAATGAAACTTAGGAGCATTATAAGAAATAGAAACATATTTAGGTAACATGAGTTAGTATGTTTTAGGTTCTCTTTTTCTCTTTGTTTTTTTCTTCTTATTTTTCTTGAATGGGTCTTCATGGTAATACAAAGAAAAAATGTTTGGCTATGGTATGGAGACACATTTGAAGTTAGAATACACTATGAAACTCCATAATTAATTCTTCTTGACTTATAGTCATCTATCTTGAAATTTTGTTACCATGACTTTTCATGAGTCTAAGGTCAAAGAAGGATAGAATTATAGAAGATTGTGACTACAAAGATATTTTGAAATATCTAAAGAAATATAATGCAAAACATCATAATTTTAGGCTAAGAATTTTGATATATAAATTTCTTATGCATGATGCATTCTTCATAAATTTTTTGTCATTCATGCATTATAATTGTTCATGTTATGGTGAATTCCAACTTTGTATGATGCGATGACCATATAGTAGTTTGAGGAGAGAATTGTCTTTATAGAATTAAAGTATTTCTTGTACACTATGTATTTACTAATGGTTGGGATCCTTTTTGAGAAAAAAGATAATCAAGACACTATAAGAAATTAATTAAGAATTTAAAAGAGCTTATGGACCTTGTAAATATGTGTGAAAATGGCTAGCTTTGTCGCTTTAAGATATGCCTCAATGTGCTCAAGTTTGGCATTCATGTCTTCCAAAGTCTCCTAAAAGTTTTGCATCTAGAGGCTATAGTAATCTATCTTTTGATGCATAGCGCAAATCTTGGAAAGAAGGATTGACTTAGGGATTACCACAGTCTCAAGATGAGCCGGAGGAGATAGAGGAATGGAAGCAAAATGCCCTTATTCTTTTAGAGCTTCATACATAGGTGGAGGAGGCTGGGAAGAGCCAGAAGGAAGTATGTTAGCAGCTACATCTGGTTGAGGCTTAGAGGCTCTGGGCATTTTCCTAACCCATTAGCCCTGAAGAGTTTTAGTGAACCCTATATGTTATAGATTGTTCCAACCAATCTATAGAGGAGACTCTACGTCATCCTCAAGAGGGGATATGCCATGATGTCAGAGGATAACTACTATGATAGTCCTATATGGCAGAGGAGATGATTTCGTCTTCTTGCAAGTTGCCATCCTTAGAGTAATGAGCCATGTAAGCCTAAAGCTTTCCCCTTATAGGATGTACTTCGTTATAAATAATTTAGGCTCACTCAAATAGGAAAAATTTCCTGACTTGTTGATTAGGCAATGGGTGATGTTGTAGTGCAGCAGCTTAATTTCTAAGGATAAATCATTGACATTGATTTGAGTGTTGGGGTTGTCAATGGTAACTTCACTTATTCGATTTAGGGCCTCTAGCTTGTTGTATCCTGAGATGGTTTTAAGAGAGTTTAGATGATTAGTGAAGTAGTGGTCGACAGGAAGAGTAAGGTTAAAGATCTTAACTAAGGTTTCATCACCAAACACAATTCTTGTTCCTCATACTTCAGTGGTTATGAGATAGGTAGTAGGGTTGTGGGTAATGTTGGAATATAGTGCCTTGATAACTTTAGGGCTGTAGTCTAACTTCAAACTTAGTAAATTGTCTAATCCAGCATTGAAAAATAAATTAAAGAGGCTAAATCCTTGTTCATGAAGCAATTAGAGATGCACATACCTACTGGAAAGAACACCCATTTGTTATAAGTTCTCAATAAATGCAAATTCTTGAGCACATGAAGAGAAGAGAGGTGAATGACCAGATGAGGAGACGCTTGGGTGTTGGTCTTTGAGCCATGGATGATGAGAGAGCATTAAGAAGTTTCAAGAAAGATCAAAGATTTTCGAGTGTGAGGGAAGGAAAGCTGAAATCCCTAATTTAAACTGATGAAACCCTAGATTGAGAAGTTTAATTAGTGATTTTGAGTGATCTAGAAACAAAATCACCAAGACTTGGTCTAAACATTAGAGAGTATGAAAGAGGATAAGCAGTTATCTAGTAAAAATAGTGTTTGATATGAGTTTTTAGGGTTTCAACTGCTCTTAATAGTGAGTTTTGCCATTGAGCAGTTGATTGGTCACTTATGAGCAATCAACTATCAGATTATAAAGGGTACCCAATCAACTGGCCACTCCCTGGTAGTCGACTATTCCTTTATAGAGAGCCCTCAATCAGTTGTTCCTGACTTCTCTAAGCTATTGGTCACTCTTATATCCTCACCAGTCGACTGGTCATTGTAATATGTGACCAATTGGTGGATTTTGGGCAAACTTTCTTAATTTCTAGAGAGTATTCTACTTAAATGTATATCTAAGCACATACATTTATCTAAACATCATGTTAAGCAAGTAGAAATCATAAAAGATTATCATAAACATTCTGCAAAATAGATTATGCTTAAGTTAGTGAATGTTCTCTTCAAGCAAATGGCAAAATAATTCATTAGAGAAAGGTTTAATCATTCTATGTTCACATTTTATAAAACAAAATCTTTTAGCAGAGAGAGGTTTAGTAATGATATCAGCAAGTTGAAATTTAGTTTTGATAAATTCAAGGCTAATATCTTTCTTTTGGACATGGTATTTAATAAAGTGATGCTTGATTTCTATATTTTTAGACCTTGAATGTGTAATGAGATTCTTAGTAAGGTTAATTGCACTGGTACTATCACACTTGATTGGAATCTCTTTAAGATATATACTAAGATCCTCAAGTTGTTGACTCATCTAAAGGATTTGAACACAACAATTACCAATTGCAACATATTCAACTTCAACAGTGGACAATGCTACACTATTTTGTTTCTTACTAAACCAAGAAACAAAAGAATTTTCAAAGAATTGACATGTTCCATTGGTGTTTTTTTTTGTCAATTTTACAACTGACAACACTAGTATCTGAATATCCTAACAAAGTATTAGTGGATCTTTTTAGATACCATAGACCCATTTGTATTGTGCCAGCAATATATTTAAAAACTCTTTTTACTACTAAGTAATGAGGTTCTTTAGGACAAGTTTGAAAGTTGGCACACATGCATACATTAAATATAATGTCAGGCCTACTTGCAGTTAGATATAGAAGGAATCCAATCATACCTCTGTACTTTGAGATGTCATAAGGTTGTCCTTTTTCATTAGCATCCATGTTTACTGTTAATCCCATTTAAGTGTTATTTACTTTGACTTTTTCGAATCCAAATTTCTTAAGTAATTCTTTGACATATTTGGATTAATTTATAAAGGTTCCATTTGATTGTTGTTTGATTTGAAGACCCAAGAAGAATGAAGCTCCCCCATCATAGACATTTCAAACTCTCATTTTATCATTTTAGCAAATTCTTGTCATAGAATTTCATTAGTAACACCAAATATAATTTTATCCAATAGATTTGAACAACTAGAATATCATGCTTTTTCCTTTTAAAGAATAAAGTTGTATCAACCTTGCCTCTAGAGAAATTATTTTTAATAAGAAATGTACTTAGTCTTTCATACTATACTTTAGGTGCTTACTTAAAGCCATATAATGCCTTTCTTAATTTGAATATATGATTTGGAAGATTCTGATCCTCAAAACTTGGAGGTTGTTCAACATATACTTCTTCCATTATGTACCCATTAAGAATGACACTCTTGACATCCATTTGACATAACTTAAAGTAATTTATGCATGAGAAGGCTAGTAGCATACAAATTGCTTCCAATCTAGTTGTTGGTGCAAAGGTTTCATCATAATCAACTAATTCTTCTTGATTGTAGCCTTTTGCTACCAGCCTTGCCTTGTTTCTAGTAACAACTCTTGATTCATCAAGCTTATTTCTAAAAACCCATTTAGTACCAATTACTGTATGATTATTAGGTCTAGGGACAAGTTCCCATACTTGACTTGTTTCAAATTGATTTAATTCTTCTTGCATAGCTAGAACCCAATATTCATCTTTCAAGGCTTCATCAATTCCATTTGGTTCTATTTGAGATAAGAATGCTTGATGACTATTGATATTTCTAAGTGAGTTTCGGGTTGTTAGGTTTTTGGAGACCTTACCAATTATTTGTTTAGGTGGATGATCATTTTTGTAGTTCCATACCTTTGGTAGCTCATGAGTGACTTCTTCCTCCACTTCTTGGTCAGATTCTTCAAGCAAGGAGGATTGTTCATTTATCTTGATGGACTCACTTTCATTCTTGATTTCTTGAGCTATTTGTTTGCCTTTTATTATAGGATCATTAAACTTATATGCAATTTATTCACAAGATACCTTTATTGATTCAAGAGGGTCAGACTTATTAAAAGTCACATGTATAAACTCTTCTACAATCATAGTTCTTTCATTATATACTCTAAAGGCTTTGCTAGTACTAGAATATCCCAAGAAAATTGCTTCATCAGACTTTGCATCAAATTTACCCAAATTATCTTTTCCAATATTAAGCAGAAAGCATTTACATCCAAATACATGCAGATGGGAAATATTAGACTTTCTTCCTTTGTATAATTCATATGGAGTCCTTTTCATGATAGGCCTTAACATTACTCTATTTATAACATAACATGCAGTATTTACTGCATTTGCCTAAAAATATTTAGGAAGATTTCTTTCATTTGACATAGTTCTAGCCATTTCCTCTAAAATTTTGTTCTTCCTTTCTACAACTCTATTTTGTTGGGTGGTTCTTAGTGCAGAGAAATTATGTTCAATTCCATTATCATCACAGAACTCCATGAGTAGATTATTTTAAAATTCTCCACCATGATCACTTCTTATTCTCATAATGGTCATGCCTTGTTCATTTTGAATGAACTTAGCCATTTATAGAAAAGATTTAAAGGCCTGATTTTTGTGATATAAGAATAGTGGCCAAGTGAATATAGAGAAGTCATCTACAATTACTACTACATAATAATTTCCTCCAAGACTCATAGTCCTAGAAGGTCTAAAAAGATTCATGTGAAATAATTGTAGTGGTCTAGTTATAAAGATAATTCCTTTTGCTTTAAAAGAACTCTTAATTTGTTTTCCTTTCTGACATGAATCACAAAGTTTGTTTTTATCAAAATTTAATTTGGGCAATCCAATAACAAGGTCTTTCATAACAAGCTTTCTAAGAGACTCATTCTAGCATGAGCAAGCCTTCTATACCGTAACCAATAATCATTAACACTTATAAGATATTTTGAATTGCTAGAAGGAACATCATCTAAATAAAAAACATATACATTATTAATACCATGTACTATCAATATGGTTTTCATTTCATTTATATTTTCAACCAGACAGTTTTTTGAATCAAATATTACTCTATTATTTTTATCACATAATTGGCTAATACTAAAAAGATTATGATTTAATCCTTTAACAAGAAGCACATTATCAATAGAGGTAGAAGAGTTCTTACCAACTTTTCCAATACCAGTGGTTTTTGCTTATCCACTATCTCCAAATGTGACATTTCCTCCATTCTTTGGTTAAAAGGAAATGAACTTAGATTTGTCTCCAGTCATATGTTCCAAGCATCCATTGTCCAAGTACCACTTTGTTTTGGTAGCCTTCATAGACACCTATGGAAGCATTATGTTTTATTTTTAGGTACCCAATTCATGTTAGGTCCTTGAATGTTAGTTGTTCCCTTGGGAACCCATACTTTCCTTCCTTTTAACATTTTAATCTTTCAGTAAGGGCAAATGTATGATCCATGTCCCTTTTTACCATAGTAAAAACATGTAATTGATGGAGTACTAGTCATAACTGCTGGAGCAAAGAAATTCTTATAATATTTTTGTATTTTATTAGGATTATACCTAAGACTTGCCTTATAAAAAATACATATTTATTTTCCTAGCAAAATGTTTAGATTACTTTCCCTTTAGTGAACTTTGCAAGAGTGTTCATCAAATCATTCTTTTCTTTTTGTAGAAGTTCACAATGACAAGCAGCTTTACTTTTGAGAGAAAGATGTTCTTTTTTAAGACTTATGTAGTCATGCTCTAATGTCTCAATTTGTTCTTCTAAATTTGCCTTTATCTGGAGCAATGAGCTATTCTCCTCTTTCTTCTTTTCTAGATTGCTTTCTAAAGATAGAATTTTCCTTTTTGAAAGTTTCAAAGTTTTAGCTATCTTAAGAAATTCATCATGTAAATCATTAATGCATCTTGCAGCTCTTTATAAGAAGGGAGAGAGCTTAACTCATCTTCTTTAGCCATTAAGCAGCAGTTGGCTTCTTCATTATCTTCATCACCTGAATCTTCAGCACTTTCTCCCCAAGTAGTTGATAGGTATGCCTTCTTCTTTTCTTTTCCTTTCCTTTTATCTGTGTTGTCTTGCATTCTAAGAAATAAAGAACATTCCTATTTGATGTGTTCTAGCTTTCAGCATTCATCATAGTGGGAAGTTCTTTGGCTTTTTGATTTCCTCTAGTTGGTCTCCTTTCATTGATTCTTCTACTATTAAAGAATCTTCCAAATTTTTTAATGAAGTAACCAAGAGTTTCTTCAACAATCTCGTCCACAGAGTCATCGTTGCACTTTTCCTCATTTGGATACATTGATGATGATGTTTTGAGAGCAAGAACCTTTTTTTTCTTTGGTCTTGTTTTTCAAGGAGTTGCTTCAGTCTTGGTTTGTGTTCTTAAAGGTTCCTAAAAAGAACATCAATTGAATTTACTTATGGCCCTTTGGCTTCCTCAATAGTTATTACCTTTGGTTTCCATTCCATGGGTAGTGCCTTCATGATTTTGTAGGCTTAATCAGTTTATGAGTATATCTTCCCTAATGCTACCAAATGATTCACAATGTGAGTAAAATGAATTTGCATTTCTTTAATTGTTTCTCCATGATTCATTTTGAATATCTTATATTATTGTGTGAGATTATGAATCTTGGATTCCTTTACACTTGAAGTTCCCTCGCCTTTCACATTTCTTTAGCACTCTTACAATTTGAGACTCTAAAACATTTTTGCTAACTTAGTGCACTAGTGAGAATGAACTTGGCTTTACTATTTAGTAAAACTTTTCTTCTTTTTGTTTCATTCCATTCACTTTTGGGTTTGATGGAGGTCTTGCCATCTTCTTCTTTCATAGGCACATATGGACCTTCCTTAATCACATCCTAAAGGTCAATGTTAATAGCCTCAAATAAAATTTTCATCTTTAGTTTCTAGTATGTGAAATTTTCACCATTGAAACCAGAATGTTTTATAATAGACAGCTCTTCAGGCAAAACATTATCACCAAGTCCAGCCATTTATACTTTTAAGATGATTAAGTCTTTAATCAAGAGCCCAAACTCTGATACAACTTGTTTAGTAAGGTTGGAACCTAAGAAGGGAGTTAATTGGGTTTTATAAAAATTTTATCGAAAAAGTTCTTTTAAATAAGAAGTAAAGCTATTAAATCAAACTTGAAATGATGAATGCAGAATGTAAAAAGAGTACAGGAGAAGAATGGACATAGGGGTTTATCTTAGTTTAGCTTACCCAAGTCTATGTCCAGTCCCTAAACAACCTCTTGAGATTTTTAAATATCTCAGTAAATAAGTACAACAACCTAAGAGAACCTCTCTTTAATTCTAAACTCTCACAGTTTGACTCCTTTAAGAAACCTCATTGAACACTTTTAGGGATATACACCCCCTGAACCCAAGCTCTCTCTTAGCTTAGCTCCCTCAAGGAACCTCCTTGAGCTTCTTTCTTACAAGAAAGGAAGAAATATAGATAATGAACTCTCAGAAATAGAGTATATGATACAATGAAGGACTAATGTAATAAAGAGTTGATGAAAAGATAAAAAATAATGATGTAATCACTCTTGAATATTTTTCTTGTTGTTTCAGAGTCCATAGGTTGAGTTTATATAGATTGAGGTCCAATAGATCCATTGGGTGTGAGTGAGAAGTCAAAGATTTCAAAATATATCCATTATAAATATATTATGGCTTGTCTGCCATTAACTAGTCAACTATTTACCACTAACCAGTTGATTGTCCTTTTTTCCCTCTCAAAATTTCAAATTTTAGACACCAACAGTCGATTGCTCACCTTTGGCCAGTTGACTGGTCACTTACAGAGAGTTCTCAGTTAATGATATTGAGGGTGGCAGAAGACTGGTACTTGATCTAAGTGTGGCCAATTGATTGGTGACTCACAGAGAGCTAATAGTATATTAAAGCTCGAGCTGGCAGTAGACTAGTGCTTTTTAGAAAGTGATTAGTCGACTATTGGTTAGTGTCCAGTTGACTATTCACTTATAGAAAACTTTCAGTCAATTAGGACTCAAGTTAGCAGCAGACTGGGGGCTTCTCAAAAGGTGACTAGTCGACTGCTGGATAGTGGCTAATTGATAGATCACTTATAGAAAACTCCCATTCAATTGGACATGGCTTGGTAATTGGCTGGTAAGGTGACCAATTGACTGGGGCTTCCAAAGTTCCTGAAATTAACTTTTTCTCAACCTTTAAGACTTGTAATCAATTATACATTCATTTTACATGATTACTATCAACTCAATATTAATTACAAAGGTTCCTAAGATATGATAACACATTGAAAACATCTAGAACCTAAGTAAAATATAGAAAAACTTTTCTTCTTGTGTTTGTTGTCCTCAAAACTTTGATCTTTAGCAAATGAGCTGATGAGCCTCAAGTTGAACAAGAGGCTAACTTAGGCCAAGGAACTCCATCTGGGCCGATTACACGTTCTATGGCTAAGAAGATTCAGGCCATGGTTGTCCAACAATTCAAAATGGAATCAGCCCATTTAGGATCGAAGCCTAATTTCTATATGGAGCCCAAGTTCGAGTGGGCCAATTTGATCATGTGCTATAATGAATAAATTATAAAAAGTCAATTATGCATGTGATGATGCATATGATGAAAGTTGAAATAAGTATTGGTTAAAGTCTAAGTTAGGTGAGCTATATTTCTTTGAAAGTCTAAGTTAGATAAGTTAGGTGATCTACATTAAATGAAAAGTCTATGTTAGGTGAATTTCTATGCATGTTTTTCCAAATTAGGTGAGAATTAGATAAATCTTGGACTTATGCCATGAGGGTTGTTCTTGGCTATAAATATGGAAGTTATCAATGAGAAATGGAACCTTGAATGCTCTGAAAATTGGCTTAGCCTCTTATATGCGAATTTCTTATCTAAGTTTCTTAAACTTAGTGGCGAAATTACCCCCGATTCTTATCACTCTCCCTCTTCTACTCTAGAGTGTGGCGAATCAAACCTAGTATTCTTAAGTGTGGCGTGCGAACCTATCACCCGAGATTGCTAGTTGTTCTATCTTTTCTTCTTTTATTTACTTGTTTCAGGGATTGTTCAACCTGAACTTCCTTGAAGCATATCATTTGGTATCAGAGCTCCGGTTGAGAGTGGGTAGAGAGAGAAACACTTTTTGGTTAGAAAGAGAAACACTTGAGAAGAGCGTTTATAGTGAGATATGGCTAAAAACAATGCTACCAATGTTCCAAGAGGGCTTTCGTTGGAACAAGCTCAGATTATAGGCATACAACAAAATCAACAAGAAATGAGGGAGTAATTGCTTCGTCTAGATCATGCAATCACAAGATTAACTGTTCAACAACCTCCACAGCGACGTAATCATCGAGCTTCCATTGATTCTGATCGTGATGAGGACACGGAAGATGAAGCTGATGCAAATAGACAAAGGAGGCAGCAACATGACTTGGGGAACAACATCAAATTGAAGATTCCACCATTCAAAGGTACTAGCTCACCAGAAGAGTACTTAGAGTGGGTGCAACGAGTGGAGAAGGTGTTCGAGTGTCACAACTATTTTGAAGTTAAGAAATGCAAACTAGCTGCCCTTGAATTTATTGATTATGCAAATTTATGGTGGGAGAATTTGAAATCGCAACGAAGGAGAGACGGTGAAGAAGAGATCAGGAGTTGTCGGCTTATGAAGAGACTCATGCAAAAGCGCTTTGTTCCTGACTATTACAAGCAGGAGCTCTATATCCGGTTACAAACTCTTAGACAAGGGGCGATGTGTGTTGAAGACTATGTTAAGGAGTTTGAAATGTTGATGATGCGATGTGAGATACAAGAGCCTCAGGAACAGTCTATTGCACGGTTCTTGGGAGGCTTGAATAAGGAAATTGCAGATGCGGTGGAATTACAACCTTATGTAACACTTGAGGATATAATTAAGCTTGCTGTTAAGGTAGAAAGACAACGTAGAAGAGGAGCAACTAAACCAGTAAGCTCACGATCTATTAGTTTCAGGGGAACAAATTTAACCTCTTCGACTCCAAAAGATGTCTCAAAGTGGAATGAACGGCGACAGGAAAAAACAAGCTCTCACAACATTATTGATACATCTAGAGGACAGGACAAGGTTAACGATGCAAAGAACTCAAAGAGGAGCAGAGAAATTAAGTGCTTCAAATGTCTTGGTTTTGGACATATTGCTTCTGAATGTCCAAATCGAAGAGTGATGATTGTTCGAGGATCACAAGGGGAAATTGAAAGTGAAGATGAAACAGAAATTGAACAGGAAGATGACGAGCGCATTATCGAGTATCCAGATGAAGGGGAGTTACTTGTAGTTCGACGAATTTTGAACTCACAAACTAAGGTAGAAGATGATCAATGTGAGAACATATTCCATACTAGGTGTACAATTGAGGGAAAGGTTTGTGGTGTCATTATTGATGGAGGTAGCTGTACTAATGTTGCTTCAACAACATTAGTGGAGAAATTAGACTTGAAGACCACAAAGCACCCTTGTCCGTACAAGCTGCAATGGTTGAGTGACCAAGGAGAAATTCAAGTCACTAAACAAGTTCAGGTACCATTTTCTATTGGCAAGTCATACAAAGATGAAGTCGTATGCGACGTGGTACCAATGAATACTGGTCATTTGCTTTTGGGAAGACCTTGGCAATATGATAGTAGAGCCATTCATGATGGGTTCAAAAACACCTATTCTGTTACCAAGGATGGGATGAAGATTGTCCTAGCACCTCTTAGTCCTTAGCAAGTTCTACAAGATCAACTAGCAAAGAAAAAAAAAAGGAGAACTTATTTGCAACTAAAGGAGAAGTTAAGAGAGCTTTGTGTTCAACTAATCCAATATTGATGCTAATAGTGAAGGAGGCTATGCCAACAGAGGTAGGTTCTATACCTCCACTGATTGAGAAGTTAGTAAAAGAATTCATCGACTTGTTTCCAGATGAGATGCCAAAAGGATTACCACCAATTAGGGGGATTGAGCATCAAATTGATCTCATTCTAGGTGCTGCTTTGCCTAATAGACCGGCCTACCGGTGTAATTCCAATAAGGCCAAGGAGTTACAACGTCAAGTAAATGAGTTACTGGAAAAAGGCTTTGTGAGAGAGTCAATGAGCCCTTGTTCAGTACCAGCTTTGTTAGTGCCAAAGAAAGATGGAACCATGAGGATGTGCGTAGACAGTCGGGCCATAAACAAAATCACAGTGAAGTATCGGTATCCTATCCCTAGACTTGATGACATGCTTGACGAACTACATGGCTCTACAATCTTTTCGAAGATTGATCTCAAGAGCGGGTATCATCAGATTCGAATGAAGGAAGGGGATGAGTGGAAGACAGCCTTCAAGACGAAGCATGGGTTGTACAAATGGATGGTCATGCCATTTGTTTTGTCAAATGCCCCAAGCACCTTCATGCGTTTAATGAATCATGTCTTACGAAATTTTATTGGAGATTTCGTTGTGGTTTATTTTGATGACATTTTGATTTATAGCAAAGATCAAGAAGAGCATGGAGAGCACCTGAGGAAGGTCTTTGAAGTCTTGTGAAAAGAACAATTAATTGGCAATCTCAAAAAGTGCCAATTTTGCCAAGATCGAGTTATTTTTCTTGGGTTTGTGATTAGTCGGTATGGAGTTGAAGTTGATCCAGAGAAAGTTAAAGCTATCAAGGAATCGCCTATTCCTACAAACATTTCTGAGGTGAGAAGTTTCCATGGATTAGCATCCTTTTATAGAAGATTTGTGCAGAATTTCAGTACTATTCTAGCACCCTTGACTAATTGCATCAAAGGGAGCGGTGACTTTAAGTGAAGTACAGCGGCCCAACGAAGTTTTGAGATCATTAAAGAGAAGTTATGTTCAACACCAATTCTTGCACTCCCTGATTTCTCTAAAACTTTTGAGATTGAGTGTGATGCATCAGGTATTGGAATTGGAGCAGTTCTTATGCAAGAGAAGCATCCCGTTACTTATTTCAGTGAAAAGTTGAATGGGGCAACCCTGAACTATTCAACTTATGACAAAGAGTTCTATGCATTGATCAGAGCTTTACAAAATTGGGAACACTACTTGTTACCCAAGGAGTTTGTTATTCATACTGACCATGAGTCATTGAAATATTTGAAGGGCCAAACCAAGTTAAACAAGCGACATGCTAAATGGGTGGAGTTTCTAGAGGCTTTTCCCTATGTCATCAAATATAAAAAGGGAGCAGCGAATGTAGTTGCAGATGCCTTATCTCGAAGGTATGCTTTAATCTCATTAATGAATGTCAAGTTAATGGGATTCGAGTTAATGAAGGGCCAATATGAAGAAGATCCTGATTTTTCTACTATATATTTGGCATGTGAAAAAAGTGCTACTAACGGTTTCTATAAGCATGAGAGATTCTTATTCAAGGGTTCCAAACTTTGTATTCCCAATTGCTTTGTTAGAGAATTATTGGTAAGAAAAGCTCATGCGGGAGGTTTGGCAGGACACTTTGGTGAAAAGAAGACATTAGAGATGATTAAGGAACACTTCTTTTGGCCAAGGATGATCAAAGATATGCATCGAGTGGTGGGAAGATGTGCAATTTGCAAGAAAGCAAAAAGCAAAGAGGTTGCACAAGGTTTGTATATGCCATTACCAGTTCCTGATCAACCATGGGTTGATTTGAGTATGGATTTTGTGCTTGGGTTACCAAGAACTCCAAGGGGCAAAGATTCGGTTATGGTGGTGGTAGATCGATTTTCAAAGATGTCCCATTTTATTCCCTGTCACAAAACTGATGATGCTTCTCATATAGCAGATTTGTTCTTCCAGGAAATTGTGAGATTACATGGTATTCCAAAGAGCATTGTGTCAGACCGAGATGTCAAATTTCTGAGTTATTTTTGAAAAACATTGTGGAAAAAGCTTGGGACAAGATTACTTTTCAGCACAACTTGTCATCCTCAAACTGATGGGCAAACTGAGGTAGTAAATAGAACACTTTCTTCCTTACTTAGAGCTATTGTTGGTAAGCATATAAAAAATTGGGATGAATGCTTGCCGTTTGTTGAGTTTGCCTATAATAGAAGTGTTCATGGTACTACTAAATATTCTCCTTTTAAAGTGGTTTATGGGTTTAATCCTATCACCCCACTTGACCTAGTATCACTACCATTAAGTGACAGATTGTGCATCGATGGAAAGAAAAAGGCTGAAATGGTGAAAGCTCTACATGAAAATGTGAAGCGGCAGATTGAAAAGAAGAATGCCGCTTATGAAAACGCAGCAAACAAGGGAAGGAAGCAAGTTCAGTTCATGCCAGGTGATCTTGTTTGGATTCATTTTCGGAAGGAGAGGTTTCCCAACAAACGAAAGTCAAAACTTATGCCCAGGGCAGAAGGTCCATTCAAGATTCTAGAGAAAATAAATGACAATGCTTACAAGGTTGATTTACCAGGAAACTACAATATTTCTGCCACATTCAATGTAAGAGATTTGATGCCATACTTAGATGATAATGAAGACTTGGATTTGAGGACAAATCCTTTTGAACCCGGAGAGAATGATGAGCCTCAAGTTGAACAAGAGGCTAACTTAGGCCAAGGAACTCCATCTGGGCCGATTACACGTTCTATGGCTAAGAAGATTCAGGCCATGGTTGTCCAACAATTCAAAATGGAATCAGCCCATTTAGGATCGAAGCCTAATTTCTATATGGAGCCCAAGTTCGAGTGGGCCAATTTGATCATGTGCTATAATGAATAAATTATAAAAAGTCAATTATGCATGTGATGATGCATATGATGAAAGTTGAAATAAGTATTGGTTAAAGTCTAAGTTAGGTGAGCTATATTTCTTTGAAAGTCTAAGTTAGATAAGTTAGGTGATCTACATTAAATGAAAAGTCTATGTTAGGTGAATTTCTATGCATGTTTTTCCAAATTAGGTGAGAATTAGATAAATCTTGGACTTATGCCATGAGGGTTGTTCTTGGCTATAAATATGGAAGTTATCAATGAGAAATGGAACCTTGAATGCTCTGAAAATTGGCTTAGCCTCTTATATGCGAATTTCTTATCTAAGTTTCTTAAACTTAGTGGCGAAATTACCCCCGATTCTTATCACTCTCCCTCTTCTACTCTAGAGTGTGGCGAATCAAACCTAGTATTCTTAACTGTAGCGTGCGAACCTATCACCCGAGATTGCTAGTTGTTCTATCTTTTCTTCTTTTATTTACTTGTTTCAGGGATTGTTCAATCTGAACTTCCTTGAAGCATATCATGAGCTCAACAGGTTCCTGCTGGGGGACGCCTCAATTCAGATATGACGTCCCAATGCTTAATAGTCTAGGACATTGTCTATCTCTAGTTGTTATATAATTTTTGTAATGTAGTTACATATTGTGTTTATTTATATGCTGTTTTTTTTTATATATCTTGTATTCCATAAAAATCAAGCTATTTCTATGTAGATTTCAAGTATTATATATGTTCTTTCATGTTATTAGGAATCTATTCTCATCTCTTTATTGTTGATTTTTTAGATGACAAATTATCAACTCATTTTTTAGGTATGAGTATTTGTTCCACCTATTTGACAAGTACTCTTCATAAAAAGGATTGTGGTTGTGGGTTGTGCCATGGCTCTATGAGCCATTTTCTTAATGTTTATGTCATCAGATGACATGAATCCTACGGGCTTTCTCAATACAGAAGAATTTAGTTAGAGCTCTGGTGGGAGATATAGGGGAAAAATGAGTTATAACTTAATGTAAAATAATGTTAAATCTACATTTTGATAGTTAGTAGATACATGCCTAAAACCACTTCCCCTGATTTTGTTAACATGCAGATATATGAACTATCAATTTTATAGTCTTTTTTATAATCTATAATTACAAGGCTATATTTTTATAGTTTTTGGTACATTTATCGTATATTTCTGCATCTTAATAACTTATAATTACAAACTATAGTATATTCTTTAAATAATTAAAATTAGGTTACATTTCAAGAATCTAAATGGTCCATAAGTTTAAAGTTTTCATTCTTTCACCAATAACTAACACCAATAATTTGCACCAAAAATATTTTTAGGTTTTGGTAATGCTCTTATGTGTATAAGTTTAGATAGATTCCACCAAATGAGAATTTAATCATTTTTAAGTCCAACAATTTAAACACATATATACTCTAAGTTTTTTACTTTAAAACTTGCTAGTTTCACTACTTCCACTTCCCATTAATGGGATTATTTATAACTCAAGATATCAAAGTTCTTAATATATAAATGACATTAAACACACTTACCAATCATTATTATTTATGTGAATACCTGGAAGATTTAAACATGCCCAAAATAGGCTAATTAGTCCATTCTAGGAAGCTTTCAAGTTGCTAATCTCATCCAATTGCTCTAAAATTTTACCAATGATACTTTTAGGTGAATTGTCATAGTGGGATTCAAACTTAGGTTCCTTTGTTTGCCTGGATAGGGCTTAGCCATTTGTACTAGCTCAAATCTTATATACAATACTACTTAAATTAATATATAAGTTCTTCTTAACTTTTCTTTTCCTCAACTATTTAAATTTTTACATTTATTTCAAATATATTGCCTTCTTTACTCTCGCGAATGTATATATTTACAAAATAATCCCCCTAAGATAGAATTATTAAATGAAAATTTCTATAAGTATTGCAAGAAACATAATAAAGTTAAAATAGTTGAGAACAATATTAGAACAAGACAAAGAATAAGGACTATAAAAAAAACCTAATATGAAGTTAAAGGACTAAAAAAATACTTCAACCTAAATTTGTATGTTTGAACTGTCACCATATTTATTACTATAATCCACTAGGAGGGAGAAGAAAATAGTATAAAGCTTCAATTATTTTGGTCAATATATATAAAATAAAACTTACGGATAATTACTTCTATTATATTAGCATATCATTTAAATAATTTATAATACTTAACATATAATCTATAAAAAAAATCTATAAATAAATACTCATTGTACTATCAAATCTTAAAAAATTTTAATTTGAAACTAATATAAATTCGATGTGTTTTTCTATAACAAGTTTTATTAAAAAAATAACTAAAAATTGAATGTCAAAACTGAACTTTTTAAAATTAAATTGTTATATGAAATTATTTTCATTTTAAATGTTCAATTTACACTAAATTTATTGAAACTAAATAAAAGCCATTGGGATAATATCCAGTCACACATATTGTAGTTCTCCTAAACTAGCGGAAAAGTGATCCATTTTTTCATTTTAAAAAACTTACAGATAAAAAATTGTAATAAATAATAAACATATAGCTTGAGCGTTATTTTTAAAGTATGTTAAAAAGAATCTATGACTAGATTGCACTTTCATTTAATGTTGAACAAAAAAATATTAAGTGAGAAAAAATTCTAACATTCTGATTGTCTTAAAAGAAATTACTTTTTATTAGAGTATACATAACCGTAAAATTCTTTCATAGCATTTCAGATAATTATTAAATAGAAATTAATAAAAGCTAAATACAACTTTGTGAGGGGTATAAGAAATTTTATAGTAATTGACGATTGAATTTAATTTTTTTAGAAAAATTGATGACAAAAATTAAAGTAATCCACTGATGGATTAATTTAAAACTCAATATGCAATAAAATAATAAAAGCTAAATATAATATAATATAATAAAGAAATCAGATAATGGAAATATATGATTTTATTACATAAATAATTATTTCCCTGTGCGTTAAACTTGGAGCCTTATCCGAAATTCGAATATAAGTATAAAATCAAGAAAGCACATATCTGAATTCAAGAATACACGTCTATATAAGAATTCTGAAGCATTGAAAACGGAATACAGAAACGCAGGAGGGGAAATAACATATTTCTCGAGTGTGTCAATAATCACCAAAGAAGGAGGATTTGGATTATCTAAATCACTTCTTATAATTTAGGATTTACGGTTTAATATGATTGAAATGACACCCCACAAGATTTGGACAATTCAATATGATTAAAGTTCTCAACTTTTGAAACCGTCGTGATAGATCAGTATGTGGCACACAATAATGATCATTAAACATACTTTTTGTTTTGGATCAAAGGTTGAACTATAAAATCACATTACGTAAGTGGTTAATACAAATTAAAAACACAAGATAATGATCTTCCTTTCTTGTTGTTTATTTTCACGTTTTTTTTGCATTATATTATTCTTTTAACCAATCCTATTTTGTGTATACCATTTTTGCTAGAGTTTTGTTATTCTTATATTTATTTTTATATTATTTTTAAATATAATTAACATAATTTTTTTTTTTATATATTACATTAAAATTTATTTAATATTCATTATTTTATTATTATTTACATATATATTATTTTTAAGTGTGGATTAAGATAAAGACAAACAAACCATCTTTTGACATTTTAAAAATGCCTTTACCTCTAACATTCCCACCTATCCCAATAGGATAAAAAATGGAAGAGTTTTGCGGAGATATTACATTCTTAGACATAAAACATTATTGATCTTTTCTTGCATGAATTCTTAAAAATGGTTCCTTACAGGATACCATCATTCGCCCAAAAAATATATATTTTGTTAAAAAGGAAAGCTCAGAGTGCTTCATCATATTTTCACCAGTTTCACCCACAAGAATTTGGACCATTCAATGTCGTGTTAATTTTTCATTTGGTAAAAAATGACTATAAGACTTAGTAAGAGCTATTGAAGAGAACCCATACCAAAATGAATCCTTTATAATTGAGGAGAGACAATTCCATCAATCCTTATGTCGAGGTTTTAGTCATTTATCAATTTTGACCGTTCATTTTTAATATGAAAAAATAACCACTAGCTTGATAATGTCAGGTTGTAGTAAATAGTAATGAGTGTTTTATAAAGTTTTAAAACTATAGTAGTGATTTGAAAAGGAATAAATGTAATGAGTAATTTTATAAAAAATACATATAATATAACTTGAATATTTGCATCATATCAAACTAATAACTTCGCTATGCACTACAATTGGAGGTTTATACATGAGAGTTGAGAAACATTCGAGGTTGAGAATGTGGTCGTCTATGGTGGCACAGGTTCCAGGGACAAGGTTTGTTCTCAAAGATGTTGAACTTGATTCGTGTTTTCTTTATGGGAAGGTGACATGACAGATACTGCCAGAAGGAGTGATTCTTGAATGTAATCTTTATGCGAATGAGAACCCATGGGACATATGGAAACACTACAATGAGAAGGTGGTTAGGTCGTCAGAGGGAGAAGACTTATACATGTTCACAAGGCTAAAGAGAATGAACCCTACGGCTAAGTGCGTGGAAAGAAAGGTGGGGATAGGGACATGACAACAAGAAGCCATTGAGAAGCAGATTATGGTTCCTGGGATTGATCAGTGTTATGAACTCATGAGAGGTTTCGATTTGAGATGAGCCAAACTGAACATTATGGTGGATGGATCATGCTCGAGTACTCCCTAAATTCATATCTGTTTCCACTTAATTTCCAGGTGAGTATATATCGCTTGTGCGCAAACCTATTTTTTTAATAAATATTATGGGTGTTCTGTAATAGAATATATGATACTATAACAGTTTACTGCACACCGTAATAATTTGCTACACATAGAAAAGTAAGGAATACATAAAATTATTTATTGTTCTCAATTTCAAGAACAAGATTCAGGAATAAGATGAATTTAAGTTTATTATGTGAAATCACATTTAAAGTTGAACAATTAGTAATTATAAAATAAATTAATTTAACTAATAGTTTGACATGGACTTTAGATTAAATTTTTTTACATGAATTGTTTAAATTAAAAATTTAATGATAACTAATCATGTAGGTTTGAATAAAAAAACTTATAACTTTCTCAATTCTTCCTTTGAAGTGGTTGTTGTTTTCGTAAGAGTTTGTGTTAATTATATCTGTTGAAATTTGAATTGTTACAGATAATTGATTATGTCCTTTGTCGGATTAAAAAGAATAAAAGAGTTATCAAAAAGTATATACTGAGAAAAGCATTACAGCCTCAGGATACATGTTCACAAGATACCTTACTAGAGAAGGTGCAAAATGGCATAGAACTACACATGGAAAAAGTCAATTTACAAACGGACACTAAGTCAGAGAACATTCAATCAATTCTTTCTATTGAAGAAGCAATTTTTAATGAATCTGAAGATACTTTCTCTCCTAATCAATTGCCTTAATTTAGAGCTGAGATAAAACAAAACGACATAGAAACAGAAAAGGAAAATGTAGAAATAGAAAAGGAAAATGTAGAAGCGACGGAACATAATAGTATAGAAACAAAAAAGGAAAATGTACATCAGAAATGGTTGACTGAATGTTCTCTACTTAAGTGATCTTCTGCATATTTTGGTTGATTGTTTCTATGACACTGTGTTTAATCTTTTCTATAAATTGAAGTAATTGATTAAAGAGAAGTTGTCATCTAATTCATTGGAAGAAGCATCTTTAATTGTAAAGATTGATTGAATGTTTTTTTTTGATTCAATGTCCTTTTGCATATTCACCTTTTTTCCTCTCTAATGCTCCTCTCCTGTTTTTCTTTTTGATAAATCTTTCACTTTTTGGACTTTGGCAAATAACATAATCATTCATCTAAAATAATTTGAATTTTAACAAATTTAATCAATACAAACTCATACAAAAATGATAACAACCTAATAAGAAGAACATTAATTAGAACACAGAATGGAAACACCAAATATTGATCAGCATGTTTGATTGTAAAGATTGAATAATCATCTAGGCAGAACATAGAACCATGTCCCAATGGGAAGAAAGAATGAGTGACATATTTGGTTACCAGTTGATCCCCAGACACACTCTTAATCTTGATTCTTATTTGCGAAATTGAGAAAATAAATATATGTTCTTTTAATTTCTAGCAAACTATAACAGTGTGTATTAAACTATTATAGTATCATATATTTTAATATACAAAGTATCCATAATATTTATAGAAAATAAAATTTGCGCACAAGAGATATATACTCACCTAGAGATCACAAGGAAATAGAGAGGGATTTAGATAGTAGTCGTGCATGATCCATCATCCATTTTAATAAGTTTGGCTCATCTCAAATTAAAACCTCTCCATTAATCCAAAACATTGATCAGTCCCATAAACATAATCTGCTACCCAATGGCTTCTCCATATCACGCCCCTATCCCCACCTTTCTCTCCACATGCTTAGCCCTTGGACTTCTTTCTCTTTAACCTTGTAAACAAATATAAATCTTCTCCCTCTGATGACTAGACCACCTTCTCTTTCCACGTAGTGCCTGTCTTGTGACCTTCTTGTAAAGACAATATCTATGACATTCAGCATATTTGGAAATAAACCTCATCCTTGGTGGTAGACACTGGCACCATAAATGACGACATTCTTAACCTCAGTAGATACTCTACTCTCTCCTTGTCTTAGCTTTTCTTCATGGTTGTTTGCTTATGGAAATGTACGTAGCTGATATATATATATATATATATATATATAAATAGTTTGGATTAAGATCTAACTTTAACGCATGGTAAAGTTTTATAAATAAATAAATTCAGATATACTTTTAATATATATATATATATATATATATATATAGATATATATAAGTTTATACGTTCAGCATATCAATATTGAAAGAAAATGCACTTTTTGGGTAGTATAAAGTTTATATTAATGGGGAAACACCTAAAGAAAAAAATTTGAGAAATGTTAAATATGAATTTAGATAGTATTATATATGAGTTAGAAGGACTAAGCCTTATGCATTCCCAATACCTATATTTGAACCCCAAAACGTACGCATAATTTGATTAAATTTTTTTTTTCTTCTGATAGTGAAAAATATCCCTTAGTGAAATTAGCTTATTGCCCTTAGTATTTTATCTTCCCATCACTCTATTTTTCCCTTATTCCCGCATATGCAATCACCATTGCGCATATATTCATTGTGTTCTCCTTCCAACAGCGATTTCGTACGTCTCCAATGTTGTCCGTGGCCACCGAAGGTTGCATATCATCCCTGCACCTTTGCTGGCCTGTACTCGTTCCAGTCTCGCTGCCTTTTGGCCAAAATAATTGAAATTTTCAGCGAGTTCAAGTCTACTGTGATTTCAGCAAATAATCAACCAAATTGGTGCATTTTTTTCTTTGATTTGCCTAAGGGTTTTACTTCCTTGATGAATTTTGACTCTTTCTCTTCTATTTCCACTCATTAATTTTTCTTGTACAGCTTATAATGAAAAATCCCCAATTTTTGGTACTGTTCATGCGTGAAAGTGAGAAAATGCTAATATTATGATATTCTATTTGTGGTGTAAGGCCAATATTTTGATTTTTTTGAGTGTGATGCTTGTTTTTTTATATTTGTGTTGCTATGATAAACTAACCTTGAACTAGCTCTCATTATTTGACATTTTGTTAGTTATGTTGCATGTTTCCAACTATACCGTTTAGCAAGTGCTTCATTTATTTTGAAATATGAAATCTAATTCATTTTCCCAAACTGTAGTTTATATTTTGATTGGGTTTTATGTGAATATTGATAAATTTGCATTATTTGTATTTTATAAATAATTATTTTTCGGTTGCAAATTTCAAAGATTCATTGATTTATGAAAAACTTTACCAATTTTGTTTGTTCCCATCTTACTATAGTATAGTTAACACTATTAGCTCACTGAGTGTTTTCACTCACTCCTTTCATCTCTATTTTTTTTTGTTGTCAGAGAGTAATGTTGACTATGTATTCATCGGATGCTTAGAGTCATGTTAGATAACTTAGTGAGCCTTGCATTATCCTCCATGGAAATGTTAATTTTATTGTTATTTACTATATTACCTTATACTCTAAAAGCTCTTATTGCCACAGGTAGGGATTAGGGATTATGTTGTAAATTTGAGATTGTCTTCTTAATTCATTTTATGAGAGCAGAGCTCTCTTTCTCCTAGTTTACATATTTTTTGTTGTGGAAATTTTAGGAAATCTATGTTTCAAGGGAAATTATGTTAAATTTCCACAAAGAAGTCAACTATTGAATATTATGCTTATGAATGAATTATAGAAATGGTATAATTTAGTAAATGCCTTCTCTTAGGTCATCTGTCAATTTCAATTCATGGAGATGGAGTTTACTTTCTTCTCTGTGCCAGTCACGTTCCATGGTGAAGGGTGTGACATTTTCAGTCACAATCAAGCAATGATAAGTGGATGTAAATCTTATTTAAAAGAATTTAATTTTTTAGCTATAGAGTTTTTAAAATTTTGAAGTTTTATATTCTGATGCTATAATGCCAATGTTTAGTGCTCTATTTCCATTGCCACCAAGGTTTTTAATCATGTGAGTTTAGGCAAACTCGTAACGAAGAGGTAGATTTGTGACGTAACCTTGTAAGAGTTAACCTTATTTAATAAATAACTATTAAAATATGTAATTTTATAGTTAAAATATTATATACAACAAAAAAATTATTCAAATCCAATTTAAATTATATTAAGTTAAATAAAAGTTATTCATATTTCATAATCTGTAACTCAACATGGACATTTTTACATAGTCATACATAAAGAATCATTCAACATAACCAAAAAAATAATATTTATTTTATTTTCATTCAATATAACCAATAAAATAATGACTTCATGGAAATGAAGCTTGTTTACATCTCTTTTAGTCTTTAAATTTGAATTCTTGTGTTGCTGACTATACGAGTTATTTGACATGTTAAATCATAAATTTGTTAGAATCAATAAGTCACGAGTTTACCAGACTTTATACTACGTTTGAATTTATACCGAGTTAACTTATTTTTCTTATATATAATTGTAAACTTGTGAACTCAGATATAATACATTGTGCATTTTTTTTCTTATTTCATTTGTCAAATCTCCTATGTGATCCTAGCAAATTATATATATATATATATATATATATTAAAACATTGTGGGATTGTATGGTCTGACATCATGCGATCCCACTGTAAATTTTATTTAAATTGTGAGATTAAGTGAAGAGAAGAGAGAGGGGAGAGGAGAGAAAAGAGTGAAGAGGAGATAGAGTAGAGCGCAAATAGGAGAGGCAAATTTTTTATTTTATTTTTGGAGTGCTTCCACTAATATAGCGGGGTTCTTTTATTTTATTATTTTTAAATCATACTAGATAGGATTTTTTAAAATCAAGTTTTTACATAAAAATTTATAATATATTAAAAATTTATATTCTAAAAATATTTTATAATTAGTATAAATATTAAAATTTTATATAAAAACTAATTTCATTAACTTTATTGAACTTTTTCAAACATTAATACATAAAGAGATTCTCAATGTTGCCACAAGTTGTTTTTACCCAATAATTGATAGATAAATGTTATTAGTGATTTTGTTGTGAAGCTAACAATCAACATATATGTTTTTACACATGACAACCCATCAAAAAGTCAAGCGCGATGTAGATGGCGCGAAATGAGAAGAGAAACAAATCAACTTTCAAGGTAATTTGAAAATTTAAATCAAGAATTACCATAAAAAATTTTAAATAGAAAATTTTGGAAAGCCAATTTAAAACAAAAATAAAAGGCATAGTGGTTTATAAAAACATAAATAAGTTCAAGAGTCTATTTGAGTGTAGAAAAAATGTTAGGTACTTTACAACGCTCGTTTGTAAGAATAGTTTTTTTAAGTTAGTCAAATGAAATTAACAGAATATGACATTAAATTTATCTTGATTATCTCCCAAACACATGAAAACAAATAGAGAAAATAGAAACAAAAATAATTAAAACAAAAGAAGTGAAAGAAAGAAAAAAAAATGGATATTCACAAAGAGTAAACTTGACCTATGATGAGAGTTTAAGTCCCACGTATCCTGCAATAGGAGTTAAAGTCCATGTAACTTAACTGGACATGTGTGCTAGTGGGTTGATGTTTTTTAATATTGTAAAGAGAACAAAATAGTTTAAATAAGATAGATTTTCATAAATAAAATGGCTTGGTATTTGGTTTAGTGTATTATAATTCAAAAAATTAGTATAACCTCACTTCTTTTGCTCTCCTAATTTACTTATATATATATTTTGGAATTTTTATTTTTTTGATTCCTTTTAACATTATGAAAACAAGATTCATTTGTGCCCAAATTTAAAAGTATCAATGAAAAAGTAAACACATATTTTTTGGTTTTTTTATTATTAAAAAGAGAAGGATTTAAAAAAATATAAAGAAACTTTGGAGGTAATACTTTATTTGAAAACATTCAAAGAAATCGAAAGATTTTTTGTATGTTTTTTTAAATTGCCTTATTTGAATTTTGAAAAAAATCAAGAATAAAATTGAATAAAAAATAGACAAAAGGATTTTTGTTAAAAAGAGATGATTTTATTTTTATTTGATTATTTCAAATTTTAGATTCTTTTGAGAAAACATTAATTGGACATGAGTCCTTGAAATTTAATATTATTTTTAAATATGCATATAATCGAATATAGATCGTTACAACTCCAAATTTATTTTGAACATGTGCGTTTAGTATCAGATAATGTTTATGGAGTAATAAGATCTCACTAGTAAATTCATTTGGTTCTCATAAAGATATAAATCTCGTACAACAACAGTAATGTTGAAAGTATAAAAATATTTATAAAATATGCTTATGGAAGTGTTATACCTTACTTGACACCTTAATGATATTAAAAGTATGTATTTGTGCTTGTGTGTGTGGTATCCAATTGCATATTTATCATCATATATTATTTACTAACACCAAGGATTACACAAGTTACAATAATTTCAAGTAATCATAATGCCTAGTCTTACTTGTTTTACCACCGGATCATGCCATCCTTGCTTAGGTTGATCTTTGCTCCTAAATTTTGAAGTAATTTAACCATAGTTTCCAAGTTTTAAATCACTAGGTTCCTACATAAATTTGGGCAACAAAAGATATACAAATCACACTCACTTACAACCAAATTTGGACAACAAATGGATTAATTACGCAGTAAGTTTTAGAATCAAAATAAATGAAACAAGCATGCAAGTTTTTTTAACACTCATTTGACAGCAAAGAGGGGGGTAATGTGCAGTAATTTTTCAGCAAGGTTTTGATAGAAAAATGAGGACAACGTGCAACAACACAGCGATTTTTGACAGCAAAAGAGGAACAATCATCTAGCAAAATTCCAGCATGTTCTGAGCGACAAACAAAAGGGATTATGAAGCGAAGTTTCAGCCTAAATTGACAGCAAATAAGAGCATATAACGTAACAAACTCTCAGTTATTATTGACAGCAGATGAAAGCATATAATGCAGCAAACTTTGGCTGAATTTTGACAGCAAAACCTGTGGATATTGTGCAGCAAATTATCAACCATTTTGGACAGCATTATGACAGCCCAAAAAAATAAGCCTCTGTTCTGTCAAAGTATGGAATTTCCACCTTCATGTTTCAGCCCATCAAAAAGCTCCGTCCCCTTCAAGAAGGTCCAACTCTCTCTGAGGCGTCGTGTTTGAGCTTGATCCAGTGTTGCTCGCTTTGTCACTTGGGTTCACCTTGGGCTGCTACATATTGGGCTGATCGATTTGTTTATTGGGCTGTTGTGTATCATAGGTATTCCCCCCCCCCCCCCCAACACAGATATATGTATAAAACTCCATATCCAAAAAGATAGATAAATTATTTTAGTTTCAAAGCAAGAGTAACCGTAAAGTAAAGAATGCTTACTTTTTATTTCTTTTGTCATAAAGAAGACATAAATTTTTGGAATTAAAAATAAAAAAAATGGATAGAATATATATATAAATATGAAGTAATAATTATTTTTAAGACAGGTTCATGTCACTTGAATTAAAAGTTTTAAATGAATGCTTACAAAATTATACAAACCTCATTTACTTTCAGATACTTGCAAGAGTTGCAACAGAGAAGAGGCTTTCTGATCAAAGCATAAGAAGAAAGCAGTCAAAAGGAGGGAACAAGTAAGAACCTCTTGAAGCATCTAAGATACTTGTCATTTTTCATTATACAAGCTATTTAAAAAAGTTCCTCCTATTTAGCTGGAGTAAATATCATGACATCAAATATAATAAATCTTGTCAAGAAGTTTGATTCTTTGATTTTATTAGGCTATATTTGGATTTCATTATTCTATTGCACATGTCTTTCCCCAGGAAATTGAATGCTCAAGTTTTCAATTCAATTAAAATATTGAAATCATGCATAGCTTTTTGGGAACATTTCTCATACTTTTTGCATATGATAGTACACACAATGTAGTCCAGAGTAAGTTTCATTGTGATTGCTCCTGTGATTATATCCCCAGCAATACTCTGATCATATGCCACGCTCTCTCCCATAGATTTCTCTTTTTGTTCCATAGGAACTTTAGACTTTGAGTGAGTTTTGACAGCAAATAAAGGTGAATAACGCAGCAAGCTTTCAGAGCAAATTTGACAGCCATCGAAAGTAATAATGGAGCAAATTTTCAGAGCAAATTTGACAACCATCAAAAGTAATAATGCAACAAAATTTTCAGAGCAAATTTGATAACCATCAAATGTAATAATGCAACAAGCTTAACGCATAATATGACAGCCAAAGGGAGGAAATATGCGGAAAAAATTCAGCAAAATCATGAGAGAATCGAATGAGAAAAGTGCAGCGAACAACATCAAAGGAAAGGTGCAGCAAATAGGCACCTATACATCAATAAAATCAAGGGAAACAATACAGGAATTTAACACCTATATGTCTACAAAAACAAAGAATGCAGCAATTTAAATAACCTACATGTCATCAAGAGAAGGGATAAATGCAATGGACGAAGACCCATATGTCAGAAGAACCCAGAAAGGTAATAAAAACGTAACTAAGACTTATGACAGCCAAAAAGCAAAAAAAAAAAAAAGAGAAAGAAGACAGCCCTTTAACCATGTATACACACACATAAACCAAAAGCTATAAATCAATGACGATTTCGCAACAACAAATCAGAAACTCCCTCACACCAGCATCGTAAGCAACCACAGGCATAATAAAGGGAAAGAAAAAAAAACCATGACAGCTACAGATCTAGAAGAAAGAATTTCGAATCAGCCCAGTTCATAGTGATAGTTGCAAACTAACTTGACAACAATTTAGAAGCCAAAGTCAGTAAGAGAAAGGAAGAAAACAAAGCCATGACCACTCTAAATCAGAGGAGAAAACGAAAAGACTTCGAACCAGCCCAATCCATTATCATGGATGCAGATCATTTTGATAAGCAGCTTCTAAACATAGCCACTTTACCTCTTCGTTCAGCCTCTGCTCAAGAATGTTAAAAGCAGAGCTCGTAATCCCCTCCTCCAGAAAATGCACTCTGTCCTTCCTCTTCGTTTCTCTTTCTGCTTTCTGTAGCTCCTCACAGAAATTCCCCCCTCTCAGGTACTCTCTTTGCTAACCACAAAAAAAGCACTCTTCCTCGTGCTCCCTCCCGAAAATCAATCCTCTTACTCGTGCTCTTTTCCCAAAATTCTCTGGTGCGTTTTACGTGTTCCTTTGCCTTCAATCACTTCCCTTCAACTGTTAGAGTTGTTTGCTGTCTCCTTTCTCTTATAAGAACAATCGCAACCCCTCAACCCCTCTAAACTCCCTATTCCATTAATCTTCTGGCAACTCTAGTCTTGTTATCAAATTTACGTCAAAAAAGAAGAATAAATATTATTAACGTAAGGGATATGATGACCATTCCATAATATCCACAATCCTTTGTTTTCCTTTTTCTTTTAGTAACTTTATTATCATGCTCTTATTTTACGATCTTAAACTTTTGCACAAAAATCCACGCCTCCAAAAAATGAGAAAGATTTTTTTAATAAAAATAGGAGAAAATGTTGTTTAATCCTTAAAAAATTTTGCATATTCCAATTTTTTGGTCCTAGAATACCAGAAATGCATGATATGATTTTTATAATTTTTTGGACTTGATACTCATTAGTTCTCCGTCAATTAAAAAAAATGAACAAAAATAAAATACATAATTTAATTAAATTTCGAATGATCATATAATTTTAGAAACATCTGATTTTTTTAATCAAATATAAAAAATCGAATAATAATTTATAAGAAATTATTTAAAATATTAACGTACTTAATAATTAATTTGAATTTTGTATAATCAATATAATAACAAATCTATTAAAATCAATACGATCCATTATTTTATAGTTAATAATTATGATGTTATAATTTAAAAAAAGTTATGAAACTATCTAAAAGAGTTTTATGATTTGTATATATGATTTCTTTTTGTTTGTCCCTTCTTCTGTTCTGCCATCCTTTAACTCCTTTCCAGCCTCTTTTCCGCTTTTTTATGTAAAAATTTAATTTAAAAAATTTCTCTTTGGTATCATTTAAAAATAATGAAATTAAAAAAAAAAAAAAAACAAAATCCTCTCCATATCTCAAGAAACACTACAAAATCCAAAAGTCTTTTTTCATCTCCCGCTATGGGCTATACTCTCGTCCCTCTCCTCTCTCCTCTCTCCTAGGTAAATATTTTTATTTCAAATGTTCGATTTCTATGCACTAAACAAAAATTGAAGTTAAATACAAACCAAGGGGATAATATATGGACATCAATGATATCAAAATTGCGATTCTAAGTAGACTCAGAAAATGGGTTGGACTCGTAATGTAAACTCATAATATAGAATCGTAAGAGTTTACTTATATCTGTTATTTAAGCTATTGAACATAATCATATTACATAAAATTTCATATATAGCTCATAATCCATAATCTATAATATATAAAGTTCAATAAACTTTGTAATGCATATCCATAATCCATAATATATAATACAAATCAACATACAAATTCAATAAATGCTCTAATCCATATCTATAATCCTTAATATATAATCCAAATCAATATACAAAGTTCAATAAACTCTGTAATCCATAGGCCATAATTCATAATCCATAAGATATAATCCATCACACATTATACATAATAATTATTCATTTAACATAAAAAACTCTCAATACAAGTTCAATAAAGATCATCAATCCCACGATTATCTTTACTTTTAGAATCTTGATCATCTCCTATATAACGTCCACCTATCTCATTCTCATTCTCAACATTATTATCTTCTTTTTCATCTTAGAAGTCATCATTAAAATCCATATTGTTAAATTGTTCACTAGTACTAGTACCACCAACATTAGCATCAAGCTGAACAACCAAATCACTAATTTCCATTGCCGTCGAAAGAGGGTTAACTTGAATGGGTTCAAGAACCTCATCATCTACCTCCACATTATCTTCATTTCCCATCTCCTCAGTTATCCATTCATCATCAGACTGAATATCATCAAAATCATAAACATAAGTTCTTGTAGTTTGCTTATTTTTTAACTTCAAATTTCATATAACAAATGCCAAGTCATTCATCTTCTTTTGGTGCAGGTGATTTCTTTTCTTGGTATGAATCTAAACAAGATAAACAATATTGATAAGTATTCTAACCCCTTAAAAAATTAAAATGAAAATAAAGAAAGAAAGTAATTTATAATTTTACAATTACTTACCCTTTCAAAAACATTCCAATTACGTTCACATCTAAAAGAGCTACAACATAAGCTAAGAATGTGAATTGCCTATCTTTTAAGTTCTGGGCATCCATCTCCATAGGCTTCCTGCCATTCTGCTAGGGTTCTTAATGTCTGTGCTGAAACACAACTAAACATGCCCTTTGCGAAATGGAATTCAACTATTTGAAACTCAATTTTGTCTCTTTCTCCCTTATCTTTAACTAGTCTTGCTACGCATTCATACAACCCTTGCTTAACCATATAATCAACTTGGAAGTTAGTGTTGAAGTGAAAATAAGGATTGAGGTAGTATGCAGTTACATGTAAAGGTCTATGCAATTGAGCATCCCACCTTTCATCAATTATGTGCAATACAGACTCATAGCTACAATAATCAACAAACAATCAAGCCAAAATATATTAAAGATAAAGACACTAATATAAGGTATATTTGTTTATACTTGCCTCTTTGAAACATTATTAAAGTTCATCTTAATTTTTTCCTTTTCACTTTCCATTGCTTCATATATGAATCCCATTGCTGGTTTTTCCTTTGAATCCACTAAGCGAAGAACTTTAATGAGAGGAGCAGTAGCTTTAAGCTAAGTAATAATATTCCTTCATAACCTATTATCCATAACACTTCTAGCGACTTTCTTTCCATCCTTCGTAGCAGAAAATTTGCTATCTTTCCATTCCTTAGAATTAAATGGATTTATCAATGCCATTTTATGGTCATTAAGACAACTTAATGTCAAATAAGCTGTGGCAAAACGAGTCACAACTGGCCTAATCAAGTCTCTCCCTTTTATGAATTGTCTCAACATATTGATGAGCATTGATCTTGCATAAATATAAGTTGTAATTCTTCTGCCCCTATTTATGGTTTCTTTATGCAACTCTATTTTTCTTTCTAAGTCCTTCAACATCAAATCAATGCAATGGGTTGCACATGATGTCCAATATAGGTGTTTTCTTTTCTCCATCAACTTTTGTCCAGTTGCCTTGTAATTTGTAGCATTGTCAGTTATTATTTGCACCACATTCTCCTCTCCTACTTTCTCAACAACTTCATCAAGCATCTCAAACACTTTGTTAGCAATTTTAAAAATATGAAAAGTGTCAAGTGAATATAAAAACATAGTCCCTTTAGGACTATTGACCAAAAAATTACAAATGGAATGTCTCTTATTATCTGTCCACCTATCAGACATAATTGAACAACCTATTTTTTTCCATTCTTGTTTAAACTCTTCAAGCATGGCATGTGTATTCTTAACTTCCATATTCAAGTATTTTTCTCTAATCTCATGATAGGATGGAGGATTAATGCCTTGGCCATATCTTCAAATAATCTCACACACCTTAATAAACTTAGGATTTTTTACACAATTAAAGGGAATGACACTTGTGTGAAAAAATTGGCCTACTTATTGGCAAGCTTCTTCCATAATATTGTTCTTGAACATGTGATTAATGGTAGATTGTGAACTACCTTGGCCACTGCTATGTTTCTTGGGACCCTTCAATAAATTTAAGAGGTCTTGGGAATTTGAATGTCCTTGAGTGCTTTGAGTTTCTTCCTCGCTAACATCAACCCATTGTTTTTTCCTTTTAGATGATGCATATTTGGCATTAATAACATGTTATAACATCTACGCCTTAACATCTTCTGGAACACTAAGACATGGTTTAACATCTATTCTGGTACCAGCTAAATGATGTTTGAACCTATAGACTCCTCCATTATAAGTCTTGCCACAATAACAACATTTAACTTTTTTATCATCTTCACTAACATCCATCCCATGTATCCACCCTATATCAGATCTATTACTAGAAAAATTCTTCCTTCCAGCAACTACATTTTTTTTCAGTAGGGACTGATGGAGCACTTGCACTTGAAGACATATTTCCTTTGATGTAGTACAACAAAACAAAGATGAATAAATGTAGGAGATCAATTCATAGTTCACACAATAAGTTTTATTTGTTCAAAAGTGGAAAAATCTTATATTCACTCCTTAATCATGAAAGTAGAAAATGTAACTACCAATGAGAATCACCAATTCATAATATGACAGTAAATTCTTGCATCTCATGCAAATTTAACTAACCATCTAATACTCTTAGACAAAGCAAAGAATTAAAATGATATACATTCATATAAAGATCAAGAAGAAAAAAGATGGAAGACATTCATACATTGTGATACAAAATAGTTCTGATCAAACTTAACATCTTCATTGCTATATGCCTATATCTAAATAATTGTTTAGTACATGCAAAGGGCAGCACAAAAAACATATTCTTCATTGCTTTAAGATTCAACATAAATAATATAATAATGAATACCAGTCTAGATTCCAAAATTGATGAGAAAACAACCAATTAAAAGATATATGCATATAACCATCAAATGAGGCAGATAGACTTGCACATTCTGCAATTGTTTTATATAATTTGTATTGAAACATATACCATTCAAAGCAGTGAAGCACCATTCCATTTCGAAGGATAACAAATTGAACAGAATATAAGGCTAAAAAATTGCATAGAATCATAACAAATTGAATTGAACAAGAACAAACAGCTGCAACACCATTCCATTTTGAAACATATACTATTCAAAGCAGTAAAGCATCATTCCAACCATAAGCAGCTAAGGAGCTCCGAGAATACCTGGTGGAAGAAGGAATGAGACAAACTGGAGATGAATTGAGACGTGAAGGCGATAGCAGAGGCAGAGGCAGAGCACTGTGAAGAAAGAGGCGGAGCACCATCAAGCAAGCGATAGACCGTAGACCGCAGACCATTGTGAGTCAAAGGAGAGAGGCATAGTAGTGAGAGCACCGTGAGGCTAGGGGCTAAGCACAGTTAGGTGAAGGCGGACCGCAATGTTCATTGACAGGGGGATTACGCAATGCAACATTCATCGATTTTATGGTTTATAGGGATTTTGTTTCGAGCTTCAACTTATGCTTCTGCATTGTAACACATTCGACTTTAAAGGCATCAAACTTTGTTTTTTTTTTTTTTTGGGCGTTGGTGGTTTGGGGATTTTAGCAAAGAAAATGAGAAATTTAATTTTGGGTTGCAGAAATGGCCCATTAGGTAGAATCGGCTAACTCGGTCAAACTCACCAATTCTACAGAGTCTATGCAAGTCAATACCAAGTTTGACAGAGTTAGCACTAATTCCGATTCTTCTTGCGATTTAACATGAAAATGCTACCTAAGATAATAAAATCGACTATTCTACCGAATTAAATCACGATTTTGACAACATTGGGACATAGATATTGTATTAGCTCTCATAAAATAGCAGAAGGGTGGTCCATTTATTCATTTTTAAAAACTTACAAATGAAAAATTATAATAAATAATAAATATATAGCTTAAATATTTTTCAAAACTATGTTAAAAGGAATACTTATATGATACCATCTTTCGCCCAAAAATATATATATTTTTAAAAAGAAAGCTCCAAGTGCTTCATCATGTTTTCACCAATTTTTGCCTACAAGAATTTGGACCATTCAATGTCGTGATAAATTTTTCATTTGGTAGAAAATGGCTATAAGATGCAGCAAAAACTATTAAGGGAACCCTAAACAAAATGAATCTTTTATAGTTGGGGAGAGATAATTCCATCAATGCTCATGTCAAGGTTTTAGTCATTTATCAATTTTGACTATTTAATTTTAATATGAAAACATTACCACTAGCTTGACAGTGTCAAGGTTGTAGTAAAAGGTAATGAGTGTTTTATAAAGTTTTAAAACTATAATAGTGATTTGAAAAGGAATAAATGAAATGACTAATTTTATAAAAAATAAATATGATATAACTAGAATATTTGCATCATATGGAACTAATTTCACTATGCACTACTGTTAGAACCTAATCTGTGAAAATTAAGAAACAATCGAGTTTGAGAAAGTGGTTGTCAATGGTAGCACGAGTTCCTGGGATAAGGTTTGTTCCCAAAGATGTTGAACTTGTATCATATTATCTTTATGGGAAGATAATTGGACACTACTAGAAAAATATAAAATAGATGCAAACAAAATCCATTTCTAAATTTAATAAATTTTGTCTTTAAATAAATTAGAGACGAAATTTGACACGGACAAAGTTTTGTATCTAAAACCTTGGTCTTTAAATTATTAGATACGGAATTTAGGATTCCGTATCAAAATTGACACAAAAAATCTGTGTCAGATTTTAATAAGTTCTGTCTCAATACAGATACCAAACTCATATCCAGTATTAAAGTTTAAAGACAGAGACAGAATTAATCCAAATTAAAATTGGTGTCAAAAATTTAGATACGAAATTATTTTTGTCTCAAATAAATGGTTAAGTTAGTTTATTTTGTATCAAATTCCATGTTTAAATAATAGATAAAGAATTTCATCCATTTTTTATAAGCAATTAATATATTTTATTTGGTGTATGATTCTGTGTCTAAAATTTTGACATGAAATTATTTCATCTCATATTGATAATTTGATTTTTTGCCTTTCTATGTCTAATTTTGTATCTAAATAATTGAAATGAAATATTTCTGTCTCAAATGGACAATTTATATATTTTCTTTTGTTGTCTAATTCTGTGTCTGAATTGTAATTTGTAGGCCAACTAGTCCTTTTTTACTTCTATCTTCTTCATATTTCAACCCAATAAACAAATTAATAGTAATAGAAATTGAAAATATCTATCCATATCATAACCAAGTAATGCAGTACAAAGAAATCAAAAGTTTAAAAGTGTTATTAGTAGGATAATACTAGTATCAATACCAATACAACAAAAGAAATTAACTATTTATCTCGTAATCAATCTTTTGATCCTCAAACTGTTCATTTCTTTTGGGTGCTTGTTATGTTGTAAGTAGTGGCACAGTTTGATCACTAAGGTTTAAGATCCCAAACCTTCGCTCTAATAATTCCATTCTTTGCATCATCAATGCAAATTGTTCATCCTTGAGCTGCAACTAAAGCTGTCACTTTAAGTGCAGCCACCTCAACTTGTGTAGAATTGTTGATTGAACATGATGAAGTGATAGTAAATTTTGCAAATGAAGCAGCTTGTGATCCCAATCTCTTGACACGTCCTTTCTTACTAACACCTCCTACAACATCCAAGTAAATGCTATTATCAAATTGCTGACTATTGCCCTTGCCAATAGGACACTGAGAATCTCTTTTAGCTATTCACCTCTCATACTCATCTTGAAAAGCAAAATATTGTAAAATATAAATAAAATAAGTAACTTTGAATGAGAGATCATAATATTGAACTAATTAACCATATAAGTCATACTAAACTGAAATAATATCGATTTGAAACTACAATATTTCAAGATAACAAAAGACTGATTATACATAAACTCTACCATTTGAATGATTGTATTAGTTTTAACATAAATTCATTATACTTACTACAATGCTTGCTGAAGCTAGGGAGTCCCATTGATTTTCTTGTCATTTATGCCTGTGAAGGAATTGAAACATGTCCTAACGATTTGGCTCCCTTCCAATTTGATTTCTTTACAAAGATAAGAAGATTAAAGCAAATTCAACCACTTAATGCCAAACTAGGATTATGAATTTAATCAGAAGTACTCACTAATCTTTTTTGGTACTCTATAGTAGGGATGGAGCCTCTACAATGCACAAACATTTAGGATCTTGCCACTTCATGTCTAACCATTCACGAATACTTTGGGGGTGCCATTTCCCCTTATCATCCCCTTTTTGTAACCTACCTAGAGTGACCTTGAGCAAGTCGAATCCTTTACTATCAAAGATCTTTCTAATCTGATTACTATGCTCAAGGAGCCATTTATATTTTCTCTACACAAAGGAACAAATGTTAAGGAAATAATCTACTAATAAATCAGTAACTTGGTTCAAATAAATCAGTGATAAATTATCTTAAATTCAACAAACCATTCCTTAGTAGCACTTCCATTTAATGCTTCTGTCCAATTAGTCTAAGGCCTATTAAATATGCTTTCAAAGATTGAGGAGATATCCCTAGGTACACTTGTAGCAGGCTCAAACCTAGAAAACATATACACTATAATAAAAAGGAATATATTTTTTATATCTAAAATGAATTGTTAAAAAGAGATAATTAATAAATCTTGTGGTAAACCAAGTCTTGAACTAATCTAAATATGCCCGTCTACATCTTTGCTCCCCTATATGATTATCTGTGTATCAGATGATGACCCATGTGTTGGGGTAGATGGGCTTGGTGGTTAGGTAAATGAGCTAAGTGGTTGAGGAGATGATTTAGGCGATTTTCTAGCATGTGCATCAATAGATGAGCTAAAAGAGAGGTTAAGGTGTCTCTCTATGGATGGTGCATAGGAAGATGGGATATGTACATCCCCAATTTGAAGGCTTAGGGATATGGTGGGTTATTCAGAGGGTTTATATATACCTTTGCCTCGGCCTCTACCCCTACCCCTACCTCTTCCTTTACCAGAATTTGTCATTTATCTACATTTAGAGAAAAATCACCACATTAGAGTTATACTTGCCAAACCTTTTTTGGCATCACCAAACTTCACAAGGAGTAGATAACACCAGGGGTCCATCTCAACTCAAACATCCTAGTTTAACTAGGGAATAAGAATAAATACTAATTAAAGTGCAAACCACATAACTTAGAAAAGGATGAAATGAAATCAAATTATGAGCTATATATATGCCTGTTTCCAGTCTCTTTTCACAAATCAAAGACAAGAGAAAAATGATGAAAGCATAGTCACTCTTTCTATTCATTCTATTGTTTGCAATTTCTTTGTTCCAAGGCCATTCTCTTATGAAAAAGGTATGTATGATTGTAGATATCTTCCTATTCCATTCACTGTGCTAATGCCTAGAAAGTGAAAACTAGCTTGTATTTTCATGTCTAAATCAAGTAATGTTTAGGTAGAGTATATATTACATTATGCATATTTGCATTTTGCTTTTATAAATATACTAGAGCAGTTTGCACATTTTGCTAAGTAAGTGATGTAGATTCATGAATTGCCTTATGCTAAATGAAGGGTAATGCTTCAAGGAATTCTTAGAAGGTTAGTTAAATAGAAAACCATTGATCTTATTTACCATAATAATTGAACCATGCAATGTTTGTATAGAGTATCTTTAACCTGCATAAACTTTGAAAGATGTTACTAAAATTAAGGCTAAATTGATCTACTACTATGCAAATCAAATAAATTGTCGAAAAGGGGGGTTTTGGATTCTCCCATTCTTTCTTAGAATCCACTCAATGATCTGTTAGTTTCTCAGGTAACAAGCATAAAGTGCAAGATCAAAAGCATTAAGCAAGTTTCTAATATAGCTACCAAATTCAAACTAGAAATAAAAGTTCAATACCAGAACAAAGTTGGATCACAACCAGGCCTCTTTGTAGCAATATTGTTACGATAGACTATATCTCTTACTATCTTTAAAGTCACAGAGAGTAGAAATTGACAATCTACAACATATAATATAGCCAGAATTGAAGGCATAATGAGAAATCCCTGTTAAAACAATCACTTATTGCTAATAATCCTTTGCACACTCATTAATGCATCCAATTTTTCCTATTATCACAATTTTCTTGTTTAGTCATGGGCCTTCTTTAATTATAAGTAATTATCAATGTCATCACCGTTCATGATAGCTTTAGTTTATTTTAATATTACTATAATTGTACATGGATAATAAAAGACCCCAGAACAAGTAATTTCCATTGTTAGCTCATTTCAAGTTATACTAACTTGTTTTTAAATTAATAAAAAAATAATATTTTATATTTTAACCCAATAATTATTAAATATGCTTTGAAATATAATGATATATAGCTGAAAATTATTTTTTTATGAACCATTAATTATTAAATAAATTAATGAGCACCTAACCCAGTCAATTAATGAGTGAAACATACCACTAAGATGAGTGACCAAATTAATTTTAGCTTATTAATATTAAAACATTTAGCGGAATGAGAAAAAATGTGTCGTTAAAATTGTTAATTTAAAGAGGACATTTATTTTTAAACTAAGTATTGGAAGAATGCTCCAAACTAATACACAAAAAGAAATCACACAAAAATAATAAAAATTATCATGTATTGAAAAGAATAATAACAATAATATTTTTATTCATACACATCTTATGCAACAAACCACTATTACTTACAACCACTAATTAAAAACATGTGTCATATAGCCAATTCAAACTATTCAAACTCCAATTAAAAATTTTCAATTATAAAGAGTAATCAACCATATCATAGTACACATATCAAAGTGAATGAGGCTAGTGTGTTTAACTCTCCAACAAGGAAGTTAATATGTTGCGAGGCATGGCCTAAGAAACTTCCATGAGCCATGATGTTAGTACAAATTCACCAAAAGACAGTTAAATCTCATAGGAATTTTGAACACAAAGCATCATAATCTAACAAAGGAGCATGTAATTAAGGAGATATGATTAATGAATCTACCTTATGGAGAAAGAACTTCAAAAGGTAATCTTTAATGAAATTTAATTATCCAAGTTCATATATACAATATATAACATAAATGAGGCATCCATATATCAACCTCACTTCACTGTAAAAGTTTATCTCATAATGTTGTTGTTTTGTTTAATATATAGAAACCATGCCTTAAGGAGCAATCATGATCAGCATATGGTTCTTCCACAAACAACACACTAAGACCAATTTAAATTTATAATTTACTAGATAACATATATACAACATTGATTATTTATCCATAGACTTGATTCATTTGTATTATATGAGTTGGGATTTGGCTATAATTGGCATATATGGAAGACTATAAATTTTAATTCTTTGTACCACCACACTAACCTTAGGTGAAGCTCCTCAATGGAAATATGCTAAAGCATGACTCAAAAACCTTCACGAAAATAAAATGAATAACTTGGAATATCATAATTAATTAATAATCAGAATTTTTACATCAATGGAGAAAAATAATAGTGCATTCAATAATACACATGTTCAAAATGCATTAAAATAGTGAAATTTGAAACTTGAAAACAAAAAATGAGAACATGTAATGTATACTCTGTACAATCTTCAAAGGACTACATTGTGAAGTCATCCTCTTGTTGATCATTCTATGCATTATTTAGCCATCCTTTTCTTCATCATTCTCCACATCTTCATCCTTATCCTCTTCCCCCTTATCATCTTCTTCTTCTTCCAAAGTAGGAGGAGATTCCTAGTCTTAATACAACCCCAATGTAATTATTGAAGGATAACATAAGCAAATTAAAGTGTACAATTTTGTACATGTGTCTCTTTATGAAAATGTACCAACTAGTGTTATTTTACTTGAAGTAAGCAACCAAACTTAAATGACAAGCTGAAATTGAATAATCCATGTGAAGAGGAGGAACAATATTTGAGAAAATGGCATAGGAAACTCACTGTGCAAATCACAACACCAACTGGTTTGATTGCCTTGACTAGAATCTTGTCATCATAGAGATCACCTTGTAATAACAATGGCAAAAATCAAATATTTAGAACAAATGGTGTGAAGTTCTTTACTTTTTGTCATGAAAAGTAAGTTTGAAATGAAAGTTGATTAAGGGATAGACATGGAGGACACTTATTCTAGAACTCATGAAGCTTTTAACATGCTTTGCTTGGCCACAATTACAACAACAAAGACAACTTATTGCTTACTAGTTGTTTTTTGTTTTATTTTGTTTCCAAATGAATGGAATTTCATTAGATAAACCATACAAAACACCCTACACAGAACAACCACATAAAAAATGGAACAAGATAGTAGCAGAACATAGAACAAAAACCACCATAAATTAGAAAAAATTAGTAGCAACCACCAGAACATGTTGACTTAAATAAAATCATTATATATTGTATTTGACCAAACAACATGTTTTTCAAGAATAAATTTCAACCATTAAATGGCAAAGATTAAGGTTAGTTGTGTTCATGTATACGAGGTAACCATAATGAAACTTTAAATCATAAGCAAGTTCATGGTTATGCCATATTAGTTTGGTTAAATGTTAAATTAAATTAAAAGAATTAATTATCTTCAAAATAATCATTTTATTTCAACTGGTACTTATCTTGTAGTGTCTATTAAGTTACATGCTCGTTTTAAGAGTTTGAACTTTCAATTTAGTAATAAAAGCTACCAAGCATGGTCATAATTAAGTATGATCATCTAAATTATGTAAACATCAGCAACCCAAGCACAACGACACTAGCTAAGGACACATCTAAGAAGTCAATGTTCCTTACTTCTAGAATTTTTTATTGCCAACCATTTAGATGTGTCCTTAGCTAGTGAAGTCAAGCTTACAAATAAACCTTCAAAAGTAAGGAACATTGGTTGGCAACACAAACTTCCAAAAGTCAAGCCTACAAATAAACCTTCAAGTAGAAGAGAAATTAATTGAGTAATTTCATTTATTTATTATATAAAAAAAGTAGAGTACACAATGTTTAGAGTTTGGCCACCACATTGGTTGTCTCTTTTGTTTCCATTAGATTAGTTGAACTAAATTTAACAGTAATTATAAAACCAATAATGTCTAATAAGTAAATGATGATTTATTAAAGATGCATTAAACTACTTTAGGATTTCCATACAATTTTACTGGTTCAATATAAATAATGGTTTTAGAAATTTAGAATGATGCTTTTAGATGAAAGTCACTCAAAACAATGTTTAGTTTTTCCATAAACAAACTATTCAATAATTTTGTTTGGGTATAAGAGTTAAACTGTGTTTGATTTAGACTAATAATTTTAAATTGTCACAAGAAAGAGGCATTCATCATAGTATGTGGTACGTAATTATAAAAGAGATTTGGCAACAACCTAAAAAACTAGTACTGAGGAACAAAAATCACATGCAAATGGAATAAGTAATTATGGAGTAGTACCACCTTAGACTTGACTAGTCATTGCCTAAATTGACATTAACCATTGTTTCCCATTATTAAGTACTTATGCCATGACTTTAAACTCAAATTCATGGGCTAATATCTCATTCCCCATTATTCCCTTTCTCTATGTATATGAATTTGTAACCATCCAAACATTCCTACTTGGGTTATGTGTGAGTGTGTGTTAGTGTCAATTCTTAGCCATATCAGGTTTAGAGTAGATATGAATAGCCAAGTTTCCATAAAAGTGGGACAAACATAAAAACAAAGGAATAAAAATTAGTTTGTAAATAAACATATATATATATACACACACACACACACACACACACACATATAAAACACAATAATATCATGCTTCAAAATATTAAACCAAAAGTATTTATATAGCATTGAAAGAGTGGCAAATAGATGTTAATTGTCAAATGTTAGCCAAGGTGTGTGGCAACAATTGTCCCATGGCGGAGGCCCAAGTGTGGGGCCCAGTCATAGTCAAAATGTGGCATTTGTGTTAGGTTGCTGTTAAGGAAATAAAGTTACACCATGACTAATAGCTATGACTTTTAGCCTAGTGGTAAGCGCTTGATCCTACAATTGGTATCAAAGTTGAGGTCACATGTTTGATTCCCAGCAAGGTAATTGCTGAGGGGGAGATTGTTAGCCAAGTTGTGTGGTAGCAATTGTCCTATAGCAGAGGCCCAAGTGTGGGGCCAAGTCATAGTTAAAATGTGGCGTTTGTGCTAGGTCATTGTTAAGGAAAGAGAGTTGGGCCCTAACTAACACCTATAACTTTTAGCCTAGTGGTAAGCACTTGATCCTACATCATGGATATAGTAAATTCTAAATGAAATTTGAAGTGCTAGAATTAAACCAATTCTAAAACAGTAAGTCTGCCCACAGGAAAAGCATTAAATTGAAGTTATTAATGAAGGCCATATTCCTGTCACGTAACAAAATTTTAAGATGCATCTATTAACCCTTCCATTTATTGCATTGATCCTCAGTCTAACTATTTAAAGACAAATAAAGTCAAATAATATCCAACAAATTCATCTTTCACTGAATTAAATATATTATTACTTAGACATAAATGCATATGATATATTGCTTAAACAAGAAATGTATAGAGAGACATGATGGCTACACAAGCCTTGCAATGCAAAACAAGATGTTACAAATAAATAACCAATTAGAGCCTGTGAATGTAACAAAGCTATGTCATTAATTGGGTTCTATCTTTTGATTTGGAATTATATACATATAATTCAAATCATCAGCAAGAAATCAGATACAATGTTAACCTCCTTAGTGGTAGGTTCGACTTGTGCATCGATGTGCTTATGTTTAAATGGGACCTCCCACACAAGGCTCCCACCCCATTTCTACCTCTATATATTCGTTTCCCTCTAATTCTCTCTATATTCACCTCCAACCATTTTCATTTTCTTCCCATCCCATACTTCAATTATGGCTTATTGTACACCATTTCCTACCCTTCTTGTCTTTCTCATTCTCCTTCATTCTCTATGAAGTGAATACCCTGTTATTTTCTTCCATTTTTCCATACTCAAACATGTTGAGTCTTATTTTCTTTTGTATAAACCTCTCTTTAAATTGGCAGGTCTCAAAATATCAATCTTTTCTCCCCCTTTTTGCATAAAAATTGTATTTTTTTTACTTATTGGTTTTCAATTTCTCACACACCTAACAAGATTAATGATAAAATAAAAAAGAGTTTATCCATTGAATGCAGAGATAGTCTAACAAAAAATTTCTCCATTTCAAGGAAAATGAATCACACACAAATTAAACCTACCTTCTCTCTGAAAATAAATAGAAATGAAGATCCTGGGTTACCTCTATTTGCTTTTGAATCAAGGTCTGAGCTTATCTTTTGCTCCTTCTTCAGTGTTCTCCCTTATCTTTTCCACATTTCAAAGAAAATGATTAATAAGAAAACCTACAATAAGAGATAACAAAGCATTACAAGAGAAAGAGAGAAAATGAAACTAAGACAGAGTCCCCATACCTACCAATCGATCGATTTGCAAAGCTCCCGTAGATGTGGGCAGTGCTCTGGAAATGCCGTATATTAGTAGGACCAAAGAATCCCTTTCCCTTTTGCAATATTTCTGATAAAATGAAACAAAGTGAAGCTCTCTAAAAAAGGCCTAAATTTTACTGAAGATGTGCACAGGTAGAAGCGCCAATTTTTGTCACGGAAAAGCCCTTGTCAGATATCAACATTGATATTAGACACAGACAAAAATTTGTGTTAGATATCAACACTGATACAAGACACGAATTTGATCCGTATATGAGTTTTAACAAAATAATTAACCCATATAATTCACAAATTGTCGAGGAAATTAAACACCAATTATTTGATACCTGTATAATCCATGTCAGATTCCATATCAATTGTCCATATTATTGAATTAAAATAACGATATTTAAATCCGTATCAAATTCGGTCTCAATTTGATACAGATTTAAATCTTTCAATTTTCGTTTCTATTTCCATTTTTTCTAGTATGGGATAGACATTGCCCAAAGGAGTGATTCTTGAATTTAATCTTTATAGGAATGAGAACCCATGGGACATATGGAAACACTACATTGAGAAGCTGTTTAGGTTGTTAGAGGGAGAAGACTTATGCATGTTCGCAAGGCTAAAGAGAAAGAACCTATAACTAAGCACATGGAAAGAAAGGTAGGGATAGGGGCATGTCAAGGAAAAGTCGTTGAGAAGTAGATTATGGTTCATGGGGTTAATCAGTGTTTTAGATTCATGAAGAGGTTTCAATTTAAGATGAACCAAACTGATCATGATGCCTAACGGACATGCTTGAGTACTTTCTAAATCCATCTCTATTTCCACTGGACTTCCAAGTAAGTATATATCTCTTCTGCGCAAATCTATTTTTTAATAAATGTTATGGGTGCTCTGTAATAAAATATATGATCTTTTAACAATTTACTACATACAGTAATAATTTGCTACACATAGAAAATTGAGAACTTAAAATTATTTATTTTTCTCAATTTTAGGGACAAGATTTAAGAATAAGATGAATTTAAGTTTATTATGTGAAATCATATTTAAAGTTGAACAATTAGCAAGTATAAACTCATTTAATTTAACTATTTGTTTGAAATGGACTTTTGAATTAAATTTTTTACATTAATTTTTAGAATTAAAAATTAAATAATAACTAATCATGTAGGTTTGAATAAAAAATTAAATTTTGATTTCTCAATTCTTCTTATTAAGTAGTTGTCGTTTCCATATGATTTTATGTTAATTAAATTTGTTAAAATTTGAATTGTTACAGATGAATGATTATGTTCTCTATTGGATTAGAAAAAATGAAAGAATTATCAAAAGGTATAAACATTGAAAAGCATTACAGCCTCAGGATACATGCTCACAAGATACTTTACTAGTGAAACTGCAAAATGGCATAGAACTATATAAGAAAAAGGTGAATATACATAAGGGTACTGAGTCAAAGAACATGCAATCAATTCTTCCTAGTTAAGAAGCAAATTTTAATGAATCTAAAGATAGTTCCTCTCCTAATCAAATGCCTTAATTCAGAGCTGAGATAAAACAACATGACATAGAAACATGAAAGGAAAATGTAGAAGCAACGAAACAACATAACATAGAAACAACTAAGGACAATTTGAATATGTAGAAGATCACTAAATTAGAGAACATTCAATTAGTCACTTTTGATGTAGGAGCATTTTTAGTTCCACCAGAAGGAGCTATGGACATGCCTATATCAACCATGTTGGATCACCAAGAACTCTTTTTTGAGACAGAGATGAATGAGTTTAATGATAATTTTAGCTCATTGTACAACTTATTCTTTAAAGATTAACTATAAAACAAAAGTATACAATAAAACTTTTACAATTGTGCTAAGAAGTATAAAATTATTATAATCATTAGCGCTTGAAGATGTATATTTGGATACAAATTTATGTTTGCAGTTAGTTAAGTAAAGCAGTATTGTATTGCCTTTCTTCTCTTTATGTTTTTCTAATTATTAATTATTTCTACTGTTATAAATATAATAGTTAATATTGATGTTAGTATTAGTAGTGAAATTTCAAAGCAATAAAAAAAAGACAAACTAAAAACTGAAAAATTAAAATATTAACATAATTTCTTTTAAGAAAGATTAAAATAACAAAGATAAAATAACTTTAAAATAATAATAACAGAAATTTTTAAAATTTCTAAATTGAATATAATGATTGAAATCTAAAATGAAAAAAATAAGACAAAAATAAATAAAAAGAAAAAAGAGAAAAAAGAAAATAACAAAAGGCATATGAAGCCCAACAAAATACATTGCCCAGACTAATTGAGGAAGATGAATCTTTCTTAGTTCTTTAAATGCAAGAAGTACTTACTTTAAGGGTATTTACAACAAATTCTAGAGCAACAATTGTAGCAAAAAAACATTGCAATAATTAAATTTTTAATCATTGCCATTGGAAGACATATGTATATTTGGATACAAATTGATGTTTGTAATTAATTAAGTGAAATTGAAAGAAAACTAATTTGATGATGTATGAATCATGAAAGGTTCAGGTGGTTAAAAGGTACAGTTGTAAGGGTAAAGTAGGTGAGTCTGTAAAGTTGGGTAATTATTTAAAACTTAAAAGTGTTGGTAAAGGTGGTTTGTTTAGAAAAGAATATGTATCTCCAAAAAATTGATCATAAATTATTAGAGGGATATAACAAATTCAATGTTCAGAAACAAAGCCATAAATCAATTGTAAGAAATCCTTCACTAATTCTATTAATTTCTCCTCATGTGGAACCTTAGGTGTCAAAATTAGGGGATTTGAAATTAAGGCATATATTCAATTGAGGGCTAAAAATGGAGGAGAATGGACAAGTTCCACATAGTAACATGAAACCCCAATAAAATTTCAAGAAAAAAAAACACCAATTTGGATCTAATTGGAGCTAGAGATAGGCTAGAATTAAACATGAACGAAGTGTGTTGTCCTAAGGGAGAAGAAAAGGGAAAAAAAATTACAAGGATGGTAGCATTTACATAATTTTTCTAGGTGTAACAAGTGTTGCATACAGTGCGGCTCAACCATTTGTGGCAGCTTCAAATTTAAATATAGTATTGATTTACTTAATATTTACACTTTCCTAACTATTATAGAAATTTATTTTTTAGACTTGTTTCAAATTTTAATTCATACCCTATACATTCTCTGGTTTTCTTCATCTTATCAAATACATTTAAATTATTTTCCACTAAAACTAAACTATTAAATAAGAAAATTCAAGAGTGTCACATTTATGCCCCAGCATCTTTGGCTAGTGAAATTCTAGAGGTATAAGGCAGAAAAATTAATCTTAAAAAGATAAAAAAATTTAAAATTAATTTCGTACTTCATAAATTTTCTTGACTTTACTCTCCTTTACCACTTGAACACATCAAATGAAGAAGTTTTTTATGTTTGACTATTCAATACTATTGAATATCCGGAAAACTTTATGTGATTGTGTATCATTAACATTCAAAGAAATTGACTTGCCTAAAAAGGCTTTTCAAATTTACTACCTCATCCTAATTAGTTCCACATATCAAAATCCTTCCTTAAGAAAATCATTTCTTACATATTTTATTCATAGAAATTTCACATTTCATAATTTCAAAAGTTGGTTTACCTTTCTATAGGGACACTGAACTATTATTTTGGACTCTCACTTATCATTTGATTCTCAATTTGATCCCTCACTGACTTTTCATTCTCAACTTGATTCTTCACTTGTTAATTTATTCTTAATTTAGGCCTTCACTAATTTTCATTATCAATTTGGCAACTCATTCATCATGATGTTACTACTTTTCGTCTCACTAATTTTAGTTTTAATACATTTAGTCCAAATTAAGCTAGCGTTGATGGACCAAGTTAATAATAACTTAATATGCGGGAGGACCAAATCAAGAATCGAATGATGAATGAGGGACCAAATAGACAATGAAATTTAATGATTTTATTAATAATGAAAATTATTAAGTGATAAAATTGAGAATCAACTAATTTATAAGAGTCCAAAATAATATTTTCTTTAGTAATTTATCTACTATATATTGCAAGGATACTATATATAGTATCAACATAATGAAAATATGAAATAATAATAAATATTATAGGTTTAAATAATATAACATGATAAATAACGTAAATATGCCTTAAGGCTATAAATGTTTGGATGAATGGTTTAGGAGGGAGTGGTACGAAATGGAATGACCAAAATGAGTTAGACTTATATTTGGAATTTTTAAGGTGGAATGAGATGGGAAAAGAGGGACATTAAAACCTTTCCTTGCCATCTAAAATCCCAATTTTAGTGTCCTTTCATGGAACAAAGTCTACTAAGAAATTAAATTACTAATATACTCATACCTCATTACTATTATACTCATCATCCATGATGGACCATTTCAATTGTTATTGTCACACCCCAAACAAGAGATATGACTGGCACGAAGGGTGAGGCATAACTCACCTCTGTGAACCAACAATAAATCATACTACCTGATCGAAATAATTATAGATTTCCATATAGATTATACGTGGTCATACTAGCTAGTTAACATATATAATCTATAGAAAGTGAAGATAAATATCTGATACGCTACGTGACTTTTGTGTGGAAATTTCAATAGAGTTTCCCATGAAATATGGACTTCTCGAAATCTTCCACAAACAACCACATATAAAAAAAATATAGATAGTTCCACTCTCACAATGGTTCTTAGTCAACAATCCAATATATATATATAACTTACAAAACCATGCCTGTGATATATAGAGCCACTAGAGATTAATATATACCATATTTACAACAAAAGAAGTTCTTGCCCTTGCAGACAATGCAGGGCTCACCCAAAGGAAACTATCCTAACACTATATTGTGGAGAAGGGTTTAAGATTAACATTGCTATATGAAAAATGTACAGACATAAAGATGAATGATAATTACTCAGTGAGTAAATGCCCTTAACTATACTAAAAGGGGAATAGACGTGGATGATAGAATATTTCATAATCTTTTATTTCTACCTTTAAATCATATAACCACATAAGGACTCTAATTATTGAAATCAAATAAAACATAAAGCATTTAATAAAAATTCCTTGCTTTACATCAATCAAAGACATTTTACAACAATAGAAAATATTGATAGAAATTTATAAACCCTGGATTTTCAATACATTATAGTGAAAAGACATCTTATAGAACCAAACAGTAGATCAGCCATCATATGCTAGCCATTGCTAGCACTAATAGTACAGTTTGGTGATCAGTAGTGAGCAAATGGGCTCACAAACAGTCAGTGAGATAACATCAATGTCTCAGTACAGTGATACAGTTTCATGGTGCAACATGGCTAACACTTATTGTCATTAGCTATAAGGTTCTATATAAGATGAAATTTCAATAAACAACTTCTTTCATAACAGTGAAAATATTTACTAATATACTTAAACAGTAAAAATTCATATCTCTAGAAAATCATATAATGGACCAAACCACTAGATATACACAATTTATTCAGAAAATCATCATAATGAAATATAGTATATCTTCAATAAGAGATTCTGCAGTGCCTAAATCATTATATAAAAGTTAATGTAGTTATAAATGAAATTTTACCTTAAAATTTGATGGAAATTTTAGAGCAATTGAAATAATTTTCAAGAAAGGATTTAACTATCTTAGGAAGCTTGTTCCCAGAGCATCTGAGCAAATAAAAACACTAATTTTCAAATGGAAAATTTTGAAATATAGAAAAATAAGTATTGTTAGTAATATCTACTCGCTTGAAGAGGATTATACCAACCTCTTCGTTACAATCCCCTTGTTGACAATTGTCTTAGCTACCTATAATTAAATAAAATGCTCTTAACCTCAATTATTCATGGATAATTTTAACCATTTAATCTTTCTACCTACCTATTTATCTTGTCATTCATTCACTTATAACCCATAACTTCTTCAATTTCACTTGCCCCTCTTACCACTAAAAATCTTAAGAAATCAAAATTTTGGCCCACTTCACTTCATTATGCACTTATTAAAATTCCAATAACCTTCCATCAACACCAATGTCACCATAGAGATTATTCAATTAAATTCTAACATCCATCATTCAACTTACATTATTGTTTGATGCTAGTTCATCAAGCCACATAAGGTCTCCCATTCAAATATCCTTTCTTTGTCTCTATGAAAAATCTAGGAAAATTAGCATAATTCAAATTAAGACTTCTAATAATCTTAAATCACTTCCTAGATGCATAGTGATATTTGAGAAGCCCAAAATTTCAAATTTAATCTTTTTGCAAGATCACACATACACAAAAAATTTGAGGTTTTACAATCTAGAAGCTAAAACTCTCAATTGATTAGTGATTCTAAGGGAGAGGGATGTGAAAATTACCTAGGATATGAAGTTCTAACTCAAGTTGAAGCAATCACCTGGATTGAGCTCACTTTTTGCCTCTTTTTTGCATGAATAGTGCCACGAATTTGGGTTATTTGATTTGGGGCTGCTTTGGTCAAATTAATCGGTGATTAGGGTAGAGAGTTGGTTAAAATTCACTAGTAAACCAAGTTCCTAAGCTAAATCAGAGTAAAACGCACATAAATCTATGAAATTCAAGCTAGAAATCGTGCCACTATTCCTTGTTGATGGAGTTGCCTTTTCTGGTGAATTAGTGGCTGGTGGAGGACATTGTGATGCTGGTGAGAACATTGGGATGCTGAACATTTATTGATAAGGTTGATCGGTGGCTAGAAATAGGTTGATGGTGGGTAGAGTATGAAGTAGGATCTTTAGTGCTAATAGCTCACGTACAAGGAAAAGAAGATAAGATGATATAGTAATAAGGGTGTTTTGGTAATTTAATTAGGAATATTTTGCATTGTTAGATCAAAATTTTCCTTGGAGATACTTGCTTTCCATACTCTGTTCAGTTATAAGTACTAGATATGCACATGATAAGGCTTAAGTACTCACATTGGTTGTTGTCTCAAATAAAATTTTATATGCATCTAAATTTATTACTTCTTGAAGTTACTTTTTGAGTATTCCATTATCATGTAAATCTTATCCCTATCTCAAGCAAATTTTCATTCCTTCTTCAACTCTTAAAATAAAATAAATTATCATTTATTATTATTTTATTATATATATATATATTTATGTATTACAGTTACAACTTTATTTAATTTCTATCACTATGATCAAGGCATCTTTTTTTTTTTTTACTTAACATTTTAAAATAAAAAGAGAGAATGAAAAAAATCTACAATGTATATTAGTTTCATATATTTTTTTAAAAAAAATTTCAATAATTTTTCTTTTTGGCTTTTTAAATTTGTCTTTTATAATTTTTTGAAGCAACATGGATAATTTGTAATAAATGTATTAGGCAAAAAAATGGATAAGATAATTAGCAAATAAAAATAAAGAAATATGAATAGGAGAATGACGTAACATTATGTAGTGAACAATGACAAAATTATTAGTCATGTGTTTATGTTATAGGAGTAATATTGAAAAAAAAATTAATGAGTCATTTTATTTTATTTATTTTATTGTAAATTCCAAACAAAATTAATTGGTGTCCCTCTCATACCTTATTAAAACTTCCAGAAAACAAATCTACTCAAGTTACTCCACTTCATTTCATCAATGACCACTCTATTCCATCCTTCCTTAAAATCCCAAACATAGCATAAAGGTTAATATTGAGAAACATAAGGTGTAATTAAATCTAAGACTAAAATATTTTAAAGAAAGCATAATTAATTCAACCTTGAAAAAATAATATAAACAAAATAAGTTTTGAATCGGATGGTAATTTAGTTATTTTATCAATATATAAATGAACAAAGATGCTAGTCTGGTCTAACATAAATAGAATAAATATTAAGCAAGCACGAGACACGCTCCATTAATTTAAAAATTGAAATATAAAAATGATAATATTTTAACCCATTTATCGCTACTAACTTCTCACGCATTAGATCAAATAACAGAGAAATTTTTTTTTGAGTAACGTTTAATACCTAAAAATAGTTGGTGATTATTTATATCTATTGAAACTTTTTGCTCGGTGATAAAATGATGATTTGGAAAAGCGAAAGGCACTTATGTTATGAAGCTTACTGATTGCAGCATTTCCAGTTGCTTTCCTTTCCCCTGAGTGCCTAAAAAAGAGTGTGAATTAATGGATTTGGCTTTTTTTTTAGGGTTAAAGATCGAACATCTTTTAAAAGTTTTATTAGTCTAATTATATATTGGTGTCATTTTTGTTACACTAATCTAGGAATATAATTGTAAAAATATTAACTTAAAAAATAATAACATTACAATTATGTCTTTATATTATAACTGAGTGCACTGATACACTCAAAATTATGAATGCATAAAAGATTTTACCTTATATATTTTATAAGATATAATATTTACGGATAGTGAGTATTAAAAAATAATAAGCATCATATATATTTATTGATAAATAATAATAATTACAATAATTTTAAAAAATTATATTACTATCAATTATGTTAATTATGTAAAACAACCAATTATTATTATTATATATATATATATATATATGATTATTATGTAAGCTTATTTGTATATTATTTTTTTATTTATTAATCTTTGAGCTTTTCTTGTATTCAAGTTGCACTAATAAGCTTATATAAAGTATATACTTTTTGAACTAAAATAAATATTAGACATCATATGTTATATGTATTTTAGAGTTATAGTAATTAAATATATTTTTATACTTTTATGTAACTTCAAAAAATCATGATTATAGTGACTGCATGGCAACCACAATTGTCACTGCAATTTAAAACCTTAGTATCAAACATTGATATATTGAAAGCACGAAACAATAATTCAAAAATTGCAAATAAAAAATTGTAATAAATAATAAACAAATAGCTTGAGCGGTTGAGCCCTTTTCCTAAAAAATGTTAAAAAGAACCAATGACTTGATTGCACTCTCATTTATAATTGGAAAAAAGATATTGCGCAAGGAAAAATTATGATTTTCTATTTTTTAAAAGATATTACTTTTGATGGGAGTATGCATAACCTTTAAATTCTTTTGTAGCATTTACGATAATTATTGAATAGGAATAATAAAAAGAAAAATCTAAAATATGGCTTTGTGAGAGGTATTAGAAATTTTATAGTAATTGACGATTGAATTTAAATTTTTTTCTAAAAAGTTGTTAAGAAAAATTAAAGCAATCCTCTAACGGAATAATTTAAAACTCAATATTTCTTATTGCTTACTTTCAACGGATGAAATACAAGGAGAGCTCCGAAGTAGTTGGATTATTTTATTCAATAAAATAATAAAAGCTAAATATAAAATATTATAATAAAGAAAGCATATGATGACCGTTGACTACACAACTAATTATTTTCCTGTGCGCTATACTCGGGGCGTTATCCAAAATTCGAATATAAATATAAAATCAAGAAAGCCCAAAACTGAATTCAAGAATAAACATCCGCATCTGAATTCTGAAGTACAGATCGGAGTAGAGTGAGAAGCATTGCAAACGCAAGTTGCATAACGAAGAGGAGATGCAGCTAGGTAAGATCATTCTTATTCTACTCTATCTAATGCATGATCATCTTTCCCATTTGTTTTATTTTTACTAACTCAAGATTGGGGATTGAGAGCTATTTCATTGGGAGTTTTTCTTTACTTATATGTTTTTCTATTCATCTTTATGATCAGGGGAGTTGAATTTACTCCAAGAATAATTTTTGTTGACTCTATATTGAACTAAATTATTTTTTTTAGGAATCTAATGGAATTCTAAATTTTATTTTAAAAGAGTTTCATGTGATTCCTTTAATATCTTGAAATTTGGTCTCCATGAAAACAATCTTAATTACTACTATTTACGAAACATGCGTTTAGGTGTTTCTCTTAAAATCTGCAACAACAACTTTCAATTATTTGAATTATTTGTTCATATTTCAGAGCTACACTCGTTATCTCTATACTACGTCTTTTCAGTTCAGATGCTTTTCTCTTTTGTGCTCTTTGTTCTGAAAGTTCTCCCAAAAGCTTATAATTCCGATTTCTCCTTCTCAAATGCAAACCGTTTCTCAATTACTGATTTTTATTTTCCTAATCAGAAAATATGCTTCTCTCTCAATCTCTCTATATGCCTCTCATATATCTTTATATGTTTTCATTGATCAATACTTACTCAATAGGTAAAAATAATAAATGCTTACTTAGAACGCATTAGGACAAATTGGAAGAGAAAGTAATGTTTTAATGTTACTATGAGTATATACTATATGATAAATAATATCAACATTGATGTAATGAACGTTTAAAATAATATATATATATATATATATATATATATATATATATATAGTCAGAAGCAGGTTGCAATGTTTTTTTGGTTTTTTTCTATAATTATGAAACTAATTAATTACTTCGCTATGCGCTATAGTTGGGGCCATATCCGAGAGAGTTGAGAAACAGTCGTGGTTGAGAATGTGGCCATCTTTGGTGGCACAAGTTCCAGGGACGAGGTTTGTTCCTAAAGATGCTGAACTTGTTACATATTATCTTTACGGGAAGGTGACAGGACAAACACTACCAGAAGGAGTCATTATTGAATGCGATCTTTATGGGAATGAGAACCCATGGGATATATGGAAATGCTACAATGAGAAGGTGGTCAGGTCGTCAGAGGGAGAAGACTTATACATGTTCACAAGACTGAAGAGAAAGAACCCTACGGCTAAGCGTGTGGAGAGAAAGGTGGGGATAGGGACATGGCAAGGAGAAGCCATTGGAAAGCAGATTATGGTTCCTGGGATTGATCAATGTGTTGGATTCATGAAGAGATTTCGATTTGAGATGAGTCAAACTGATCACGATGGTGCATGGATCATGCACGAGTACTCTCTTAATCCCTCTCAATTTCCTCATGATTTCCAGGTGAGTATATATCTCTTGTGTGCAAATCTATTTTCTAATAAATATTATGGGTGCTTTGTAAAAAATTATATGATACTGTACTAGTTTTCTAACACAACAATAGTTTGCTACACATAAATTTGGGGAGTACGTTAAATTATTTATTATTCTTAATTTCATGGACAATATTCAAGAATAAGATGAATTTAAGTTTATAATGTGAAATCATATATTAAGCTAAACAATTAAGCTTGTACAAACTAATTTAATTTAACTGGCAGTTTGACATGCACTTTTGAATTAAATTATTTAAATGAATTTTTTAAGTTAAAAATTAAATAATAATTAATCATGTATGTTTTAAAAAAATTAAATTATAACTTTCTCACCTCTTATGAAGTAGTTGTCATTTTCATACGAGTTTGTGTTAATTAAATTTGTTGAAATTTGAATTGTTACAGATTAATGATTATGTTCTCTGTCGGCTTAGAAAGAATGATAGAATTATGAAAAGGTATAAACAAAGAAAAACATTACACCCTCAGAATACATATTCATGTCCTGACTTGGATCAATTAAAAATAGAAACGTTGTCACAAGATGCTTCACTAGAAAATGTGCAAAATGGTATAAAACTAGAGAAGGAAAATGTGAATATACAAAAGGACACTGAATTAGAGAATGTTCAATCGACCTTTCCTAGTGAAGAAGAATTTTTTAATGAACACGAAGATAGTTCTCCTAATCAATTGCCTCAATTTGGAGCGGAGATCAAACAAAACAACATAGAAGCAGAAAACAAAAATGTGAATATGCAGAAGGACACCAAGTTTAAGAACATTCAATCAATCATCACTTTTAAAGAAGCATCTTCCCATGAACTAGATCAAAATTTTTCTCCTAATCTGTCACTTCGATTTGTAGAAGAGACGAAACAAAATGGCATAGCAACAGTCGAAGAAAATGTGCAGAAGAACAGTAAATTAGAGAACATTCAATCAACTGTTTATGATAAAAATCAACAAGAAGATAATTTGTCTGTCAACCAATTGCTTCAATTTGAAGATGAACATATTCTAGAGATGCCTATATCTACCATGCTGGATGATCAAGAACTCTTTTTTGAAAAAGAGATGAACGAATTTGATGATGACTTTGACTCATTGTACGGCTTATTCTTTTAAGATTGTCTATCGAAAAAATTTAGGTAGTATAATTTTTGAAGTTGTACTTAGAAGTGTAAAATTGTTAGAATACGTATCACATGAGGTTTAACGCCTTTATAGGCTTATTTCATAAACATTTTTTTCTTTCAATATTAGTGTTGTATTATAAGTTGAAAGCCTTTATGAGCACCTACTAGATTCATCAGTGAGGGCATATATATTTATAAGAAACTGGGGGTTCCATTGACCCACATGTAATTACATGCACTTTTAAAAAAAATAAAGTTAGGTTTTGAAAACTCATGTCCAATAAACTTTTTTTAATGAAAATCTTGAATTTGAACTAATTAGACAAACTAAAATCATCTCTCCTTAGTAAAATCCTTTTGTCAATTTCTTATTCTATTTTATTTTAATTCTTGATATTTTGAAGCAATCTTATGAACAAACAAAAATATCTTTTAATTTTTTTTGAATTTTTTCAAAACCTAACTTTATTTTTAAAAAAGTGCATGTAATTACATATGGGTTATTGAAACACCAATTTATTATAAATATACACATCCAGTAATTGATAATGCCCATGGAGTTGTAGGATTTCACGTGCCCTGACTGGTGAATCTAGTAGGTGCTCATAAAGGCTTTCAACTCACAATACAACATTAATATTGAAAGTAAAAAATGCTTATGAAATGAGACTATGAAGGTGTTAAATCTCATATGGCAATACCAAAACAAAAATACATATGGAGATGATAGACTTCGCATGGCTCTATCAAAGCAAAGATATCTACAGAAGCGTTAAACCTCACATGACACCTTAATGATAATAAAGGGATACATTTGTGTTTGTGCGTGTTGGTGTCCAATCAAATATTTATATCATGTATTATTTACAACATTTACAATAATATAAATGAGATTGCCTCTCCTAATCATAGGAATTTAAATCTTACATAGCTTCTTGCCAACCATTGCCATCAAACTCAAATATATTTGCTAACATACACATCAAATTCACTTCATGTTTTGTTGATTCAAGTAATGCATTAAATATCATTAAGAACAACAATATTAGATTTTAAACAGCAACCAACATAAGATAAGGATAGAATATATTTACTTACATAGATATACAATCCCTTTAAAAATTTCTTTCCAATGAGGTGCATGAAGATTTCATTTCGTTTTAATAGGTATATTGAATTTTGCATGCCATAGTTCCTTGCATGTCCAATGTAAATGGACGAAATAGGTATTTGTAGGATGATGACAAAAATAAAAAGCCAATAAACTCATTCTGAGTAAACAAAATTTAAATAATGTCACTCAAGCAAATATCTTGACCGAAAATTACTCTCTACAGGTTCACTTGCTAACATATTTTGAGCTACATGGTCTGCTGAACCAAAGAAACCCTACACGACCTACGTCCAAAAATAATTTTTAAAAATACCATAAAGATTATTCAAACTTAAATCATTGCCAGCCAAAAAAAGAAAGAGTGGAACTAGTAAGAAAGATCAATTTTTGAGTATTTTAGTTTCAATAGTAACAATAAGAACAACAATAACAAGAACATAAAGAGAAGACAATGCTCATGTGATGCTATTTTTATTGATTAAATACAAGCATGAATTTATATCCAATATAAGTCTTAGAGAGACTACAATTCTAACAATTTTACACTTCTAAGTACAACTTCAAAAATTATACTACCTAAATTTTTTCGATAGACAATTTTAAAAGAATAAGCCGTACAATGAGTCAAAGTCATCATCAAATTCGTTCGTCTCTTTTTCAAAAAAGAGTTCTTGATCATCCAGCATGGTAGATATAGGCATCTCTAGAATATGTTCATCTATAAATTGAAGCAATTGGTTGACAGACAAATTATCTTCTTGTTGATTTTTATCATAAACAGTTGATTGAATGTTCTCTAATTTACTGTTCTTCTGCACATTTTCTTCGACTGTTGCTATGCCATTTTGTTTCGTCTCTTCTACAAATCGAAGTGACAGATTAGGAGAAAAATTTTGATCTAGTTCATGGGAAGATGCTTCTTTAAAAGTGATGATTGATTGAATGTTCTTAAACTTGGTGTCCTTCTGCATATTCACATTTTTGTTTTCTGCTTCTATGTTGTTTTGTTTGATCTCCGCTCCAAATTGAGGCAATTGATTAGGAGAACTATCTTCGTGTTCATTAAAAAATTCTTCTTCACTAGGAAAGGTCGATTGAACATTCTCTAATTCAGTGTCCTTTTGTATATTCACATTTTCCTTCTCTAGTTTTATACCATTTTGCACATTTTCTAGTGAAGCATCTTGTGACAACGTTTCTATTTTTAATTGATCCAAGTCAGGACATGAATATGTATTCTGAGGGTGTAATGTTTTTCTTTGTTTATACCTTTTCATAATTCTATCATTCTTTCTAAGCCGACAGAGAACATAATCATTAATCTGTAACAATTCAAATTTCAACAAATTTAATTAACACAAACTCGTATGAAAATGACAACTACTTCATAAGAGGTGAGAAAGTTATAATTTAATTTTTTTAAAACATACATGATTAATTATTATTTAATTTTTAACTTAAAAAATTCATTTAAATAATTTAATTCAAAAGTGCATGTCAAACTGCCAGTTAAATTAAATTAGTTTGTACAAGCTTAATTGTTTAGCTTAATATATGATTTCACATTATAAACTTAAATTCATCTTATTCTTGAATATTGTCCATGAAATTAAGAATAATAAATAATTTAACGTACTCCCCAAATTTATGTGTAGCAAACTATTGTTGTGTTAGAAAACTAGTACAGTATCATATAATTTTTTACAAAGCACCCATAATATTTATTAGAAAATAGATTTGCACACAAGAGATATATACTCACCTGGAAATCATGAGGAAATTGAGAGGGATTAAGAGAGTACTCGTGCATGATCCATGCACCATCGTGATCAGTTTGACTCATCTCAAATCGAAATCTCTTCATGAATCCAACACATTGATCAATCCCAGGAACCATAATCTGCTTTCCAATGGCTTCTCCTTGCCATGTCCCTATCCCCACCTTTCTCTCCACACGCTTAGCCGTAGGGTTCTTTCTCTTCAGTCTTGTGAACATGTATAAGTCTTCTCCCTCTGACGACCTGACCACCTTCTCATTGTAGCATTTCCATATATCCCATGGGTTCTCATTCCCATAAAGATCGCATTCAATAATGACTCCTTCTGGTAGTGTTTGTCCTGTCACCTTCCCGTAAAGATAATATGTAACAAGTTCAGCATCTTTAGGAACAAACCTCGTCCCTGGAACTTGTGCCACCAAAGATGGCCACATTCTCAACCACGACTGTTTCTCAACTCTCTCGGATATGGCCCCAACTATAGCGCATAGCGAAGTAATTAATTAGTTTCATAATTATAGAAAAAAACCAAAAAAACATTGCAACCTGCTTCTGACTATATATATATATATATATATATATATATATATATATATTATTTTAAACGTTCATTACATCAATGTTGATATTATTTATCATATAGTATATACTCATAGTAACATTAAAACATTACTTTCTCTTCCAATTTGTCCTAATGCGTTCTAAGTAAGCATTTATTATTTTTACCTATTGAGTAAGTATTGATCAATGAAAACATATAAAGATATATGAGAGGCATATAGAGAGATTGAGAGAGAAGCATATTTTCTGATTAGGAAAATAAAAATCAGTAATTGAGAAACGGTTTGCATTTGAGAAGGAGAAATCGGAATTATAAGCTTTTGGGAGAACTTTCAGAACAAAGAGCACAAAAGAGAAAAGCATCTGAACTGAAAAGACGTAGTATAGAGATAACGAGTGTAGCTCTGAAATATGAACAAATAATTCAAATAATTGAAAGTTGTTGTTGCAGATTTTAAGAGAAACACCTAAACGCATGTTTCGTAAATAGTAGTAATTAAGATTGTTTTCATGGAGACCAAATTTCAAGATATTAAAGGAATCACATGAAACTCTTTTAAAATAAAATTTAGAATTCCATTAGATTCCTAAAAAAAATAATTTAGTTCAATATAGAGTCAACAAAAATTATTCTTGGAGTAAATTCAACTCCCCTGATCATAAAGATGAATAGAAAAACATATAAGTAAAGAAAAACTCCCAATGAAATAGCTCTCAATCCCCAATCTTGAGTTAGTAAAAATAAAACAAATGGGAAAGATGATCATGCATTAGATAGAGTAGAATAAGAATGATCTTACCTAGCTGCATCTCCTCTTCGTTATGCAACTTGCGTTTGCAATGCTTCTCACTCTACTCCGATCTGTACTTCAGAATTCAGATGCGGATGTTTATTCTTGAATTCAGTTTTGGGCTTTCTTGATTTTATATTTATATTCGAATTTTGGATAACGCCCCGAGTATAGCGCACAGGAAAATAATTAGTTGTGTAGTCAACGGTCATCATATGCTTTCTTTATTATAATATTTTATATTTAGCTTTTATTATTTTATTGAATAAAATAATCCAACTACTTCGGAGCTCTCCTTGTATTTCATCCGTTGAAAGTAAGCAATAAGAAATATTGAGTTTTAAATTATTCCGTTAGAGGATTGCTTTAATTTTTCTTAACAACTTTTTAGAAAAAAATTTAAATTCAATCGTCAATTACTATAAAATTTCTAATACCTCTCACAAAGCCATATTTTAGATTTTTCTTTTTATTATTCCTATTCAATAATTATCGTAAATGCTACAAAAGAATTTAAAGGTTATGCATACTCCCATCAAAAGTAATATCTTTTAAAAAATAGAAAATCATAATTTTTCCTTGCGCAATATCTTTTTTTCAATTATAAATGAGAGTGCAATCAAGTCATTGGTTCTTTTTAACATTTTTTAGGAAAAGGGCTCAACCGCTCAAGCTATTTGTTTATTATTTATTACAATTTTTTATTTGCAATTTTTGAATTATTGTTTCGTGCTTTCAATATATCAATGTTTGATACTAAGGTTTTAAATTGCAGTGACAATTGTGGTTGCCATGCAGTCACTATAATCATGATTTTTTGAAGTTACATAAAAGTATAAAAATATATTTAATTACTATAACTCTAAAATACATATAACATATGATGTCTAATATTTATTTTAGTTCAAAAAGTATATACTTTATATAAGCTTATTAGTGCAACTTGAATACAAGAAAAGCTCAAAGATTAATAAATAAAAAAATAATATACAAATAAGCTTACATAATAATCATATATATATATATATATATATAATAATTGGTTGTTTTACATAATTAACATAATTGATAGTAATATAATTTTTTAAAATTATTGTAATTATTATTATTTATCAATAAATATATATGATGCTTATTATTTTTTAATACTCACTATCCGTAAATATTATATCTTATAAAATATATAAGGTAAAATCTTTTATGCATTCATAATTTTGAGTGTATCAGTGCACTCAGTTATAATATAAAGACATAATTGTAATGTTATTATTTTTTAAGTTAATATTTTTACAATTATATTCCTAGATTAGTGTAACAAAAATGACACCAATATATAATTAGACTAATAAAACTTTTAAAAGATGTTCGATCTTTAACCCTAAAAAAAAAGCCAAATCCATTAATTCACACTCTTTTTTAGGCACTCAGGGGAAAGGAAAGCAACTGGAAATGCTGCAATCAGTAAGCTTCATAACATAAGTGCCTTTCGCTTTTCCAAATCATCATTTTATCACCGAGCAAAAAGTTTCAATAGATATAAATAATCACCAACTATTTTTAGGTATTAAACGTTACTCAAAAAAAAATTTCTCTGTTATTTGATCTAATGCGTGAGAAGTTAGTAGCGATAAATGGGTTAAAATATTATCATTTTTATATTTCAATTTTTAAATTAATGGAGCGTGTCTCGTGCTTGCTTAATATTTATTCTATTTATGTTAGACCAGACTAGCATCTTTGTTCATTTATATATTGATAAAATAACTAAATTACCATCCGATTCAAAACTTATTTTGTTTATATTATTTTTTCAAGGTTGAATTAATTATGCTTTCTTTAAAATATTTTAGTCTTAGATTTAATTACACCTTATGTTTCTCAATATTAACCTTTATGCTATGTTTGGGATTTTAAGGAAGGATGGAATAGAGTGGTCATTGATGGAATGAAGTGGAGTAACTTGAGTAGATTTGTTTTCTGGAAGTTTTAATAAGGTATGAGAGGGACACCAATTAATTTTGTTTGGAATTTACAATAAAATAAATAAAATAAAATGACTCATTAATTTTTTTTTCAATATTACTCCTATAACATAAACACATGACTAATAATTTTGTCATTGTTCACTACATAATGTTACGTCATTCTCCTATTCATATTTCTTTATTTTTATTTGCTAATTATCTTATCCATTTTTTTGCCTAATACATTTATTACAAATTATCCATGTTGCTTCAAAAAATTATAAAAGACAAATTTAAAAAGCCAAAAAGAAAAATTATTGAAATTTTTTTTTAAAAAATATATGAAACTAATCTACATTGTAGATTTTTTCATTCTCTCTTTTTTATTTTAAAATGTTAAGTAAAAAAAAAAAAAAAAGAGGCCTTGATCATAGTGATAGAAATTAAATAAGGTTGTAACTGTAATGCCCAAATATATATATATATATATATAATATCATAAAATAAAATAATAATAAATGTTAATTTATTTTGTTTTAAGAGTTGAAGAAGGGAAGAAAATTTGTTTGAGGTAGGGATAAGATTTACATGGTAATGGAATACTAAAAAAGGAACTTCAAGAAGTAATAAATTTAGATGCAGATGAAATTTTATCCAATATAGCAACCAATGTGAGTACTTAAGCCTTATCATGTGCATTTCTAACACTTATAACTAAACAGAGTATGGAAACCAAGTATCTCCAAAGGAAAATTTTGATCTAACAATGCAAAATATTCCTAATTAAATTACCAAAACACCCTTTTTACTATATCATCTTATCTTCCTTTCCTTGTATGCAGGCTACCAGCACTAAAGATCCTGCTTCATACTCTCCCCACCATTAACCTATTTCTGGCCGTCCTTCAACCTTGCTACTAAACATTCGGCATCTCGACGTTATCACCAACATCACAACATCCTCCACCAGCCAGTAATTCACCGGAAAAGGTAGCTCCATCGACAATGAATAGTAACACGATTTCTAGCTTGAATTTCACGGATTTAGGTGCATTTTACTTCGATTTAGCTTAGGAACTTGGTTTATTAGTGAATTTTGACCAACTCTCTACCCTAATCATTGATCAATTTGACCAAAGCAGCCCCAAATCAAAGAACCTAAATTCGTGGCACTATTCATGCAAAAAAGAGGTAAAAAGTGAGCTCAATCCAGGTGATTGCTTCAAATTGAGTTAGAACTTCATATCCTAGGTAATTTTCACATCCCTCTCCCTTAGAATCACTGATCGATTGTGAGTTTTAGCTTCAAGATTGTAAAACCTCAAATTTTTTGTGTATGTACGATCTTGCAAAGAGATTAAATTCGAAGTTTTAGGTTTCTCAAATATCACTATGCATCTAGGAAGTGATTTAAGATTATTAGAGGTCTTAATTTGAATTATGCTAATTTTCCTAGATTTTTCATAGAGAAGAGGAAAGGATATTTGAATGGGAGACCTTATGTGGCTTGATGAACTAGCATGATACAATAATGTAAGTTGAATGAAGGATGTTGGAATTTAGTTGAATAATCTTTATGGTGACATTGGTGTTGATGGAAGGTTATTGGAATTTTAATAAGTGCATAATGAAGTGTATTAAATAAAATTAAAGGTTATTATCAAAGAAAGTGGGCCAAAAATTTGATTTCTTAAGATTTTTAGTGGTAAGAGGGGCAAGTGAAATTGAAGAAGTTATGCGTTATAGGTGAATGAATGACAAGATAAATAGGTAGGTAGAAGGATTAAATGGTTAAAATTATCCATAAATAATTGAGGTTAAGAGCATTTTATTTAATTATAGGTGGCTAGGACAATTGTCAACAAGGGGATTATAAACAGGGTTACGAAGAGGTTGGTATAATCCTCTTTAGGTGAGTAGATATTACTAACAATACTTGTTTTCTATATTTCAAAATTTTCCCTTTGAAAATTAGTGTTTTTATTTGCTCAGATGCCTTGGGAATAGGCTTCCTAAGATAGTTAAATCCTTTCTTGAGAATTATTCTAATTGCTCCAAACTTTCCATTAAATTTTATGGTAAAATTTCATTTATAACTGCATTAACTTCTATATAATGATTTAGATACTGTCTAATTCTTAGAATCTCTTATCGAAAACTTACTATATTTCATTTTAATGATTTTTTGAATCAATTGGATATATCTAGTGGTTTGGTCCAGTATATGATTTTTTGGAGATATGATGTTTTACTGTTTAAGTATATCAGTAAAGATTTTCACTGTTATGAAAGAAGTTGTTTCTAGAAATTTCATCTTACATAGAACCTTGTAGCTAATGACAGTAGGTGTTAGTCATGGTGCACCATGAAACTATATCACTGTACTGAGGCATTGATGCTATCTCACTGACTGTTTGTGAGCCCATTTGCTCACTACTTATCACTAAATTGTACTGTTAGTGCTAGCAATGGCTAGCATATGATGGCTAATCTACTGTTTAGTTCTATGGGATGTCTTTTCACTATAATGTATTGAAAATCTAGGGTTTATAAATTTCTATCAATTAGTTTTACTTTTGTAAAATGTCTTTGATTGATGTAAAGCATGGAATTTTTAGTAGATGCTTCATGCTTTATTCGATTTCAATAATTAGAATCCATAGGTGGTTATACGATTTAAAGGTAGAAATAAAATGATTGTGAAATATTATATCATTCTTGTCTATTCCCCTCTTAGTATAGTTAGGGGCATTTATTTACTGAGTAATTATCACTCACATTTATTTCTCAACATTTTTCATATAGCAGTGTTAATCCTAAACCTTCCTCTACAGTATACCATCGGGATAGTTTCCTTTTGGTGAACCCTGCATTGTCCATAAGGGCAAGAACTTCTTTTGTTGTAAATATGGTATATATTGATCTCTAGTGGCTCTATATATCATAGGTAGGGTTTTGTAAGTTTTATATATATATATATACTGGATTGTTGACTAAGAACTATTGTAAGAGTGGAACTCTCTATATTTTTTTATGTGTGATTGTCTATGAAAAATTTCAGGAAGTCCATATTTTAGAGGAGACTCTATCGAAATTTTCACACAAAAGTCACGTAGTGTATTTGATATTTATCTTCACTTTCTATAGATTATATATGTTAACTGATTAGTATGACTACGTATAATCTATATGGAAATCTATGATTATTTCAATCAGGTTGTATGATTTACTGTTGGTTCATAGAGGTGAGTTATGCCTCACTCTTCGTGCCAATCACATCTCTTGTTTTGGGTGTGACAGTAACAATTGAAATGGTCCTTCATGGATGATAAGTATATTAGTAATAAGGTAGGAGTATATTAGTAATTTAATTTCATAGATGACTTCATTCCATGAAGGGACACCAAAATTGGGGTTTTGGATGGCAAAGAAAGGTTTTAATGACCCTCTTTTCCCATATCATTCCACCTTAAAAATTTCAAATATAAGTCTAACTCATTTTGAAAAGTAAACCCACTTTTGAAATTAGGAAATGTGAAATTTCTATAAATAAAATATGTAAGAAATGATTTTCTTAGGGAAGGATTTTGATATGTGGAACTAATTAGGATGAGGTAGTAAATTTGAAAAACCTTTTAAGGCAAGCCAATTTCTTTGAATGTTAATGATACACAATCACATAAAGTTTTCCAGATATTCAATAGTATTGAATAGTCAAACGTAAAAATCTTCTTCATTTGATGTGTTCAAGTGGTAAAGGAGAGTAAAGTCAAGAAAATTAATGAAGTAAGGAATTAATTTTAATTTTTTTTTCTTTTTAAAATTAATTTTTCTATCTTATACCTATGGAATTTCACTAGCCAAAGATGCGGGGGCACAAATGTGGCACTCTGGAATTTTCTTATTTAATAGTTTAGTATAAGTGGAAAAGAATTTAAATGTATTTGATAAGATAAAGAAAACAAGAGAATGTATGGGGTATGAATTAAAATTTGAAACAAGTCTAAAAATAAATTTCTAAAATAGTTAGGAAAGTGTAAGTATTAAGTAAATCAATACTATATTTAAATTTGAAGTTGCCACAAATGGTTGAGCCTCATTGTATGCAACATTTGTTACACCTAGAAAATTTATGTAAATGCTACCATCCTTGTAATTTTTTTTCCCTTTTCTTTCTCCTTCTCCCTTAGGACAACACGCTTCGTTCACATTTAATTCTAGCCTATCTCTAGCTCCAATTAGACCCAAATTGGTGTTTTTTTTTTTTCTTGAAATTTTGTTGGGGTTTCATGTTATTGTGTGGAACTTGCCCATTCTCCTCCTTTTTTAGCCCTCAATTGAATATATGCCTTAATTTCAAATCCCCTAATTTTGCCACCTAAGGTTCCACATGAGGAGAAATTAATAGAATTAGTGAAGGATTTCTTACAATTGATTTATGGCTTTGTTTATGAGCATTGAATTTGTTATATCCCTCCAATAATTTATGATCAATTTATTGGAGATACGTATTATTTTCTAATCAAACCACCTTTACCAACCCTTTTAAGTTTTAAATAATTACCCAACTTTACAAACCCACCTACTTTACCCTTACAACTGTACCTTTTAACCACGTGAAGCTTTCATGATTCATACATCGTCAAATTAGTTTTCTTTCAATTTCACTTAATTAATTGCAAACATCAATTTGTATCCAAATATACATCTGTCTTCCAATGGCAATGATTATAAATTTAATTATTCGCAATGTTTTTTTGCTGCAATTGCTGCTCTAGAATTTGTTGTAAATACCCTTAAAGTAAGGACTTCTTGCATTTAAAGAACTAAGAAAGATTCATCTTCCTCAATTAGTCTGGGCAATGTATTTTGTTGGGCTTCATATGCCTTTTATTATTTTCTTTTTTCTCTCTTTCCTTTTTATTTACTTTTTTCTTATTTTTTTTATTTTAGATTTCAATCATTATATTCATTTTAGAAATTTTAAAATTTTTTGTTATTATTATTTTTAAGTTATTTTATCTTTGTTATTTTAATCTTTCTTAAAAGGAATTATGTTAATATTTTTACTTTTTTAGTTTTTAGTTTGTCTTATTTTATTGTTTTGAAATTTCACTACTAATACTAACATCAATAATAACTATTATATTTATAACAGTAGAAATAATTAGTAATTAGAAAACATAAAGAAAAGAAAGGCAATACAATACTGCTTTACTTAATTAACTGCAAACATAAATTTGTATCCAAATGTACTTCTTCAAGCACTAATAATTATAATAATTTTATACTTCTTAGCACAATTGTAAAAGTTTTATTGTATACTTTTGTTTTATAGTTAATCTTTAAAGAATAAGTTGTACAATGAGCTAAAATTATCATCAAACTCATTCATCTCTGTCTCAAAAAAGAGTTCTTGGTGATCCAACATGGTTGATATAGGCATGTCCATAGCTCTTTCTGGTAGAACTAAAAATGCTCCTACATTAGAAGTGACTAATTGAATGTTCTTTGATTTAGTGATCTTCTGCATATTCAAATTGTCCTTGATTGTTTCCATGTTATTTTGTTTCGTTGCTTCTACATTTTCCTTTCATGTTTCTATGTCATGTTGTTTTATCTCAGCTCTGAATTGAGGCATTTGATTAGGAGAGGAACTATCTTTAGATTCATTAAAATTTGCATCTTAACTAGGAAGAATTGATTGCATGTTCTTTAACTCAATGCCTTTATGTATATTCACTTTTTCTCTTATATAGTTTTATGCCATTTTCCAGTTTCACTAGTAAAGTATCTTGTGAGCATGTATCCTAAGGCTGTAATGCTTTTCAATGTTTATACCTTTTGATAATTCTTTCATTTTTTCTAATCCGATAGAGAACATAGTCATTCATCTGTAACAATTCAAATTTTAACAAATTTAATTAACATAAACTCATATGGAAACGACAACTAATTAATAAGAAGAATTAAGAAATCAAAATTTAACTTTTTATTCAAACCTACATGATTAGTTATTATTTAATTTTTAATTCTAACACTTAATATAAAAAATTTAATTAAAAAGTCCATCTCAAACTAATAGTTAAATTAAATGAGTTTATGCTTGCTAATTGTTCAACTTTAAATATGATTTCACATAATAAACTTAAATTCATCTTATTCTTAAATCTTGTCCCTGAAATTGAGAACAATAAATAATTTTAAGTATTTCTCAATTTTATATGTGTGGCAAGTTATTACGTTTGTAGTAAATTGTTATAAGATCATATATTTTATTACAGAGCACCCATAATATTTATCAAAAAATAGATTTGCGCAGAAGAGATATATACTCACCTGGAAGTTTGATGGAAATAGAGATGGATTTAGAAAGTACTCAAGCATGTCAGTCAGCCATCATGATCAGTTTAGCTCATCTCAAATTGAAACCTCTTCATGAATCCAAAACACTGATTAACTCTATTAACCATAATCTGCTTCTCAATGGCTTTTCCTTGCCATGCCCCTATCCCCACCTTTCTTTCCATGTGCTTAGCTGTAGGTTCTTTCACTTTAGCCTTGCGAGCATGCATAAGTCTTCTCCCTCCAACGACCTAAACAGCTTCTCAATATAATGTTTCCATATGTCCCGTGGGTTCTCATTCCTATAAAGATCACATTCAAGAATCACTCCTTTGGGCAATGTCTATCCCATTACAAGAAAAAATGGAAATAGAAATGGAAAATTGACACAGATTTAAATCCATATCAAATCGAGACCGAATTTGATACGGATTTAAATATCATTACTTTAATTCAATAAAATCGACAACTGATATGGAATCTGACACGAATTATACAGGTATCAAATAATTAGTGTCTGATTCTGCGACAATTTGTGAATTATATGGTTTAATTATTTTGTTAAAACTCATATACGGATCAAATTTGTCTTGTATCAATATTGATATCTAACACAAATTTTTGTTCGTGTCTAATATCAATGTTGATATTTGACAACGACTTTGTCTGTGTCAAAAATTGGCACTTTTGCCTGTGCACATCTTCAATAAATTTAGGTCTTATTTGAAGAGCTTCATTTTGTTTCATTTTAACATAAATATTGCAAAAAGGAAAGGGATTATTTGGTTCACGCTAATATATGGCATTTCTAGAGCACCGCTTATATCTACGGGAGCTTTACCGGTCGATCGATTGGCAGGTATGGGGACTCTATCTTAATTTCTCTCTCTCTCTCTCTCTCTCTCTTGTAATGCTTTATTATCTCTCATTGTGGGTTTTCTTATTAATCATTTTCTTTGAAATGCGGAAAAGATAAGGGAGAACACTGAAGAAGGAGTAAAAGATAAGCTTAGGCCTTGATTCAGAAGCAAATAAAGGTAACTAAGATCTTCATTTCTATTTATTTTATGAGACAAGGTGGGTTTAATTCGTGTGTGATTAATTTTCCTTGAAATGGAGAAATTTTCATCATCTCTTTGTTAGACTGTCTTTGCATTCAATGGATAAACTCTTTTATTTTATCATTAATCTTGTTAGGTGTATGAGAAACTAAAAACCAATAAGTAAAAAAAAAATTACAATTTTTATGCAAAAATGGGGAAAAAAGATTAAGATTCTGAGACCTATCAATTTAAAAAGAGGATTATACAAAAGAAAATAAGACTCAATATGTTTGAGTTTAGAAAAATGGAAGAAAACAACAAGGTATTCACCTGATAGAGAATGAGAAAGGCAAGAAGGGTAGGAAATGGTGTACAATAAGCCATAGTTGAAGTATAGGATGGGAGGAAAATGAAAATGGTTAGAGGTGAATATAGAGAGAATTAGAGGGAAACGAATATATAGAGGTAGAAGTAGGGTGGGAGCCTTGTGTTGGAAGTCCCATTTGAACATAAGCACATGGATGCACAAGCCGAACTTGCCACTGAGAAGGTTAGCATTGTGTCTAATTTCTTGGTGATGATTTGAGTTATATGTATATAATTCCATATCAAAAGAGAGAAAACCTAATTAATGACACAACTTTGTTACATTCACGGCCTCTAATTGGTTATTTATTTGTAACATCTTATTTTGCATTGCAAGGCTTGTGTAGCCATCATGTCTCTTTATACATTTCTTGTTTAAGAAATATATCATATGCATTTATGTTTAAGTAATAATATCCTTGATTTAGTGAAAGATGAATTTGTTGGATATTATTTGACTTTATTTGTCTTTAAATAGTTAGACTGAGGATCAATGTAATAAATGGAAGGGTCAATAGATGCATCTCAAAATTTTGTTAGGTGACTGGAATATGGCCTTTATTAATAACTTCAATTTAATGCTCTTCCTGTAGGCAGGGCTACTGTTTTAGAATTGGCTTGATTCTAGCACTTCAACTTTCATTTGGAATTTACTATATCCATGATATAGGATCAAGTGTTTACCACTAGGCTAAAAGTTATAGCTGTTAATTAGGGCACAACTCTATTTCCTGAAAAATGACTTAGCATAAATGCCACATTTTGACTGTGACTTGGCCTTACACTTGGGCCTCTACCACGGGACAATTGCTGCCACACACTTTGGCTAACAATCTCCCCCTCAACAATTACCTCACTAGGAATCAAACACATGACCTAGGCTTTAATACCAATTGTAGGATCAAGCACTTACTACTAGGCCAAAAGCTATAGTTGTTAGTCAGGGTGCAACTTTATTTCCTTAACAGCAACCTAGCACAAATGCCATATTTTGACTGACTTGGCCCCACACTTGGGCCTCCGTTATGGGACAATTGTTGCGACACACCTTGGCTAACACATGACAATTAACATCTATTTGCCACTTTTTCAATGCTATATAAATACTTTTTGTTTCATATTTTGAAGCATGATATTACTGTGTTTTATGTGTGTGTATGTGTGTATAGATATATATATATATATATATATGTTTATTTCCAAACTAATTTTTATTCCTTTGTTTTTGTGTTTATCCCACTTTTTATGGAAACTTGGCTATTCAAGTCTACTCTAAACCTGATGTGGCTAAGAATTGACACTGACACACAATCACACATAACCCAAGTAGGAGTGTTTGGATGGCTGCAAATTTAGATACATAGAAAAAAGGAATAATGGGGAATGAGATAGCCTTGAATTTGAGTTTAAAGCCACGGCATAAGTACCTTAATAATGGTAAACAAAGGTCAATGTCAATTTAGGCAATGACTAGTTAAGTCTACGGTGGTACTACTCCATCATTACTTATTCCATTTGCATGTGATTTTTGTTCCTCAATATTGGTTTTTTAGGTTATTGCCAAATCCCTATTATAATTACGTACCACATGCTATGATTAATGCCTCTTTCTTGTGGCAAATTGAAATTATTAGTCTAAATTAAACACAGTTCAACTCTTATACCCAAACAAAATTATTGAATAGTTTGTTTATGGAAAAACTAAACATTATTTTGAGTGACTATCATCTAATAGCATCATTCAAAATTTCCAAAACCATTGTTATATTGAACTAATAAAATTGTATGGAAATCCTAAAGTAGTTTAATGCATCTTTAATAAATCACCATTTACTTATTAGACATTATTGGTTTTATAATTACTGTTAAATTTAGTTCAACTAATCTAATGGAAACAAAAGAGACAACCAATGTGGTGGCCAAACTCTAAACATTGTGTACTCTACTTTTTTAATATAATAAATAAATTTAACATTACTCAATTAATTTCTCTTCTGCTTGAAGGTTTATTTGTAGGCTTGACTTTTGGATGTTTGTGTTGCCAACCAATGTTCCTTACTTTTGAAAGTTTATTTATAGGCTTGACTTTACTAGCTAAGGACACATCTAAATGGTTGGCAATACAAAATTCCAAAAGAAAGGAACATTGACTTCTTAGATGTGTCCTTAGCTAGTGTCGTTGTGCCTGGGTTGCTGATGTTTACTTAATTTAGATTCTCATGCTTAATTATGACCATGCTTGGTAGCTTTTATTACTAAATTGAAAGTCAAACTCTTAAAACGAGCATGTAACTTAACAGACACTACAAGATAAGTATAGGTTGAAATAAAATGATTATTTTGAAGATAATTAATTTTTTTAATTTCATTTACCATTTAGCCAAATTAATATGTCACAACAATGAAGTTACTTACTATCTAAAGTTTCATTATGGTTGCCTTGTATACATGAACATAACTATCCTTAATCTTTGCCATTTGATGGTCAACATTTATTCTTGAAAAACATGTTGTTTGGTCAAATACAATATATAATGATTTTATTTAAGTCAACATGTTCTGGCAGTTGCTACTAATTTTTTCTGATTTATGGTGGTTTTTGTTCTATGTTTTGCTACTATCTTATTCTATTTTTGATGGGGTTGTTCTGTGTAGGGTGCTTTGTATGGTTTACCTAATTAAATTCCATTCATTTGGAAACAAAATAAAACAAAAAATAACCAGTAAGCAATAAGCTATCTTTGTTGTTGTAATTATGACCAAGCAAAGCATGTTAAAAGCTTCATGAGTTCTAGAGTAAGTGTCCTCCATGTCTATCCCTCAATCAACTTTCATTTCAAACTTACTTTTTATGACAAAAAGTAACAAATTTCACACCATTTGTTCTAATTTCTTGATGTTTGCTATTGTTATTACAAGGTGATCTCTATGATGACAAGATTCTAATCAAGGCAATCAAACTAGTTGGTGTTGTGATTTGCACAATGAGTTTCCTATGCCATTTTCTCAAATATTATTCCACGTCTTCACATGGATTATTCAATTTTAGCTCATCATTCAACTTAGGTTGCTTACTTCAAGTAAAATAACACTGGTTGGTACATTTTCATAAAGAGACACATGTACAAAATTGTGCACTTTAATTTGCTTATGTTATCCTTCAATAATTACATCGGGGTTGTATTAGGACTAGGAATCTCCTCCTACTTTGGAAGAAGAAGATGATAAGGGGGAAGAGGATGAGAATGAAGATGTGGAGAATGATGAAGAAAATGATGGGTAAATAATGCATAGAATGATCAACAAGAGGATGACTACACAATGTAGTCCTTTGAAGATTGTTCGGAGTATACATTACATGTTCTCATTTCTTTTGTTTTTAAGTTTCAGATTTCACTATTTTAATGCATTTTGAACATGTGTATAATTGAATGCACTATTATTTTTCTCCATTGACGTAAAAATTCTGATTATTAATTAATTATGGTATTCCAAGTTATTCATTTTATTTTTGTGAAGGTTTTTGAGTCATGCTTTAGCATATTTCCATTAAGGAGCTTCACCTAAGGTTAGTGTGGTGGTACAAAGAATTAAAATTTATAGTCTTCTACATATGCCAATTATAGCCAAATCCCAACTCATATAATAAAAATGAATCGAGTCTATGGATAAATAATCAATGCTGTATATATGTTATCCGGTAAATTATAAATTTAAATTGGTCTTAGTGTGTTGTTTGTGGAAGAACCATGTGCTACTCATGATTGCTCTTTGAGGCGTGGTTTTTATATATTAAACAAAATAACAATGTTATGAGATAATCTTTTTACAGTGAAGTGAAGTTGATATATGGATGCCTCCTTTATGTTATATATTGTATATATGAACTTGGATAATTAGATTTCATTAAAGATTACCTTTTGAAGTTCATTCTCTACAAGGAAGATTCATTAATCATATCTCCTTGATTGCATGCTCCTTTGTTAGATTATGATGCTTCGCATTCAAAATTCCCATGAGATTTAACTGTCTTTTGGTAAATTTGTACTAACATCATAGCTTATGGAAGTTTCTTAGGCCATGCCTCATAGCATATTAACTTCCTTGTCGAAGAGTTAAACACACTAGCCTTATTCACTTTGATATGTGTACTATGATAAGCTTGATTACTCTTTATAACTGAAAATTTTTAATTGGACTTTGAGTAATTTGAATTGGCTATATGACACATGTTTTTAATTAGTGGTTGTAAGTAATAGTGGTTTGTTGCATAAGATGTGTATGAATAATAATATTATTGTTATTATTCTTTTTAATACATGATAATTTTTATTATTTTTGTGTGATTTCTTTTTGTGTATTGGTTTGGAGCATTCTTCCAATACTTTGTTTATATATAAATGTCCTCTTTAAATTAACAATTTTAACAACACATTTTTTCTCACTTTTGTTAAATGTTTTAATATTAATAAGCTAAAATTAATTTGGTCACTCATCTTACTGGTATGTTTCACTCATTAATTGGTTGGGTTAGGTGCTCATTAATTTATTTAATAACTAATGGTTCATAAAAAATTAATTTTCAGCTATATATCATTATATATCTAAGCATATTTAATAATTATTGGGTTAAAATATATAATCATTATTTTTTTTATTAATTTAAAAACAAGTCAGTATAACCTGAAAGGAGCTAACAATGGAAATTACTTATTCTGGGGTCTTTTATTATCCATGTACAATTATAGTAATATTAAAATGAACTAAAGCTATCACAAACGATGATGACATTGATAATTACTTATAATTAAAGAAGGCCCATGACTAGACAAGAAAATAGTGACAACAAGAAAAATTGGATGTATTAATGAGTGCATAAAGGATTATTGGTAATAAGTTATTGTTTTAATAAGGAGTTCTCACTCTGCCTTCAGTTCTAGCTATATTATATGTTGTAGGTTATGTGTTTCTACTCTCTATGACTTTAAGGATAGTAAAAGATATAGTCTATCTTGACAATATTGCTATGAAGAGGCCTGGTTGTGATCCAACTTTGTTTTGGTACTGAACTTCTATTTCTAGTTTGAATTTGGTAGCTATATTAGAAACTTGCTTAATGTTTTTGATCTTGCACTTTATGCTTGTTACCTGAGAAACTAACAGATCATTGAGAGGATTCTAAGAAAGAATGGGAGAATCCAAACCTCCTCCCTTTTTGACAATTTATGTAATTTGCACAGCAGTAAATCAATTTAGCCCTAATTTTAGTAACATCTTTCAAAGTATATACAGGTTAAAGATACTCTATACAAACATTGCATGGTTCAATTATTATGGTAAATAAGATCAATGGTTTTCTATTTAACTAACCTTCCAAGAATTCCTTGAAGCATTACTTTTCATTTAGCATAAGGCAATTCATGAATCTACATCACTTACTTAGTAAAATGTTCAAATTGTTCTAGTATATTTATAAAAGCAAAATGCTAATATATAGAATGTAATATATACTCTACCTAAACATTGCTGGATTTAGACATGAAAATACAAGCTAGTTTTCACTTTCCAAGGATTAGTACAGTGAGTGGAATAGGAAGATATATACAATCATACATACCTTTTCCATAATAGCATGGCCTTGGAATATAGAAATTGCAAACAATAGAATGAACAGAAAGAGTGACTGTGCTTTCATCATTTTTCTCATGTCTTTGATTTGTGAAAAGAGACTAGAAATAGGCATATATATGGCTCATAATCTAATTTCTTTTCATCCTTTTCTAAGCTATGTGGTTTGCACTTTAATTAGTATTTATTCATATTCCCTAGCTAAACAAGGATGTTTGAGTTAAGATGGACCCCTGGTGTTATCCACTCCTTGTGAAGTTTGTTGATTCTAAAAAAGGTTTAGCCAGTATAATTCTAATGTGGTGATTTTTCTTTAAATATAGATAAATGAAAAATTATGGTAAAGGAAGAGGTAGGGGTAAGGGTAGCAGTAGAGGCAAAGGTATATATCAACCCTCTGAACAACCCACCACATCTCTAAGCCCTCAAATTGGAGATGTACATATCCCATCTGCCTATGCACCATCTATAGAGAGACACCCTAACCCCTCTTTTAGCTCATCTATTGATACATATGCTAGACAATTGCCTAAACCATCTTCCCAACCACCTAGCTAATTTACCTAACCACCAAGCCCCATCTACCCTAACATATGGGTCATCATCTAATACACAGACAATTATATAGGGGAGCAAAGATGTAGACGAGCATATTTGGATTATTCCAGGACTTGGTTTAACGCAAGATTTATTAATTATCTCTTCTTAACAATTTATTTTAGATATAAAAAATATATTCCTTTTTATTATAGTGTATGTGTTTTCTAGGTTTGAGCCTACTACAAGTGTACTTGGGGATATCTCCTTAATCTTTAAAAGCAAATTTAACGAGCCTTTTACTAATTGGCAAAAGCATTAAATGGAGGTTCTACTAAGGAATAGTTTGTTGAATTTGGGATAATTTATCACTGATTTATTTAAACCAAGTTATTGATTTATTAGTAGATTATTTCCTTAACATTTGTTCTTTTGTCTAGCGAAAATATAAATGGCTCCCTAAGTATAGTAATCAGATTAGAAAGATCTTTGAAAGTAAAGGATTTGACTTGATCAAGGTCACTCTGGGTAGGTTGTGAAAGGGGGAGGATGAGGGGAAATGACACCCCTAAAGTATTTGTGAATGGTTGGACATGAAGTGGCAAGATAAATTAAAGCAAAATAGTCAAAGTAAGCGATCTGAAGGGGGTGTTTGTGCATTGTGGAGGCTTCATCCCTGTTGTAAAGCACTAAAAAAGATTGGTGAGTACTTTTTGATTGAATTTATAATCCTAGTTTTGGTATTGAGTGGTTGAATTTGCTTTAATCTTTTTATCTTTGTAGAGAAATCAAATTGGAAGGGAGCCAAATTGTTGGGACATGTTCCAGTGCCTTCACAAACATAAAGGGCAAGAAAATCAATGGGACTCCCTAGCTTCAGCAAGCATCGTAGTAAGTATAATGAATTTGAAAAATGTTGAAACTGATGCAATTCAAATGGTAAAGTGTATGTATAATAAGTCTTTTGTTATCTTGAAAGATTGTAGTTTCAAACCGATATTATTTCAGTTTAGTATGACTTATATGGTTAATTAGTTCAATATTATGATCTCTCATTCAAAGTTACTTATTTTATTTATATTTTGCAATACTTTGCTTTTTAAGATGAATATAAGAGGTGAATAGTTAAAAGAGATTCTCAGTATCCTATTGGGAAGGGCAATAATTAGCAATCTGATAATAGCATTTACTTGGATGTTGTAAAAGGTGTTAGTAAGAAAGGACGTGTCAAAGGATTAGGATCACAAGCTACTTCATTTGCAAAATTTACTGCCACTTCGTCATGTTCAATCAACAATTCTACACAAGTTGAGGTGGCTGCACTGAAAGTGATAGTTTTAGTTGCAGCTCAAGGATGAACAATTTGCATTGATGATGCAAAGAATGGAATTATTATAGCGAAGGTTTGGGATCTTAAACCCTAGTGATCAGACTGTGCCACTACTTACAACACAACAAGCACCTAAAAGAGATGACCAGTTTAAGGATCAAAAGACCAATTAAGAGATAAATAGTTAATTTCTTTTGTTGTATTGGTATTGGTACTAGTATTATCCTTCTAATAACACTTTTAAACTTTTGATTTCTTTGTACTGCATTTCTTGGTTATAATATGAATAGATATTTTCAATTTCTATTACTATTAATTTGTTTATTGGGTTAAAATATGAAGATAGAAGTAAAAAGGGACTTGTGGGCCTACAAATTACAATTTAGACACAAAATTAGATAACAAAAGAAAATATATAAATTGTCCATATGAGATGGAAATATTTCATTTCAAATATTTAGATACGGAATTAGACACAGAAAGGAAAAAATCAAATTACCAATATGAGACCAAATAATTTCGTGTCAAAATTTTAAATACGGAATCATACACCAAATAAAATATATGAATTGCTTATCAAAAATGGATGAAATTCTTTATCTATTATTTAGACATGGAATTCGATACAAAATAAACTAACTTAACTATTTATTTGAGACAGAAATAATTTTGTATTTTAATTTCTGACACTAATTTTAATATGGATTAATTTCGTTTCTGTCTTTAAACTTTAATACTGGATATGAGTTTGGTATATGTATTGAGACAGAACTTATTAAAATCTGACATAGATTTTTTCTGTGTCAATTTTGATATGGAATCCTAAATTCCAAATCTAATAATTTAAAAACTGGTTTTAGATACAGAATTTTGTCCATGTCTAATTCCGTCTTTAATTTATTTAGAGACAAAATTTATTGAATTTAGAAACAAATTTTGTCCGCATCTATTTTATATTTTTCTAGTATTGTCCCAGGAACTCGTGCTACCATTGACGACCACTTTCTCAAACTCGATTGTTTCTCAATTCTCACGGATTAGGCTCCAACAGTAGTGCATGGTGAAATTAGTTCCATATGATGCAAATATTCTAGTTATATCATATTTATTTTTTATAAAATTAGTCATTACATTTATTCCTTTTCAAATCACTATTATAGTTTTAAAACTTTATAAAACACTCATTACCTTTTACTACAACCCTGACACTGTCAGCCTAGTGGTTATGTTTTCATATTAAAATTGATAAATGACTAAAACCTTGACATGAGCATTGATGGAATTATCTCTCCCCAACTATAAAGGATTCATTTTGTTTAGGGTTCTCTTAATTGTTTTTGCTGAGTCTTATAGCCATTTTCTACCAAATGAAAAATTATCACGACATTGAATGGTCCAAATTCTTGTGGGCGAAAATTGGTGAAAACACGATGAAGCACTCGGAGCTTTCTTTTTTAAAAAAAAAAATTTTTTTTTGAGCGAAAGATGGTATCGTATAAGGAACAATTTTGAAGAATTCATGCAACAAAAGATTCCTTTTAACATACTTTTGAAAAATATTTAAGCTATATATTTATTATTTATTATAATTTTTCATTTGTAAGTTTTTAAAAATGAATAAATGGACCACCCTTCCGCTATTTTAGGAGAGCCAATACATTATCTATGTCCAGATATTATCCCCCTGGCTTTTATTTAACTTCAATTTTTTTTAGTGTATAGAAATCGAACATTTGAAATAAAAATATTTACCTAGGAGAGAGGAGAGAGGAAAGAGGAGAGGGGCGAGAGTATAGCCGATTGCGGGAGATGAAAAAAGACTTTTGGATTTTGTAGTGTTTATTGAGTTACGAAGAGGATTTTGTTTTTGTTTTTTTAATTTCATTATTTTTAAATCATACCAAAGAGAAATTTTTTAAATTAAATTTTTACATAAAAAAGCTGAAAAGAGGCTGGAAAGGAGTTAAAGGATGGCAGAACAGCAGAAGGGACAAACAAAAAGAAATCATATATACAAATCATAAAACTCTTTTAGATAGTTTCATAACTTTTTTTAAATTATAACATCATAATTATTAACTATAAAATAATGGATCGTATTAATTTTAATAGATTTGTTATTATATTGATTATACAAAATTCAAATTAATTATTAAGTACGTTAATATTTTAAATAATTTCTTATAAATTATTATTCGATTTTTTATATTTGATTAAAAAAATCGGATGTTTCTAAAAATATAAGATCATTCGAAATTTAATTAAATTATGTATTTTATTTTTGTTCATTTTTTTAATTGACGGAGAACTAATGAGTATCAAGTTCAAAAAATTATAAAAATCATATCATGCATTTCTCGTATTCTACGACCAAAAAATTGGAATATGCAAAATTTTTTAAGGATTAAACAACATTTTCTCCTATTTTTATTAAAAAAATCTTTCTCATTTTTTGGAGGCGTGGATTTTTGTGCAAAAGTTTAAGATCGTAAAATAAGAGTATGATAATAAACTTACTAAAAGAAAAGGAAAACAAAGGATTGTGGATATTATGGAATGGTCATCATATCCCTTACGTTAATAATATTTATTCTTCTTTTTTGTCGTAAATTTGATAACAAGACTAGAGTTGCTAGAAGATTACTGGAATAGGGAGTCTAGAGGGGTTGAGGGGTTGCGATTGTTCTTATAAGAGAAAGGAGACAGCAAACAACTCTAACAGTTGAAGGGAAGTGATTGAAGGCAAAGGAACACGTAAAACCCACCAGAGAATTTTGGGAAAAGAGCACGAGTAAGAGGATTGATTTTCGGGAGGGAGCACGAGGAAGGGTGCTTTTTTTTGTGGTTAGCAAAGAGAGCACCTGAGAGGGGGGAATTTCTGTGAGGAGCTACAGAAAGCAGAAAGAGAAACGAAGAGGAAGCACAGAGTGCATTTTCTGGAGGAGGGGATTACGAGCTCTGCTTTTAACATTCTTGAGCAGAGGCTGAACGAAGAGTTAAAGTGGCTATGTTTAGAAGCTGCTTATCAAAATGATCTGCATCCATGATAATGGATTGGGCTGGTTCGAAGTCTTTTCGTTTTCTCCTCTGATTTAGAGTGGTCATGGCTTTGTCTTCTTCCTTTCTCTTACTGACTTTGGCTTCTAAATTGTTGTCAAATTAGTTTGCAACTATCACTATGAACTGGGCTGATTCGAAACTCTTTCTTCTAGATCTGTAGCTGTCATGGTTTTTTTTTTCTTTCCCTTTATTATGCCTGTGGTTGCTTACGATGCTGGTGTGAGGGAGTTTCTGATTTATTGTTGCGAAATCGCCATTGATTTATAGCTTTTGGTTTATGTGTGTGTATACATGGTAAAAGGGCTGTCTTCTTTTTCTTCTTTCTTTTGTTTTGGCTGTCATAAGTCTTAGTTACTTTTTTTTACCTTTCTGGGTTCTTCTGACTTATGGGTGTTCGTCCATTGCATTTATCCCTTCTCTTGATGTCATGTAGGTTATTTAAATTGCTGCATTCTATGTTTTTGTATACATATAGGTGTTAAATTCCTGTATTGTTTCCCTTGATTTTATTGATGTATAGGTGCCTATTTGCTGCACCTTTCCTTTGATGTTGTTCGCTGCACTTTTCCCATTCGATTCTCTCATGATTTTGCTGAATTTTTGCCGCATATTTCCTCCCTTTGGCTGTCATATTATGCGTTAGGCTTGTTGCATTATTACGTTTGATGGTTACCAAATTTGCTCTGAAAATTTTGTTGCATTATTACTTTTGATGGTTATCAAATTTGCTCTGAAAATTTGCTGCATTATTACTTTCGATGGCTGTCAAATTTGGTCTGAAAGCTTGCTGCGTTATTCACCTTTATTTGCTGTCAAAACTCACTCAAAGTCTAAAGTTCCTATGGAACAAAAAGAGAAATCTATGGGAGAGAGCGTGGCATATGATCAGAGTATTGCTGGGGATATAATCACAGGAGCAATCACAATAAAACTTACTCTGTACTACATTGTGGGTACTATCATATGCAAAAAGTATGAGAAATGTTCCCAAAAAGCTATGCATGATTTCAATATTTTAATTGAATTGAAAACTTGAGCATTCAATTTCCTGGGGAAAGACATGTACAATAGAATAATGAAATCCGAATATAGCCTAATAACATCAAAGAATCAAACTTCTTGATAAGATTTATTATATTTGATGTCATAATATTCACTCTAGCTAAATAGGAGGAACTTTTTTAAATAGCTTGTATAATGAAAAATGACAAGTATCTTAGATGCTTCAAGAGGTTCTTACTTGTTCCCTCCTTTTGACTGCTTTCTTCTTATGCTTTGATCAGAAAGCCTCTTCTCTGTTGCAACTCTTGCAATTATCTGAAAGTAAATGAGGTTTGTATAATTTTGTAAGCATTCATTTAAAAGTGACATGAACCTATCTTAAAAATAATTATTACTTCATATTTATATTTATATTCTATCCATTTTTTTATTTTTAATTCCAAAAATTTATGTCTTCTTTATAACAAAAGAAATAAAAAGTAAGCATTCTTTACTTTACGGTTACTCCTGCTTTGAAACTAAAATAATTGATCTATCTTTTTGAATATGGAGTTTTATACATATATGTGTGTGGGAGGGGGGGGGGGGGGCGGAACACCTATGATACACGACAGCCCATTAAACAAATCGATCAGCCCAATATGCAGCAGCCCAAGGTGAACCCAAGTGACAAAGCGAGCAACACTGGATCAAGCTCTAACACGACGCTTCAGAGAGAGTTGGACCTTCTTGGAGGAGGACAGAGCTTTTTGACGAGCTGAAACATGAAGGTGGAAATTCCATACTTTGACGGGACAGAGGCTTATTTTTTTCGGCTGTCATAAGTCTTGGATAGTTGCTTTTTTTTCTTTCTGGGTTCTGCTGACATATGGGTGTTCATCCATTGCATTTTTCCCTTCTCTTAATGTCATGTAGGTTGTTTAAACTGCTGGATTCTTCCTTTGTTTTCGTTGACATATAGATGTTATATTGCTGTATTGTTTCCCTTGATTTTACTGACGTATAGGTGCCTATTTGCTGCACCTTTCCTCTTTGATGCTGTTCGCTGCACTTTTCTCATTGGATTCTCTCATGATCTTGCTGAATTTTTGCTGTATATTTCCTCCCTTTGGCGGTCATATTATGCGTTAAGCTTGCTGCATTATTACTTTCGATGGTTATCAAATTTGCTCTAAAAATTTTGCTGCATTATTACTTTACATGGTTATCAAATTTGCTGTGAAATTTTGCTGCGTTATTACTTTTGATGGCTGTCAAATTTTCTCCGAAAGCTTGCTGTGTTATTCACCTTTATATGTTGTCAAGACTTACTCAAAGTTTGAAGTATTTTTTCTTTCAACGGCTGTCAAAATGTCTGGAAGTTTGCTGCACAGTATCCACACGTTTTGCTGTCAAAATTCACTCAAAAGTTGCTGCTTTGTCACCTTCAATTGCTGTCAAACTGTGCTGGATTTCATGCTTCATATTTCCATTCAGTTGCTGTCAAAATGGGCTCAAAACTCGCTACACTATTCACCTTCTTTGCTGTCCAAAATGGTTGAAAATTTGCTGCACAATATCCACAGGTTTTGCTGTCAAAATTCAGCCAAAGTTTGCTGCATTATATGCTTTCATCTGCTGTCAATAATAACTGAGAGTTTGTTACGTTATATGCTCTTATTTGCTGTCAATTCGGGCTGAAACTTCGCTGCATAATCCCTTTGTTTGTTGCTCAAAACATGCTGGAATTTTGCTACATGATTGTTCCTCTTTTGCTGTCAAAAATCGCTGTGTTGTTGCACGTTGTCCTCATTTTTCTATCAAAACCTTGCTGAAAAATTACTGCACATTACCCCCTCTTTGCTGTCAAATGAGTGTTAAAAAAACTTGCATGTTTGTTTCATTTGTTTTGATTCTAAAACTTACTGCGTAATTAATCCATTTGTTGTCCAAATTTGGTTGTAAGTGAGCGTGATTTTTATATCTTTTGTTGCCCAAATTTATGTAGGAACCTAGTGATTTAAAACTTAGAAACTATGGTTAAATTACTTTGAAATCTAGGAGCAAAGAAAAACCTTAGCAAGGATGGCATGATCCGGTAGTAAAACAAGTAAGACTAGGCATTATGAGTACTTGAAATTATTGTAACTTGTGTAATCCTTGGTGTTAGTAAATAATATATGATGATAAATATGCAATTGGATACCACACACACAAGCACAAATATATGCTTTTAATATCATTAGTGTTGTTGTACGAGATTTATGTCTTCATGAGAACTTAATGAATTTACAAGTGGGATTATGAGAGATCTTACTACTCTATAAGTATTATCTAATACTAAACACGCACATTCAAAATAAATTTGGAGTTCCAACGATCTATATTCAATTACATGCATATTTAAAAATAATATTAGGTGTCAAGGACTCATGTCCAATTAATGTTTTTTCAAAAGACTCTAAAATTTGAAATAATCAAATAAAAATGAAATCATCTCTTTTTAACAAAAATCCTTTTGTCTATTTCTGATTCAATTTTAGTCTTGATTTTTTTTAGAATTCAAATATGGCAATTTAAAAAAATAAACAAAATTTTTTTGATTTCTTTGAATGTTTTCAAATAAAGTATTACCTCCAAAGTTTCTTTATATTTTTTAAATCCTTCTCTTTTAAATAATCAAAAAACGAAAAAAATATGTGTTCACTTTTTCATTGATACTTTTAAATTTGGGCACAAATGAATCTTGTTTTCATAATGTTGAAAGGAATCAAAAAAATAAAAATTCCAAAATATATATAAAAATAAATTTGGAGAGCAAAAGAAGTGAGGTTTTACTAATTCTTTGAATTATAATACAATAAACCAAATACCCATTTTATTTATGAAAATCTATCTGATTTAAACTATTTTGTTATCTTTACAATATTAAAAAACATCAACCCACTAACACACATTTCTAATTAAATTACATGAACTTTGACTCCTATCGCATGATATGTGGGACTAAGTTTTCATAGATCAAGTTTGCTCTTTGTAAATATCCATTTTTTTCCTTTCTTTCACTTATTTTGTTTTAATTGTTTTTGTTTCTATTTTCTCTATTTGTTTTCATGTGTTTGGGGGATAATCAAAATAATTTTAAGGTCATATTCTGTTAATTTTGTTTGACTAGCTTAAAAAAACTATTCTTACAAACGAGTGTTATAGGGTGCCTAACATCTTCTTCATACTCAAATAGATTTTTAAACTCATCTCTGTTTTCATAGATCACTTTGCCTTTTATTTTTGTTTTAAATTAGCTTTCCAAAATTTTCCATTTAAAAATTTTTGTGGTGATTCTTGATTTAAATTTTGAAATTACCTTGAAAGTTGATTTGTTTCTCTTCTCATTTCACGCCATCTACATTGCGTTCGACTTTTTGATGGGTTGTCATGTGTAATAACATATATGTTGATTGCTAACTTCACTACAAAATCACTAATAACATTTATTTATCAATTATTGAGTAAAAACAACTTGTGGCAACATTGAGAATCTCTTTTTGTATTATTTTTTGAAAAAGTTCAATAAAGTTAATGAAATTAGTTTTTATATAAAATTTTAATATTTATACTAATTATAAATATTTTTAGAATATAAATTTTTAATATATTACAAATTTATATGTAAAAACTTGATTTTAAAAAAATCCTATCTAGTATGATTTAAAAATAATAAAATAAACAAACCATGCTATATTAGTGGAAGCACTCCAAAATAAAATAAAAAATTTGCCTCTCCTATTTGTGCTCTACTCTATCTCCTCTTCACTTTTCTCTATCCTCTCCCCTCTCTCTTTTCTTTGCTTAATCTCACAATTTAAATAAAATTTACAGTGGGATTGCATGGGGTCAGACCATTCAATCCCATAATGTTTTAATATATATATATATATATATATGTGTGTGTGTGTGTGTGTGTAATTTGCTAGGAACACGTGGGAGATTTGACCAATGAAATAAGAAAAAAAATGCACAATGCATTATATCTGAGTTTAAAAATGAGTTAACTCAGTATAAATTAAAACGTAGTACAAACTCTAGTAAACTAGCAAGTTGACTTATTGATTCTAACAAATTAATGATTTAACATGTCAAATAACTTGTATAGTCAGCAACACAAGAATTCAAACTTAAGACTAAACGAGATTTAGACAAGTTTCATTTTCATGAAGTCATTATTTTATTGGTTATGTTGAATGATTCTTTATGCATGACTTTGAAAAAATGTCCATGTTGAGTTACAAATTACGAAATATGAATAACTTTTATTTAACTTAGTATAATTTGAATTAGATTTGAATACTTTTTTGTTATATATAGTATTTTAACTATAAAATTACATATTTTAATAGCTCTTTATTAAGTTAACTCTTACAAGGTTACATCACAAATCTACCTCTTCCTTACGAGTTTGCCTAAACTTACAAGATTAAAAGCCTTAGTGGCAATGGAAATGGAGCACTAAACATTGGCATTATAGCATCAGAATAAAAACCTTCAAAATTTTACTAACTCTATAACTAAAAAATTAAAATTTTTAAATAATATTTACATCCACTTATCATTACTTGGTTGTGACTGAAAATGTCACACCCTTCACCATGGAACGTGATAGGCACAGGGAAGAAAGTAAACTCCATCTCCATGAATTGAAAATGATAGATGACCTAAGAGAAGGCATTTACTAAATTATGTCATTTCTATAATTCATTCATAAGCATAATATTCAATAGTTGACTTCTTTGTGGAAATTTAACATAATTTCCCTTGAAATATGGATTTCCTAAAATTTCCACAACAAAAAAATATGTAAACTAGGAGAAAGAGAGCTCTGCTCTCATGAAACAAATTAAGCAGACAATCTCAAATATACAACATAATCCCTAATCCCTACCTATAACAATAGGAGCTTTTAAAGTATAAGGTAATATAGTAAATAACAATAAAATCAACATTTCCATGGAGGATAATGCAAGGCTCACTAAGGTATCTAACATGACTCCAATTAGCCAATGGGTACATAGTCAACATTACTCTCTAAAAAAAAAAAAAAATAGAGATGATAGGAGTGAGTGAAATTACTCAGTGAGCTAATAGTGTTAACTATACTATATTAATAAGGGAATAGACAGAATTGGTAGAGTTTTTCATACATCAATGAATCTTTGAAATTTGCACCTAAAAAATAATTATTTATAAAATACAAATAATGCAAATTTATCAATATTCAAATAAAACCCAATCAAAATATAAACTACAATTTGGGAAAATGAATTAGATTTCATATTTCAAAATAAATGAAACACATGCTAAACAGTATAGTTGGAAACATGCAATAGAACTGACAAAATGTCAAATAATCAGAGCTAGCTCAAGGTTAGTTTATTAGAGCAAAACAAATATCAAATACGGGCATCACACTCGACATAATCAGAATATTGGCTTTACATCTCAAACAGAATATCATAATATTAGTATTTCCTCACTTTCACGCATAAATAATACTAGAAATTGGGGATTTTCCATTATAAGTTGTACAAGAAAAATTAATGAGTGGAAATGGGAGAGAAAGAGCCAAAATTCATCAAGGAAGTAAAGCCCTTAGCCAAATCAAAGAAAAAATGCACCAATTTTGTTGATTATTTTCTGATATCACGGCTGACTTGAACTCACTGAAAATTTCAATTATTTTGGCCAAAAGGCGACGAGACTGGAACGAGTACAGGCCAACAAAGGTGCAAGGATGATAGACAACCTTCAGTGGCCACCAACAACATTGGAGATGTACGAAATCACTGTTGGAAGGAGAACACAATGAATATATGCGCAATGGAGATGCATATGCGGGAATAAGGGAAAAATAGAGTGATGGGAAGATAAAATACTAAGGGCAATAAGGTAATTTCACTATGGGATATTTTTCACTATCAGAAGAAAAAAACAATTTAAACCACATTATGCGTACATTTTGGGGTTCAAATATAGGTATTGGGAATGCATAAGGCTTAGTCTTCCTAACTCATATATAATACTATCTAAATTCATGTTTAACATTTCTCAAATTTTTTTCTTTCAGTGTTTCCCCATTAATATAAACTTTATACTACCCAAAAAGTGCATTTTCTTTCAATATTGATATGCTGAACGTATAAACTTATATATATATTAAAAAGTATATCTGAATGTATTTATTTATAAAAATTTACCATGCGTTGAAGTTAGATCTTAATCCAATCTACTTTTGCGTGTGTATATATATATATATATATATATATTTCAGCTACGTACATTTCCATAAGCAAACAACCATGAAGAAAAGCTAAGACAAGGAGAGAGTAGAGTAACTACTGAGGTTCAGACTGTCGTCATTTATGGTGCCAGTGTCTACCACCAAGGATGAGATTTATTTCCAAATATGCTGAATGTCATAGATATTGTCTTTACAAGAAGGTCACAAGACAGGCACTAAGTGGAAAGAGAAGGTGGTCTAGTCATCAGAGGGAGAAGATTTATATTTGTTTACAAGGTTAAAAAGAAAGAAGTCGAAGAGCTGAGCATGTGGAGAGAAAGGTGGGGATAGGGACGTGATATGGAGAAGCCATTGGGTAGCAGATTATGTTTATGGGACTTATCAATGTTTTGGATTAATGGAGAGGTTTTAATTTAAGATGAGCCAAACTTAATAAAATGGACGATGGATCATGCACGACTACTATCTAAATCCCTTTCTATTTCCTTGTGATCTCTAGGTGAGTATATATCTCTTGTGCACAAATTTTATTTTCTATAAACATTATGGATACTTTGTATATTAAAATATATGATACTATAATAGTTTAATACACACTGTTATAGTTTGCTAGAAATTAAAAGAATATATAAACTATTTAATTTCTTAATTTCACAAATAAGAATCAAGATTAAGAGTGTGTCAGGGGATCAACTGGTAACTAAATATATCATTCATTCTTTCTTCTCATTAGGACATGGTTCGATGTTTTGCCCAGATGATTATTCAATCTTTACAATCAAACATGCTGATCAATATTTTGTGTTTCCATTCTGTGCTCTAATCAATGTTCTTCTTATTAGGTTGTTATCATTTTTTTATGAGTTTGTATTGATTAAATTTGTTAAAATTTAAATTATTTTAGATGAATGATTATGTTATTTGTCAAAGTCCAAAATGTGAGAGATTTATCAGAAAGAAAAACAGGAGAGGAGCATTAGAGAGGAAAAAAGGTGAATATGCAAAAGGACACTGAATCAAAAAAAAAAAAACATTCAATCAATCTTTACAATTAAAGATGCTTCTTCCAATGAATTGGATGACAACTTCTCTGTAACGAATTACTTCAATTTATAGAAAAGATTAAACACAGTGTCATAGAAACAATCAACCAAAATGTGCAGAAGATCACTTAAGTACAGAAAATTCAGTCAACCACTTCTGATGTACATTTTCCTTTTTCGTTTCTATGCTATTATGTTCCGTCGCTTCTACATTTTCCTTTTCTATTACTATGTTGTTTTGCTTTATCTCAGCTCTAAATTAAGGCAATTGATTAGGAGAGAAAGTATCTTCAGATTCATTAAAAATTGCTTCTTCACTAGAAAGAATTGATTGAATGTTCTGTGACTTAGTGTCCGTTTGTAAATTGACCTTTTCCATATATAGTTATATGCCATTTTGCACCTTCTCTAGTAAGGTATCTTGTGAACATGTATCCTCAGGCTGTAATGCTTTTCTCAGTTTTTACTTTTTGATAACTCTTTCATTCTTTTTAATCCGACAAAGGACATAATCAATTATCTGTAACAATTCAAATTTCAACAGATATAAACACAAACTCTTATGAAAACAACAACTACTGCAAAGGAAGAATTGAGAAAGTTATAAGTTTTTTTTTTAATTCAAACCTACATGATTAGTTATCATTAAATTTTTAATTTAAACAATTCATGTAAAAAAATTTAATCTAGAGTCCATGTCAAACTATTAGTTAAATTAAATTAGTTTATAGTTACTAATTGTTCAACTTTAAATGTGATTTCACATAATAAACTTAAATTCATCTTATTCCTGAATCTTGTTCTTGAAATTGAGAACAATAAATAATTTTATGTATTCCTTATTTTTCAATGTGTAGCAAATTATTACGGTATGTAGTAAACTATTATAGTATCATATATTCTATTACAGAACACCCATAATATTTATTTAAAAAAATAGATTTGCACACAAGAGATATATACTCACCTGGAAATCAAGTGGAAACAAAGATGGATTTAAGGAGTATTTTAGCATGATCCATCCACCATAATGTTCAGTTTGGCTCATCTCAAATTGAAACCTCTTCATGAATCCAAAACACTTATCAATCCCAGGAACCATAATCTGCTTCTCAATGGCTTCTTGTTGCCATGTCCCTATCGCCACCTTTCTTTCCATGCACTTAGCCATAGGGTTCATTCTCTTTAGCCTTGTGACCATGTATAAGTCTTCTCCCTCTAACGACCTGACCACCTTCTCATTGTAGTGTTTCCATATGTCCCATGGGTTCTCATTCGCTTAAAGATTACATTCAAGAATCATTCCTTCTAGCAGTATCTGTCATGTCACCTTCCCATAAAGAAAATACGAATCAAGTTCAACATCTTTGAGAACAAACCTTGTCCTTGGAACCTGTGCCACCATAGACGACCACATTCTCAACCTCGAATGTTTCTCAACTCTCAGATTAATTGTCTAAAGGATTTTTGGAAAATCAAACTTATAATAGGAATTAGATTAAAAAAAATAAGAAAGTAAATTTCATGGACTAGCAAAGAAAATGAAGGATGTGTTGAGATTGTTTTGATTATGACAAATATATGAAAAATATGAATTACAAATATATTATTAATATGTGCTTAATTGATTAATCATTTGGACTAACTATTTGGTTTGCAAGTTGAATATCTATTATGTGTAGAATGGTCCAAAGAAAGAAGAGTAGGCATTGAAGTGAAAAGAATGAAATATCAATATCATGCTTTACACAAAAATAGCAAGAAAGAAATATGATCTAAGCAATGAAGAAGTTAAGGATTTGAAACTTGGATGCATCAACATAGCCAAAAGATTGGAGCCGAACCAGGATATATTACTGAGTTTGCTTTCTCTATCCCTATATTCTTTTTACTTTGAATTATCATATCTTTGCTCTACATTCATTATTGATACTACACTTGAAGTATTCATATATATATACCTCAAGAATCCACATTAGGCTTCCATTGATTCATATAATTGTTGCTTTACATCATACTCTTCCAAGCATAATTCATAACAAAGATTTCTATAAAGCAAATTCAAAAAAGAAATAGAAATTATATAAATACCCAATTCACCCCTTCTTGGGTGTTGGTTGCCTGGGCTAACATATGGTATCAGTGCTTAGGCACTTGCTTAAAGGACTTAACCGTCTCAAGAGTTTGTATGGCAACTGTTGGATGTTTTACATTGATTGAAGGTTTTGATATTACTAAACCTCATTTCCTTGATGCTACTAGTTTTGATTTCTAGAAAGCTACAATAAAATTTTATATTCAATCTCTTGATATAGACTTATAGGATGTAGTACAAGATGATTTGACCTCCAAACCAAGGAAAGAGTGGGATGGGCATGATAATATGTTATTTTCCTTGAATATTAGAGCAATGCATATATTATACAATGCATTAAATGAAAATGATTATATTAGAATCAAACATTGTTCTAATGCTAAAGATATATGGGATACTCTTCATGCTTTGTATCATTCTAATCATATTGTTGAAGTTGTAAATGTTGTTAGCCTTCAAGAGATAGTGCAAGATAAATAAACATACTCTATATCTCTTGAAGATGATCAATATAGAATTGGGAGTGAAAATGAAAATTTTCCAAAACACATCAACATCAATGGAAAAGAGGAAGATTCTTAAGGTGAGCTTAACAATCAAGAACTAGAAAATCCTCAATCTCTGCTCACAAAGATTTAGAGGTACATGACAACTCCAAACTTAATAGTATCTGTTCTTATAAAAAGTTGCCACATGTATTTGATGAATTACATAGAACAATACCTTTGAAGTATGAATGCTCAAGTTGTCATGATTCAAATATTGAAAGTGATTTACTTATTAAAAATTCAACTTATACTTCTCCCAAGTCTCTAAAAGAGAAAGATTTCAAAAAGAATTTTAAAAGTCATAATTCAAAATGTTAAGATAACAAAAGACTAAAGTTTTATAGAATTGTTTCTCAGAAAGCCTTTATACTTATTGTTTGCAATTATTATGGTAATGAAGGACATATTTCTCATATATTCCTTATTAGAAGAAGTTCTTGTGTAAGAAACAAATATATTTGGGTTTCTAAAGGCTCTAGAAATTATTGTACTAACATTCAAGGACCCAAGTTGTGATGGGTACCAAAAAGTCCTTCTAGTGCTTCATTTGTGCAAAAAATTTCTCATAGTGCTAAACCAATTGGCATAGAAAAGAAGGAACTACAAAGGAGAGCTTCTCAAGTAACAATTCAAGCTGCAAAATTCAAAACTTATAAAGAAAAGCATCAGGTAAGAAAATGGCATCCTTCAAATGCCATGGCCAAGGTATCAAGTGACTAAACCTCTTATTTAACCATATTTGATATCCATTGAGATATATTACAAATGGCTTTAGGTATGAGCATTGTGAATATACTGTCATTGATATATAACTTGATTATGATTCACACTCTTAGATTGTAAACTTGAATAAGTTATTAATTCGATAATTGCAATGCATGGTATCAATTCCTCATGCTTTTTACTAAGCTTATATGTGAATAAAAAAGGGATAGTGCAGATTGGATATGTGACTGGTATGTGGTTAATGCATTATGCTCAATTATCTTGTTTTAACTTATTTAATTCTTCAATGCATATGAACATATTAAAGCCTTTACAATCTAACCATTCTTGGATCCAAATTAGTTAGTTGCCAAAGAAAAAGAGTATTATTATTTTGTTGATATAAGAGAGATCTCCACCTTAAGCATGTAATATAAATAGAGGTCAATAGAAGAATCTTGAGAATTAATCAACTCTATGATATTTAAGGTAATTCTAGGAAGAAGAGTACAAGTTCCAATTAGTTGTTACTTCTATCCCTTCTCTTTTGCATAACATGGTTAATATCTTCTATTAAGAATGAATAATCAATATCTTCTTATATTATTATTGCTCTTCTTATTTAAATAAATTTAACAAATCAATGTCATGAACTATTGCTTAATTTTAAATATGAATTTGTAATTGTCTCTTTTATCCTATTTTTGATCAAGCTTGAAAATTTTCTAATATACATTAATCATTTGGACCCAATATGGATTGAGTACATGAAAAGAATGTGATTTGCTTTGTAGAAAATGAAAGGATACTATTTACTGATAACATTAAGGTTTTGATGATGATAAACATTGTATGAATGTTTTTCTTATGTATTACTTAGGCTCTAAATGTTTTAAATGTTTAATACTATCTTAGGAACCTTTGTGAATGATAATGAGCTAATAGGAATAATTTAAAATGAATATATAAAGAATCACAAGTCTTAAAGGTTGAGAAAAGCTGATTTGGGAGCATTCTATTAGTGAATAGTCGATTGGCCACTAGTTAGCAATCAACTGGTCACCTTCTAAGAAGCCCCTAGTTTGCTGCTAGCTTAAGTTCTAATTAAATAGGCACTCTCCGTGAGTGAGTAGTCGACTGGTCACTTTTTTGGATGAAACCAGTCAGCTACCAACTGAAGCATGATTAACTGAGAGCTTTCTGTGAGCAAGCAATCGACTAGCCACTTGTGAACAGTCAATTAGTCACACCCAAATCAAGCATCAGTCAACTACTAGCCTTGAGACCATCGACTAAGAGCTCTCTGTAAGTGACCAGTCGATTGGTCTAGAGTGAGCAATCAATTGTCGGGGACCAAAATTTGAATTTTTTAAAAGGAAAACTTGAGCAATTAACTGGCCATGAGAGAGCAGTCGACTAGCTAGTGATAGAGAATTTATAATTGCTTTGCAATGGATATGTTTTAAGAAGTTTGACTTCCCTCATACTCCTAATACATTTATTGGACCCTTAGCTATTTATACACAACCTATAGACTCTGAATTAATGAGGAAAAACATTATGAATGATTATATCATAAGATTTATCTTCTTATCATCTTTCTATTTCATAAATACTTCATTGTTCTGTATACTCAGTTGTGAGAATTTGTTTCTTTGCAAACTTTTATTCTTTGAGAGTGAAAGGTTCAAGGATGATTATTCCATTAGTATATCAAACAAAAGTACAATATAGATGGAAGAGAAACAACCTCACTTGATGAAGCATACATTTCAAAATGTTTGGAGCCTGGATATTGATGTCAAAATTCAAAGTGGAACACAAGCAACTTTACACCAACGCTAAATGGTTGAATTCAAAGACATGAAAGACTACAATTTAGGTGATATCTATATCTTACCCACCTTATATGCATTATTTAAACTATCATAATTGGGTGACAAATTATTATTTGGAGTATTTGTAGACTGTACTTCCCTAGCAATCCTTGTTCAAATAGTAATTATATGACACTACATTTGCTAGAAGGCTATATGCTTTTGAAATATGTATGTTTCTCAGTCAAGTGATTTTCCTATACCTGAACATATGATCAAGTAGAATTATTTTGTGCTTAATTGATATATATTGTTTGAAATCTTAACCCATTTCCTTAAGCATCTCTTGAGATTGAAAGTTAAAAAAAAAAATTTGTTTTCTTCTAGACTTCTTAAAATGAACTTTTGAACATCAAAAATTATTTTTATCTTGAAAATTAATGAAATTATTTGTAAAATTCTTTATACGTGACACCTCTTAGACTCACTAAATGAATTTTCATATGTTAAAAATTGTTTTCATTTGAAGATTGGTTTTATAAAATGATTTGTGAAATCTTTCTTAAAAAAAAAAAAACTTGGTTCATGCACATTCACAAAGAAGTGAACTTGGATTTAATCTTATTCTAGAGAATTATGAAGTTAGCTTAAACATTATGGTATGACATGAGTTGTAATCATGAGTGAATATGATTATCATTGAACATGGTCACCAAAAAAATATTAGGTATGAATCACATGCTTCCAAATGCATTATGTTTGATCTATTGACAAGCATGTTAACACAAGTAAACCTAAAGAAAGCTAATAATTGGCTCCACCAAAATAAAATGGAAAGAATTTGGAAAAAATGATGGAAAACAAGTTCAACATTCTTTGAATATCATGAAACAACTTTTTAACTTTTCAAAATCTTTTAGCTTTCTTAGTGTTACTAAATTTTTGAAATTATCTATGTTCTTTGATAAATTGGCAAATCTATAATTTGTTCATTTTAATGCTCTCATTTAACTTTGAACATAGATTTCACACTTACCATTGGTATCTATTTTGAAAAATGTTAAATGCTTCAAATTGTGCTAATTGTGTAATCATCTTTAAGTTTTTACTTAAGCAATGAGCCTAATGTACAAGCTTGATATGCAACCTAAGTGGAAGAAGCTCAACCCAAAGGTCCTATTTTGGATGTCATTAAAGAGTTGACATGTACTGGCTAAATTCCAATAGGATGTAACAAATCAAGAATCATCTCAACATTGCCAAAATTGATGAGTATCTCTATAACTCTATGATTTCACATATCAATTTTGAAAGATACTCTATGGATTGTTTGGTTATATTGGCAACAATGAATAACTATAATATGATATGTGTGCATATAAATGACATATATGCTAATTGATTGAATATGCTTTATTTTTTATTGGTTTAGGTTATTCATATATTGAATAAATTATGACCCTGCTACATACATTCTCATGGTTGAGCTATTCTTAATATTTATTAAAAGCTTCCTCGTTGTTAAGAAAAACTTATAAAACTTTGAAAGAAAGCTTTACAAATTTGTTTTTTGAATAAATTAAACCTTGAAAGCTTTCAACTATGTTTTCAAAGTTTTAAGCATTCAATTTTTTACAATGGTAATCAATAAAGCTTGAAAGCATTAAAACTTTATTGAAAATTATAAAAGAAAGCATTGTTCTCAAAATGAAAATCTACTATGGCTATCATTCAAACATATAAGGGGAATTATATATTTCATATAATAACTTTTAATGATAATTATTCTTAAATGACATTGGATTCAATAAAGCCTAACCACATAAAATTTATTGAACATTATATTATAAAAGGCAACATTGTTTTTCAATTGACAATCTATAATTGTATTCCTATCATTCAAATATATAAGGAGAGTTATGCTTTTATTGTGATACATTTTTGTTTATCTCCTATGTATATGATAATAATCTTCTTTAGAAAATCCTTCTCATTTCATTTCCCTTCAAAATGTTTTGATTTGATTCATAATTATCTTATTTTGAAATGAGAAAAGAAATTAAACATATGGATTGTGAATGTCTCCTATGCTTAGCTTTATATGTCTCTCAAGTGCTTTTCATGTGAATCAATTAAAAGAAATTTCTTTGAAATATCATCCTTATAGCTCTTACTTTTTAAAAGAAGAAATAAGTTTCTTTACAAGAAAGATTTTTCTTTAAAATATGCAAAATGGGTGATACATTATTTTTTATGCATTGTTTGAGAAGGATTTTAGTTGATAATTCTATCTACATATCTTGTGGCTTATGGTTTGCTTACCTATACTCTTGGCATAAAGAAGATGGTATCTCTCTCTTATCTATCCATAGTAAAAGGTAACATTTCCTTTTTCATTTATTCTATCCATGGAAGATTAAGTAATTGCATATATGATCATGCATTGTAATAATAGCATTATATAGTTGATGAGATATAAATTAAATGATACATTTGATAATATATATATATATATATATATTAAATCATATCTTGCATAATCTGAATCTTTGTCACTCTAACAGAAGGATTGTTTTGATGAGGCCTACCCTAAACTACATTGACATCATCATATGATTCATTTGATTAATAGAGGAATATGTGTATAAACTTATATATATATATATATATATTGTTTTCCTTGAACCTTGTTGTTGATGTCAAATAGGGACAGAAATCACAATAAGGACTAGATGTTTTCTTTCTCCCTTTTTGATGTGACAAATGAGGAAAGAAATGAGAAAAATATGTGCATGATGAAAGAAGTGTGCAAAATGAGAGGAGAAGGAAAATATGTGCATATGCTCAATGATACATTACATACTTTACTTGACATAATTTTCTTTGGTGAGTTGTCATCATAAAAAAGGGGGAGATTGTTTTGATGATGACAAATATATGAAAAATATGAATTACAAATATATTATAAATATGTACTTAATTAATTAACCATTTGGACTGACTATTTGGTTTACAAGTTAAATATCTATTATGTGTAGGATGGTCTAAAGAAAGAAGAATGAGCATTGAAGTGAGAAGAATGAAATATCAATATTATACTTTACACAAAGATAGCAAGAAAGAAAGATGATCTAAGCAATGAAGAAGGTAAGGATTTGAAACTTGGATACATCAACATAGCTAATAGATTGAATAGTATAATTATCATAGGCTAAGTATTATATTGTGAAATTCAATGATTTAGATTTTCATTTATTAGCTCAAGATATTTTTGTTCTTAAAATATAAGTTTGGACTTAAAAGATAGTGAGATATAGATTTTACTTACAATTGCTTTTGACTTTTGGTCATTCTTTTACTTATATCTCACAAACTATATGAGATATAGCTATAAAACTTTTATTAGAAAGTAGACTCAAGGAGCTTTTCAATGATAGGTCACACACTCAAAACGAAGTTCAAATGAAAAAGATATGACCTATAAAGTTGAGTGGCAAGATATGGGTTCTGTATAAAATTGTATTATGACCTTTGGTCACTATTTTACCCATATCTCTAAATATATATTGATTTTTTATATGAAACCTATTGTATTGGAAACTAGACTTAAAGAGCTTTCCAAGCATGGATCATTCAATTAAATTGGATTTAAAATGAGAACGGTATGACCATTTGAATTTAGGACTGTGTCACTGTAAATGACTAGTCAACTGGCCACATGTGGCATACAACCCAGAAAGTGAGTAGTTGACTGGCTCGACAGTCGAGTGGTCAGACCCAAAATTGAAATAACAATCATATTTTGATGGATAGTTGACTAGTGAGGCCCCAATAGTTGACTAGTCACTCCAAGAGACAATTTTATGACATAAATAATGGCTCATTTGAGTGTGTAATGGCTATATCTCATCTTGATCTTTAAATATGACATTCCAAACATATTTTTGAGTAGAACCAAATATGAGAATGTGATCCATATCTTGTTATATCATCTTTGAGAGAGATTTAAACACCATTGAGCCAAACTTGCAAAATCTCTGTCATTTAAGTTCTTAGAGCTTCATTTGTATATATCTTTCTTTGAAAGAGGTTATTCATTTATATTCCTTTCTTCTTTGAGAGAGAAAAGCTCAAGGTGGTTCCTTGAAGGAGTCAAGCATGGGTGTGCTTGGGTTGAAAGGGAGGTTTTCTTCCTGGGAGTTGAGATTAAATGAGAGGTTCTCCCTTGTTGTTATTGTAATTGATTGTTAAGATAGTGGAAAATCCCATTAAGGTTGCTTTGGGATTAGATGTAGCCTTAGATTAGAGCTGAACCAGGATAAATTATTGAGTTTGCTTTCTTGAGCCCTACACTCTTTATACTTTGAATTATGATATCTATGCTCTGGATTCATTATTGATATTACACTTGAAATATTCATATATATATATATATATATATATACCCCAAGTATCCACATTAAGCCTCCATTGATTTATATAATTGTTATTTTACATCATACTCTTCCAAGCATAATTCATAACAAAGATATCTATAAAGCAAATTCAAAAAAGAAATAGAAATTATGTAAACACCCAATTCACCCTCGCTCATGGGTGTTGGTTGTCTGGGCTAACAAAATAGATAAAAATTCCTCTACTATAAGGGTACATGTTTATAAATTTTATTTTTCCAAGTAACACTCTTAATTAATGAATTTTTTTTTTTTTATATATATAAGCCTTAGAGGCCTCAGGAAAAAAACTTATCAGGCATGGTTTTAAAAAATTCAATTAAAATACAGAAGAAACTAGAAAGTAAGTAAAATTAACTTAAGTGGGTTTAAAGTTTTAAAATTATTTGAAAAGGCATAAAAGGAAAAAAAATTTTACTTCTATCCTAGTTATGCCTAGTGATATTCATTGAAGATATTAAAATATTCTAATCACGTCCTTTTAAGAATGTATATTATTTGTTATTTGGTAATATATCCATTATTGTACTTAATGGCAAAAGTATTTTCAAATTTCATTTTAATATTTTAATAAAATATAAGAAAAATTTAAAAATTAAAAAAAAAATTCATTTATTTAATATCTAAGATTTTCTTCGTTATATGATTTATCATCATCATTATTATTCTTTTCCTGATCTTCTTATGGTTAGTTTGTTTTCTGTTTGCTCAACCTTCAAGGACATGGAACACTTTTTCATATTTGTAATTTGTGAAATTTATACTCTATTTCTTGGATTTGTTAAAATTATTATTTCATTATTGCTAGAGTTAAATTTAATAAATAAAATTTATAATTTTAGGTATTTATTAAAATTTGTAATAAAATTATGACACATCGTCAAATTATTAAGTCTTTCAATATATATGTTTTACATATTATAATTTTATTAAGAACATTTAATATCTATGCTTGGAGATTGTTGAGTGTGTGGATCAATGAAAATTAGTTTATTTATGTGCGTGTTACACAGGTTTTAGAGCAAATTAGCAAGTTCTACTACATGTTATTACATTTTTAAAAAATGGTATTTATAAGTGTTAGTAAAAAGATTAAATCTAGTAATAGATATAAAAAATATATAATAAATTAGATAGTCTATAAATTTAGTAATGTAAGTTTGGTGAGAGAAATGTGACAACAATAGACTCACTGTGAGAGCACCATTATAAATTACTCAATCCTATATTATGTTCTCTTGTTCTAATATTGGATTATGTTAAATTATATTCATAATCTCTTATCAAAAAATTTAAGAGACAATCAATTAGTTATTTAATTAATTTTCTTGTTCACGCTAAAGAATTCTTAAACTTCGAAGAATAATTCATTAATTTTCTCGTTCACTTCAAAAATTTCACAATTCAAAATATTCTCGATTTAAGTGACAATTAATTAATTTATTAATTAATTGCTTCATTATTTTTTTATTGAATTCAAAGAATTTATATAAATTAATGGTTTTATTACTTTTCTCGTCAACTATGATGAATTTATGCACTTCAAAGAATTCTTGATACATGTATAAGAAAGGTGAAAAGTCATTGTATAAGGAGTAAGAGTTTGGTCAATGGAGCTTTCTGATTAGTCAAAAGAACTCCCACATTAAAAGGAGTCAACATTATTTATACTTAAAAATATTAGTTTGTTTTAGTATATATCAATACATTTTAAATTAATGGTATTTGTAAGTGTTAATTAGAAATTGAATTTAGTAATATATTATGATATAAAGAAAACATAATAATTTAGAGAAAATCCATAAAATTAGTTATGTGATAATGGTGAGAGAATAGTGATGATAATGAACTTATAGATAAGGCACCATCATAAACCATTCAACCATATTTGTTTTTCCATGTTTTATTTTTTAACCATGTCAAGTTATAGTTATAATTTTTAGAAAATTTAAATGACAGTTAATTAATTAATTTATTCTTTTTTCATTAACTTCAAAAAATGTTTGAACTTCAAAGAATTTTCAATTTAAAAGGTCAGTTCATTAATTTATTAATTTTCTTATTCACTTCAAATAATTTGTAGACTTCTAAGAGTAATTCAATGTTTTTTTTTTCATTTAGTCAAAAAAATTCTCACAATTATGAAGATTTTTTATTTAACAAGTGGTTAATAAATTTATTTATTAATTTATTATTTTTATTGTTGACTACGAAGAATTTATGCAAATAAATTATTTTATTATTTTTCTCATTGACTATGATGAATTTATGCACCTCAAAGAATTTTGATACATGTATGAAAAAGATAAAAAGTCATTGCATGAAGAGTTAGGGGTTTGATCAACAAAGTTTTCAGTCATTGAAGCTCCCACAATAAAAGAAATTTACTTTACTTATATATATAATAGATAATAGATATGGAAATGCATTGGCTAGTACGTGAAAAAGTCACAAAAGGTTGAAGGCTTGAACGTTTCCATGATCAAATCATTTTTATTACATATATTACATTTTATACTCAAATAAATAGGTGTAGGGCTTGTTTGTTGTCAAACTCATGTTGACTCAATGAATTTACATTTTTAGCAGTGTAAAATGTTCTAACTCGGACCTTGACTCAGAATTGGGTTAGACTTGGTCAAACTCGCTACAAACGTGAGCAAAATTGATAAACTCGTCATTTTTTACTTGTTTCTACCGAGTCAGTGTTTCCTGCTACGAATCCACTTTGTTTTTTGACAAAAAAATACATAAGGGACTTGAAACCCAGCCCAAAAGCATCACCCATCTGGCAAAATAACAAAAAAATAACCCTATTTACCATTTGCTCGAGCTTTCAGCCTTTCATAGTCAACCCATCATGGAACGAACAACAAACAAGCTTGCCGGAAGGTAACATATGCTTTTGTGTATTTACTGCGTACAACAAATCTATGGACTAACTCGATGGCCAGAAAGAAAAAAAGAAATATACAGAATTACTTAAGTTATCTGGAAACTATAAAGATTGCATCTTTTAGCAATAGTATTCCTATTGCTATGTAAATAAAATATTAATAGCCACTAAACTATGCATATTGTGAACCTTTTAACTTTGTGCTTGCTTACCTTATTGGTAATCTTACTTGTGTGCTTCTTAATCATACAGTTATATGGTGCCAAGTACTGATGTGCACTATTGTCTAGAATGGTTTTGCTTGCACTTAATAGAAATGCAAAAGCATGAGAAATGCATGGAGAAACACAAAAGTAAGTATTTTGTCAAGGTGCAGATGAGTAGGTTAGAGTGAATCTTCTGTCAGCTGTGAATATTGTTGCTTATTCACTGTACCACTTTGGCTTCAATTTTCAATTCTACCGTTTTTTTTTACATTTTCAATTTTATTGTTTGAGGCGTTGAATGATGCAAATATTCCAAGTATGTGCTTGTTATTGATTCTCTGAAATGTATGATTTGGATGCATTCAATTGAGAATTTGGAATCTAGATGTTCTAGGGTTTCCTATGTTTTAATTTGATATTTATGAACAATGTAGAGAGGGAAGTTGAGAAACCCTAGTAATTTTAATAATATATATTTTACTTTTGCTTTGCATTTAAATGTGTAAAATTTGGCCTCTATCTGTGATCCATATATATATCACTTCTATTGCCAAAGGTTGTTATCTTCGTGTACTGAAAGACAAAACCGACCTATTGCTTTTTTTGCATTTTAATGGTAGCATAATAGTAATAGAAACATAGTTATAGGAATCTGCATTTGCTGTAATATTTATTATTATAATATTATTGACCTATGAATGGGCGATGTTTTTCTATAGAACTGAAATTGCTGTAATAATTATTTACCGGGTTAGTTTCTTTCGAGTTTGTGTTGATTTCAATTTGGGATCTTGATTTACTACTTAGTTCTCTTACAGCCCTCTTTTCTTTTCTTTTTCTTTTTCTTTTCTTTTAATTTCTTTTAAGATTCAATTTGTTGAGTTGCCGTTGGTTTAGTTCCTTCTATCAGGTTGGTTCCCTTCGTGTTTCTTCATTATTGGTATTTCAATTTCTTGTTTCTGTTGGCTTAGTTCATGGGGTTATTTATAGATTTCAGAGGTTTAGCTTGTTTTGATTTTTGTGGGTTATTTTGATTCTATATAATTTGTTATTCATCCTTTATAAGTCATTTGATTTGGGGGTGTTTCTCTTTGGTAGTAGTATTAATGTGGGTTCTTACTGCCACAAGTGGTGATAGGCTTTCATAAATTGCATGTATCTACATTTTATTTTTTCTGTCAACATATTAGTTATTTAGCTTAGGTGCCAATTTAATTAAGAACTTGTATAAATGAGACCTTAGAGCATGGTGGAGGTAGTTTCCATCCATTGCAAGTATGGTTTCCTATAAGCGCTATGAAATGCAAATTTAGTGTTTTATTATGTTTTATTCATATCTGTTAGCTTTTCATCTTTTAGGAATTACTTGCAACATGCTGCCTTTAAGTACATTATGGGTAACTAGATGAGTTTAGCAGTAATTAGGATAAATTTGTTTGTTCTGGTAGAACTCAGTCCGTGCGGTACACCACTAAGTTAGATTGGTCAAAGTCTTGAAAGAATGAGACTAATGGAGCCAAAAGAACCACAACTAATAAAGATTGGTAGAGCCATGATTCAAGTGGCAATTATATTGAAACAATTATCTTAATTTGTACCTTTTCAGGTGGTTATGACCAAATAGATTGTCACATTATCAATCATAGTCTCACTATTAGTTACTATCACTAAATGATTTGGAGGATGAAGAATTATGTGTAATTTTTCTATGTAGATTTGCTGCAAAATCTCCCCAAAGGAAATATACATAGTTGATTAAAGGATAAAACAATCTGGGATATAACACATTAAGTCAGATCGATAAGTGTCATAACTGACATTCCAGTAGAAAGAGTAAAAAAAGACATGTAAGAGAGATATGTAAATTGATCTTGAAAATGAATCTTAAAAATCAATTCACTAGAGTCACTATCAAAACTTTTTAAACAGTAAATTTTGGAAAACCAAAGAAAAACAAAAGGTGGTTTATGAAACTAAAGATGAGTTCAGGAGCCTATTTGAGCGTGGGAAGGTGTTAAATACTCCATAAATACCTATTCGTGAGAATGGTTACCCTTAAATCAATCAAGGGAAGTAAAAGATATGGCATTAGATTTATTTTAAATTGCCTACATAAAACATGAATAAAAATAACAAAGAAAAGATAGAATTAACGTAAACAAAAATGAATATTTACAATTAGTTGACTTGACCTAGGATGAGAGCCTAGGGCCTACGTACCCTATGATAGAAATCAAAGTCCACATATTTTGTCTAAAAATGTGTGCGGACAAGTTGATATTTTATTCTTGTGAAGAGAAAAATGATAATTGAAATCAAGCCAATTTTAACAAAATAAAATGATTTTAGAAATTTGTTGATGTGTTTTAATTTACAGAATTAGTGTAGTCTCATTTCTTTTGCTCTCTCCTTTTTCTTTATTTTTTGGAGCTTTGAAAAACATGTTTTGTTTGAAAAAAAAAAAAAGAAAGGAAAAATATCTTTTATCTTAAAATTTTAGATTATTTAAAAGGTGCATGTAATGGGTCGTTGGAACCCAAAATTTATTCAAAACACAAACGATTAAGAATGGGTTGTTAGAGCCCTAAATTATTTTGAACATGTGCAACCAATATTGGGGTATAACTATGGAGTCATTAGTTCTCACATGGCCTCACTGGTGACTTATTAGGTGCTCATGAAAACATTGGCCTAATATGACAACACTATGTCTCATTAAGTATTCATGAAGACTTTCATCTCACACAACAACATTAATGTTGAGAAAAACATAAATGGTTGTAAGATATGTCTATAGAGGCATTGAACCTCACATGGCAAGAGATTCAAAAGAGAGTGCCTATGGAGGTATTGAACCTCACATGGCACATTTTCAAAACTCTTAAGCATTGGTATTTGGTGTGTGTGGGTATTTAATCAATCATCCATGGGTGTGGTGTGTGTTAGTGTTAAGGAAAACATTCAAGGGTGTTTATGTAAGTGAGTGTCCAATTACATATTCATTAGATGATGATTATAAAGGATTGAGAATGCATCAATTACAATTAAGTTCAAAGCAATTTGATGACTTAATCCTACTAGTCATCCAATATGTCATCCATGCTTATATGTCCCATACACCTTGATTGGAATGCCTCTTAGCCACGATTATCTAGTTTAAGGCTCACCATAATTTAATATCATTTGGACATGCAATAGATCACACATTAAACATTACCAATATTAAGCAACTCAATAATTAATCATGTCACAATAAAATTGACATCATGGGAGACACAATTAAGCCCATGGTTTCATACCAAAGTAAACCCCCATTTGACACCAACATATTAGCTAGAATGGACAGCCTATCATCCTAGGAGATAAAATTCAACTTAAAATTGCACACTAAAATAGAGCAAGAGTGAGTTCCACTATTCTATTTTCTCTATTTGCTGACTATGTATTATAATCAGTGGTAAAATGATATATCCTAAAATAACAACCCCAACACCAATTTATCCTACAAACTAGACATATATAGGGTTCATATATTCAAAAATTAGCTGAAGATACTTTCTAGATCAATACTAGAAAATTCATGAAGTTGACTATTTTTAAGTTGTCTAGTCACAGAGTTGTGTGCACAAAGTTGTACAAACGGCCTATCAAATTGTCACTATAAATTCCATAAAATTTCAAACACAACAGTGACATACCAAAAGACATGAATACAAAATTTCAGCTCAAAATGATGTATAGATGCTTCCCATAAAATTCAAAAATTCAACCTACAGTAAAATTCGTTGAAGCAGAACATGTTCGGGACAAGCATTAAATTTCACCACTTATCTACTACTGATTCTAGATAAAAAAAATCAGTGGAAAAATCATCAAGAATATAAACATATAAAATAACTTTGAATCCAAATTTCAATGTAAAATGGAATCATATGGGATACCAGAAAATTCACAAAATTCATGATACCTATGCTGTTTAGTCACAAAGTTATGTGCACAAAGTTATACAAATGGCATATCAACCGATCACTATAAATCTCAAAAAATTCAAACATAACAGAGACATACCAAAAAAACATGTGTACCAAATTTCACCTTAAAAGACACGTCCTAGAAAATTGAAAAATTTTGACCGACGGTAAAATTTGCTAAAACAGAACATGTTAGGGACAATCACAAAATTTCACCACTTATCTACTACTAATCCAAGATTAAAATCGGTGGAAAATTCATCAAGTATCTACACATATGAAACAACTTTGACACCAAATTGCAAGGTAAAATGGCATCATACCAGAAAATTCACAAATTTCACATGAGTCACATTGAACCCAAAAATGGATATGTAATGTGAACAAAGCTATTCATCAATCATCTTGAGATTAAAAAACATTACCACATCAACACCTCCATGGTGACTAATTGACATCTAACCCATTATAATTTCAGCCAAAAAACAAATTGAAACAAAGAGGCAAAAATTGAAGAGAAGTCATAAAAATTACCTAGAGTCATCTCTTAGCCTCTTTCCTCCTTCCTTGCTTCCTTCACTCTAATATTTCTTAACCTCTTAAGACCTCTCCTTCAAGCCATGTTCTTCCTCCTCTTCTCTCTTCCTCTCCCCTATTATAAGAGAAAACTCAATCTCTTTTCCTATTCTTTTTGCTCTCCTCAACCACCTTCCAACTCACCATTTCTCCTATTTCCTCACCTTTTGACCACTTTTCCCTTTTGCTTTATTCCATTTGTTCCCTTAATCTCTTTTCTTCTTCAAATTTCATTATTCCATCCTCTTTTCAGCCTATTAATTTCCCATATGTCCCCTTTTATTATTTTCTTCAACTTAGTTAAAGTGAGTAGTAACTGATTCCCTTCACACGTCATCTTATTCACATGCTCTCTATTAATTTTTTGACTTTTTTATTTTTGATTTGAAGACAAGTTGATTTTGTTGTTTTTTACTTTATTTTCTTTCCTTTTTAAATTTCTTACTAAAATATCTTTATTCCAAAGTTTATTTATTTTCTTGATTTTTTGAAATTTTTTTTTTAAGATTTCATGCTTAATATTATTGTTTTCCATTATATTTCTTTTATTTATTAACTTTTTATATTTTCAAATTTTTCAAATTTTTTTAAATTATTGTTATTTTTCATTTCATGAATTTTTTTTTATTTTTTCATTATTGTTATCTTTTAAAATTTTCCAAATAAATTACAGTGTTTACAATTTATTAAAGAGGTATGGGGTTTTTGCTTCTTCAATGATTTTTTTTTAATCTTGTTTTCTTTATTTTTTTTATTTTTTTGTTTTGCTTATTTTTTAATTTTATTTTTTGTTCTTATCTTATTTTTTATTTTTTCTTATTTTATTTTTTTTTATTTTTTTCAATTTTGTGATTTGTCCATTTTATATTTGTTTAATTAATCAATTAATTAATCATTAATTTTTATTCTTAATTAATTTATTTTTGGGATAGGGTATTCACAATAAGTGTAAGCTTTATTTTACTTGTCTCTTGCAGCTCTTTATAAATTATGATGATGTGAATTCACTAATAACATAAATATTTGGACCATATATTATTTAAGGAAGCAAGATTTATTGTATAATGATTCCTTAATGGAAGAAAATGGTCATAAAAATGTGCAGTTATTTGATGTGTGTACTTTTCATGACTGTATGATCAACACACAAATATATATATATATGTATGTATGAACACCATAATTTGTCTAAACAATATAAAGTACCAATAATAAAGGAAACCATAAATAACTAATTAAACAATGAAATCAAAATAAAAATAATAAAAGAAAGGAGAAAATGGAAAAAAAAATAATGTTGAAGAGGCAAAAGGTTAAAAAAATCAATTTAAATTCATATGAAAATAGGAAAAAAAAAAAGAAAAATAACAGCAAAATAAGCAAAAAAAATTAATTAGAGTGGTAACGTGTGAAGATGTTAAAATAAAGAGAAAGAAAGGAGAGAAATAAAATGAAAGGGATCTACTTAAAATTAGGTCTAAAAATAAAAATAAAACAAAACAAAATGGTATCCATTTGAAATGGGGCCTAAGGAAAAGAAAATAAGAGAGATCCATTTAAGCTGAAGCTTACAGATCCAATAGCCTACCAAAATCGCGGATGTTCATTAACTCAAAATCCAGCTTGGATCCAAAAACCCGTGACCTATAATCCATCCTAAGCATTATCCTCACCTTCACGTTAGTTCATCTCCATTCCTTCTTCTCATCTAATTTCACTTCCATTTCATTTGCATCTTGATTTAATTTTTCAAATTTTTATTTCTCAATCAACTCACACTTCATATATGGCACTCCTTTCTTTCTTCTTAATTAATTTCACTTGCATTTCATTTTATCTTCATTTGACTTTTTCAAATTTTCATTTCACATTTAGCACACAATTCAAGCCACATTCAATCTTGTCATAAAAAATTTCATTTCACATGCATCACATTGGCATCTTGACTTAATTGTTAGACTTTCTATTCTCTCTTAGCTCATTTTTTATGCTACCCTAGCCCTCTTGGATAAACTCACACCTCATTTTGGGATTTTAGCTCATCATCTTGGCTCTCAAGGAACCCTAGGCACTAGAGAGGAGAAGAAGAGAGGAGGAAATCAAGATAAGAAGAAGGAAGAAAGGTAATATAATTCACCACCTATTCCATTTTCAATATTTTTGCTCATCATTTCTCACGCCTATCTCATTTACTTTTCGCCCAACTGATATATGTTTCTCCATCTTTTATTGTTCCAAATTTTGTTAATTTGGTCTTTATTAAGGGCTTAATATGATGCATTTTGGGTTTAGTTGCTTAGGTGTTTGATGAAATGTCATTAAGTTGTTTTTGTAGGGAATTTCATTGCACTTTACCTTCCTTTTATTCACATGAATCTTTCTATAACTTTGTTGCAATTTGAGTGATTTTACTGTCCATTTTTCTCTTGAATTTTTTAGCATATTTTATACCTCATGGATGTGTTTTAGAAGTGTTGTAAGGTTTCAAATTGAGTGATTCTGTTGTCCATTTTACCCCTTAATTTTTTAGCGTAGTTTAGGTTCTTTTGAGGCATTTTAGTGTTTCTAATTTGAGTCTATCCGCTTTAGTGTTTCTAACTTATGTCTATCCATTTTGTCCTTGAATTATTGAATATAGCTTAGGTGTCTTAGAGGTGTTTTAGGCATGTAAATATAGGTGTCACTACCATCCATTTTGGATTTGTTTTTCTGTTTTAGTGTAAATATAGGAGTGTTTTAGTCGTGAATTGTATAGCAAGATTAGTTTATCTTGGATTTGTTTTAAGTGTGTTCTATGCTTCAAATTGAGGTATCATTGCTATCTATTTTGCCCAAATATTTTTACTATCATTTAAGCATTTATAGGTGTATTTTAGTGTTTCAAATTGGAGTAACATAACTGTCCATTTATCCCCTAAATTTACAACATAGTTTAAGCTTTTTAAATGTGTCTTAGGTGTGGTGTAATCCTTCAAACTAGAGTGTCATTGGTGTCCAATTTTCTCTTGAATTTTATAGCATAATTTAGGCCTCTTGGATGTATCTTAATGTGTTGGCAATTGCTTCTAATTTAAATAACTTAGCCGTTTACTTTGGTTTATAATTTTGTTGCATGATTTATGACTCTTGAATATATCTTATGATGATATATGTTGTGATTCTTTGTTAGTTATACTCTATCGTGGTAGGAATTTGAGCCATGGGAAGTGTTAAAAAGCTTCTTGAATGACATGGCAAAGTGGTCTCCAAGCCCAAAGCAAGGAGCAAGCAAAGATGGATTGGAATGGTTGGAAAGAAGCTTTGTAAGATTTAAGTTCCCATGATTAGGAGAGGCAATCTCACTTGTATTATTTTAAATGTTGTAAATTATAGATGATAAATATGCAATTGGACACCAACACACATAAGCACCGACATATGGCTTTATTATCATTATGGTGTCATGTGAGGTCTAACGCCTCTGTAGGTATCTTTGCTTTGATGGTTTTATATGAATTACAATGCTCCATAGGCATTTTTGCTTCGGTGTTGTCATATGAGATCTAACATTTCCATAGGCTCATTTTATAAATAGTTTTTACTTTGAACATTAGTGTTGCCATGTAAGTTCTAAAGTCTCCATAACTTATTTCATAAACATGTTTTATTTTCAACATTAGTGTTGTTGTGTTAGGCAAACTCCTTCATGAGCACCTACTAGATTCACCAGTGGGGCCATGTGAGATCTTACAGCTTCGCAAGTATTACCAAATACTAGACACATACATTTAAAATAAACCTGGGGTTCCAACAAACCGTTTTTTATTATAGCTTTTTTTTTTTTAAAAAAATAAAGTTGGGTTTCATTGACCTATGTTGAATCAAGATTTTTTTACAAAAATCTTGAATGAGATAATCAAATAAAATAAAAAAAACATCTCTTCGTAATAAAATCCTTTTGTTAATTTCTTATTCTATTTTATGTTAGTTCTTGATATTTTGATATTCAAATAAAGCAATCTTAAAAACAAACAAAAAATATCATTTAATTTCTTAAAATTTTTTTGAATAAAATATTGATCCCAAGGTTCCTTTATTACTTGAACGTCATCCTTTTTAAAACAAATAATCAAAAAACCAAAAATATGTGTTCACTTTTTCACTAACATGTCCAAATTAAGGCATAAATAAATCATGTTCCAAAAATTCCAAAAATAAAAATTAAATGAAGAAAGCAAAAGAAGTGAGATTATACTGATTTTGCAAATTAAAATACACGAACCAAATTCCAAATCATTTTGTTTACAAAAATAAGTTTGATTTTAACTATTTTGTTCTTTTCACAAAATTTAAAAAATATCAACCCTTTAACACACCTTTGAAGATGAATTATGTGGACTTTGATTCCAATTATAGGATATGTAGACCCTAGGCTCTCATCCTTGGTCAAGTTCTCTTTTGTAGATATCCATTTTTTTGTTTGTGTTAATTTCATTTTATTTTCTCTATTTATTTTCATGGATGTTTTAATGTGGATGATTAAAAATAAATTTAAATTTGTATCCTATCTACTTTGCTTGACTAATTTAGGATAACTATCCTCATGGACAAATGTTGTGGGGTGCCTAACACCTTCCCTACACTTAAACAAACTCCTACACCTATTTCTGTTTACGCATACTACCCTTTTATTTTCATTTGGTTTTCCAAAATTTTCTGTTTAAAAATTTTGGTGATGACTCCAATAAATTGGTTTTCAAAATTCATTTTGGTAATAAATTTATTTTTTCTTTTTTATTTTCTCTCACACATTCGTCAAAATGACAATATATGTGTGTGTGTGTGTGTGTGTGTGTGTATATATATGTTGAATATATGGGTGTTATAACTTACTTTCAATGTTAGTTAATGTGATATATGTCCATACCCAAAGAAGGTATATTTTGCTTTTGGGTGGTTGAAAGGTTTTTTCCTCCTATAACATGGTGGCCATCTTTTGAGCAAGAATAGTACATTGCTGATAATTGGTTCCTCCAATGGAATTGTGCTAGAAATCTTGCCACATTGTGAGTGAGCTTATTCTATTTTTAAAAAGTGCATTTTTTATGGTTGTAAAGCAGTTCTAGCTTTATTCTGTTCCTTCCATTTCTTTTTTCCAAGCATGGGAGAACATTGACCATTTCCTTGAAATAAGAACTAACTTTCATAAAATTGTAAATGGGTAAGTTTTAAGTTTTTGGTTGTTTTTTATTCTTTTATATTAAATTCTTTTTTATATATGATATTATGTTTATATTAGTGATTTATTCATTTTTTATTTAGCATTGTGGTGTGTAAATGTTAGCAAGTCCTTAATTGATAGGAAGACTCAAGGAAGGGATATGACTTCAATAAATTTTCCTAGTTATTTGTCGTCATGTGGATTAATAAAAAAAAATGTGGACTTTTGTAACTCAACACTATGTTATTGGCTTTTCAATAAAAAAATAATAATAATCTTTTACATGCTATAATTTTACTATAGAATCTGATTACTATAACATCCCTAATTTAGTATTTTTTGTTACTTGCTACATTAGATTATTTAGAAGAAATAAGAAAGAATTAAGTAAGAATATGTATACCTAGTTGAATCATTAATAGAGAATAGATTATATGTTAATTTTAATTTTTAAAGGCAAAATCATAATTTTTCACTTTAAGCAATTAGTAGGCCGGGGGCAAAATGGTACTTTCACACTTTAGACCCACTTGAAAAGTTTTTATAGTTTGATAAACAAAGTAAAAGCAGAAGCCATAACTAGAATAAATTTTACATAGAATTTTATCATATTTAAAGTAAAATTTTCTAAGACATATAAACCCCGAAGATCATCTTGATAAGAAAAAGACTAATACTGTCTAAAATAAAATTCTAAGACTTTGATAAGAAAAAGTGAGTATATTTTTTGTTTTTAAGGTTATTTAAAACAAAGTAATTTGAAAAAAGAATCATTAATTGGACATAGGCCATTGAAATCCAAATTTATTAAAAACGTGAATGACCAGTATTAGGTAATGCCTAAGGAGACATAAGATCTCATATAGTCCCACTAGTTGACTCACTTGGTACCTATGTAGAGGCATTGGATCTTACACAGCAACATTAAAATGGAAAGTAATAAGCATTCATTAGCTTTTTTTGTTAGTGTTCAATTAAGTGCTTATCATTATATATCATTTAAAAAATTTGAAGTTATGCAAATTACAATTGCTTCAATTAACTACAAAACTTAATCTTATTAGCTTTGCCACCAACTCGTGCCATCCTTGCTTGGGTTATTCTTTGCACCTTGGTTTGGAAACAACTTAGCCATGGCTTTCAAGCTTTCTAACCATTAAGTTTTTATCCACATTTGGGCAGCAAAAGTAGATAAAAAACCTCACACAAACTCAACCCAATTTGGATAGTAAAGAATTATATGACAAAGAAACTAGAAGGGGTGAAAGGGTTCTCTTAAAAATGATTTTAAATTAACAAAATTTCATTTTAAACCTTTTTGACATAACAAGTTAATTGTATTAAAACAAAAACTCAACTAGGAGTAACAAGTTAACTGTATATCAAAACCAGTTAACTCTATTCAGACATAACCAAAACTAGGATTACATAGTTAACTATATTTTTGAAACCAGTTGACTATTTATAAACAGAAACTAAAACCGATGATTATGAAAATAAACGATTAACTTGTTAGGAATGTAGTTAACTAAATTTACACAAAAATGAATAAGAGAAAGGAAAAGAATTAAAACACAGATATTTATCCTAGTTCAGCACAACCAATGCCTACATCTAGTCCCTTTAACTCCCAAGGCATTTTCTTCACTGTAACAACAATACTTTTACACTTCCTAGAGTTTTCACTTGCTCACCTCAAACACAAGGTTTTTCAAACTCACCTCAAACTTGCAAGAGGTTTCCTAGCTCACCCTAAAATAATCTTAGAGTTTTCCTAACTCTTAAACACTTACTTCTTCTCACTCATAGAAAATGAAGTACACAATAGAAGGTATAAGAAGTTTGTGAACCTTTATAAGATTAGGCTTACAAGATAACACTTTTGAATGCTCTCGAAAGCAAATAAGCCATATGCAAGACTCAATGCTCTATTTTTTAGGAAATAAACTTTCAACTCTATTTCTTCTTCAAAAGGCAGCATTTCTATACATAGTTCACTAAAGGAAAAAACTAGTCGTTGTAGATCTTCATCATGGGGAAGTTGGATTGATTTGTCTTCAACTTTCCTCCATAAATCTTGCACGAGTAGGTGGATATTTGACTTGGAAGTTGGCTTCATCATTTCAGATTTGGTTTAGCATTCCTTTAAAGACCAAGAGAGATGTTGGTGTGCTAGAGTGGTTAACTATACAACTACAAAGAGGAAGAGAATGAAATAGCCTATCTTTTCTTCAAGAAGGTGTCAGCAAGGTGAAAAGATTTTGATGCCTTTAAAATCTTGCTCAGTCATACCGTGAAGCATAAATTTGATACCTTTTACTTTTCTTTGTCATCATCTTCTTCTTCATCAATCCATACCCTTCTTCTTTCATGCATCTTGCTATTTTTCTTCTTTACATATGGATATTATGAACAAATGTGACCATTCTTTCCACACTCATAGCAAGTTATTGAGTTTCTTTCTTGCTCTTCTTTTGATGTACTATTCTTGTTTTCCAAAGATTTACCTCTTCATCTACCATACTTCTCAAGTTTCTTAGGGAGAAAGGCAAGTTCTTGTAAGTTAACTTCGCTTGTATCATCATCATACTGCTCAAAAATTGTTACAGCTTCCAGTGCCAAGTTTCTTTCCTTTATGAGTTAGTAACGTTAGAAGTATGTTTTGATAAGCTATAAGAATGCCTCATAGCTCATTATTGATTAGCTCTTTGAACTTTGAGCTACTATCAACATTGTCAACTTTGGATTTCTAACTTTTAGGAAGACATCTTAGCACTCTCTTTATTATTTCATGGTTAGTGTAAGATTGTCCAAGTAACTTTAGTTGTCCAATAATTTTTGAAAATTGTTTGAACATGACTTCAATGTATTCATTTTCCTTCATTTCAAATAGCAGAGTTCATATTGAAGAGTGCTTATCTTAGAGTCCTTTACGTTGGTTGTTCCTTCATGTGTAACTTCTAGCTTGTCCCATATCTCTTTGGCTATGTCACAGGTTGATATCTTATCGTATTCTTCATCGCTGATAGCATATTAGGGGACATTTATCGCTTAAGCATTTGCTTGAATTAGCTTGATGTCGTTATCATTCCAATCCTCTTCAAGTTTAAGTTTTCCATCACTTGTTTTACAAAACCTTGGGCCATCAAAAATTACTTTCCACATTAGGTAATTAGTAGCTTGTATAAATATCTTCATTCTTCCTTTCTAGTATGTGTAATGGTTTCCATTGAAGTATGGTGGCCTTGTGGTGGAGTGTCCTTCACTAAAATAAGCTCCTTCAAGGTGTTGATAAGCCATTTTTGGCAAAATAAAATATCTTTTTTCCTAGCTATGAAGCATATATCAAGTAAGACCACAACTCTGATACCAATTGACAGGGAAACTAGAGGGGGTGAATAGGTTCTCATAAAAAAATGATTTTAAATTAACAAAATTTTGTTTTAAACCTTTCTGACAGGAACAAGTTAATTGTATATTGGAACTAGCTAACTGTGTTCAAACAAAACCATAACTAAGAGTAACAAGTTAACTATATTCTAAGAGAACTAAAACTAGGATTATACAGTAAACTATATTTTTGAAACCAATTGTCTATTTTCAGACAAAAACTAAAACTAATTATTCTAAAAATATACAATAGTTAACTTGTTAGGAATGCAATTAACTAAATTAACACAAAAAAGAGTAAGGAGAAGAAGCAAAACACAAAGATTTATCCTAGTTCAGCATAACCACTACCTATGTCCAGTCTCCTTGACTTCCAAGGGAATTTTTACATTGTAATAATAACACTTATACACTTCTCAAAGTTTTCACGTGCTCACCTTAGACACAAGTTTTTCGAAACTTAACTCAAACTTATAAAAGGTTTATTAGCTTACCTCAAACTAACAAGAGTTTTCCTAGCTCTTCCTAAACTAATCTTAGAGTTTTCTCAACTTTCAAATGCTTCTTCTCATTCACAGAGAGAGAAGTACACAATAGAAGGTAGATGAAGTTTATGAACCCTTATAAGAATGGGTTTAGAAGATAACACTCTTAAAAGCTTTCAAAAGCAAAATATAACCAAATGCAAGGCTCAATGCTCTATTTTTCTGCAAATAAACTTTCAGCTCTATTTGTTCTTCAAAGGCAACACTTCTATATATAGTTCACTGAAGGAGAAAACTAGTCGTTACAGATCTTCATCATGGTGGAACTGGACAGATTTGTCTTCAACTTTCCTCCATAAATCTTGCATGAGTAGGTGGATATTTGACTTGAGAGTTGGCATCATCATCTCAGATTTGGTGTGGCACTCATTTGAAAACCATGAGAGACGTTGGTATCCTAGAGTGGTTAAGGATACAACTACCAAGAGGAAGAGAATGATGGAGCCTCTCTTTTTCTCAAGAAGGTGTCAGCAAGGTGGAGAGATTTTGATGCCTTTGGAATCTTGCTCTTGTTCATTGTTTGAAAAGGAAAAAAAAGGTGGTATTGGAAGAGCAGAAAATAAGGTTGACATGATACACCTTTCAAATTTATCCTCATGTGATGCTCTTCTTCCATAGATAATGAGCTGCAATTATAAGCAAGTTCTTGGACTATTTTCTATTAATGGGTTGTTGCAAATAAGCTGAGAAGAGACATAATCATTTCTTCATTTGGGTTTGTCAAACATCAAACTTAATGAGATTTGGGCCAATATTATATATCAAATTTTAGAAGTGAAATGAGTGGGTATGCATGCAAGTTTATAGCACCAATTTGATGGAATAAAAGGGGTTAATGTCCAGTAGCTTGGCTTCAAAGAATAAGGGATAAAAACACATATTTAAGCTCCAATTTGCCAATAAAAAAGTAATTAAATGAAGTCCACATATATGAAACAATGGCTACACATTAACCTTGGAAGTTCATGACAATTAGAAGAGTAATTTAGTCGGTCACACAAACAAAATTATACAACTAAATAGATTGAAAGTCATGCTAGTTTCTGAAAAGGAACTTAGGAGCATTATATCAAACAACTTGGCATCAAAAAGAGAAAGGCATGTGCAGTAATTTACAAGTATTTTCAGCAAACACAAGGACATCGTGCATCGACAATTTTTCAATAAAATGGGTAGCAAAACAAGGACAATTCAATGCCACATATGACAGCAAAACAAGAACAAATACACAGCCTAAGCAGCCCTATTTTATGGCAGAAACGAAGGAGAGTTCAGTGAAGAAATGAACATATAAAAAGAGATAGTAAGAACAGTAATTTCAGCATTATATGGCAGCAAAACAGAGCAAGACATATAACAGAAACAGCAGCGTTTCAGCAGAGACAAATAGAGGTGTTTAACATGAAAGAGAACAGCATGAATATAGATGAAGAGTGAAGTGAAATGGCTGCAGAACAGAAACCAAAAAACAGCAAGAACAGCGTCCCAAACAGAGAAGAATTTCAGCAGAAATGAGCAGCAAAATTGATATGAAAAACATGCAATAAACTTCTCTCCATATGACAGCATAATTATGATGAATATAAAGCAGAAACAAAGGTGTTAAATTCAACTTAATTTTGACAAAATCGAATGGAGAAGATCAACCACAAGATGATTACCTTTCCTTCTATGATATCTTCCTTTCCAACCCTTCTTATTCTCTCCTCTTTCTCCTTTTCTTCAGCCATTTTTTCGCGTTTTTTCCAGCTGCCTTCTTCCCTCCTTTAGTGTTGTTGTCTTTCTCTCTCAAATACTATCTTTTTTTTTTTTTTTTTCTCTTTCGTACTTTTTTCTCTTTTTTTGATCCTTCCTTTTCCTTTAAAAGATTCTTCTCTTTCTTTATAGCTCTCTTTTATAGTAAAAAATTAAAGTTTTTTAAGAGAATTTTTAAAATTACTCATTAATTTTTCCAATTCTTCTCGTTTGGGAGTTTTTTATTGTATTGCATCTTGTTTTTTTTTTTTTAAAAAAATTTATTGTATTTTTTTCCTTTTTTCGATCGTTGATTTTCCTTCTTTTTCAATTATTACTTTCCTTAAGGTAATGAAATAGAGTTTCAAAGGTAGTTGGGTTATTTATTTCAACAAAATAATTAAAGCTAAAGAAAGCCGAGATGGAGAGTTCAAGAATACACGACCCAATTAGGGTTGAAGCACAATCTATTTTATTCTCCTTTACCACATGAACACACCAAATGAAGAAGATTTGAATGTATGACTATTAAATACCCTACTTATGAATATCTATGAAATTATGTGTGATTGTGTATCATCAACATTCAATGAACTTGACTTGCCTATAGAGCTTTTAAAGAAAAATAAACAAAATCTCATTCAGACTAATTAATTGACATTAAAAAATTATTTTAGAGAAAAATAAACAAAATCACATTAAGTAATTGCAATATACAATTAGTGAGAATGAGATCAATGAAAGGAAAAGAGCCTCCATAGAGATATATGTGTGGGATTAATTGTATAGAGGATTTTTGGAAAATCAAACTTATAATAGGAATTAGATTAAAGAAAAGTGAGAAAGTAAATTTCATGGACAAGCAAAGAAAATGAAGGATGATAAAATTTCCTCTACTGTAAGGGTACATGTTTATAAATTTTATTTCTCCCAGTAATACGCTTCATTGATGAATAGTTTTTTGTTTGTTGTTTTATATATAAGTCTTAGAGGCCTCAGTAAAAAAAAAAAAATTGTCAGGCTTGGTTTAGAAAAATTCAGTTAAACTATAGAAGAAAATAAAAAAGAAGTAAAATTTAACTTAAGTAGGTTTAAAATTTTAAAATTATTTGAAAAGGCATACAAGGCAAATTTTTTTTACTCTTATCCTAGTTATGCCTTAAGATATTCATTAAAGGTATTAAAATATTCTAATCACGTCCTTTGAAGAATGTATATTATTTGTTATTTGGAAATAAATCCATGCATGTACTTAATGGAAAAAGTATTTTCGAATTTCATTTTAATATTTTAATAAAATATAAGAAAAAGTTAAACATCATAAAAAATTTTCATTTATTTAATATCTAAGATTTCCTTCGCTATATGGTTTATCATCATCATTATTATTCTTTTCTTGATCTTCATATGGTTAGTTTGTTTTCTGTTCGCTCAACCTTCAAGGACAATTTGTGAAATTTATACTCTGTTTCTTGGATTCGTTGAAACTATTATTTCATTGTTGCTAGAGTTAAATGTAAAAAATAAAATTTATAATTATAGGTATTTATTAAAATTTGTAATAAAATTGTGACACATCGTCAAATTATTAAGTCTTTCAATATATATGTTTACATATTATAATTTTATTGAGAACATTTAATAATCTATCCATGGAGATTGTTGAGCGTGTGGATCCATGAAAACTAGTTTATTTGTGTATATGTTATACAGATTTTAAAGAAAATTAGTTTATTCTACTATATGTTAATACATTTTAAAAAAATGGCATTTGTAAGTATTAGTAAAAAAATTAAATTTAGTAATATATTGTGGTATAAAATATATAATAAATTGAAGAAAGTTTATAAATTTAGTTATATAAGTTTGATGAGAGAAAAGTAACCGACAATAAGCTCACTGTGGGGAAACCATCATAAACCACTAAATTATATATTGTTTTCTCTTGTTCTAATTTTGGATATGTTAAGTTATATTTATAATTCCTTATCAAAAAATTTAAGAGACAATTAATTAGTTAATTAATTAATTTTTTTGATCACTCCAAAGAATTGTTAGGCTTTGAAGAATAATTCATTAATTTTTTTATTTATTCTAAAAATATCACAACTTAAAAAATTTGATTTAAGTGATGGTTAATTAATTTATTCATTATTTTCCATATTGAATTCAAAGAAATTATGTAAATTAATGGTTTTATTACTTTTTTCATTAACTATGAAAAATTTATGCGTTTCAAAAAATTTTCAATATATATATGAGAAAGGTAAAAAATTATTGTATGAGAAGTGAGGGTTTGCTCAATAGAGTTTTCTGATCAATCAAATAAGCTCCCACATTAAAAGAAACCAACTTTATTGATATACTATTTTTTTCCACTTATTACACATGCCTTAAAAATATTAGTTTATTTTATTATATGTTAATACATTTTAAATTAATGGTATTTGTAAGTGTTAATTGAAAATTGAATTTAGTAATATATTGTGATATAAAGAAAACATAAGAATTTAGAGAAAATCTATAAAATTGGTTATGTTAGATTAGTGAGAGAATAGTAATGACAATAAGTTTATTGATATAGTACAATCATAAACCATTCAACCATATTTGTTTTTCCTTGTTTTATTTTTGAATCATGTCAAATTATATTTATAATTTTTAAAAAATTTAAATGACAGTTAATTAATTAATTTATTATTTTTCCATTGACTTCAAAAAATATTCGAATTTCAAAGAATTTTCAATTTAAGATGTTGGTTTATTAATTCATTATTTTTCTTATTTACTCCAAATAATTCTTAGACTTATAAGAATAATTCATTTTTTTTTTCATTTAGTCAAAAAAATTTCCACTATTCGAAAGATTTTTTATTTAAAAAGTGGTTAATAAATTTAATATTAATTCATTAATTTTTTTGTTAACTACAAAGAATTTATGCAAATAAATTATTTTATTATTTTTCTTGTAAATTAAAAAGAATTTACATACTTTAAAAAATTTATGATACATATATAAAAATAATAAAAAGTCATTGCAAGAAAATTTGGAAGTCTGTTCAATGAAGTCGCTCCTACATTAGACAAAATTTGCTTTACTTTTATATATAATAGATAACAAATATGGAAATGCATTGGCTGTTGGTGAAAAAGCCGCAAAAGGGTGAAGGCCTTCACGTTCCCACGAGACTCAAATAATTTTTATTACATATATTTCATTTTATACTCATATACATAGGTATAAGGCTTGTTTGATACGTTGTATTGTTGTCAAATTCTGAGTTTACGTTATTAGGTGGGTAAAATATTCTAACTTGAACCTAGACTCAGAATCGAGGTAGAATTAATTAAACTAAGACAAAATCATTAAACTCACTGTTTTTGACTTGTCACTACCAAGTTAGCATTTTTGCGACCAATCCACCTTTTTTTAGATACAATTTTATAGTGAGTCCAAAGTTGATGTGCTCTGATACACAGTCAATGATTTTGTATTTTAGATACAATTTTAAAGTCTTTAATTTTTAAATAAAAACGAAAAAGGGTTCGTTGTTTTAAAAATGCTCAATAGCATATGATTGAGTCTTTTGAAAAAATGTTTGTTCACATATCATTCTTTTGTTGTAAAACGCAGCACTGCCAGTAATTGGCGTTTTTCAAAGGCTTTTTTAAAGAGTTTTTAAAATCACAGGAATATGCAGAAACTAGTTTATTTGATGAGAAAATTAGTTTGTTTTATTATAATATTTATAAGTATTAAAAAAATTTTAAATTTAATAATATATTATAATATAAAGAGGACATAATAAATTAAATAAATGAACTCATTAAAAGAGTATTATTATAAATTATTTAATTATATATTATTTTTTATGTTAATTTTAGATAATATCAAATTATATTTATAATTTTTTATTAAAAAATTTAAGCAAAAATTAATTAATTCATTCATTATTTTTTTAATAAATTACAATATGTTTATGTAAATTAATAATTTTATTTTTTTTATTGACTACAAAAGATGTACATATTTCAAAAAGATTTTAAAATATCATTGCATAACAAGATTTGTTCAACAAAAGTTTCTTATGAGTTAATGAAATTTTAACGTAAAATAAATTTATTTTACCTATATATAATATATAAATTCTTAGTAGTTTTAAATTATTTTTTGGTGATTTTTAAAACCGCTGGTAAATTCTCCATACCTCACGATTTTTTCTTTCCTGGCGCCAAGCCGTACGTTCCCACTCAGTTTTTCGCGGTAGTTGGATTTGCTTCCCTTTGACTCACTCCCACTTGCTTCCCTCGCGATTTCGATCCGCCAACGTGCTCCGTCAAACTGCTCGTGATTTACCCGCCAAGTCTGTCATTTTTCTCCGTCCGGCCGCAACTCCTCGTAATTTCGTTCCGCCAGGTGGGTTTTCTCCTCCAATTTCTTTTTATTTTGAATCTTGATGTTCAGAGTTCGACTTCTCTGTTGGATTAGCGTACTCCATTACGACTTTGTTAGCTAGAAAATTGATGTTCAGAATTTGGTTTCTCCGTTAGTGTTTGGTTTTATTATTGGTTCCTGTTTCAATTTTTTTGGTTCGATTAATCTTGTATTGTGGGGTTTTCTTGTTCTTATTTTGTTTTCACCTTGAGGAGTTTTAGATATTCGTGTAATGTGGCAGAACAAAGACATTCGGTTTAAATAAGAAAGTGTCACAATGGAGTTCTCTGTTTAATGGATCGTAATCTCTGCTTTTAAAATCTTGCACCATCCATCCAATACTTATTCTCTGTTAATTATTTGTTCCATTTGGTCCTGAATGTGGCTCAAGATGGAAGGTAACATATACTTTTACGTGTTTACTGCGTACACCAAATCTATGGAGTTACTCGATGGCCAGAAAGGACAAAAGAAATATATGGAATTACTTAAGTTATTAGGAAACTATGAAGATTGCATCTTTTAGCAATAGTATTCCTATTGTTAAGTAAATAAAATATTAATAGCCACTATACTATGCATATTGTGAACCTTTTAACTATTACCTTATTGGTAATCTTACTTGTGTGCTTCCTAATCATACATTTCTCTTTGGAGTAACGTTATATGGTGCCTAGTACCGATGTGCACTATTGTCTGCAATGGTTTTGCTTGCACTTAATAGACACGCAAAAGCATAAGAAATGCATGGAGAAACACAAAAGTAAGGATTTTGTCAAGGTGCAGATGAACTAGTTAGAGTGAATTTTCTGTCAGTTGTGAATATTGTTGGTGTTTATTCACTGTACCACTTTGGCTTGAATTTTGCATTTCTAGTTTTTTTTTTTTTTACTTTTTCAATATTATTGTTTAAGACATTGAATGATGCAAATATTCCAAGTATGTACTTGTTATTGATTCTCTAAAATGTATGTTCTGTTGGGAAAAAGGTGGTATGAGTCACGTTGAACAACGCTGTCCTTAGAGATATTTCATGAACACACAATTTTTCCTCAGAATTAAATAGACCCTTCTAAGAGATAACTTGGAGCATAAGTTAGCAAGAAGAGAGGAGATGAGAAGCTATGATTGTTGTGTTTGTAACCCAAAGATATGCTTGATATTTATAGGAGAGAAAAATTAGTCGTTAAAAACTAACCGTTATAAAATAATTTTATATAATACCTCTCCAAAATAATATGAGACTTCTTTTGAAATACCTATACTCATATTTTTCAATAATCCCCCACATATTTCAAAAGAATCATTTAAAAGAAAAATTTACTTGTAAAGAAATCTCTGGGTTAAATACAAGAGTGTAATAGTTTCGAATCTGGTGTCTTTTGGATTATAAACCAGACCTAGATTGATAAAACGTAACTCACAAAGTTATGGTGAAGTTTAAAACTTCTATGAACCATAAACTCTTGTTTGAAGTTAGAGATCTTATTATTCATATTACACATCTCCACAATTCTTGCTATTATCACAGTTTTGTATTTTAATCAGTCATGTGCGCGCCTGGTAATTCATGAGTGCTCTAGAGATTTTGCCAAGATCTCATATGAGCGAGCCCACTCCACACTCATATAGGTGATTTCATTAAGTGTATCTACAATGAATACACCACCCAGAAGGGATATGAAAATCATTAAGAGCTTTGTGTTCATCCTCCCAATTAATGCATTCTAGCACTTTCTCCCATCATAGGAAGTGACAATAATTAATAGTGCTAGCAGACTTAACAGTTAATTTGTTATTACCCATATGAACCTTCTTCATGGGATCTTCAATCACAAAGGTTGGGTTACCATCACTGTTAATTTCAAATTGGCTTAAGTCTCATTCCCCTCGATGTTTCAAGGATTAATTTTCTTGCCAAAGGTTTTGTCAGAGGATCTACTAGATTCATCTCTAATCTCACATAATTGATCGATATCACATTATCTTTCAGCAACTGCTTAACCACATTATGTTTTAAACGGATATGTCGACTTTTACCATTGAAAGTTTTATTATTAACAATAGTTATTGTCGCTTGGCAATCACAATGCATTAACACAGAAGGAGTTGGTTTTACTTCTAATGGTATGTTAGCTAAGAAATTTCTTAGTCACTCTGCCTCATTACCAGCCAATTCCAAATCAATAAACTCTGACTCTATAGTGAATTTTGCTATAATAGTTTGTTTGGCCGATCTCCAGGTTACTGCACCACCACCAAGGGTGAATACATAACCACTAGTGGATTTTGTCTCGTCTGAATCTGAGATCCAATTAGCATCACTATATCCTTCTAATACAATGGGATCCACTATATATGATACCATAGTTCATGGTACCTCTTAAATATCTCGTTAATTTAACCAACGCAGCCCAATGATCACGATTTGAGCTATGTGTGTATCTACTTAATCTACATACTACACAAGTTATAACAAGTTAGGTGAAGTTTAAATGCAACTGACTCCCAATAATCTGCGCATACTCAGATTGAGCAATGGATTCTCCTTTATTTTTCTTTAGTTGAATGTTAGGATCATATGGAGTGTACGTCGGTTTGTCATCGTAATGACCAAACTTTCTCAATAATTTTTCAACATAATGTTTTTGTGTCAACAATATACCATCATCATTCCAAATGATCTTAACACCTAGAATCACTTTAACTTCACTCATATCTTTCATATCAAACTAATATGCTAGAAACAATTTTGTTTTATTCATAATATTCATGCTAGTACCAAAGATCAACATATTATCTACATATAAACTGATAATAGCATAATCATCATTCTCAAGTTTTGTATACACACATTTATCTACTTCAACAGTAGTGAATCCATCATTAGTTAAAACTTAATCTAATTTATCATGCCATTGTTTTGGTGCTTGTTTCAATCCATTCAAGGATTTAAGAAGTTTGCAAACTTTGTTTTTCTATCCTAAGACAACACAACCCTTAGGTTGCACCATGTAGATTTCTTCTTCCAAATCACCATTTAGAAAAGCTGTTTTAACATCCATTTGATGAATAAAAAGTTTGTAAGTTAAGGTTAAGGCCATCAAAAGTCTAATAGATGAAATTCTTGTAACAAGAGCAAAAGTGTCAAAATGATCAACATCTTTTTTTTGAGTAAAACCTTTTGCTACTAATCTTGCTTTATATTTATCAATAGATCCATTGTGATTATATTTTCTTTTAAAAATCCATTTACTACCTATAGTATTTGCTCCTAAAGGCAAATCTACCAAAATCCATGTTTTATTTTTTGTAAGAGAATCAATTTCAATTTTAATTGCTTCTTTCCAAAGTTGTGCATCAAGAGATACAATAGCCTCATAATAAGTTGAAGGATCATTTTCTACAAGATAGTATAAAAATCATCACCAAAGGAAGTCTCTTTCCTTTGTCGTTTACTTCTTCTCAAACCTTAGGTGAATTCTTAATGTTTTTTTCATTGACTATGAGTGAATGTGTGAATGTAGGTGTATTAGAAATTTTATTAATTTTCAAAGGAAAAGTATGCTAAAAAAAACTCAATATTCTTAGTCTCTATTATGGTATTAAAATCAAGAACATCACTTTTCATGACAAGTAATCTATATGCAACACTATTATCAGCTTATCCAACATGTAATTAGAAGTTTTAGAGCTTATTTTCCTTTTCTTGGGATTGGGTAACATCACTTTAGCTATACACCCCCACACTTTTAAGTTGTTTAGGTTAGATGTATTCCCTTTCCATAATTCATATGGTGTTTTATCATTTTTCTTATAAGGTAATTCTATTTTGTAAATAACATGCAGATAACAGAGCTTCACCCCAAAAATTATTTAAAACTAAAAAGCTAACTAACATAGCATTCATCATTTCTTTTAGAGTCTTATTTTTCCTTTCTACTACACTATTATATTAAGGAGAATAAGGAGGAGTCATGAATTATTCCTTCTTTCTCACAAAATTCATTGAATAATACATATTCACATCCTCTATCTGACCTCACTTTTTTAATTTTCTTAGCTAGTTGATTTTCTACTTCAGCTTTATATAAAAGAAACGTGTTAAATGTTTCATTTTTATGTCTAAGTAAGTACACCTTAGTGTATCTTGAAAATTATCTATAAATGTTATATAATAATTTTTCCCACCTCTAGTCATTGTTTATTTTACATCTCCTAAGTCTGTATGAATTAAATTAAGTAATTCGATTTCTCTTTGTACATTAAGAAGAGACTTATTAGTTTGTTTAGACTCAGCACAAGTCTCACATTTGTTTAAAATTGCGTTATTAATTCTAGAAATTAAATCAAGATTTTGTATTTTCTTAATGTAAGAGATACTAACATGTCCTAATCTAGCATGCCACAAATCTACAAAGTTAATCAAATAAGCAGAAGAAGATGCATTCTTGTTTATAATTTCAAAAATACTGAGTATAAAGAGTCTCTGATTACAATAACATTTGCCAACAAAAACATTGTTCTTTGTCATTATAATCTTGTCAGATTTAAATGACATTTTAACCCCAGCCTTTCCTAGCAAAGCCGTAGAGATAAAAGTTGCTCTGATGTTAGGTACATGCAGCACATCATTAAAGCCTAAGGTCTTGCCAGATATGTGCTTGAGAAGAACCTTACTTTTTCCTAGAACATTTGTAGTTCTTGAATCACCAAGGTATACATGTTCTTCTCCGTCTCCCCCTGTAGTGTAGGAGGCAAAGGCATCTTTGTTTGCACAAATATGCCTAGTAGCACCAGAGTCTACTACCCATTCTTTTACATTGGCTACCATGAGAGCATGAGAAATGACTGCAGCAATTATGTCATCTCCTTGAACCAAATTTATATTTGGCTTTGGAGGCTTGTCATTTCTTACTCTCTTCCTACATTGAGCAGCATGGTGACCTAGTTTCCCACAAACAAAATAATCTCCTTTCTTTTTAAAGGTGGGATTATATTGCTTAGGCTTGTAATCAGTTTTCTTTTTATCATACCTTTGTTTGTGCAGATTTTCTTGTACCAAGTTTGCCTTTGTGGTCATTTCTTTTGCTTTCGCAGCTTTGAGTTCTTTTCGATTTTTGTCTTCTATTATAATGTTTTTTTCCTCAATCATCTCCCATTTGTAGTGGTTGTTTATAACAAATTTTTGCTTTCTAGCATTCTCGGTAGTACATTTGAGAATTATTGATTCCTAAATTTTGTTGGCTTCCTCGTATGTGCAAAATACATCGAACAAGTCATTAGACAAAGTGCTAATTATTGTATGTCTACATACCTTGTTTGCATATGTTCAAAACTCCAATGTTTTTGCATCAACTGTTGATGATGGCATTGGGTCAGTAAGGGTTGAAGCAACTCCATGCATATCCAAAGTAGAGAAAATAAGCTCTTGCCATCTTTGAAAGTTTTGTCTGTCATACACTTGAATTTTTGATATATTTAGAAATGGTTTGGCATAGGGAATAGATGAAATGACTAGAATAGTCATAGCTCGCTAAGTGGAGGTTGCAATGGTAGTTGACAGTGCAAAATCACCAGAGGTATTGGTAGCAGCATTAGTGGTGTCCATATTCCTAAGATTGTTAGGAAATAGGTAGTCTGAGTCATGTTGAAAAACGCTGTCCTTAGAAATATTTTGTGAACACACGAATTTCTCCCAAAATTAAACAAACCTTTCTAAGAGATAACTTAGGAATAGAAGCTACCAAGAAGAGAGGAGAGAAGAAGCTTTGATTGTTGTGTTTTGTAACCCAAAAATATGTTTAATATTTATAGGAGAGAAAAATTAGCCATTAACTAACCGTTAATTAGTCGTTAGAAACTAGTCGTTATAAAATAATGTTATATAATATCTCTCCCAAATAATATGAAATTTCTTTTGAAATACTCGTACTCATATTTTTCAACATGATCTAAATGCATTCAATTGAGAATTTGGAATCTGGATGTTCTATGGTTTCAAATGTTTTTAATTTCACATTTCTGGACAATGTAGAGAGGGAAGGTGAGAAACTCTAGTAATTTTAATAATATATATTTTACTTTTGCTTTGCATTTAAAGGTATAAAATTTCGCCTCTATCTATGATCCCTATATATATCACTTCTGTTGCCAAAGGTTGTTATCTTTGTGTACTGAAAGACAAACCTGACCTTACTGCTTTTACTGCAATTTAATGGTGTAGTATAGTAGTAGTAGAAACGTAGTTATAGGCATCTGCATTTGCTGTAATATTTATGATTATAATATTATTGACCTGTGAATGGAAGATGTTTTTCTGTAAAACTGAAATTGCTGTAATAATTATTTACCGCGATAGTTCCCTTCGAGTTTGTGTTGGTTTCGATTTGGGATTTTGATTTGCTGCTTTGTTCTCTTATAGCCCTCTTTTCTTATTTTTTAAAGATTTGATTTGCTGAGTAGCTGTTGGTTTAGTTCCTTTTATCACGTTGGGTCCCTTCGTATTTCTTTGTTTTTGGTATTTCGATTTCTTGTTCCTGTCGGTTTAGTTCATGGGGTTATTTAGATTTCAAAGGTTTAGCTTGTTTTGATTTTTGTGGGTTATTTTAATTCCATATAATTTGTTCTTCATCCCTTGTAAGTCATTTGATTTGGGGGTGTTTCTGTTTGATAATAGTATTATTGTGGGTTCTTACTGCCACAAGTGGCGATGGGCTTTCATAAACTGCATGTATCTACAATTTATTTTTTCCGTCAACATATTAGTTGCTTCTGATTTAGCTGAGGGGCCAATTTAATTAAGAACTTGTATATATGAGACCTTAGAGCATGGTGGACGTAGTTTCCAACCATTGCAGGTATGGTTTCCTATAAGCTGTTAGCTATGAAATGCCAATTTAGTGTTTTATTATGTTTTATTCATATCTGTTAGCTTTTCATCATTTAGGAATTACTCACAACTTGCTGCCTTTAAGTACATTATGTGTAACTTGATGAGTTTAGCAGTCTATCAAGCAAGCAATTAGGATAAATTTTCTTGTTCTGGTAAAACTCAATCCGTGTGCTATACCACTAAGTTAGATTGGTCAAAGTCTTGAATGAGACTGATGGAGCCATAAGCACCACAACTAATAAACATTGATCGAGCCATGATTCAAGTTGCAATTATATTGAAACAGTTATCTTAATTTGTATCTTTTTGGGTGGTTATGACCAAATGGGTTGTCTCATTATCAATCATAGTCTCACTATTAATTACTGTCACTGATTGATTTGGAGAATGAAGAATCGTGTATACAACTAGTTTCTTAACTTCCAACCAAAACAAAAGAAACACAACGACGCACTAATCATGCTTGATTTTCATTCGCGATATGCTTTTTGTGGAACCCCATGCATTTGTCTAAATCTCAACCCCCATCAAATTGGGAGTAGTTAATGGAACCCCCGTGCTAAAAGATGAATTTATTGATGAAATAACAGAATACTTTCCCCTAGGCAAGAATGTAATACATCCATACTCAGAAAATGAAGTCAATACACACAAGGACCACACTGCGCAATACACGAAATAAAGAAACAATACAGAAACCTGAGATAATCTGCTATTCGAGAGGCCAGACACTCCCTGGACAGTTCCCAAAATTTTCCTCTCTCTCTCTTTCTCCCTTTGTCCCCCTCTGTTATCTTTTCCCTGGCCCCATACATAACAGTAACAATAACTTCCTCAAAGAACCACCCAACTGCCACTTCTAACCAGATTCCTAATAACTTTCTCCATCCCTTGTTTATCTTTCCTGACATACACATGCCTCTCTTCGGGCCCATCGGGGTCCGGGTCCAAATTTAACTAACTACTTGTTAGAAATATCAGCAAAATCATTCAACAACATTATTCAACCTTTTCACCAACACTTGAACATATATATGTTAACTTGACTTTTTAATTTAAATATTATAATTTTAAAAAATTAATTTTTGAGATCCTGATATGACAATATTATTACATTCAAATGTTTAAAGTGTACAACTAATTTGTCGACATAAATGACAAATTTAATCTAACATATTTTTTTAAAAATTTATTAGAGGGATTTACCAACAATCCCTCGTTACAATATATGAGATGGGCCGTGTTGGTGAGGCGGGCTCCCCATATATATAACATAATATATATTATATATTTATATTAAAAAGTAAAAAAAATTATGATATTTGTGAGCATTATTTTATTTAATATATAAAGTAAAAAAATTTACATTAACTAAAAATTTATTTTTAATTTATTGGTTTAATTGTTAAATTATAAAGATATTGCTTGAGTATTTTAAGTTTAGATTTAATTATTTGATATATTTATTTGTATTTTTTTATCATTTCAATTATTATTTTACAATTATTATTTTACTTTACAACCATATAAAATAAACATATAAATTTAAATCATTATAATTTAGTATTTTTCTATCAGAAGATTTAGATGGAACAATAGAATTATTTTTTAAATACCTTAAAGCAGTAATTATGTATTTCATCATGCATTTATAATTTTATTTATTGACCAAATGGTTTGGATAAATTTATATGAGTTATGTGGCAAATTTAAAGTGTGAAAAAGTATTGATATATTTGAAGTTATAGTTGATAATATTTATATATGAATGGATGTGACTATTATATTTTACTTTGAATAATAATATTATTAAATTATACATTTTTTGTTTTGTTTATAATATTATATATTTGAATTAAGTTAATTGATTTCCTGCATTTTATTTTAATTTTTAAACCATAACTTTTAAGGTAAGTTATGATAATTCATGTCTTGTGCAATTATTGATGTAATCCATGCTTTAAAATTTGTAATTAAGAAAAGTAAAATTTGCAACATAACTCATATAAATTTATACAAAACATTTAGTCACTAAATGAATTAGTATCAACGTATGATGAAATACAAAATTATTGCTCTAAAGTACTAGTGCTATTGTGCCATCCAAATCTCTTGATAGAAAAATATTAAAATATAATGATTAAAATTGATATGTTTATTTTATAGGTTTGTAAATTAAAATAATAATTGAAATGATAAAAAAAAATACAAACAAATAAATCAAATAATTAAATTTAAACTTAAATATTTAAGTAATATTTTCGTAATTTAACAATCAAATTAGTCAAATTAAAAAATAAATTTCTATTTAATGTAAGATTTTTTTCTTTTCTTAACAAATATATTAAATAAAACAATTCTCACAAATATCATAAATTTTTTTTTATCTTTTTAATATATATTTTTATTAATATATAATTTGTAATATATATATACACACACACACAGAGGGGGCACGCCTCAACGACATGCATCCATCCCATATAAAGAGGAAACCCAATGTAATGAGAGATTTTTTAATAATGTTGGCGAATCCCTCTAATAAATTATTTTAAAAGAAATATGTTAGATCTGATTTATCAATTATATTGGCGAATTAGTTATATACTTTAAATATTTAGATATAATAATATTGTCATATTAGGATTTGAAAAATTATAATATTTAAATAAAAAAGTCTGTTACCCTCTTCCATTACTCAGCTGATTTTGACAAGTGCTCACTTTTTGTGAGTAATTTCCGAATATAGCCCATGACAGAGACATGTACGGTTTCTGGTTATGGATTCTTTTAGAGATGGTAGGTGTTGCAAGCCAATACACTCGCACAAATAAGGAAACGGGTTGATGCAGGTAAAGTAAATATAGCTAGAGACAAGGAGCATTCAAAAAATGAGAGAGGTCATTAATGATGAGTGAACAAATTGAAGCACTTTATTGTCAGCGTAATTAGCATATATATTAATTAATAATCAATAATATATGCATAGGCTGCAGTGTTATATATAAATATGCCTTTCAGCAATAGCAAAGGAGATCTGAGGGAACCAGGAATCAATTTTGCAATGCGGTCCTCTCTCTTTGAATTAATTAATTTTGTTCATTTTTAATTTGGGGCTATATATATATATATATATAATGTTGTCTTTGGGGTAGATTGGCCATGATTATTATTGGACTAGGTACTCCTGATTCATGTTTTAAAATTGAGTCCTTTCTAAACCCTTTTACATCTCCAGCTTGTGTGATCAATATTTTATTCTGTCTGATCAAATTCCCTTGTTTCAAACTTCAAAATTTGTGCTGCCAAATTGGTTTTGTTTTGTTTTGATACTGTTTCCTTTTAATTGTGTGAGTATGACCTGATCACTTTTGATTCCTCTTTATTGTTACACTGGACTTATTCCTGTACCCATTGTCTCTACTCCAAAATTTTATACGATGGAGTATAATATGTATTGTGTGTTGTGTATATACATATGTTAGACCTATAATTTACATGATTTAATCTAACTGATATCAAAATTTGACGTTGTGATTTGAGTTGTCTTCGCAAATTCTTGGACTTTGTTTAGAATTTTACTATATATATTTGATAATGCCATTTCCGTGAAAGAATCATATAACCCCAAACAGTAAAAGACTTGAAGATGAGAAGTTTGGTGGCAATATTGGATGTCTTTGAAACAAACGTGTGTATCCTTAATACGTACAAATAAGTACAGAATTTTGTTGTGAACCTGTGATGTGCTTGATCTTCCAAACTTAATCACAGAAAATGTGCTTGTGTGCTTCACAGTAATTAATAGATATGGTTAAAAATATGTTAGTAATTCATCTTAATGCAGATATATGCTCTAAAAACTGTGTGTTGAATAGGATTCCTAGTAAGGTAGTTTTTATAACATCTTTTGAACTATGGATTGGTAGGGAGCTCAATTTAAGGTGCCTGCATGTTTGGGGTTGCTAGGAGTGTACAACCCATAAGAAAAGTAACTTAATGCAAGGACAATCGGTAGATATTTAATTGGTTATCCAAAAAAATTTAGGGCATATATTTTATTATTCTAACCATAACACAAGAGTTGTTGAAATTCGAAAGTTTATTAAAAATGGTGAAACCATTAGAGGTGGACTTCCATGCAATGCGGAAATTAAGAAATTAAAAATGCAAGTTCCATTAATTTGTACTTTTTTAAAGTAATTATTCTTCAAATTGTTGAATCACATAACAATGAAAAGAACAACATATTAATGATCCCATTGTTTATAATGAACCTATAATAGATAAACTATAATTGATAATATTAAGAAGAACCAGAAAGGGAATAAACACTAACTATCTCAATTGATTATGTAGTTTATTGCAAGAGTCAAAAGTTAACTTAAAAATTAATGATGATCTAGTTTTGTTTTCACAAGCTATGAATAGGATAATGTTGATAAATGGTTGAATGCCTAGAAGGGATAGTTAAAATTTGTGGAACATAATAATGTATGAGACTTTGTACAGTTGCCTAAGGGCTGTAAGAGAGTCGGATGCAAATAGGTCTTTAAAACCAAACGTAACTCTCATGCCAAGCTCGGATGTTATAAGGCCAGATTTGTTGCTAAAGTTTTACTTAGAAGGATTTGTTGACTATAAGAAAACATTTTTACAAGTATCCAGAAAGACTTTTTCATAATTATCATGGCATTGGTGGCTCATTATGATTTGAAGTTACATCAAATGGATGTAAAACTACATTTCTCAATGGAAATTTAGAGTAAAAAGTTTACATAGACCAACCAATAAGATTTTTTGTTGAAGGAAAGTAATGTGTGGTGTGTAAATTAAAGACATCAATATATAAATCTATGCATGCTTTCAAGCATTGATATCTTAAGTTCAATGGTACTGTTGTTACCTTTGATTTAAAGAAAACATCATCAATCGATGAATATATCCAAAGGTTTGGGGGAATAAGTTTATATTTTTTATTTTATATAGTGATGATATGTTGCTTACTGCCAATAAATTCCTTATTGCATATATTGTTACAAGTTTAATGTATGCAAAGAAAGTTCTTAGATACATGCAAGGAATCAAAGATCATATACCTTTGTAAATATTTGAATTTAGCTCCGTAGATATAAGGGAATCCACTTGTATAAGATTATATAATGAAACATGAGTTTGTGGCATACTTTGATAATACTACTTATAATTTACGATTATGAAACTTTATTTCAGAACTTAGAATTGTTGACAATGATTTCATAGCTATCCTCATATAAGAATGACAAGTATTTCAAGGTGCTAAATATATTGAATTGAAATATCTTGTCATTAAAGAAGAAATTCATAAACATATAGAACATATTCACACCAATTTAATTATAGTTGACCTTTTAAAAAGAGGGTTACCGTCCAAGACATTTAAGGATCATGTCATAAATATGGGCATTATTGATAATAAGGATTGTTGAACATTATTGTTAATGTCTTAAGTGTTTTGACACTTACTTATTTATTAAGTAATGTATACATGAATGAATTAGAATAATGATAAAAGGTTTTATCTTTATTAAGATATTATATTGGGTCAATTATACGCTTCTCACTTATATCATAATAAGGAGAAGATACTTGTATAGTAGTACATGGGAGTACGTTGAATAAATGATGTACAACTACCTGACTCATTAGTTCTTATCTTAATCTACAACGAATGATGTAATTAATGTATGAGAACTTAATCAATTATGTGCATATTATGATTTATTTAACCATGAATGAAGGCAATATCACATGAGCTAAGTGAGAGAAGCTAAGACTTGACTCACGTAATCTTGATTAAATAATTAATTAGTTAAATAAATAATTGTTAAATGGGCTAATTTTTAATTAGTTAATTGAGCAGGTTTATCTGTAACTAACTACTTAATGGGATTGATTAATAAGTAGTTTATCTGATGATTTGAAACTTGGAAGTTATCAAATAATAAAGAACTATAAGATAATAATAGTTATATGATAGTGAATGTTTGCCTGGAAACTGGTTCCTATCTCTGCCTACAATTAAGGGTTATATACTCCCTCCTTATTGATTGCTAATGCACATAAATTAAGGGAAACAAGAAGATAGAAACACATAGGCTTTGTTTGAATGTTGTGTTTAAAAATAGTATTTTGTTTTCAAAAATAAAAAATAAAAAAATTATTTGGTAATTTATTTTTTATCAATTGTTCTAAAAACTTAAAATACAGAAAAATGCATTTTAGAATTAAAAAACAAGAAGTTTTAGATGTTTTCCCTTGCTTCTCAAAATTGTTTTTATCAATAGGAAATTTGTAATTCTATAAAAAATAATTCAAGTAAGGTTTTAGCTTAGGTTTGAATAAGTTTTGAGATCCAACCTAGCTGATTAGTAAGTAATTGGACCAGATTACTTTTTATTTTTATGAAAAAAACATTTTTTTAGAACAACATTTTTTTAAAAGAAAATTAAATAATTAAAATTTAAAAAGAATTAACATTTTTAAGATGAAAAAAACTTATATAAAGTTCTTTATATCTTTAATATGTTGTTTTCTAATCATAACATAATAAGTGTTTGGTTGTCCAATAATATCATGACACCTGTATGGTTATTGCAATTAACTATTTTATTTTTAAATTAAACTACATATTATTATTAATTAATTCAACATTTGTCATATTCTAATTAGATAACTGTATAGCAAAAATATAAGAAATTGCATATAAGTTGAGTATTTTAAAGATTTGTCATGAATAAAATTTATTATAAATAAAATAAATTAATATTAAAAAATAATACTTGGGTTTTGAATGAACTCGTTATCTAACTTAACTTAATTAAAATACATACGCGCATGCATATGCATCTGTATGCACAAATATAAAGATATATATAATAAAATTGTGATATACATGTGCATACACATACATGTGTATACAAGTAAGCATGCATATACGTATATATTAAGCATATTTAATACACACTATGAACACCCTGTCCTAAAATAATAAAATTAAAAAAACTTAAAAACTAAAAATTGAAAAATATTAACATAATTATGAAAGAAATATAGTAAAATAACATGAAAACATTAATAATATTTCATATTTTCAAAATTCCAAAAATAAAAATATAATGATTGAAAATCCATAAAAGAAGAGACAAAATAAAATAAAAATAAATAAATAAAAGCTAGAAAATGAATAAAGGGGATTTATCATAAATAGGCTGATATATCCAACACTAGATCTCACAGTCTAGCACTAAAAGGATGAAGCAAAAGATAAGTCAAAGTCAAAGTCACTTTCTACCCTCTGACCAGAGACGAAGATGCAGTGATGGTAAGCCGGGGTTGTTGCGTTGAAAGCTTGCAACGTCGAGCTTGTTTGGTTCTCACGACAAAGAAACTCGAGGAAGATTAAAAGGAACCGGAGAGAGCAAGCTGTATTCGAGGAGGATGCAGATACCTGGAGAAGAGAGCGTGGAAACCGACATGAGAGTAGTTTGACTCTATTCATATAAGGAGACTTGAAAAGACCATAAGGTGGCATCAAGAGAGGCGTTAGGAAAAAGTTAGAGAATTCGGTTCGGAAGGAGGAGAGAAAAAAAAAAAAAAAAAAAAAGATGGTGGAGATTAGAGGAGCTCTTCCTATGTCTTCACTACACCGAACAGCATAAGAGGGAAGAACAAGAGAGCTGATAGACGACGAGGAAGAGGAACTGAAAGACTTTGAGGGGAGCTGCTCTAGTGTTGGAGGTCCGAAACAGAGGCAAGTAGAGATAGAATCCGAGAGGAAAACGAGAAGAAGTTCTCAGGAGACTTTGGAACAGGGTGGATTCTGGTTTACCTTGTAAGAGAAAAAAAACAGAAAGAAAAAAAAGACCTAGAGAAGAGAGCTTCGAAGGAGAAAAACTTAAGTAAGAAGAAGAAGAAGACGAAAGGGGTTCCTGTTTTCGTGCTAAAGGAACAGGGATCTGAGAGGGGGGCTAAATGGAAGAAAGAGAAGCACTCTGAGGGAGATAATAGTCCGAGAGAGAGGGAGAGAAATCAAGAGAACGAAAGAGAGGGTTAGAGGAGTTGAAAACCCAAACAAAAAGTGGGACGTTAAGAGAGCTGGGTGAGAACTGAGAGACGTGGAGAGACCAGCTGAGCAAAAGAGGAAAGCTACAGAGAGAATATGAACAAGAAAGGACCAAATAGATATGAGAAGTCCCTGCTTTTATGGCTGTGAGGCAGAGCACGACAAAAGAAGGGAACGGGGCAACAAAGGAAGAGTGAAGTAGATAACCTCTGCCATGACCGAAACAAATGACTACGGAGAATCCAATGGCTGAGATTTAACAAGAGAATCTGCAATAGAAATCTCTACTGCAGACAATCCTGATTCGAAACAAACAGGGGTGAACGTTCTAAGCCAGAGAAAAAACAGTAGAAGCGAAAGGAATAGTGAGGAAGGTGAGGCTGGGCAACAAGGAAAAGGGAAGCTTCAGTTCATTCCTTTTGACAGATGGAGGTAAGGATTATGCCTTACTGAGATGCTCTAGCTTATGGGTTAAGATCTTCGACATATCCCCCTAGTACTCAGAAATGGCTTGGGTGGACATGTTCTGAACAGTTGAAGTAATTGCTAGCCTTTCTTTTGGGACCCAATGTCATTATTTTCGCGGCCGGGAGTGCGAGTTATGAATTGGAGTATCTGAGCATAAGAACGTGCTTAGTTTAACATGTTGATTGCGTTATTAGATGCTGCTTTTTTCTTATTTCCCTGCTCATGACAAGCATAAAGATGATACTTTCTGATCGTGTAGTACTGAATACTTTGCTGTCATTCCTCCTTTGCATATTACATTTAAATTTTAAAGTAGTATTTATAACTTGGTCATTGTTTTAATGCATTATAAAATTAGCATGATATGATTACTTGTAGTTCACTTGTTGATTAATGCTTGACCTGTTAATATTCTTTTCCACGTAGGATACCAAATGTGCGACATATGAAATAATAATAATAATAATAATAATGAATAATGATAATAAGGAGAAAAATAACAATTAATCAAGGTTTCAATAGTTAAAAAAAAAAAGAAGATAATGTTTTGTTTAATAATTAAATACTTGTGTTTTTTTCTATTTTAATAAAATAAAGGTTAGATTTTCGAGCTTAAAAAATCACACAAATAATTTATCTTTCCATCCTCTATTTAGTATCCTCATACACTTTGAAATTAAAGAATAAAGGTCGTATAAGATTATCAGTCTCCTTATATTTTAAAAATTAATATGCATTTTTTAAGATAAATAAATAATACAAATAAATAGTAATAAAATCAAATAGTTTCTAGAAGTTGTATGAGACTATTAATTTCCACAAGCATTGTGATGGTAATTAGTATAAGTCATGTGAGACCTTGAGCTTTCTAGACTTTGAAAATTAATATCAAATTTTCAAAAACATAAAATGTGAAATAATTTTTGTATTATAAAAATAATAATTCATTTTGATTTTTGTTTAAAAGTGGTTGTATGAGCTCATTAGTCTTTTCAAGCACATAAAAAGTTAAACAAAATAATCTTTCTTCAAGTTTTTCAATTTGTTGGCCACTGCATGAGAATGTTAATCACCTTAAACATTTGGGAATTGATGACAGTTTATTTGCCTATAATTCACAAAAAACAAAACCTTTGGAAAATTAAAGCAAAAATCCTAATTTGAAAAATCCTAAAAAATATAAATCCAAAAACCCCAAAAATATTTCCCCTTAATAATTTTATTTCTCTTTGAAATTAAAAATAAAAAATCCAATTTCAAAAAATTCCAAAAAAATATAAGTTCCAAAAATCCTAAAAACCTTTTTACCTCAATAGTTTTGGCTCTTTCATAAATCTAAAATAAAAAATTCCAACCTCAAAAATCCAAAAAATATATAAATTCAAAAATTCAAAAGTTAAAAAAGGGGAAAATGAAAAAAGCTAGAGAGTGAAATCACATTACTTTCGTAATTAAAACACATTAGCCAATTGTCAAGCTTGTTTTGTTTATGAAAATCAAATTGATTCTTGCTATCTCATTCTTTTCACAAAAATTAAAAGATATCAACCAACTGTCATGCATTTTTAGTCAAACTATATGTATTTTGATTTTTATCACTAAGTATGTAGGTCTTAAGCTCTCTTCTTATGTCAAGTTCACCCTTTGTAAATAACTTTTTTTATTAACTCTGTTTCTATTATCTCTGTTTAGTTTGCATGTGTTTTGATACTGGTAATTGAAATAAAATTAAGGTCATATTACATTCATTTCACTTAATAGTTTAAGTTAATTGTCATTACGAATGAGTGTCATAAGGTATCTAACACCTTCCCCATAATTAAATAAACTCTCGAATTCTTCTTTGTTTTTGCAGATTACTTTGCCTTTTCTTTTTGTTTTAAATTACATTTCCAAAGTTCTTCTTTCAAAATTTGGATGGCAACTACTAAATAAATCGATTATTAAATTATATTGGAAGTCCATTTGTTTCACTTTTCTTTTCATACAATTCGTGTTGTGTATAACCAGATTGTCAGGTGAGACAATACAAACAAATACATATAACGAATATGTAGCATCAATACATACGCACACGCACCAACACACACGAATGCATGCGTCTAAGTGCATCAATTTAAATGGAATTATAATTATAATTCTACATTACAAATTTAATTCTTAGTACTAAATAAGGTCTTAGGCATTTTCAATACTTGTTTTTGAATTATTTTTTTAAACACTGTATATTTTAATTTTAAATGTGTTTCTAAAAATAAAGGATTCAAACAAGTTTTTTAAGTTTTTATTTTTAAAAATTATTCTAAAAACAACTTTACAAAATTGTTCTAAGAGTATAACAACAAATAATAGAATCAAATAAGCCTATATTCTCTCCTCTTAGAGTTCTCTTTTATGTTTTAGGAATCTAAAGATTTATGTCAAACTAAAACAATTGAGTAATGGATAAGGTATGAATTCTTTGCTAAATTGATAATATATAATATATGACATGAAAACTTACGAGTTTTCAAGGTCTAGTACATTATAATTAATTAATGATTTTTATCGTCAATATTAGATAAAAATTAAAAAAAAAAGTTGCATTCAATACCTCGCTAGATTTTTTCAATCTGAGGATTTCTTTTCAAATATTCATGTAATGTTGCAAATTGTTGAGACTTCTAGATCACCGTTACAAGGGACGTGGGTCTCTGCTGGTCGAATGAGAGGATAAGTCCATCGCTATTTGATAATGGAGACAGAAAGTTTTAATATTTGGTTTGAGGGTTAATGGATTAATGGTCCTAATGGAGGTCACTGCAGTGATGTGGCCCATATTGTACAACAGTTTTAGAAGGTTTTAAATTTGTATCTTACATTGTGAGTGAGGGGGGGTTGTTCAACCAATACATTAGTTCCTGCATCACAAAAATTAATTGCGTTGACTTTGTACCAAGATATATTTAATGGGAAGGACAGAGTAAAGGGACTAACATTCGTACCCATTAGGAGCTTGGTATAAAACCAAAGCAAACCAAATTCTTAGAAAAACTTCATCAATATGCATTAAAATAAATAATTAGGTGAGTTTAGGTAAAACAAGGGAAATCTAATGAAGTGAATTAACGAGAATTTAATTATCAAGTCCAAATTTTGAAATTGGGAATAGGAATGGCTTTGGCTTGGATTAAAATCACTAAGCCAAAAAAAAATGCGTATGTTAAAATTCAAATACATATGCTACGAATAAGTTCACCAATTTTTGTTAAGTGGCCAAACCATAGCAAATCAACTATTAAAGTTAAAACATTATCAAAACGCCTTAAAATAAATTCAACCAAATTCTTAAAAAAAATTTTCTTTAATATGAATTAATGTTTTGATAAGGAAAAATCAGTTTATAAAAAGGAAGAACTACACCTCTTAAGTTTTAATATTGTATTACTTGGTATAGGACTTAGGTATCCCATATTACCTTTATCCCTATTAGGTTCAAAGTTCATTTTAAATTAATCAAATTTATACATAATACGTTTTGGATATGTTTGATTTGAAATTTAATCAGTTAGTGGAAAGATAGATCAATTAATTAGATAAAGGGCATAAAACCAAAGCAAACCAGAGTAATTTTGGGCAAATCAATTTAGACAAATTGGTTCTAGGCCTAACTGATTTAACAATAAACTCATTGTCCATTTGTTTTTAAACTATTAAAGTCCAAAGCAACAGAATAAATTAAACTATCAAAATAGTAAACAATCGTCACTCTTTCTGGAATGATACTCCAAAATAAAACCATAAACAAAGGTTTTAAAAACAAAGGTATTATTATGAATATAGGTTTGGACACCTTAAGTTGTTGAGATACAAAAGTAAATCAACTTAACCCAAAATTATCCCACATGATGGCTGTGAACTTTAATACATTTGTAAGCCTTCAAGGAAGACTTTTTCAGTATAAACTTAGTAGGATAAACCATATATTATGCAAATTTTATCATGAGTAGCCATCAATGCACCATCTTTTGAGATATCATGAATAGCATAGCACCAAATATATACTATAAAGCAAGGATATGTGAAATCTCTTGATAAATAATATAATAGTATAACATAAGCATGCAACACCAAGTCTCCATGTGCTAATACATGATTAAGAACATTGCTTGTGTTAGGTGGTTTTGTCCAATTGTGTTGCTTGGCCAAAAAATTAAAAGCCCCAAGTCTCCTACTACACTTCCTCCTTCTGTAAAGCATGAATCATGTGTAGATCAATTTTGGATTGTCATCTTTAGTGTGGTATGCAAAATAAACTTTTCTAGGTATTTTCACTGTTGTTTGGATAAGGGGCAAATAAAAGTTTAAGTACTTAATTTTTCTTCAAAAATATCATAAGTTCAGAGTATGGATAAATATTGAATTGCCAAGCCGTAAAATGCACTAGAATATGCAATTGGGTTAGAACTTAAAGGATTTCTTGACTATGCATTTTTACATGCATCTAGCAATGGACGAATAACGTCCCCATGTTGTCATTGTGGGTTTAGAAAGATGGAGATAGAGAAGTAGTATATGACCACGTGATGTGCACGCAATTTCCATCTAGATATACTTTATGGTCATGAGGAGTTAAGGATTAAAGAACACGACTGACCACATAAAAAAAAAAAGGACTAGAGAACATGAAGAAGTCTCGACTGTAAAGGCATGATGATTTGATTAGTGAAGACAATTTATCCATTGCACATGTTGCGTTATAAGGTTGACTTACCCGAGCTTTTTGTTTTGGCAATTTGTTGTACAAAAGCCTTTTTTTTGGTTTGTGAATCTCATTTAGGACCATTAGATTTTCAGTACGTCATGTATGAATTACCCTATTAATTATATATATATTTGACACAATAAATTGCTTTATTATTATTATTATTATTATCATTTATTACATCATGTACATGGATTGAGTCAGATTAATGTAGATTTATAATATTTTTATTTAGTATAAGATGGTGCAAAGATTTCTATTGTCTATATCTATACTCTTCCTTTATTATGCATGAACACATACAGGTGCAAAAATTTTCGAAATCAAGGCGTGGTGAAAGAAAAAATGAATAAATAAAAAACTTATCAGTATGCAATTTCTGGCAGTTATAAAACTCCCATAATACTACTTGCTTTTGGTGTTCAAAAACCACCACAATATATCATTTCCTGACAGCTTATAAACCTCCACAAAATGGAGACTTCAAGAAAAAATCAACCAAGGACTCTCACATAATTGCCACAAAACATTTTTTGGCAGTTGTACCAATGATTGATGAAAATATGCCACAAAACATTTAGTGACACTTGGATCATTGGCCATTTTTTAATCGAAACGACATGCATTTAGTGGGGTTAAAACTGTAGCAAAATACTTTAATAAACTCCCCAACAAAGTAACTGTATTTTTGTTATAGTGTAATAACAAACATTAAAGGACTAAAAGATTTTGCATTAAGTATAATATTGCTCAAACCTTATAGGTAAACATTACCACTTAATATATGTTTATAAACATTTACAAGTTAATAAATGGTATACATATAATTATCTTGAAAGTTTGAAAATTCAACTTCGGGATGCTGCAAAACTAACAGACTCTAGATTAAAATCTCAAATGTTCATGTGAAAGAACATGCTTTTAAGAGTGCATGTTTCAAGAGAGAGACAAATTTAGCATGGATGAACTTAAATATGAAAACAAAACTCTAATCATAATGACGCAAGAAAAAATACAAAATAAAATGCAATTAGGACCAAAAGGGTGATTTTGAATAGTGATGTGGTGGCTTCACAGTTGCAATTAGATGTGTTGGATCACCAGACATACCATTTATGCATAAACACACAAGAAATAATTAAACTACAAATTATCATTTTAATCTAATAATAAAAAGATTGATGTCCTACTTTTGAATCTCCACTCACAAACAGACCAACAACATAACAAGCCTTTCAAGGAAGATCAACTAACAAGAAATCTCAATCTCAATCGTAATGGGTCTAATTCTCTATAAAAGGACCGGAACCAGAATCCAAAACAAGCACACATACAAGCTCAAAGCAAATAACTAATTGAAACTTGCTTTCAGTTCAAAGAGCTATAGCCATGGCTTCCTCAAGCAGCTTCTTCATCTTGGCTTTCTTCGTCATTGCTGTTTCCTTCACAAGCATGCACACTCGCCAAGTTGAAGCTCGCCGTCTTCTGCAGACTCCTGCTTCACCAATTACTTTCCCTACAATCCCAACACTTCCTCAAGGCAATGTGCCTCCTTTGCCTACAATCCCTTCTCTTCCTCAGCCTTCTCTTCCAAACATTCCCACCAATATGCCTTCAATCCCACAGCTCAATCTTCCCCCTCTTCCTTCAACTTCTCTCCCAAACATTCCCTCTATTAATCCCACCATCCCCACCACCATTCCTTCCATCCCTTTCTTCTCTCCTCCTCCTTCTACCTCCTCCACTAGCCCTTGAACTGCGTTCCTACACTCGCATCACGAGTTTGTCGTCAGTCCTTCTATGTTGTATTAGGCATAAGGAGAGATTCTTAGGTAGATTCGGTTTATAAAAAGTTAATAGATCAAGTCAATCATAAAAAGATATATAAGTACGTATGAGGTGTACTTATGTGTTTTTTAATGATTGAATTGATTTATTTACTTTTTTATAAATAGGAACTACTTAAGATTTTTCCATGTGTTAGAAATATATCATTGTTTACATATATTACTTGGGAACCTTCGTATGCCTGGCTTTTTCTATTTTTCCATGTACTTTGAGATTATATTTTATGTCGGACTTTGTATTATATGTTTTATTTGCGATACCATGCATGAACTTTGTTCGAAGGGCCATTATATATATATATATATATATATATATATATATATATATTAAATCGCAGAAGAATAGCTCAAACTAGTCAATAATTAATAATAATAAAATTAATAACAGTTTATATGAGATTAGTTCAAATTTTCAAATAATGTAGCTTGTGTATACTGTTTACAATTCTCAATGAAGTTTTATTAATTAATATTACAAGTAATTCGACTAAAAATTCTGCAAAAAGAACCTCAATAATTATCAACTATCAAACTCGTACTTCTAATTTTTTATTTACAATTTATCATGGTTGAGAGAAGTCAAAAAGAGTCGGCCATCCTACTTTTGAACGATCTGGGGGTCACAATAACCAAGCACCATAACTATTATATATTTGTCATCCTCTATAAAACACAAGAAAATAGACTATTAATTACAGAAATCAAAAGGTGTCATTTTGCTTTCCCAAAGTCCAAATTAAACATATTGGTATAACAAATATTATTATCAAGGAAAAATTGTACCTTTGGTCCTTATAGTTTCACTTTAATTTTACTTTGGTCCTTATAATTTAAAATTTTGTGAATATATAAGTCCCTATAATTTAAATAATTTTTAATTTAATCCTAATTATTATAGTTTTGTCATTATTTTGTCATATATGTAAGTTAATTTTAGTTCATGTTTTATAATCTTTATTAGCATTGATCATACATATACATATTTGAAGTGTTAAAGTGGTAAATGGTTACTTGTATTAGCACAATTTAATAGAATGTTAATGAGAAAATTACCAATTCGGTCTCTTATGTTTATTTTTTGTGATAATTTAATTTATTATAAATTAACTATAACTAATTAGTCTTTTAAAAATCCTATGTTATGTAAAATTAGTTCCTTATTAATTCAAACGAAAATATTAATTTTGTACAAATATAAATTTGTGAGAAACTAGTTTTGTACGAAATTAAATTTATGAAAAATTGATTTATCACAATTAATTTATAAGAGATTAAATTGTCACAAAATGCAAAAGTGTGTGACCAATTTTATATTTTCTTGAATGTTAATGAAATTTTAACAGTTATAGGAAACTAAATCAACATATTTTATAAACTGTATAGACTTAATTACAAAATTTTTAATTATTAGGACCAAGCTAACAATGAAATGAAATTAAAGGGACTTGAAAATAAATTTTCCCTATGAAGGTAAACTACTAAACAATTCAAAAGGTGTCATTTTGCTTCCCCAAAGTCCAAACTATACATATGGGTAAAGAAATACATATTATAATCAATTATCAACATACACATGCATTTTACATGTAAAACATTAATTAACCAATGAAAAGCATATTCCATTCATAATTAATTTTGGTCCCAAAATCTTCTATAAAAAGAGCATGAAGTAGTCTCATTGACATAGCAAAATCCTCTTCTTTATCTCTTAGAAATCCTTCATCCATGGCCTCTCATATGGTTGTAGCTTCCCTAATTGCTAATGCTATGAGCTTCTTCTCATGTATGAGCATGAGCCTAGCAGCTCGCCATCATCTGCTGACAACTTCACCTGCCTCACCAACTACTCCAACCCTACCAACTTTGCATCATTTGCCTTCAATTCCTTGTGTGCCATTGCCTAATTTGCCATGTTTGCTTCTTCCTCATCTTCCTCTTCCACCACTGCCTCTTCCTTCATTTCCTGCCTTGCCATTCCTAGTCTCCTGCACTGCGCTTTCTTCACCAAACAGATCCTGAGAATTAATCCTCCACGCATGCTCCAAAGTATATATCGTTAACCACTGGTTTTTTTGTTGGATATGGCTTTCTGTGGTTTGCTGCTATATATATAGAACCAAAAAATAATTTTAATCTCCCGCTTTTTGCATGAGTATTAATTTGATTTTTCATGAATTCACAATGTCAAAATAGTCATTTAAAAAAATCCTTTAGTCACTATAACAAAATAATCTCTTACTTCCATGTTAAAATGGAGGAACTATTTTGATGCTACAAATTCATGAAAGATTAAATTGACACTAATATATATATATATATATATATATATATATAGTGTTATTTTATAGAAATAAAGTAACTAAGAAGCTATGTCATCTTGTTTTATATATTCAACTATTAGTGGAGAGTCTGGATAAATGGTTTGAATATTTCATGGCCAAAAGATTAAGTATAGTGCGTCGCATGCTGCAGTGAGCGCGTGTAAAAAAGAATTGAGATTGTATTTCAAGTATTGTTATCTGATGAGCAACTTTCTAGTTATCTGATTAAAAAATGGGCAGTTACAGTCTAATCAATTAATGACTAAAATGGGATAAATTATGCGCTATTTCAAAAGAATAAGTAAGAGGTATTAGTTTTTAAGTATTTTAATGTTTTTTATTAAAACATTGTTGATTGTTCCCAATTTAATGCCTAATTAACTGTTTATAATTTATTATGAAAGTTTCAGTGATTACTGTTTATTAAAACAACTTATTTTGTCAGTTTCAATGTTGCCAAATAGTTAGTATTCAACTTCTATATTTCTATATAAGTCAGTTGTCTCTATAGATATGAATGAATCTTTCTACCTGGAGTCTCTTGTTATTTTTCTTGAGTTTTAGTTTAGATGAATTCGTTTAGTCTGAGAGAACATATGGTAAAATATCGTTTAACAATATTGTTATATAATGTAATTCGGACTAAGTTATTTTAGTACTTTGAGAGCACTGACAACAAATTTTCAACAAAAATAACCCAAGGAAATAAGCCTACGATTTTCTTGTCCAGCTGATTAATCTACTTTTGTTTTGATATTTGATTTGAAATTCAAAAGAAATAGAAAAATTAAATATATAAAAAATTAAATTTTATAAATTTATCTTGTATTAAAAGAATTAATCAAAATGATTCAACTTTAACATAGAGACTTGTAAGAAAAATTACTGATATTAAAAAAAAAAAATCAACTTTTTTTCCTCTTAAATTCACAATTAAAGTTGGAAAATTTTCACTCCGTTTTCTTCCATCATAACATGCTAATACCAATTATTAACAAAAGACGTTTACAATTCTGCTCCTCCTTTCATATATTTAGAAGTTAATAATAACTAATAAACCATATATGACAGGGAAAATTGTTTTGCTTTGTTCATTATTTAATTTTGAAAATTGAATCAATTCACTCCATTAATAACTTATCTTCCATTTGTTTTGTAAGTAAAAGTTGTAAAATGAAAAAAGAAAAAGAAAAAGTCTAACTTTTGTTTGTTGTATAAGAAAAATTGTTCACGAATAAAATATGTTCTTATGTTAATTTTTTCAAAAACACATTTAAATAAAAAATTCACCATTCCAACTTGTGCTACAATTTTTCAATGAAGGTTGTCCTCCCACTTCTCCTTTTCTCACTGCCCCTATTCTTCCTTTATTTTACTGTTGCTTGAATAAATATTCTTAAATTTATCGTCTTAAATAAATAAGAATATCATTTACTTCTTATGCAATTCTTCCATTTCTTCTAAGTGGTCATTTATTGTTATTTGGAGTTTTATATAAGTTTTTGATCTGACAGTTCGAATTGTTTTTCATCCCAAAATGATATTTACATCCCTTTATAGGTGAGGTTTTCTAGGGCGTCTTTAATAATAAGTTCAGGATTCTTATACAATTTGAGAAATTAATAGTGACAAGTATTCATTCCAGAGTGATTAGTAGAGCTTTTGGCCACCCCTTAATCATTAAGGAAATTTATAGATTTTTAATTTTTGGATTTAAACTATAGAAAATTTTAAATCAAGCCAAATATATCAAAAGTCATATTCAGTTTGGGCCCATAAAGTATGTAATTCTGGTCCAAGTCTGGGCCCTAAAGGAATTCCATATAGAAACAATTATTATATTTACTTAGTTATAAAGAAGTTTGTGTACGTGAAATTTAGTTAAAGTTTTTTATTGAGATGATTTTTAATATACTTATATATATTACTGTTTTATTAATTTAAACAGAATTTAATCCTTTTTTTTTTTTCTATCTTGTATCATAATGGTCAAACGAATTAAAGTACAACACAAATGATAGCATTGTGAAAACCCCAACTCATCTATATTTTCCGCAGTCAAAGTCAGTTCTTCCATGGCTGCCAAATCCAGAAGAAAATAGGGGTAAAGAAAAGAAGTGTAATTAAGCACGTTTTATTTTTCATTTTGCTTTTATATCACTGCTTAAATACTATAGTTGGCCATCCTACGTTTGAAAGTTTTAGAGTTTTTTTTTTTTTTTTTAGAGAAATGAAAGTTTAGAGTTAAAACAACAACCAAACACCTTATTAGTCTAAACCACAAAAGAATCCACAGAGATTGGTGAGCTAACAAAAGATCTCAAAGGCTATTAATGTTCTCCGAACCACACTTTCTCTAACAATCTCTATCTATATATATAAGACCAAGTCTCCCTTGGCTTCTCATCAGAACTTCGAGCAATACATTCTAATCCTCCAATTCTTCTTCACCCTTGAAGTTCATAACTCAACCATGGCTTCTTCTGGCAAACCCATCATCATAGCTTTCCTTATCGCTCTCGCATTCTCAAGCATGATGAGTGGGAGCCTAGCAACTCGTCATCTTCTCCAAACAACCCAACCTTTTGTACCAAACATGCCAGGCATTCCCAGTAATTTGCCTAAACCAACAGGATTACCACCATTGCCTTCCATCCCAACATTGCCTCAGCCCAATACTGTCCCTGCATTGCCTACCAATCTCCCAAAAGCCAATGCTCTTCCTCCTCTTCCAAGCATGCCCACTATTCCAAAAGTAGCACAGGTGAGTCTTCCTCCATTGCCATCCACCAACTCAATACCCAACATTCCCTCTATCCCAACTACTATTCCATCCATCCCTTTCTTCTCCCCTCCTCCTTCTAATTAAACAAAAGAAAAAGGGAATGTTCACTCATTGTTCATCCTATGCTAGTTGCTTGGTATGGTCAGCAGAATTCAGCAGCATATGATATACATTATTGCAGTTGATATACAGCATCAGATCGTTTTCTTGAGTGCAAAGAACAGTGTTTTTTGTGTTTTTTGGTGTCACATTTACAACAGTGTTTTTTTTTTAATTTATTATTCATGTATAAGTATCATGCTATTGTTTGTACTATGTCAAATGTTATTGCAAGATAGATGTGCTTGTCTTATATATACAATAACAGAATTTTTGTTGTCCTCTTCTGTAGTTAACTAGCTATATTACATTAACCCAACGAAAGGTGACAGTTTTTTATTTGATGGCTTTGCTCAAGATCAAAGGGTTAAGAAATTTATTTTTAAATAATTAGTGATAAAAAATTGGGTAAGGCGAACAAATCCATTTTATAATTAATTTGAACGCATTTAGTCTTTGTATTATTAAAATGGTCAAAAGAACAATCAAAGCAACTCGTAAGTTGTAACATATAATTAACCTTTTATGGCATGACGTTAAAAAAATATTCATCCTATGCTAGTTGCTTGATGCGTAGTATAGGCATACTATAGATATATATAGGGGTGTGCAAGAAATAGTTCGATCCAATCAACCTAACACAATCTAATTTTTGAGGTGGGTTGAGTTTTAAGTATAGTGGGTCAAGGGAGTAGGTCTCAAACATATGACTTGATTCTCGAGCCTAGCCAAGTCCCGAATTAATATATGAACTTGACACGGTTATTTTTTAAAATTTTTTTTATTTATTTCTTTGATAAAAGTTATTCTTTTAAAATAAAAAGCTACTTTTATAATTTTTTTAATCAAATATGGACCCTTTTTTATCAACATAGGATATTTCAATTTTTAAATATAGATCACTTTATTTTTTTTTCTTTCAAAATTTCAAATTAAAATTCATAAAAAAATGTTTTTGAAAATTATAAAAAAATTTAAAATTTTAAATGACCCGACCTGGCCCAAGTTGGCCCAGTCATGAACCAAGTCTCACTCTGATTGATCAAAAACCCAATTTAGTCCGGTATAATGTTCACCCTTAGATATATAGCCTTAGGATGTGCCTGAAAGGATGATGAGAGATGAAACAACAATAAATGAAATTAATGGTCAAAATAAGTTGAATCAAGAGTTTTTTTTATAGGAATAGAATAATAAAAAAAAGACTCCAAAATCCTTCCGCGGAACTCAAATTTTTCACAGAATTTTCTGGAGATTTTTGTAGGCTATCCCTAAAAGAATAAATTTTCTAGGTCGTTGGGTCTAATATATAATGCAAATTTTTTCCACTGTATCCTTCCAAGTCATTTTAAATGCCCCAACGAAGCTCTTTTATCCTCATCACAGAATCAGACAAGATAATCCTATATCTCCTTATATTAAGTTTAGCAGGCATTCTAAACCTATCTCTTATCTCATTTATGCAGATGATAAAGGCTTGCAACTTTGCCGGAGAAATTATTCAGACATACTAGAATATTTCTGGATTAGAAATTAGCAAGCATAAGTCCTATAAGTCGATGTTTTTGGTCCTTGTAGTATTTTTTGGTGTTAAATATGCCAACAGACAGGGAAATATTTAGGCACAAAGGTGATGTTGGCGAAGATAATTCTGAGATCTACTATACTTTAGTTAAGACCATTGATCAGAAACTTCAGTCATAGCACATCTCCTTTCACATAACTGAAATGGATGAAAACTACCTCTATCATGCTCTAAGGTCTCATATATGCAAGTTCTAAATTAAATTGGCACCTTAGCTAAATCAGAAGAAACTAATATGTTGATGGAAAAAAATCAATTGTGAAAACATGCAGTTTACGAGAGCCCATCGCCACTGGTGGCAGTAAAAACCCACAATAATACTATTATCACAGAGAAACACCCCCAAATCAAATGATTTACGAGGGATGAAGAACAAATTATATGAAATCAAAATAACCCACAAAGATCAAAAGAAGCTAAACCTTTGAAATCAAAATAACCCCATGAACTAAACCAACAGGAACAAGAAATCGAAATACCAAAATCAAAGAAACACGAAAGGAACCAACCTGATAGAAGGAACTAAACCAACGACAACTCACCAAATCCAATCTTTTTTTTTTCAAAAAAAAAAAAAGCGCTATAAGAGAATAAAGCAGAAAATCAAAATCCCAAAATGAAATCAATACAAACTCGAAGGGAACAGAAATTTCACTTCTACAGAAAAACTCAAACATCTTCAATTCACAGGACAATAATATTATAATCATAAATATTACATACGTTTCTATTACTATTATACTGCAATTAAAATGCAGTAACAGCAGTGAGGTCAGCTTTGTCTTTTAGTACACAAAGACAACAACCTTTGGCAATAGAAGTGATATATATAAGGATCATATACAGAGGCAAAATTGTATACGTTTAAATGCAAAGCAAAAGTAAAATATATATTATTCAAATTACTAGAGTTTCTCACCTTCCCTCTTTACATAGTCCGGAAATATGAAATTAAAAACATTTAAACCATAGAACATCCAAATTCCAAATTCTCCATTGAATGCATCCAGATCTTACATTTCAGAGAATCAATAACAAGCACATACTTGGAATATTTGCATCATTCAACGCCTCAAACAATAATATTGAAAAAGTAAAAAAAAAACTAGAAATGAAAATTCAAGCCAAAGTGGTACAGTAAATAGGTACCAACCAATATTCACAACTGATAGAAAATTCACTCTAACCTGGTCATCTACACTGTAGAACCAATTTATTTATTTCACAATAGAAGGCTCTCATTCTGCATAAAAATAGTTACAGTAACTTGCGTAAGGAAAAAGCAACCATTCAAGGATAACCACGTGTATAGTTCTTAGGCAGTACATATTTAGCTAAATTCTTTTATTCTGTAACTTTAGTTTTTCTTCATTCAAAAATGTGTATATATATACTTACTTTTGTGTTTCTCCATGCATTTATCATGCTTTTGCATTTCTTTTAAGTGCAAGCAAAACCATTACAGAGAATAGTGCACATCATTACTCCAAAGAGAATGTATGATTAGGAAGCACACAAGTAAGATTGCCAATAAGGTTAGGAAGCGCATAGTTAAAGGTTCATAATACGCATAGTTTAGTGGCTATTAATATTTTATTTACTTAGCAATAGGAATACTATGATAAAAGACGAAATCTTCATAGTTTCCTAATAACTTAAGTAATTCCATAGATTTTTTTTTTTTTTTTTCATTTTGGCCATCAAGTACTACCATAGATTTGGTGTACGCAGTAAATACATAAAAGTATAGGTTACCTTCCATCTTGCAGAGCTACAATCAGGACCAAATAAAACAAATAATTAACAGAGAACCAATACTGGACAAGATTCAAAAACAGAGATTACTATCCATTAAATAGAGAACTCCATTGTTACACTTTCTTATGCAAACCGAACGTCTCCGTTCAGCCACATTACACGAATATCTAAAAACCCTCAGGGTGAAAACAAAATAGGAAGAAGAAAACCCCACAATACAAGATTAATCGGAAAAAAAAATTGAAACAGGAACCAACAATCAAACCAAACACCAACGGAGAAACCAAAATCTTAACATCAAGTTCCTAGCGAACAAAATCGCAATGGAGTACGCTAATCCGACAGAGAAGTCGAACTCTGAACATCAAGATTCAAAATAAAAAACAAAATGGAGGAGAAAACCCACCTCGCTAAGAAAATCACGAGAATGGCCGGACGGAGAAAAATTAACAGACTTGGCGGATAAACTACGAGCAGTCGAGACCTGCATCGCGAGCAGTTTGACGGAGCACCATGGCAGATCGAAATCGCGTGGGAAGCAAGTGGGAGTGAGTCTGAATGAAGCAAATCCAACTACCGCGAAAAGCTGAGAAGTGGGAATGGTGTGGTTGAATGGTTTGAATATTTAATGGCCAAAAAAGTGCATGTCAAAGAATTAGATCTTTTCTTATATATAAAATGGCGTATTATTTTTTTTAAAAAAAGTATCAAATAATTTATAGTTTATATTTTACATCTTAAATTTATTTTACTCTGTTAAAAAAAATTCTTACATTTTAATTTTATTTTTTGATACAGGATGGTATCATGTTAAAAAAATATATGAACAAATTTTAAGAATTTACAATCTATTATTTACATTTTATAATTTATATTTTTTTTAATAAAATATCATTATGTATAAAAATAATCTAAAATATTCATAAATTTTTTGTATTTTTATTATTTTTTAAAATTAATTTTTATTAAGATAAAAACATTTTAAAACAATTTAGACCATAAGATGAAGTTGCTTTACAGGAGAACCTCTTGCAACTTGGTTAGCGGAGGAAATCCAGGTCCCAAGTATTTAATATTGTATGGTGAAGATTTGCCTTGTTACCTGATGAGCAACTCTAGTTATTTGATTTTTAAATGGGCTCTTATAGTCTAGTCAATTAATGTTTAAAATGGGACAAAATTATTTTGTGGTATTTCAATAAAATAAGTGAAAGATTAGTTTTAAATTATATTAATTTTTATTAAAATATTTTTATTTTAAGTATTATCAAATTTAATGCTTAACGTAAATTTTATAATTTATCATCTATATTTTAGCGGTTACCATTTATTAAAATAATTTATTATATCCTTTTTTTTAATATAGTTTATTGGCTATTTCTCAACCTCTATATAAGTTGATTGTATTTGGCCACATAAATTAACTTTTTTTTAGCTCCTTTGCCTTTTTGTTCTTGAGTTCTAGAGAAGTTCGCTTAATTTGAAAAAAAAATCTTGCGTGTCAAAATATTTTTTAAATACAACATATTATAACATAAATCAAACTTAGTTATTTACTTTGACAGCAACAATAACAAATTTTTAGTAGAATAACCCAAGGAAATCAGCTAGTGAATTTCTTGTCTAGCTAATTAGTTTATTTTTGTTTTGATGATTGATATGAAATTCAAAAGAAATTTTAAAAAGTAAATATATACAAAAATTAAATTTTATAAATTTTTCTTGTATTAAAAGGATTAATTATAATGATTCAACGTTGACATATAGTTTTGTAAGTATAATTACCAATATAAAAAATAATAATTAGCTTTTTTTTATTTTTTTGCCTCTTAAATTCGTGAAGTTGAAAATGTTTCGTTCTGTTTTCTTCCATCATAACATGCTAATACCAATTATTAACAATTTACAATTCAGCTTCTACCTTTTCGTATGAAGAGAGCAGTAAGTAGTAAGCCATATGACGGTGAAACTCGGGGGGTTTGGTTTCGTTCATTGTTCAATTCTAAAAGTTGAATCATATATTCTCCCTTATAGCTTACCTTCCATTAATGTTGTAAGTAAAAGTTGTAAAGAAAACAAAAAAAGTTTAATCTTTGTTTGTTTTATCAAAATATTTGTTCACAAGTAAAAAATGTTCTTGTGTTAATTTTGTCGAAAACACATTTTAAAATAATAATTCACTAATCCAACTTTCACTACAATTTTCAAATTTCAATGAAGGCTTTCCCTATATCCTACTTCTCATGTTCTCTCTTTTCTTCCTCTATATTACTATTGTTTGAATAAATATTCTTAATTTTTTCATCTTACATAAATTATAGAAGAATATCATTTAGTTCTTCTGCAATGCTGCTAATCTTTCCAAGTGGTCATGCATTGTTAGTTGGAAATTTATCAAATTTGAATTTCCTCGGGTTACACTCCGAAAATGAAGATAATGTATTTGAGTAATTTGGATTGTTAAATAAAGATTTTAATAGTTTAGATTTTTATTAATAAAAAATGATTGCAAGAAATTATATATATTAATTCTAAATCTGAATTATTAAATTTTCATATAATATATAAAAATAAAAATTTATCTCTTTTTTTTATTTTGTGAGAACATGAGTAAATCCAGACTCGTTTATATCCTTTTATTGGTAGGGTTTTTGTGCATGCCATTACTAATAAAATTCATGATTCTTTTGCATTTAGTAAAGAAAACAAGAAGTAATAAAATTGTTAAAACACTAAGATTGGTGACAAGTTTCATCCCCCAGAATGAATTTGTAGTGCTTTTAGCCACCTCATAGCCCAATATGGAATATATAGTTGTTTAATTACAAGCCAGGGTCAAAATTCTTATTCAAATTAGGCCCATATACAACTCAGAGAGCATTCTAATCGTCCAGTTCTTCTTGTTCACTCTTGAAGTTCATAATTCAACCATGGCTTCCTCTGGGAGATCCAGCTTTTGTTGTGGCTCTCGCATTCTCGAGCATGATGAGTGGGAGCCTGGCAGCTCGTCATCATCTCCAAACAACCCAACCTTCTGTGTGCCAAACATGCCAGGAATCCCCAGTACACTACCTAAACCAGCAGGATTGCCTCCTTTGCCTTCAATCCTAACACTGCCTCAGCCCAATACCGTCCCTCCTTTGCCTACTAATCTCCCTAAACCGAAAGCTCTTCCTCCTCTTTCCAGCATGCCCTCTATTCCAATAGTCTCACAGGCTACTCTTCCTCCATTGCCATCCACCAACTCACTCCCCAACATTCCCCCTGTCCCAACTACTATTCCATCCATCCCTTTTTTCTTCCCTCCTCCTTCTAACTAAAAGAAGAAAAAGGGAATGTTCACTCACTGTTCATCCTATGCTAGCTGCTTGGTGTGGTCAGCAGAACTTAGCAGCAAATGATATACGTTCTTGCAGACTGCAGTTGATATATAGCCTCAGATTATTTTCTTGAGTGTGAGGAACAGTGCTTTTGTGTTTTTGGTGTCACATTTATAGCTGTGTAATCTTTTTTATAATTTATTATTCATGTATGAGTTTCATGCTATTGCTTTGTACTATGTCTAGTATTATAGCAAGATAGTCATGCTTGTTTTATATATACAATAACAGAATTATTGGTGTTGCCCTCTTCCCTAGTTAATTAACTATATTACATTAATCCAACGAAAGGAGACAGTTTTTTATTTGATGGCTTTGCTCAAGATCAAAGAGTTAAGGCATTTTTTTTAATAATTATTGATGAAAAATTGGGTAAGATAAACAAAACCATTTTATAATTAATTTGAAGACATTTAGTCAAAACAACAATCTAAGCAACTCGCCAGTTGTAATATATAATTAACCTTTTATGGCATGACATTAAATAAATGTTCATCATATGCTACTTGATTAATGTGGTATCACACCTAACAACTTGTCAAAGGATCAAGTATGACATAAATGGTGTAAAAAGAAAAGAGAAATAATTAGTTCTCAAAATAATTTTGAAAACCAATTTATGTAGGAGATGACATCAAAATGTTTAATGAAAAACTTTGAAATACCATTTTTAAAACAAAAGAAAATGGAAAAGTGATATGCATAAACAAAAACGAGTTTATGAGTCAATTTGAGCCGAAAAAAACTATTAAGCATCCTACAAAACTCGTATGTAAGAATGTTAACCCAAAATTAGACAAGCAAAATTAACAAAATATGGTCTTAATTTTATCTTGATTACCTTTATCAAAACACATAAAAAAGAATCTGGAAAATGGAAAAAATTAGTAAAAAGAATATAAATAAAATGACTATTTACAAAGGGTGAAGTTAAAGCCTACATATTTGACTATTGGGATCAAAGTTTATGTAATTCAACTAGAAATGCATGTCAGTTGGTTGTTAATTTTTATTTTTGCAAAATGAATAAGATATTTGAAATCAAACGAACTTTCATAAACAAAACGAGACTAAAGTTTGATTTGTGTATTTAATTCATGAAATTAGCTTCGTCTCTTTTCTTCTTTCTTTTTAATTTGTTTGGACTTTTGGAATTTTAATTTTAATTTTGAAATTGAAATGAAATTATGGTGGAAAAGATTCTTAATATTGTTTAATTTATGTATTTTGGATTTTTGAAGTTAGAATTTTTTTTTTCGAAAGAAATAAAACTATTAATGAGAGATAAGTTTAGGCTTTTTGGATTTTTTTTAGGATTTTTTGAAATTAGGATTATTGGTTTAATTTTCCAAAGGGTTTTTTTTTACAAATTATAGGTGAAATAAATAACCATTAATTCTTAAAATTCTAAACAGATCTTAATAATCTTACTCAACGACTACTAAATTAAAAAAATAGAAGATAGATTATTTCAATGACTTAGCAATTATTTTATTTTTGAATTTTAAAAAATTAAATATTAAGTTTCAAAGCTGAGAAGACTAGAATATTATATGACTTTTATTAATTAATTTTTAAGTGCCCAAAATAAAATCTCACATCATGACTTTAAAAATCAAATAAATATATATATAACTTTTATCGGTTGATTCATTTTATGCTTGAGGGAATGTGAGGTCCCACATAGCGAATCAAATAAATCACTTTCTATGATTAATGTAAAAATAACAAATCTTATTTTATTAATTGGTTAATTAATTAATATAATTATTAGTATTATTTACATATAGATTAGGCATGGATCCTTGGAGTATAGACTTATACTTATTCAAAAGATATCCAACATAACTGACACCGAGTAAATCTTGAAAAGACTTTAGGGCTCATATGATCCTTATCGGTCAACTCTCTAAAAGCTATAGGAAATATTAACCCTCACATGGCAACTCTAAAAAATAAATTAAAAATAATAAAAGACAAGAAAACCATAGGATCACAAATATACAATAGCTAGGAAAAAATGTGGATGAAAAGGAAAAGGTAGTTCATTTCTCTGGAATCCTCCTTTCCATGTTCTCACACATTAATATGTTCTTTCATATACATATGTCACACGTAACCCAGAGCAAAAGAAAAGGAAATAAATGAAGAACAGTAACACTTTTTTATTAGAAGAAAAATTAAACAAAAGAGGTATGGATGTTCCTTTGTCACGTGCCCCAAGGTTCATATTACAAAGGAATATGCTCAACATTCATGCATTGAAACTCACTTTTTTCAAAATATTTGGAAACCAAAACCTTGCAACAAGATAACTTCTGTCAAACCATTTCATTCCATGCAAAATATTCATCCTATTCCAAACAAGTGCGCGTTCTACATATCAAACATAGTGCAAAAGGCGGAATAAAATATGCTGGAAACATGAAAATCACATCGTTGAATCAACAATCTAATCTATCTTGCCCTAGCAGTACTCTTGTTAATCTATGAAGAGTCCACAATTTGGACTCTAGTGAGAAGCATCAAATAATTCTTTCATTTCGAATGATTAGCATGGGGGTGCATCCAAAAACACAGTCTGCGACTATGTAAACTGAAGACCAAGCTTTGTTTTACATCTGTCAAATCGTGCTACGCCTAAGCAAAATAAAGGGATGAACTGAGGATGCATATGCAGAGGCAAAACCATAATATTTCACCACTTCAGGATTACCTCAATAGATAAATGACCAACAAATTACCTCTAGAAAGCCGAAAGTAATTCGAACAGTACCCGTGCTCTGTTTTTGCAACCCGATAACAGAGACCATTATTATGTGCTAAAAAGCTGAGATTCTCCCTTCCTCCTGCTGGTTTTTCCATTTTTCCATGTCCTTGATCAGCTCTCTCTTCTCCTTGGCTGTTTGTTCAGATTGTTTCTCTCTTCTATATTTTCTGCTTCCTTTTCTTTCGTATCTGTCTCTCACACTTTCCTTCTCTATTTTTCTTCAGTTTTCTGTCTCTCCCCCACTCGAGCTCTCTTAGCGTTTCACGGCTTCTCAAAAAACTCTCCCTTCTTCTTGGCGTCTCCTCCGTTTTTTGTTTTTTCTTTTTGGTTCCTCTCTTCTCTTCCTTTCAGTCTCTTCCAAATTCACTCTTCCTTCTATATTCTGTTTGTTCATTTTTATCTTTATTTCCCTCAACCTCGTCACTCGTGTCCCTCTCAAGTGGTACTCCCAAAAATCATGCTTTAATGTAACATAGATGTTAGAATATTATATAATATCTAAGGTTTAAATATATTAAGATATTATACAGTATCCACCTATAAAAAATGCTTATCAAGTAAAATTACTATTTTACTCTTACTTAATAAGCATCATTTATGGGTGGACACTATATAATATTTTAATATATTTAAAGTCTAGATATTATATGACATTCTAAGATCTCCTACTCACATATAATAAGAGTACTCGTATGCTCTAAACTCAAAAAATATATTCTTAGTAAACTAAAAAAACGCTTTCTCTTTATAATCAGCAATAATTCATACAAGGAAAGTAAGTCGTGCAACCAGCTTATTATGAGAGCATCAATACTATATATCAGGTATGAATATATAGTTTCTCGTCAAAATCACACCTGCATGTAGATCATAAAGTATGCATGTACCTAGATCATAAAAATCACGTTCAGATATCTCTCAATAATATCATTTATCATAATATCTTGTATTCACAATCATGACATACAAGTTATAACCGGTATATTGATGAATATAAAATAATGAGATTCTCTTTATGATCTTCTTCTTCTCACGATCCTATCAACACAAATTTAGCTCGCTTTTTTAAACATGTCCTACCAGATTGAATCATTACTCATAGTCCTTAGGCAACATGCTAAGATAGCAAACACTAAGCTGCATCTCAAGTACTTGATTAGAGTCCAAGGGTACAAATATAGAGCCAGCGTAAAGGCTTAAGGGTCTCACACAATCATGAGTTGAGATTCAGTCATGTTAAACTACATGGTCGGCATTTGTAGACATGATATAAAACATATGCTACAACATTCCTCCTTTTCTTGTAGAGTGTATGTCTATTTCACAAATAATATTGTATAGATGATATTTTAAACACCATAAGTCTAATACTGAGTTCCTTAATTTACACAATGTCTTAAACTCACATCTGGTAACTAAGGTAGACTATAAATGATGAACTTATTTCATCAAATTAATGATAATGATTCTATGTCATCAATCAAGCGACTTTAATAATTTTAAGTATTGTTGCTCTCAAATTATCCTCATGATAATTTCTCTTAAAATCTTGTCTCATCTCTAATGTCACAAAGACACTTAGGTGGTTACCTGTATTAAAAGGCTAACCCTTCTATCTACCTGACATATTTAATAATAAATAAGAATGTACACAACATTTAGACAAAGATATGTAAGCATGGAAATCAAACTTTATTGATTATCAAAGAACATCAAAGCATCTTTGTTTGTGAACAATGAAAAACTATTAATACAAATAAAGTATGCTAAATTCTACGCAATCCTAAAAACCTAACATGTCTCACAAACACATCTCTAGAAATATGCTTTTTCAGCGAATTTGCCAGCATCTCATGCGTAGATACATAATTCACATTCACAATCTTATGTGCAACCATGTCCTTCATATAGTGATACTTGATATCTATGTGTTTGGTTTTTCAATGGTACTTTGGATCCTTGGTGTATGTGATCGCAACCACACTATCACAATACACTAACATTGGTTCAATGTTTTATGCTTTGCACAACAATTGATCCAATAATCTCTTTAACCAAACAGTGTCCTAAGCTGCTGAAGAAAGGGCTACAAACTCTATATGAATCATGGGTAAGGATACACAAGATTGTTTCTTCCTAGTCCATGATATGGCGCCATCACTGAGTAAGAAAACGTATCATGAGGTATACTTTCGCTCATCAAGTCCCTTCTATGATCAGCATTAGTGTACCCTACCAATCGCAGATCTTTGCCGCTTAGATAATAGAGCGCATAATCAATAATCCCTTTTAGATATCCTAAGATCCCTTTTACAGTTTCTCAATATTTAGGACATGGGTTAGTTTGATATCTACTCACCAACTGAACTGCTTAACAGATATCAGATCTAGTACACATCATAGCATACATTAGACAACTAACTGCATTCCTATATGGAGTTTGGCTTATACATTCTTTTTTCATGGCAGTTTTAAGACACATTTTAGGGCTCAAGATTCGGCTTATGCTGGTAGGAGTATCAGTAGGATTACAACTTTCCATACTAAAACGTTCCAAAGCCTTTATGATGTAATTTTCTTGGGAGAGATACAAGAGTTTCTTGGAATGATTTTTTGAAATCTTAAATCCAAGAATGTATGCAGTTTCACCCATATCGTTTATCTCAAAGCAAGATGACAACTAGGTCTTTACCTTTTGGATAAACTTCATATCATTTCCAGCTATAAGTATGTTAACAACATATAATGTCATAATCACATACTTGTCTTTAGATCTTTTGGTATATATACAATTGTTTTCACTCATCACAGTGAAACCACTAGAGATGACTGTATTGTGAAAGCAATATTACTACTGCCTTGAAGATTATTTAAGGCTATATATAAACTTTAAAAGTTTACAAACTTCTTCTTCTTTGCCCTCTTTAATGAAACCCTCAGGTTGTTCCATATAAATTTCTTCATTTAATTCTCCATTGAGAAAGACATTCTTTACATCCATCTGATGTAATTCAAGATATAAAGCTACTATAGCTAGAAGTAAGTGAACAGAGGTAAATTGTACAGTAAGAGAAAAAGTCTCCTCATAAACAATTCCTTCCTACTGTGTATACCCCTTTGCTATTAATCGAGCCTTAAATTTTTCAATTGTGTCATCGGCTCTTTTTTTGATTTTGAGAACCCACTTATTCTTAATAGCCTTGCGTCCCTATAGAAGATCAATAAGTTCCCAAATATTGTTGACTCTTATAGACTCCATTTTCTCTTCCATAGCTTTAGTCTATTTATCCTTAGAAGGGGATAAAAGAGTCTCTTTTAGATTTCTTGACTTATCTTCACTTTGCTGAAGCATTATAAAATGCTTGCCACCTTCAATCTCATATCGTCGGTGAGGAGTATTTTTACGTGAACCACGTCTTAGTTGTGATTCACTGAATCTTGCCTTATTGTTCCCATTTAGATCAATATTACTCCCACTTGGATTAAGAACGATGGCCTCACTCCCACTTGGAATGAGATCTATTTGGTCACTCCCACTTGGAGCAACTAGCTTAGGAACACTGTCATTCACATATAATGATAAAGAAGGTTGCTAATGAGAAACTAATTCATCAACTGCTATAATCCTCCCACTCGAATGAAGTGGTCTTAGTGTGTTCTAATCCTCTATCTTAAATAAGGATGGGTCTTGACCTACCTTACCCTTCTTAGGATATTCATTCTTTAAGAATGTGACATCTCTATATTCGAATTCAGCCATGCTCTCACTATCTTGCTAACTTATAAACACATAACTTTTTGAAGTTTCTAAATATCTAATAAAGATACTTTTCTTTCCTCTCGGGCTCAATTTGCCATACTTGTGAGAGGAATCATGTGTATAAGCAGCATATCCCCAAGGTTTCAAAACACTTAATATCAACTTTCACCCAATCTGTAACTTATATGAAGTGGTTGCAACTAATTTTGTAGGCACATGGTTAAGTACGTAGGTTGCAGACATTAATGCATCACCCTAATAGGTGATTGACAAATTAGCTTGTGCCATCATGGACCTAACCATCTCAAGGAGCGTTCTTTTTCTTCTTTTTGCAATACCATTTTGTTATGGAGTACTTGGAATATCAACTGATGAACTATCCCTTTCTCATCACATAATTCATTAAATTGAGCAGACAAATATTCTTGGCCTTAATCGGTTCGAAAAGCCTTAATCATCTTATCTAATTGATTCTCAACTAAGTTCATATAGTTTTTGAAGTAGTTCAATGCTTCTGACTTACGAGAAATCAAATAGACATAACTAAAACAGTATAATCATCAATGGATATGATGAAGTAATTTGCTCTGTGCTTGGTCCTGACATTCATAGGCCCACATATGTTAGAATGAACTAATTATAATTGAAAATTGGCTCTAATTGCTTTACCAAAGGGTTTTTTAGCATATTTTCCTGCTAAACAAGATTCACAAGTAGATAAATCTACTCGTTTAATGCTAGGAAGTAAATGCTCTTTTGTCGGCCAATATGACCAAGTCTAACATGCCATATATTTACATTGTAATCATAATCATGTGTAGAGACAAACATGGAAAAACTAACATTATTATTAATGTAAGATTCGTCATGTAAATCCATAGAAATAAAATCTTTAGTTATATAACCAAAACTATAAAAAAGCGTAGTTATAACTCAATTTAACACAATTGTCATAGAAATACAAATCATAGTCTAGCCTAAGTAAAACCAAAACTAAAATAACATTCTGATGAATTTGAGACGCATAAAAGACATCATGTAAGATTAGGTTTTGACCACTGCACAGGATTAACTTGCATGTTCCAATCCCTTTGATAGCAACCTTAGTGATGTTGCCCACATATATCTAGAATGCCCCACAAGGAACTCGCAGGAAGTCAAAAAAAGCTTTACGGTCCCTCACTATGTGGTCCGTGGCTCCTGAATTTACAATCTACACAAGACAAGATTCAGTAAGCATAATAGAGCTAAGAACATAAAGTTCATTAGCATAAGCAATATAGGTTACTTTTCTGGAAGGCTCAGGTCAATCACTTGCATAGTGTCCCTTCTTCTGGCAATTAAAGCATTTAACTTTTGCACTATTCACATTTTGCTGCTTCTTTTTGCCTTGTTGATAAGCATTTGGCTTTTTCCTAGGTTGAGTTGGTCCTTTATTCTTTCCCAAGCTCTTTCTCTTTGAATTATGTCTTCCACCTGAAGTTGCTATGTGTAACTTAGGTATCGGCTTGACTTATTCAAGCCTTTCTTCTTTAAGTTCTAGGTGCCTTCGGACATCTTCCAAAGTAATGATTATGTCAATGAGTGAAATGCATCTTCATATGCTACCATGAACTAGGCAAAGAGTGAATGACGGCTTAGAATGACTGCTTGTCTATTAAGATATTTCTAGCATCTTTTAGCTTAGCAATTATATTTGACATCAGCCTCAGATGTTTCTTCATCGAATGTTCTAGGCATTTCTTATATGAGTAGAATTTGATTGTTAGAAAATATAATTTGGATACAGACATAGTTCCAAGCCTCGTTCACAGAGCATTCCAAAGCTTATAGCACTTTGGTGGTCCATGAACTCCCTTAGGATGTCATCTTCCAGAGTGCTCAGCAATGTAATACGAGCAGTAGAGTTCTTTTTTTTTCCAACGGTCATAAGCCTTATAGTCCCACCTATGCTAGCTGTGTTACTAGCTTCTAGCTCTTCCATGACATTATTGAGAGCCTCAAGAGCCTCTTACTCTTTCAAGAGACACTGGACTTTCATACTCCAGATCTCATAATTGTAGCCATTTAGCTTCAACCCTTTGTTGAGCTTAGCAACAATACTTTCAGAAGTTGTAGTCATTCTTTACATAAAAAAAAAAAAGATATAAATCAGGATTAGATAATTAAAAAAACACACAAGATTTAATATTCACCATGCTTACAAATTATGACACTAAGTATCATATGATTAAGCTAATTAATCCATGTATAACCCAAAATTGAAATAGCATTAAGTGCCAATCATTGTCCTAAGGTTATATGCAAGGTGTAAATCAACAAAATCAAAATACAACTAAGTGTCCTAACCATGTTACAAATAAATTATAAATCATATATATTTTTTAAAATGTTAAACAAATTAACATTTGTTAACTAACAAGTTAAACTAATTAACATATTAGTAAATATATTATGTTAAACTAGCACATGTTTAACAAATTAATTCATCACATGTTAAAATAATTAACATAATGATAAATCAATTGCATAAGTTAAACTAATTACATTTAACAATAAGTATGTTAAAGTAACCCTAGTTAGCCTTTATTAAAGGGCTAGACTATTATACGATAAATAACTGAGATACAAAGAGAACAGTCTATAAAGACTTGAGACGCTCTGAGAGGAATACCTGTGAGTATTCTACTGTCAAAATTTGAGAGGGAATTTAGGCTGTGAAAACTCGAGATACACTTAACACACTGTGGGTATCTCATTCGATTAGTGATCTGAGACAAAGTCTAATCAGCTTCCGCAATCAGGAGAAGTATGTAAGTCTCATATCTCTAAATTAAATTATGAATGTGTTCTTTATTTAATTTCCTTCAATAGAAAATGAGGCTAGGAAGGATAAAGTCTAAGACCAACTCCCACCCTTGCTACAACGGCCACCTATCTGATTTCCTCCACTTTAATGATGCTGAATTGAATAATAGTGAGGAAGCCCTCTACACATTTCCACCGCTATCTTTCTCCTCCCCTCAGCTTTGACTTGTGTTGTGAGATAGAAGTACATCACCGAATATTCATATGGCAGAGAGAAAAGTGTGTGTTGGCCTAATTTGTCTGCTTCCTCTTTTCAGTAGCTCCTTATGTTTAGCTTTTCTTTTTGGTGTAATTTGGTGGCTAGAGAAAGAGGGAGCTAGTGCACAGCATATCCATTTTGAGCTTCTCTTTATAGGTTTCTCCTTCAAGAATTTGTCATTTTCTTTCTTTTTCTTTATTTTTTGTTTCTATTTTTGTTTTTTTTTTTTATGTTATGTTGTTTTTATATGATTTTCTCTTTTATTCTCATTTTTAATCTTGTTTGTTTTATTTTCAATTTTCTTTTTGTTCATTTTCAATTTCTAATCTTATTTCCTCACTTTCATTTTTATTTGTTTGCTTCTTCTTCTTTTATATTTTATTCAAAACCCTCTTTTGTTGATTACATTCTCTTAATTTTGGTTCCCTTTATGATCTTTTGTTGATTTCCAATTTGTTATTTCATTTTTTTGCTTTTGTTTTTTCAATTTTTTTAATCATCTTTCTTGTTTATCAAAAATTAAAATTTTTAGGATAGGGTATTCATAGTTGCCTATCTTTACTTGACTCTACGGTAAAAGAAGTGTGAAACACGATTCATGAGACTTATGTAAGAGCAAGTAAAGAAGTAAACACTATCCTACGAATAGAAGGGCAACAGGAACTTTCTTCTCGAATTAGTGCGACATTTATTTGGAAAAAAGAATGTGCAATGACGCAAAGGTGTCTTAACTAGTATGGGACTTGACAAAATGTAACTTGATTGTGTGGGACTTGACGAAAATTCATGGTGTCCTGACTGTGTGGGACTTGACAGAAATTCAACATATCCGGGTTGTGAGACTTGGCTAAAATTAAATGTGACTTGACTGTGCAAGACTTGGTAGATATTAAAGTTGACTTGATTGTGTAGGACCACGAATAAAATGTGCTTTAATTGTGTGAGGCTTGATAGAAAGTAAAGGTACCATCACTATGTGAAACTTGGAAGAAATTAAAAATGTCTTAGCTATATTGGACTTGGCAATTAACGGTTCACTGGCTATGTGGGATGTGGCAAAAATTAAAGATGCCTTGACTGTACAATAGATATCTAAAAGAGTGTGCAAGAATTGCTCTGGCCTAATCAACCTAACTCAGCCAGGTCTTGTTAGACTAGGTTGAGTCAGGTTTTAGGTATAGTAGGAGAAAGGACCAGGTCTAATACATATGACTTGGTCCCTGGTCAAGTTGAGTCTTGAGTCAATATATGGACTACACCTAGTCTTATAATTTATTTTAAAAATTTTTTTGTACTTTTTATATAAAAAAACTACTTTTACAATTTTTTTTAATCAAATATGGACCTTTTTGCTACTATAGAATACGTCACTTTTTAAATATAAATCACTTTATTTTTTTCTCTTCCAAAATTTCAAATTAAAAATCATAAAAACAATTTTGAAAATCGTAAAAAAAGAAAATTTTAAATGACCTGATTGACATTTTAGGCCCAACCCAACCCAATCATAAACCAAGTCTTACTATGCTAGGTCTCGAGTTGATCAAAAACCTTATCAGGTTCAATATATTTTAACCCCTTGATATGTTGCCTCATGATATTTGTGGAAGAATGATAAGAAATGAAACAAAAATAAATGGAATTAATGGTCAAAATGAGTTGAATCAAGAGTTATATATATATATATATATATATAGGATTCAAATGACAAAAAAGAGACATAAAAATCCTTCCTCATCATCCAAAACTCATTTTTTATAGTATTTGATAGAATTTCTTGAAAATTTTTGGGGGCTATTCTTAAAAAAATGGTTTTTTTCTATAACTTTGGGTTCAATATATAATGCATAGTGTTTTCCACGCATCCTTCCAAGTCGTTTTAAATGGTCACCTGACGAAGCTCTTTCGTCCCCAACATGGAATAAAAAAAGATGATCCGTTGTCCCCTTATCATTTCATCGTCTGCACGAATATTCTTTCTTGTTTGATAACAGATGCAAAACGCCAAGGTAAATGAAAGAGTACTAAGTTTAGCAGGCATTTTGATAAAGGCCTGCCACTTTGCCAGAGAAATTATTCAGACATGCCATAATATTTCCAGATTAGAAAATAGTAACCAAAGGTCACCCATGGTTTTTTCATAGGCTGGTCGGATGACTTTGATCGAATTTGTCTTAAATTCTAGCATTATCTGACATAGTATAAATAATAGCAAGAAACTCGTAGATGAATAGTACATTACAAAAATAACACTGTTCTAAATGTGACACCAGGAAATAAAAGAAAAAAGTTACTGTTCCTCACACGCAAGAATACACCCTGAGGCTATATATATATATATATATATATATAATATTTTGTTGAAGGTGAAATACTAAATGTGATATGTTTTAATAAATAAAAATTATTTTAAATATTTTAATGAGTAAAAAATTACTTTGATTTTTTTATTAAATGTTTAAAATAATTCCTTATTTATTAAAAAAATCATATTTGGTCTTTCATCTTAAAATAAAATCATATTTAGTTTCTTAAAATAATTGAATAAAGAGATTAAATTTAATCATTTTTTGAAAGTGAAAGATTAAGTGTGACATTTTTCAATATATGAAGAATTATTTTGGACATTCAATAAATAAATTAACAAAATAGAAATTTTGTAATAAGTGAATGATTAAAATAAATTTTTTTTTACTGATCATTAAATGCATAATTTAATTTTTGTGGTGGTTGTTTAGTCCTGTAGAGGAAATAATCATAATTAAAAACATAACATTTTCATTATTATGCTGTTCGCTTGTACATAACAGTTTTTACTCTCTTATGATGGTCATAACTAAGATTAAAATTATATTTGCAGGTTAAAATTATTCACCCACTTTCAATAGTAACCTAAAAAATGCTAATGATTTATTCGCACTATATTTACAATAAAATTTATATAGTAACATTATTTATTAGCTGTAACTAAAATTTTGTCACAAAATGATCCGAAATATAACGAAACAAAATCAAAATGAGTGAAGCTGAGCAGCTCAATTCTGCGTTTCTTACTATGGTGGTTTTACTAGGCTAGCCTTGAAAAAAAAAAAGAAATGAACAATAGGTAAGCTCATTAGGCAAAAAAAAAAAAAGCTGTCCCCTTCTCTTGAATAATGTGTATGCGTGAAAAGAATGATCTGGCTTTTTCATTGAAAAGAGACAGAATGTAGGTTTACAACAGGCAGGAAAGAGAAAATGTCAAAATATAAAAAATTAATTGCTAACTTACTTTAGACTATTTAAAGCTTTTTTATTATAATATTAAAAAAATTAAAAATTGTAATCCATCGTTGCAAAACTAATTGGTCAAGACAATTAAATTTTTTTTAATATTTCATGGCAACTTGTCACCTTTAGTGACAAATTCAGAGAGGATTCTTTTTTAAGCATTTCCAAAGGGATTCTTTATTGTTAGCGACTAATTAACAAATTTTTTTAATTTTTTTATCTAACTCATATTGATAAATCAGATTTTTTTTTTTCTCAACTTGTCTCTAACCATGACTAATAAAGTGGAAAATTATTTTTTTTTTCTCATTGCAACTCATCACCTATGGTGATTATCAAGTTAATTTATTTTTTTAAAATTTAAAAATAAATTTGTTAGCATTGATGTGGAAAAATATTTGCTAACACAAGTGACAATTTCAACCATAAATTTAAGTATGATTTGAGAGAAAATTAAAAAAAAAAAAGGATGCATACATGATAATTATTCGTCAAAATAATAGGCTACCAGTTCCACAATGAGGTTGTTGGGTAACTCTCCGAGGTCTGGGTTGCACCAAAGGTGGAGTGTCATCATCATCATTGTCATCCTCATCCTCTGCTACTGGCTGAGGTATGCTAATGGTTGGTGGAGAATACAAATCAAATGGCGAAGACTGGATTAAAGGAATTGGTTGTTAGGGAGTAACAAATCATGTTGCATTACATGTGATGATCCGCCAGGCTCAAAGAATGGTATGGAATATGCAGTGGAGAATGCAAATGAATTAGTAAACAATTATGTGAATGATCTATATGCAACTTGTTGATGCTAGGGTGTTGATGGAGTTTGGACAGAAGGTCATGTCAAAGATGGCACATAAGATGAGGGACTATTATGACTAAGATTACGGTAATGACATTGATTTGCCTCATCAATAATGGAATCGCGTAAGGCCATGTATCCATGTACCTGTTTCCCTTACCTACCTTTTAGTACATGTGGATGAGGCAATTGAGTTGTAAGCAGTGCAGGCTAAGAGATCAAGGACTCATGTTGCTCGCCATGAGCATGTAATATGTTCCTACAGTCCCAATTAATAGTTTACCAAAAGTCCGTAATAGCTAATGGTGGAAAGTCAAATGTGTTAAGCCTGTATAATTCCTTTGCTATATTAGTATGAATAATGTTAAAGAAACAAAAGGTTTGAAAATAACAAAATATGAATGCATTAAGGGAAATAAGTATACAAAAATATACCATAAAGCCAGTAGCACCACTAGTCGACTAGATCAATTGTCACATGTGTCTATAATATCACCACATGTACTCAAATGTTCTATCCAAAGGCTTGGTGGACATTGGGGCATCAACAACTACATCATGCTATCTATCCCATAATCCAACAAAGCTACCATGCTCTTGCATCCAATCTTTCATGATTTTTCCTTTCAGTTGTAATGTCTTATATGCTCCCATATTGATCAATTCAATAAGTATAGGTTGCAGCATGTCAAACTGGCAGAGCACACAATTGGGTTTATGCCACTCAACAATGTGAAAACATATAAAGGGAATATAAGCTCACCAGATATCAAAGGATACCAAACTGTAATCGAGGATCATCTGTTGGACACTTACTAAGCTATATGGGCGCCAAAGTATTAACATTGATCACATTGAAGAATAACCATTAGAAATTTTTAGATAATTAATGTGCTATAAAAAAAATGTTTAAGGTCGAACCTCGTCGTCTCCCATCTTGTTCAAAATTACCCTATAATGCCTCAAGGTACACTCACTTGGTCTTAGTGGTTGCCAAACATTCCTCCACATGAAAACATGGTAATCCTATAGAGGTTGCCATTAAGTTCTTGGATTTGAGACTACTGCTATTATTGCAGCATGTTTATCATAAATTAAACACACCATTTGCTTTTTCTTGATCGCATGTCACCTGAAGTTGAAACAGAGCCATGTTTATGTTGCTTGTGTCTTTCCCTTAACCACTGCAAATGCAGGGCACAACTTGTCTATCACCGTCCTATTTATCTGGACAATTGGCTTCACATGATTAAACGCATTTATGCATGGCTTAAAGATCTATAAAACACAATGGAACATTGCAACTGCTTCACCATCAACTGTAAGTTGTGCACATTCCTTGTTAAATAACTCTACATATAAGCCTAGATTCAAATGTTGTACTACGACCATCCATTTCGATAATAAAGCATATGAACTCTCCTGGTTCCCAAAAGCAATGGCTATGGCCCTGTGTTTGGCCTTTCAAGTCTTCCTATATGACATTGAATATCTAAATGTACTCTTCATCCTCTTAATGATCTAGGACACTGTTATCTTTGGTTTCTCGGTTATCATACCAACTATACATGATGATATCACATTAAAATCAAGCTTCAGATAATCTTGTGAAAGTGATGCTAATACACATGTATGTGGTCCTTCAATCTTGATATCTTCCATTATCCTCCATCAGTAATGTGGCATGCCCTTAGCCTACAATTGCAAGCATTCTCGTACTAAATACATCGTTATTCTTTATACTTTGAGGATGAGTAATGCACCCTAAATATGTGGTGTGTCCAGGCTAAGTACAATTTGGTTATGCGTTATAAAGCCAACTTATCAACATACCACATTGGGGCAAATTAGTACAAAATCTGACACCTATACTAATTCACCCTTATCAGTGTCGAATCATGGGTATATTTACAAAAAATGAAAATTTAATACACCACGTCAGGTGGCAAATTTTGTATTCATCATGTTAGAGGCCCAATCCTAGACCAATAAAATACTTACTTTAAGTATCTAAGTATAGAAACTTGTCAAAGCAGTATATGAAAAAAATAATATTTTATTTTATAATATTTAACTCAAATTACCAACTATTATATATAGATTTAATTGCTTTAAAAAAACATTTTAAACTTATAAGATTAGTTCAAGCAAGATCTAATCATGAGTTGAGTTAATTTGAAAACAAGTTAAGTTTTAGATTAAAGAAAAAGGAGGTCAAGACTCATTTTTTAACCAAGTTGTTTTTTTTTCAAGCTCATATCTACTATTTTGGGCAAGGATCCACCTGACTAGTGAATTTTCAAGTTATGGTGGAGTTTATATACTATTGAGAATTTGAGATAGACAATATAATTAATAATTATAATTGTATGTATAATTATATATTAAAAAAATTATAAATATAAATTGTTGAATTGTTGAATTGTTGTTCTAGCATAATTCTTTTGAGTGAAAAGTACTGATTATTATTTCTTTACTAAGATGTCATATTACTTTATGGTTTTATATATAATCACTTTGAATTAAAATTAAGCTAATGTTAATAAACTTTCATTTTACATCTTCAAAATTATCATAGCTTTTTTTAATAATATCTTAATTTTTAAGTTTTTTTATAACTAAATTAAATTTTTCATCAATAAAAATATTGATCCTATCTTTTGGATTAGGTTAGAGCTCAAAAAAAACTTAAGTCCAACCTATTTTACAATACCAATTTTTATAATGGATTTTTTTAACACAATTTTCGTTTTTTTTTTTTTAACATCATGCCACAAATAGCAATTATTACAGCTTATGAGTTGTTTAGATTGTTCCTTTGACAATTTTAATAATATACAAACAATATGTGGTCAAATTTTAAAATGGATTTGTTCATCTTACCTGATTATTAACTACTAATTATCAAAAGGAAAAAAAAAAAAGTCATAACTCTAACTCTGATCTTGAGCAAGTTCATCAAATAAAAGAAAGTCTGTCTCTTTCAACTGGGTTAGTGTAATATAATTAATTAACCACTAATTATAAAAAATATAATGCCTTATCTTAAGCGAGGCCATCAAATAAAAGAAACACTGTCTCTTTCAATTAGGTTAATGTAATATAAATAATTAACTAGAGAAGAGGACTACATCATCATTCTGATATTGTGTATCAAGCAACACCATATATCTTACTATTGGAAATCGATTTGGTAAAGGTAGAATTTCAATAACAGGTGTATTTAATAAAATTTGAACTGTTGGATAAAAATTTAATCATTTAGATTTGAAAGTTTTGTTAGAAATTATTTAATAATTATTCAAATCCGAATATTGAATGAAAATTTAATAGCTCAAGGCTTCTTAAATGCATTGAATTTAGATTCTTAAATGCAAAGAATTTAAATCTATATAATATTAGACATAGTACTAGTAAAAAAACTTGGAGCGCGTTTGACATACCGTATAAGGTTAAATTATATAAGTTTATATAATGCAATTCATCATTATCATGTGTTTGATACACACAGTAGATTATATAAGCTTATACAATCAATTGTAGTCAATTACATTTAATACAATATTAATAATACAACCTCTCTTGACCTGATTAGGTTTGATTATATTAATAAGATATTTTATCCTTTTTAGTAAAATCTTTTTTGAGTCCCTCACATATAAGATATTTCTCAATTTACTCTTACAAAAATATTTTTCAATTTAGTCTCTCATAAATAAGATATTTTTCAATTTGATCCCTCACAGTTTTTTTAAGCTAGTCCCTCATATAATTGTCTTTTCAATTTAGTCACTCACATTTACACAATTTTCCATTTGATCTTGCATGAATAAAATATTATCAATAATATCATAAAATAATATGTTAATTTAATAAATTCTAAATAAAAAAATTTCAATTTGGTCCCTATCTTATAAGATATTTCAATACCATCTCTCATATTATTGTCGCTCAATTTAGTCCCTTACATATGTACATTTCTCTATTTGATCCCTTACAAATACAATTATTATCAATAATATCCTCAAAAGACAGATTAATTTAATAACTACAAACTTATAAAAAAAATTTCAATTTGTTCCTCTACTTATAAGATATTTTTCAATTTGATCCCTTATAGAATTGTATTCTCAATTTAATCCATCACATGTGTACATTTCTCTATTTTATCACTCAGAAATAAAATTATAATCAATAATATTCTCAAAAAATAAATTAATTTAATAAATATGAACTCATAAAACTTTGTCTCAATTTGGTCCTTACATATAAGATATTTATCGTTTTGATCCTTTATAGAATTATCTTCTAAATTTACTCACTCTTATATGTATATTTTTCTATTTAATCCCTCATAAATAAAATTATTATCAATAATATCATAAAAAAGTACGTTAAATAAAATATATGAGCTAGTAGAATATTTTTCCAATTTGGTTCCTTGCAAATAAAATATTTTTTTGTCCCCACATAGAATTGTTCTATCAATTTAGTCCCTCACAAAATTGTCTTCTTAATTCAGTCTCTCACATATGAACATTTCTTTATTTGATCCTCACAAATAAAATTGTCATCAATAATATCTTAAAAAATAAGTTAATTTTAAAAAAATATGGAAGACATAATTGATTATGATTTTATTTATGAGAAACCAAATTGAGAAATATCTATATGACAAACGAAATTGAGAAATATCATATTTGTGAGGGATCAAATTGAAAAAAAAAATTATATGGGACCAAATGAGGTTTTACTCAATTATTCTTTATTTCCAATCATAATTTTTTCATTCCACCTTAAATGTGGATTGATATATTACTATTAGTGTGAATTTGTATTTGTGGCAAAATAAAAAAATCCAATTCATTTTCTTTGAGTATTTTGTTGAATATAATTATATTGAAGTTAAAGACATTATTGTCATAATAATTAATTTTTATCTTATCTAGTATTATATATTTTGTCGCCAAATATATAATCATATTATCTTATGCAATACGGTATTATATATAATGATACACAAACACCATAAAGTATTAAATTCTTATTAGGTCTTATACTATATGGCATTATCCTATACAACCTTATACTATCAGAACTTATAGGATGTGCCAAATGGGCCCTTATACATGACTTATAAATTTAAAAATAACATACTCCTGTTCACGTGACATTAAAGAATAAAAAAGCATTGGCCTCGCAAACAAGAAAACAATTTGAGGCCACATATCAATTGCATGAATATATATATTATATGAAATTCCGTTTGTTGAGCACTAAGCATTGCATGCTTGTAATTGTTATTTAACACGAGTGATGAGTGTTGAATTCAACAAATTAAAAATTAAGTCTATTCTTAACTATGAAATTTACAGTCAAAGAGAGTAGGGTCGTATTCATAGATATTGATAATTTTAATACTTTGAAAATCAAAGAATTAATGTAAATAAAAGAAGTAGAAAAAAGGGAATTTTGCAAATTAATTAACAAAAACAAAAAAAGAACTAATCAACAACTAATGAAAATATTCAATATAAAAGAACTAATTAAAAATAAGGATTTAATTCAATAAAAAAAATACATACTTAAGGAATATTTTTTGTTTTAGCATTTTCAAGAGTCAATCATGGCTACAAAATAAACTCTCTCTTTATAATAAGTGGTACAAAATAATCTCTCTCTTTATATTAAGTGGCTAAGGTTATTAACAAGCTCAAACAACTTCTCCTAAATTTATTTACTAAAGAAACACTCTCAAGCTAAATTCTAATTTACTAAAAATCTTAAATAATTAAGCATTCAATATTTAATCAGCTAACAATATTTAAATCTAGTTAATACCAATACTAACTTGTGAAAACATAAAAGTTACGCTTAATCAAATTAGTTTATACATCCCATCAATATAAAATAAAACATTGCCACATTCCTTTGCCTTAATTTCCACTAATATTGGCTCAATCAAACGATTACGTATACTACCAAAACCAACTGGAACATAAATATCATCAAGTAATGTAAATTACAGGCCCTTGTCATCAACTTACTTAAAGATAAAGCAAATAAATCAAGAAAGTAAGAATTTCATAAATTAAGATAGAAGAAGAATAATCATTCAAATCTCATAACTAAGGGTGTTCATTAGCCCAGTTGACTATAGGCCTAAGTTAAAATAAAAAAAATTATAAATTTTATTAGATTCAGCCTTGGGTTCATATAAGACCTAACCTGATTTGACTTGGTTATTAATTTTTTATTTTTAATAAAATTTTAAAATATTAATTTTTTTCAAATTTTAATCACTTTTTATTCTAAATCATAATTTTATTTCCATTCCATTTTTTATTTCAAATCTTAATTTTTTTTAAAAAAATTTATTAATAAAAAATTTGCTTTTATAAAATTAAAAAAAAAAAATGGACCCAGACTGAACTTGGTGTAACACGACTTAGTCCCGTCACTTATTGAGCCAAAACTGAGTTGGTTTAGGTCTCGAATCTCAAAAAAGAGACTTGGTGTACAAATGGGTCGAGTCTTGGGTCTTGTAAACCTAACTTGTGTTTGCCCCTACTCACAACCATTAAAATGCCAAACACGAATATTTCTTAACCAGATAAAAAGAGTCTACATATGATTAAATCCTATGAAATCTCCATTTAAAAATGTGTATACAAGGCTACCTAATTCCCCCCACTGTTTCTCACTTTAAAATAAGAAAATAAGGAAGAAGAAGAAAAGGAATGTGGCGGATGATGTCATAAGTGTATATATATTAATCTAAGCATCCTAGATATTCTCCAATCTTTCATAACTACCTATCTAATCATTCTTCTCAAAAGAGATAACAAAGATATCTCCAAAATCTATTTGACCCTTTTATTTTCCCTTATTTTTGTGCATTCCTAATGTTGACCGAAAGATCCCTGAAGATGAGCTCGATAAGATCTTTTTTTTTAGTTTAAAATAGGAAGTCATGCCATGCTCATGACTTACTTTTCATGCCTTTTATGCTTCGCCCACTGCATACTTTGTAGCTTATAAATTTTTGCCTCTAATGCCATGCTCATATTTTACTTTCAACCCAATGAAGTCAGCTAAAAACCTATACACAATCCAAAACAACCATTCAAAGTTTAATTTTCTAACTAAAAAAATAAAAATTAAAGCTAAATCAAAGATACAAATATGTAAAAATAGTAAACTAACAAGTGTGGTAGCTAGGATATCTAATGCCTTTTTAATGTACAACTAACTTTTGAAATATGATTTTAGTTCATAAACTATTATCAAAATTTCATTGGCTTCTTTTTTAATTATCATTTTAAAATTGCTAATGACACTTGGTTTTTAATGGGTTTTTGTTTCCAAGTGTGATATCAAATTTTCTCTTTTTTCCCTCATAATGTCATCTCTCAATGTGTTAAGGAATATGCAAATGAGTTTGAATCTAATGCTATCCAATATCCCATGTTTTAACCTTTATAGTTTTAGAAAAAATTGCATGTGATCAATTTCAACAAAATGTGACCATTTTTATAATTTAAGAAGCAATACAACATTCGTGTTGTACAACACCTGTAATATTCATGAAATTCTCATTTAATAATTTATCTTAGTGGGACATTATTAGTAAATATTTGCATTAACTAGAGGAAAGAAGGCAATATATTTGGGATATATTTAAATAAATAAATCTATATATATATATATATATATATAGTTGAGGAAAAAGGAAATTAAGAAGAACTTTTATGTTGATTCTGGAAATATTTTGCATGAGAAATAGGCTGGCTCAAGTGGTTAAATCATACCCAATCAAATTGAGAGGGGTTGAGTTCAAATCCTAACATATACATTAGGCCATAATTTTTTTTTATTATTCTGCCATGTCTCCTTAAGAAATTACAAGACTACCCTTTTTAATTCTTCTGATTACAATATATCTCCAACGTTCATCTTCACGCTCACATTATAGCTCAAGGATGCTTCACTATTTTCATTCCAAATCATGTTAGGGTTGTGTTCGTGGTGGAGCTCTGACATAGTTCAACCTATTTCAGCTGCAAGTTAGGTCAGAAAACCCCATGACTCTAGCAAGAACATAATGATAGTTCAAGTCATAAGATCAAGGAGAAATTTGCTCGATTGGTAAGGATTTTCACAAAATTTCTTGAGGGCTATGTCTTATAAGTATATTCCTACCTTTTCTCTCTTAATTTTAGTGACTAAATTCAAGTTGTGGCTCTTGAATTCAAAAGCCTTCTTTGTTGTGTGAGAATGAACATGAATAGTACTTGTAAGTTGAAATCTGCTCAAATTGGTGAGTTTAAAGTGAAATTTCATTAGGGCTTCACTTAATCTATGTACTTCTTTCCTTTATCCCTTTGATCCAACTTTCAATTTCGTGGTTTTGCTTTAGAAATCAAAAGCCCTCTTGCATATGAATAGAATTGTGAACAGTTACATGAATAGTATATGAACATTGACTAAAATTTGGAATTCAAAATTAAGCTCAATTCGAGGTTGATTTATCAAATTTTTTTGAGGGTTTTGATCTTTAATAAGTATATAACAATTTCCATGTTTTTATTTGATGATTGGATTTCTTAATTAAAAACCCATTTTTCATGGTGGGGAGTTATAGTGTTTAAAGTGAAGGCTAGCAAAGACTTCTTGTTCCTCTAGCATCATTGGACCTTAGGAAGGGGAATAAAATTTGTTGGTAGTTTTCGTTTTGAGGGGTAAGTTATTTTGAGAAATTTTCTCAAATTTTGTTGTCATAAGAGGAAGCTCGATGAAGAAAAATTCAATAGAAATGACTATATTGAATAATTACTTTACTTATGATGGGTATAATGTTTCAGTCTTTCAAAGTCTTGAATAACGTAAGAGCTATATAGAATGGATTAACTGACCTATTTAGGCAAATATAATTTGAGTCATAATTTTGGATTATTTGTGCAATGATATTTTTGGACTTAAAGGCAATGAAATTGCCAATTGGTGGAAATTTCTATCTTAAGGACATACGTACATTACTAAAACCTTGGAGAATTTTTCTAAGTGCAATATATATATATGTTGGTCTTAGTCATGGGTGGAAGAATGAAAACTTTAACATATGAATCACTTAAGTCCATGAGCATGTTTCCACATGTATATGCATGTAATTGTTAGCCATGACAATTATGATCATGCAAAGGGATATTTGTAATTTTAAAGGAAGGAAGCAATTTAGGACGAAGGTCATTTGATGATGACAAATTACTTATTAATCACCTTATTGTGGGACTACTCATTATAAATTTATTCAAACTTAGATGATTATAGTGGGAGACATTAAGATTGTATTTTTATTTTTAGGACCTTAGAGGGTGCACTGTATCCAGCGGGTAGTAGAGAAGACAATAAGAAAACGAGCTATGTGTGCCTTATCTAAGTTAGTAAATAACGCTAATTACGCGTATTTTTTTTATGTATGCAAATTCATGTGAAAATCATTGTTTTTGAATATCTATATGCCTTGGGACAGACTTCTTGGAATTTAAAAATATTTCACCATTTATGCATCCTCTGGGTATTTGTAAGCTTAAAATCTGATTAAAATCTTACAGAGTATTTTACTAAATTCTCAAAATGCCTAAATTTCTCTAATTCTGCATTTTCTGAAGCACAATGATTTTGTACCTCAGAATTATCTTGTTCAGTATTTTTGAATCATTTTGATTGTGTATTTCTAAATTATTGTGACAGTGCAAATTTTGAATTATCCTAATTTTGTATTCCATAATTCTTTAATTTGAATTTATAAGTTAAAAATGATTCTAAACTTCTGAAATTCTCTTATCCGTAAGTTGAAGTATTCTAGTTTTATAGTTAGGAAATACTTTGATTCTTTAATTATAAAGATATTTGATTTTGTATATACAATGTACTGAGATTATGAGATTTCGATACTTTTCTCTGTCTCTATGCAAAAGTTTAATTTTGGAATTTTGAAACTTTGAATCTTGATTATGAATTTATATATGTTAAATAAATCATAGGAATCCATTCAAAACAGGGTCATGTAGCTAACAACAATAGATGTTAGTCATAGTGAATTACAATCTGTATTCTGATACGACTTGACATGTTATTACCATTATGATATTATTTTCGAAGTCTAAGACCATAATTATGATTATTCTGAGCTTGAAGCTCATGACTAATATGTGATATATTCTAATTACGATAGCCTTGAGCTCATTTGGATTGAATGAGAAACAATGTATTCATATATAAAAGAAAAAATAGGGAATGTCAAAAGATAATCAAACATTATAGCTTTAAAGTAATGGAATTAGTTTAATCATGGCAGGTCTATCACAATTGGTAGTATATGAAATTGTCAACAAGCTTTATGACACTATATCATCCACGGGTAAATATTTCAATAACTAGTTTAAGAAATGGTCAATAAAAGTTTTAGTCAAAATAAAAAATCGTGAATAGAAAAAAGAAAATATCACGAAAATGTAGACTTTAACACTACAATGAAAATAATAAATGAACCATATTTATCACTGCTAAAGCTATTCACCCTAGATACGATATTGTACTATACAGCACGTAATCTCCATAACTTTATTTTTTTAATATTAAAGTAGGATTGTGTAGGCTGAAACCATGCTATCCCACTGTTCTGACGATAAAGACATAGAGAGGAGAGAGAAAATAAGAGAGCTAGGAGAAAGGAGAAAGAAAAGAGGAGACAAGAGAGATAAGAGAGGAGAGAAGGGAATGGAAAGAGGAGAGAATTTTAATTTTGAATGGTCCACTTGAAATACAAAATGAGGAGTTCATTTTTTATATTGAAAATTATATTTCTATTTCTTATAGTTTTAATTAATTTTTAATTTAATTCTTATAGTTTAAAAATTTATAATTAAATCTTTATTGTTTACAAATATCTTAATTCAGTTTCTCTAACTAAAATTATGTAAGTATTTTATTAAATTTTGTTAATATAACTATTTATATAAGTCTTAATACTTTATGTATATATGATTTATACTAACAATAAAAACCTTTAAAATATATATACTAAAGTAAAATTAACTCATATATATGTTAAAGTATTGACAAAAATGTAGTAAAAAGGACTATATTATAAATCTTCCTCAACTATGAGGACTTAATCATCAAATCAAAAGCTGAAAAATTATATTTTTAGCCATTACAAGATATTTATTTTACAATTTGGTCCTTCTACTTTAAAATTTATTATTAAATACTAATGTTATTCACAAAAAACCTAAATCTTTAATCGATTTCCTCCTCCCCACACCCCACTCTTACAATCCTAAAAAAAAAACCAAATCTTTAATCAAGTCAAGGTATCAATGATTAATGTTATTCCCACATATGCTTAGAAATGTATTTCAACATCCAAATGGATATGTATGAGTGGTTTTGTGCTGTAAGAAACTATTCAGGGTGTTGTTGTAGTTTTGTGATGCCTAGTCGAACGCATGTACGTAAATCGTAGCTCAAATATTGAGATAGGATATCTAGGTTTTGTTTCGATTTTAAAGTATGATTGTATCAAAATGGAAAAAAAATTATATTTATGGTCCTCATATATTCACTTATTTTTTAAGCTAGCCCTTACTCGTTAAAAATTTATGATTAAGTTCTCATAATTTAAATGATTTGTAATTTAGTCCCTATTACTACATATTTGTCAATACTTTGACATCAGTTAATTTTACTTTATTATCTACCTTAAAAAATTTTCTTGCTAACATAAATTATACATATTGAGAGTATTAAAATTTGGTGTCATTTTTTTGAGTGCATCAGTACATCCAATTATAATGTAGATATATAATTGTAATAACATCAACATTACAATTATGTGCCTACATTACTGAGTACACTTGTGCATTTAAAATTATGAATGTACCAAATATTTTACTTTAAAATTTATATAAATAGTTATATCAAAAGTTTTAATAAGATACTTACATAATTTTAATTGGAGGAACTAAATTAAGATATTTGTAAACAATAAGATTTAATTATAATTTTTTAAATTATATGGGCTAAATTAAAATTTAATTGAAATTATAAGAATTAAAGATATACTTTCCTCAATATAAAATCCTTCAACACCCTACTTTTTGTCCCACTCTGACCATCCAAAATCAAAATTCTCTCCTCTGATCTCTTGTCATCTCTTTCTTCTCTCCTCTATCTTCTCTATTATCTCCTCTCTCTTATTTCCTCTATCTTATCTCCTCTGTTACTCCCTTAACTATAATGGGAGACCGACATTGAGAGTGAAGTAAACCTCGCCTCTATAAGCCCTAAAACTGAACTAACTATCTGCATAATGAATACAATTAAGCAATTACGCCTAATCTATTCTTGATGTGAACCATAACTAATGCAAACGAAATTCAACAAGTTCATTTCCAAAAAGTTCATTATAGGACTTTAAATGGAAGTTTTAGTTGAATCATCCTTGAAATATGGGTCCCCCAAAAACCTCCACAGCAAAGAATCCATATACCATATTGGAAAAGAGAGCTCTACTATCAACTAAAGACATAAAGCTAAAATGATCAAACCACTAACATAGAACTATATGGATATAATATTTTTGCCTGTGACAAAAAGAGCTACTAGAATATGTAAGAATTTTCCATATCCTCCAATGGAAACAACATGAAATTAATGCTAGCCCTTACCCTTGTGAACAATGCAGGGCTCACCAGTTAGTCTGCAGATGGTTCTAAACTGTAGGGTGGTAGCCAGGATCAACGTTATTCTCTAAAAGAAAAATAAAGAAAAAGGATGTGACTACACTTAGTCAACATATATCACTAACCACACTAGGAGGGAACAAGCAACCACTAGAGTTTTTCTTAATCATGTCATTTTACAATTCAAAACACATCAAACTTACGTACGTCAAAATTATTTAAAAAAAAAATCATAGATCATATAACATAATTCATAAGCTTTCACAATTCCATATATACTTTACAAAATATGTCATACTTATAAGCATTTGAAATTCATAAATAATTTTAAAGGAGTAAAACCAAAGTAGAAAACATCTCACAAGATCAATCACAAATCCATATATGAAAGCTAGCTCAATGTTAGGTATCATAATCACAAGTTCTAAACCCTATACCCTATATCACAATCCATAACGAAAGCTAACTCAAGGCTAGGTATCATAATCTATAACGAAAGTTCGCTCAAGGCTAGTAATCATAATCCATTATAATCGAAATTGAGCAATAAAGCTTGCAAATAATTTAGCTACAAGGTTTTGTATTAGATAAATTTTCACAAAAACAATATTTTTACATAATAATATAAATACTCAAAATTTTTCACAATAACAAAATTCCATATTTCTATAATTCTAAATAGTAACAAATCATTTACAAAAATATTCCCAAAAAAAATCATAAAGTATGTCAATCATTCATATGTGATGAAATATTACAAAAAAATTTATCAAATCTCAAAGAATGCAATTAAATGCTAGAATTACATAATAATTTTAAAGGTCAGTTCCCAAGGTACCAGAACATATAAACAAAAATATTTTACAAGCAAACAGTTGAAAATACTAAAAACAAGTATAATTAATAATATTTACTCACTTGAGGGAGAGCACACAAAATAATCCATTTTCCTATCGTCTCTTTAAAAACCAAAGCCTATGGTTTTATAATAACAAATAACACACATTTAATTTCTTTATATAAGAATTTATCTTAAATTTAAATAATCTCTGATGTCTAATCCAATATATAAGACAATTAATATTATATCTTTTTAACAAATTTATTATTATAATCAAATTCATTAATTTCTGTGCACAAAATTTTTTAATAAAATATTATTTAATAATTCAAAAATATGATCAGACCATTAATCATATATTATCACCTATTATACAATAATACAGTTATGATGTCCTCTCCTCTTAAACTTCAGGAATCCTTGTTAGTATCAAAATTTTAAAAATAAAATTTGTTATTAAAATTTTATTTTAATTATAACGTGAATAAATTTTAAAATTTTTGTAATTATTAATGAAAATAGTTTTAACTTGCAAATATCACCGTCATCTTTGAAAAGGCCACAAGTGGCCAAAAAAAAAAAATAGAAATGGCCATGAGAGAGTTAAAAACTGTTATGTAAGGGGAGGGCATCATAATGAAATTGTTTGTTTTGAATTGACATGATTCTCCCATATAAAATAAAAAATTAAAAGCATCACGAATAATTAATTGATAATACAAAAAAAGAACAAATCAGAATTGAAAGACTTACTTTACATCATAAGATATTAAATGATTCTATGCTAAATCACAAAGGTTATAATTTACCCACAAAAAGAAAATAAATTTCTTATTTCTCTTTTTAAAAAATTTTCTTTTTTCTCCACTAGAATAAATAATCACTACAAAATTACGTTATGCATTTAATGATGAATAAGATCAGTTTAATGGTCGGCTTTCATGTCTAAAGTTTACATATGAAGTTAATTTCAGGCATCATTTCAAGGGAGCTAATTTTGTACTTCAGGAATAATGCATCCTCTGTTTTTCCTAAACTTTATATTTACATATGAAATGACAAGTTTGTTCTCATTAATTATGATTCAAACATGATATCATCTTTGGTGTACTCACAATGTTGAGTACACCATTACATCTAATTATAATATAAAAGTATAATTATTATATTATTATTTTTCAGTTAATATTATTATAATTATACTTACATTATAACTCAATACACTAGTAAAAATACTATCGCAGTAAAGCCTAATATGAAATAAATTAGTTAAACAAATTTCATATTTTCCATCTTTTTCCAAACTCAGTTTTCTGAGTTCGGACCTTGTATAGATATTACAGGTACAATAAAATATAAAAATAACTGCGCGGTCAAAATGTAGTTTAAAATGATTATGCATGGTCAGTTTTATATTCTTCTACACATGTAAAAACTACAGGTGATCCACTGACCAGTTTTTCCAAGGCTGTTAAATCCACAAAATTAAAAAGAAAAAACATAAATAGAAAGAAGAACTGAGCAATTTATTCTTTTCCCTTTTCTTATATTGTAGAAAGTAAGAGTTGATCATCCTACGTTTGAAAACTTATAGGTTAACAACCAACCACCTGGTTAGGCTATAAGCTTCGAGTTTTAGATCCAAAATTTGGTGAGCTAACAAGAGATCTCAAAAGGCTCTTTATTGTTCTCCAAACCACACTTCCTCTAACTTCCTCTGTCTATATAACACCAATAACTCACTCTTGCCTTCTCATCAGAACTCAGCAATACATTCTAATCTCTCAATTCTTCTTCACTCTTGCTTGTTCTTCATTCCTCAGCCATGGCTTCTTCTGTCAAATGCTTCACCACAACTTTCCTTCTGGCTCTCACCTTCACGAGCATGATGAGTGTAAGCCTAGCAGCTCGTCATCTTCTCCAAACAACCCAACCTACTATACCAAACATGCCAGGCATTCCCACTACTTTGCCTAAACCAGCAGGATTGCCTCCCTTGCCTTCCATTCCAACATTGCCTCAGCCCAATACTATCCCTCCTTTGCCTACTAACATCCCAAATCTTCCTAAACCCAGTGCTCTTCCTCCTCTTCCAAACATGCCCTCTGTTCCAAAAGTAGCACAGGTGAGTCTTCCTCCATTGCCATCCACAAACTCATTGCCAAACATTCCCACTATCCCAACTACTATTCCATCCATCCCTTTCTTCTCTCCACCTCCTTCTAACTAAGAAAAAGAATAATGTTGACTCATTCTTCATCATATGGTAGTTGCTTCATCATATATTCTTGCGGTTGATATATAGCCTCCGAGTGTGAAGAACAATGCTTTGTGTTTTTGGTGTCACATATACAACAGTGTAATCTTTTTTATAATTTATTATTCATGTGTGAGTTTCATGCTATTGCTTTGTACTATGTCTAATATTATAGCAAGATAGTCATGTTTTTTATATGTATACAATAACAGAATTATTGATGTTGTCATCTTCTCTAGTTAATTAACTATATTACATCAACCTAACGAAAGAGAGTTTTTTATTGATGGCTTGGCTCATGATCGAAGAGTTAAGGCATTTATTTTAGATAAGTAGTTATGGAAAAATGGGTAAGACGAACAAATTCATTTTATAATTTGAACACATTTACTGTGTATATTAATAAAATTGTCAAAAGAACCATCTAAGCAACTCGTAAGTTCTAATATATAATAACCTTTTATGGCATGACATTAAAAAACTGTTCATCCTATGCTAGTGGCTTGACGCGGTAATAGTAGTACTCCACATAATAGAATGAGTCGGGATTCATCCCAGTTATTGGAGCAATCCTGTAATAAAATATATTAAAATAATAATATTTCATATAATTTAATATTAAATTAATAAAATATTATTATATTAATATATTATATTACTGGATCCTCTCTAGTTATAAAAACAAATTCAAGAACTGATATAATATACATGCAATAGATATATATAAGGTGGTGTAAGAATTGGTAAAGCTAAGTCAATCCAGCTCAACTTAGTCTTGTTGGATGTAATTGGGTAAGGTTTTAGGCATATTAAGTTAAGGAATTAGGTCTCATACAAATAACCTAGTCTTGAGTCAAGCTATGTTTTAAGTCAACATATGAACTTGGGCTAGTCGAATCTAATATTTTTATTTTTATTTTTCATATTTTGTATAAGTTATTTAAAACAAACACTACTTTTACAATTTTTCTAATTAAATATGGATTATTTTGCTAATACAAGACATGTCACTTTTTAAATGTAGAGGACTTTATTTTTTTCCCAAAATTTTAATTAAAATTCATTGAAAAAATCGGGTAAGACAAACAAATTCATTTTAAAATTTGAACACATTTAGTTTGGGTATTATTAAAATTGTCAAAAGAACGATCTAAGCAAGTTTTGAGGTGTAATAATTGCCCCTTATGACGTGAAAAAACAAATTGTGTTCCATAGCATTCTTTGCTAAAACAAAAACTCAATTATAAAAATTGGTTTTATAAAATAAATCAGGCTTAAATTTTTCGCAAGGCTAACCAGTCCAAAAGTCAAGATCAATATTATTATCTTAATGAAAACTTAATTTGATTATGAAAGAAGGAATATAACTTAAGAATTAAGATTTAAAAAAGCTATCTTTATTTTTGAAGAAGTAAAATATAAATTTATTAATAAGATCAATTCAATTTTATTTCAAAGTGATTATATATGAAACTATAGGTCACTGTGACGTGATATTTGAGTAAGGAAACAGTAACTATAAATTTTCATTCAAAGAATTTATATTAATAGAACAACTAATTTATATTTATCATTTTTGTATGTATAATCATACGAGTGATAATAATCATTAAGCACATTATCCATCTTAAATTTTAAGTAGTATATAAACCTATGTCAAGAAATAGATTTGAGATCTATATAATTTAAAATTAGTCTGAAGTGTTTTTTTTTTTTTAAAAAAAAAAAGAGGAGATCAATATAATTATAGCAAAATATAAGGAGATCTATATAATTTACTCTAACTTTTAATAATAGAAGTATGTATGGTTTTAACATCTATATTTCTATATTAAAATTATAAAAAAAAAATTATTTTGGATCTCTTAATTTTATTCTTTATGTCATATTTTTTTCTATTGTACTTAGCTATCATAAATTTATTCTTTTTGTTAACACTGTTAAATGTTTATGTTAAACCAGCAGCCATAAGATATTTTTACCTTTTTGAACAATTTTCCATAATTAATGCTTGTTTAGTTAAATTTAAAATATCAAAAGTTTCAAAACCACCCGCATTCTTTGTGTCTTTTCATTGAAAAAACAGAGCATTATTTTCCCACATATATAGACAACAGTTCAAAAGTGAAGGGAAGGATACCTTACCAAATTAACGTTTAGCATAAATTTAATGACATTATTCAAGAGATGGGGTTTTTGCCAGAAACGAAGTTGTGAGACCAAAATAAAATATAAGAGAATAAAAACGATAATTTTAATTTCCTTTTCATATTTACTAAAGGTAATTAATTTTTTAAAATTTTTATATATTTACCAGAAAATATATTATAAACATTTGTTTTCTTTTAATAATAAACTTCTTTTTTCTCTACATGACTAAACAACCCCTACAAAAATTACATTATGCATTTAGTGATTAGTAAGATCAGTTTAACGGTCGGGTTACATGTATAAACTTTATATATGAAGTTAATTTCAGGCGTTATTACAGAGGAAGTAATTTTTACTTCAGGAATAATATATCCTCTGTTTTTCCTTATGTTATATTTACATGTGAAATGACAATTGTCTCCTCACTAAGACCCAAATAATAAACCATGTGTCAAACAATAAATGATAACGCTATTGGCTATAAAGACTGATTCCAGAACAGATAGGTAAACAAGAGAAGAACTATGGAAATGGAACATCTTCCTTTCTCCTTCTATTTTATAGTAAAATGTAAGAGTTGATCGTCCTACGTATGAAAATTTAGAAGTGAACAACCAACCACCTCGTTACTCTATAAGCTTGAATTTTCAAATGCTAAATTTGGTGAGCTAACAAAACATCTCATAGGCTCTTTAGAGTTCTCCGAACCACACTTCCTCTAACCACCTCTATCTACATAAGACCATAAACTATCCCCTGGATTCTCATCACAACACGAAAGTTATCTTCACTTTTGAAGTTCATTATTATTCAGCCATGGCTTCTCCTGGCAAATCCTTCATCACAACGTTGCTTCTGGTTCTGACATTGTCAAGCATGACGAGTGGGAGCCTAGCAGCTCGTCATCTTCTCCAGGCAACCCAACCTTCTGTACCAAACATCCCAGGCATTCCCAGTACTTTGCCTAAACCAGCAGGATTGCCTCCCTTGCCTTCCATCCCAACATTGCCTCAGCCCAATAATGTTCCTCCTTTGCCTACTAATCTCCCAAATCTTCCTAAACCCAGTGCTTTTCCTCCTCTTCCAAGCATGCCCACTGTTCCAAAAGTCCCACAGGTGAGTCTTCCTCCATTGCCATCCACCAACTCAATGCCCAACATTCCCTCTATCCCAACTGCTATTCCATCCATCCCATTCTTCTCTCCACCCTCTTCTAACTAAGAAAAAGAATAATGTTCACTCATTCTTCATCCTATGCTGGCTGCTTGGTGTGATCAGCAAACTCAGCAGCATATGATAGTCTCAGGCTGTTTTGCTCTGTGTGAGGAGCAGTATTTTTTTCTTTTGGTTTATGTACTATTCATGTATGAGTTTCTTGCTATTAATTGTACCATGTCTGATGATATTGCAGCATACACAATAACAGAATTATGATCTTGTCCTCTTCTCCAGAATCTAGTTAATTATTTATATATGCAATGAAAAGAGACAAAGAGTCGTTTATTGGATGGGCTAGCTCAAGATGGAAGAGTGAATACATCTTTTCTCCAATAATTTATGATGAAAATTTGGCTCAGACGAGCAAATCTACGGTATAATTTGAATAAATTTAGTCTGCACACTGTTCGAATTGTCAAAAGAACAATCTAAGCAACTCGAAGGTTGTAACAATTGCTTTCTTTACGGTAGGATATTTAAATAAATAAAAAAAAAAAGTATCACATTTTTCTGTCAAACCAAAGTGGCCTTTAGATTGCTTTCTATGTAAAGAAAAGATGTATGTGGTAATTTGTCGAATTAGGATCCCTGTTCTATAGCAGGAGATGTTGTAATATTTTTTAACTATAAAACAACTATGCACGATCTTAAGTGTGTGGTATTTTTTCTTAGTTTTTAAAATCATAGACAGCATGAAATATGCTTTACAATATGTCATTTGTGGGTGGGGTGTGAAAGTTAAGACTTTTTTTTTAAAAAAAGTATTCATATATGAGTTTAATTTCTTAGATTGATAATCATATGTTGCTAGGCATACTATATTTTTAAGTTAAGATATAATAAATTATATATTACTACACATATAATGTTTTAATTAAATATTATTTAATATTTAAGAATTAATTATATTATAATCAAGGAACGTGGTGTTTTAAAGATCATAAGATTATTAATCAAGGACTATCGTGAAAGAGATTGTTTGTCATATGAGCCAAGGGCTGGCTCAACTGAAGGTATAATGATCAAGAGTTACAAAAATGAAAGTTGTAAGATATATTTTTTTCTAAATTAGTAAAGAAAAATGTTGAAGAATAAAATTAATCCAAAAGACAAAGATGAATCATTTAATAATTAATTCTGGAGTTTGCTATATGAACTTTGGTTTATTGATATTAAGTCGTTTTAAAAACTAAAGAATTAAGTTTAAGGTGTCATCTTTGATACACTTACAAATTTATAATATAGAGGTTTAATTATAATATATATGGTACATTCACAAATAATATTACAATTATTTTTTTACATTATAATTAAGTCACCTAATATGATGTAAGTTGCTAATATTTTGAATAGAAAATATTATTTTGATCCCTTGATCTTGTCTCAACTTGATTCTCTATATTTGTCTTGTTGCAAAATGGTTCTCCACATTTTTTAACATAAAAAAATATGAAGAATTATTTTGAAACAGAACAAATATGAAAGACTAAATTAAGAGGGGGTCAAAATATATTTTAAAAACAAAAATACAGTCCATATAATTTTAACAAAATTCAAGGAGATTCATATATATTTACACTAACTTTTAAAAAAGAGAAATATTTATGGTTTTAACATTTATAATATCATTTTCATAAACATTAGAAAAAAATTATTTTTGATCGTTTAATTTTATTCAATATATTAATTTTTTTAATTTTACTAAAATACCCTAAATTTAATGTTTTTATTACCACCGTTAATTGTTGATGTTAAACCATGGTATCAAAATAATTCTACCGTTTGAACGATTTTCCACAGTGGTTTTTAAATTAAATTAACGTATATAAAAAGTTCAAAAGGGAAAGTAAAATCTTATTTTATTTGGAAAAGTCTTCATTCAATTTTTTTTAAGTAATCTGCGGACCAAATAAAATTTTATCTTTAATATTGGGCTAAAAACTAAATTATACAAAATTTAGCGGTGACAACATATATGGCCCCTTATCTCCGCCACTGCATCAGCATTCTGTCTTTTTGGAGGAAAAATAGAGAATTATTTTCACACAGATACTCATGTCATAGTTTTGGGAAGGATACCTGACCAAATTAATGTTTAGCATAAATTTCGCAACATTATTTCAGAAAGATGAAGAAAACAATTTTAAATTTTAAATTGTAAGAGAAGTAGTGAGACCAAAATATAATTTTAAAGGTAAAAGAATAATTGGGCATATCTGGTAAATAATTTTTATGATTATTTCCTTTTTGTACAATTTTATCTTTATCTTTATGTTTCTTCTTTTTATGATCCCACCTATTTAACTCTCAATCCTCTTATTTTGCTTTTCAAGGCTAGCCTAGTAAAACGCCATAGCAGTAAGGCTAAAATGAGCTGGATGAGCCTGAATCATTTTGATTTTGTTTGGTTATAATTCGGATTACTCTGCGGCAAAATTTTAGTTACAATAATAAATAATGTTGCTGTTAAAAGTTTATTTTAATTAGAACGTGAATAAATTTTAAATATTTTGAGGTTGTTATTGAAATAATGTTAATAGTGTTGATTTGCAAATATTACCTTCATCTTAGGAATGGCCACAAGAAAGTAAAAACCTGTTTATGTATAAGTGGACAGAATGTATGTTTTGAATTCACATGATTCTTTTATATAAAATAAGAAATAAAAAGTGTTACGAATTATTAATTGATAATATGAAAAAGAACAAATCAAAATTGAATGACTTATATTAAATTATAAGATATTAAACAATTCTTTGCTAAATCAAGGATATAATTGACCCAGAAAAAAAAACCATAAATTTCTTATTATTATTTTTTTTTTAAGATAACTTTTCTTTTCTCTCTACTGGTATAAACAATCACTACAAAATTACATGATGTATTAATGATGAGTAAGATCAGTTTAATGGTCAGGTTCCATGTCAAAACTTCACATATGAATACTTCAGGTACGCAGTGATGAGATCAATTAGTTGAACAAATTCCGCATATTTCCTCCGTTTCCAAACTCACGTCTCCCAAAGCTTCCAAATCCACAACGAAATCATAAAATAGAAGGAGTAAGGACTTGTTCTTTCTTTTCCCTTTTTATTTTATTGCAAAATATATGAGTAGATCATCTTACGTTGAAAATTTTCGAGTTAACAACCAACCACCTGGTTAGGCCATTAGCCTGAAGTTTCAAATACAAAATTTGGCGAGCTAACAAAACATCTCAAAGGCTTTTTATAGTTCTCCAAACCACACTTCCTCTAACTACCTCGATCTATATAAGACCATGAACTCTCCCTTGGCCTCTAATCAAAACTCAAAGCAAAACATTCTAATCTTCCAATTCTTCTTCCCTCTTGAACTTCATAATTCGACCATGGCTTCTTCTGGCAAATCCATCATCACAGCTTTCCTCATGGCTCTCACAGTGTCAAGCATGATGAGTGGGAGCCTAGCAGCTCGTCATCTTCTCCAAACAACCCAACCTTCTCTGCCAAACATCCCAGGCATTCCCAGTACTTTGCCCAAACCAGCAGGATTCCCACCTTTGCCTTCAATCCCAACATTGCCTCAGCCCAATAATATTCCTCCTTTGCCTGCCAATCTTCCAAATCTCCCTAAACCCAGTGCTCTTCCTCCTCTTCCAAGCATTCCCACCATTCCCACCATTCCCACCATTCCCAAAGTCCCACAGGTGAGTCTTCCTCCGTTGCCATTCCCCAACTCAATGCCCAACTTTCCCTCTATCCCAACTGCTATTCCATCCATCCCATTCTTCTCCCCTCCGCCGTCTAATTAAACAGAAAAAGAGAATGTTCACTCACTGTCCATCGATCCCATGCTAGCTGCTTGGTATGGATTTGCATTATTCAGCAGCATATAGTATATATGTATTCATGCAGTTGATGGATACCTTTCGATTGTTTTCCCGTACGTGAGGAACAGTACTTGTTTTTTTTTTTGGGTGTCACGTTTACGACAGTGTTATTTTGATTTTTCTTTTTATATATTATTCATGTATGAGTTTCTTGCTCTTGCTTGTATTACGTCGATCTGATAGTCTTGTTTGTTATACAATAATAATAGAATTATGATGTTTGTCCACTCTTCTACCTCTCAAACTTTTATAAGCTCTCTCAAGAATAAACTATATTTACATTAACCCAATGCAAAGAGATAGTTTTGTTAAGATTAAGTAATATTTTAAAAATATTAAAAAAAAATCTTTATGCAATAACTTATATTTATTATAACACCTGCTGTAAGATATGTGTTGTAAGATAATCTTCCACTCCCCAATTAATTATAATAGACTTGTCCTTGGGTAAAAAGAGTAGTTATAATTTTACTCCTTAGATATTAAACTTAACTCGCAGTGATTTCATAATTATAAGATTTGATTATCTTTTGACATTCTCAATTTTTTTTCTTTCATATATTAATACATTTTTTTTCAATGATCAATCCAAACCAAAAAAAAAAGTTAAATATACAAGATTCATTATATTATTAACTAATTTGAAACTCATTCCATTACTTAAAAGAAATTCTAATAGTCATTTTTATGCATACAAAATAGGGTGCATATCTCTTTTACAACACTTCTCCAAAACATATAACAATCATATAGAAGAAACCAAAATGGACACTGACAAATGAATTATATACATTCGTATTTGCATACTACGTACTCGTCACATTCAGCGATGGGACTGCAGGGTAGAAAAGGAAAATTTTGAAATTGCACTCGGAAACAAAAACCCATTAAAAATGAGTTGTCATAAAAAAAAATGATAATATTAAAAGAAACCTATTTAAATGAAATTTTGATAACAGTTTATAAAATTAAGATTAAATTTAGAATCAATTGTACGTATAGAGTTAGATACTCTACAATACTCACATAATAGTATAATTGCTTTTGTTTTAAAGTTACATTATTTAAAAAAAAAATGAAAATGAAAGCACTATAAACAGTTGAGTGACAATAGAAAAAAATATTTCAAAGTTGAATAAATTTTTTTATATTATATAGTATTAAATTATTTTTTGTTACTTCCTTGAGTATTTAATTTAACCAAAAATTAAACAATAGATTTATTTTTTAACCAATTATGTGGTCGAGATTTTTTACTGGATAATATCAGTCGAAAAACTATATATAATGAATATTTTATAATTAATTAATTATACATATATTACAAATGAAAATATTTATGTACCAAAAAAGGATTATATATAACTTTTTGTTGTTTATTATAAATTTCTTCAACATAATTTAAATATGCAAAAAGTTTATGGTAAGGATTAATAAAATGATTAATTAGAATATTCAAATTTTATTATATAATTCCATAGCAAATATTTAAAAGATTTTAAATCAAACAAGTTAAAAGTAAATTATAAAAATAACTCTAAAATATGCTTCTTAAGAGCATTTAATTTTTTTAGTTCAAATATTAATTATGGTGATACCTAAATAACTTGCACACACGCATAAATTATTTTATCTATCTAATCCAATCAATAAGTTATATTTGTAAAAATTAACAAATTACATGGATAAAAAAGTATAATTACTTTATAATTTCATTAATTTGAGAACAAATGAGAGAAATTAAAATCATTTGCAATGATATAATACATTTTTATAATCCATTATCAAACAATCATTACGTTGTATCACTAAATTTATTCGAAGAAAAAAAATATTAGGGGGTAAATAAGAAAAATTTCAAATGTTAGCATTTTTATAATTTTAATATTTTATTATATAATCATGAATCTAATCTAGTGGCCATTAATTTGGCGATATCTAGCCAACGTAGCTCCGCCAACGAATTCTTAATAAAATGAGTATGATGGTTAAAAGGCATTATTACAAAGTAAGCAATCTCCAACTTCAGGAACAAGTCAGGCTTTTTGACATTTAAACTGTCATTTGAGTTTTATTTGTCTATTTAATCCCTAATTGTCTAAGATTTCAAATTGTAGTTCAAAATTCTATAAATACACTTTTTATGCTTTAATACACTTGCACTTTTAAGTATACCGGTGCATTCATATTAAATATTAACTCAAAAAATACTAATATTAAAATTATATAACTACTAATATACTTAAAATTATAAATGTATCCAAAATTTTAATATTTTATATCTCTGGATTTATTTAAAAGTTAAGAGCTCTTCAACTCACAAGTTGGTACAAACTATGACCCAATAAGTTATCGATGTGTCCAGTCCCCATAATTATAATTTCACAAAAATAATAATTTTTAATAATCAATAAAATTAGGTAGATTAAAATTTATTATAGTCAAAAAAAATCTTGTTTTCACACATTCATAATTTTACTATATGCTTTTTATTTTCTTTCGCATAAAATAGATTCATACAATTTTTTAACTTGAAAATCACTAACAAATGTAACTTTTCATAACATTAATCTTATTTTAAAAGATAGATAATTTATTAAAAATTCTTATTTTATAAACAATTTTATATAAAAAAATTTATTATAAAATTTATATCTTTTAAACTAAGATCAATTGCCTGATTAAAATAAGCTTTGAACCCTCATATTTTCCTTCTTTTAACATATGTTAAAATTTATAATTATTTTAAATATTTTAAAACAAGGAGTATAAAAGAGAAAAAAACAAAGAAATTTGAGGATTCAGAGCTTGTTTTAATAAAGTTTATTTTATATTTGATTGTTCATAAAATAAGTTTTTCTTTATAAAATTATCTATCTTTAAAAATAAAATAATTTTATGAAGGGTTAACTTAAAAATGATTTCAAGTTAAAATCTTATAAATCAATTTTATGAAAAATAAAATTGAAAATCATGTAATAAAGTTATTATTTTTAAAATTCCAAATTTATGTTTTTTAAAACCTTTAGAAAGAAAAAATTATTACCTTTCTTTAAAAATTTATTATTTTTTATTATTAATTATAAAAAATTATTATTATTTCTAAAATTCGAAATTTGTGTTTTTTATTTTGTTTAAAAGTCTCAAAATGACAGCAAAAAGCCGTAATTACGCATCACCTATCTTACCTACGTGTTCATGTACATGTGAAATGGCAATCTCCTCCTCATTTAAATCCAAACAATTAACAATTTATTAAAGGTGGTCAAACGATGAGACTAGTTTGACAGCATATAAGACACTTTAGATCCTGCTGTAAAATTTTTACCATAAAGGTCGCTGCAGGTATATATTTTTTAAAATATTTGCCTCTCTACAGCATCCTCTGCTGTAGAGGATCTTCATTCCATATAAGACGCCTATTGGTTGCGAAGACTTTCTCTCTCTCCAGGTATGATGAGCTCAATTAGTTAAACCAATTCTCCCAAAGCAGCCAAATTCAGAACAACTAGATCAATAAGAACAGAACTAAGCAATTTTTCTTTTTATTTTCCTGTTAATTTCTTTAAAAGAAAAAAGAAAAGAGAGAGTAGATCATCCTACGTTTGACTTTGGAATAAACAACCAACCACCTCCTTAGTCCACAAGCTTGAATTTCAAATGACTGAAATGGGTGCTGAGCTAACAGATCTCAAAGGGTCTTATTGGTTCTCCTAACAACACATATCCTCCAACAACGTCGATCTATATAAGACCAACAACCCTCCCCATGGCTTCTCATCAAAACTCAAAGCAAATTCCCTCTTTTCACATTCTTCTTCACTCTTAAGTTCATTATTCAGCCATGGCTTCTTCTGGCAAATCCATCATCACATCTTTGTTTCTGGTTTTTACATTATCAAGCATAATGAGTGTAAGCCTAGCAGCTCGCCATCTTCTCCAAACAACCCAACCTTCTGTACCAAACTTACCAGGCATTCCCAGTACTTTGCCTAAACCAACAGGATTACCACCATTGCCTTCAATCCCAACATTGCCTCAGCCCAATAATGTTCCTCCTTTGCCGACCAATCTCCCATCTCTTCCCAAACCCAATGCTCTTCCTCCTCTTCCAAGCATGCCCACTATTCCCTCAGTCCCACAGGCTACTCTTCCTCCATTGCCATCCACCAACTCAATGCCCAACATTCCCACTATCCCAACTACTATTCCCTCCATCCCTTTCTTCTCCCCTCCTCCTTCTAATTAAAAGAAAGGGTTCACTCATCGTCCATTCCATGCTAGTTGCTTGGTTTGGTCAGCAGACTCAGCAGCATATAATATATATTCATGCAATTGATATATAGCCTCGGATTGCTTTCTTGTATGTCAGGAACAGTACTTTTCTTGGTGTCACACTTATGACGAGTTTCAATCCTATACTGTACAGCACAGTGTGCAGCGTGGATCATTAAATTAATGTAGAATCTATATTGATCTATAGGTCTCACATGATCTGACAATTCATACTGCACTGTACAATGATCCCTTCTCCATTTACGACAGTCATCTTGATTTTGTATATGTTATTCATGTATGAGTTTCTTGCTCTTGGTTGTATTATGTCTAATATTGTAGCCTCACAGGCTTTGCCATATAATAATAGAATTATGATGTTTGTCCACACTTCAACCTGTGAATCTTCTATAAGCTTAATCAAGAATTAACTATATTTACATTTAACCCAATGGAAAGGGACAGTTGATAATTTGATGGCCTTGATCAAGATCAAAGGGTTCCCCCGAGTGAGTGTAAGGCAATTTTTCTAGTGAGAAGTAAAGAAAATTGTTGAAATGAATAATCCAAAGCGACAAATTAAGTATGCAACGTTTCATCTCACACTACAAGAATTTGACCACGCAGTACTAGTGGCAATAAATTTTTGTTGGTAAATCACAAAATTTCATGTAAATAGCACCAATTTGGTGCCTAAATTTTCGTCTATTTTGTTTTATTTTCTGCCCACAATTGTTATTCTCACTAAAACTTTTACCAACGATTTTTTAAGCTGTCAATATTACATTAAAATTCTTACCCATAGATGTTTTAGTGGTCATAAAGCCTGTGAACAATTTCATATACTACAAATTATGATAAACCAGTCATTGGTTAAAAGTAGTAGTTATTATTTTGCTCCTGTTGGTATTAAGCTGGACTGGAAGAAATGATTCCCTGGCTATATGATTTTATTATCTTTTGACATTCTGTCTTTTTAATATATTTTCTTGTTTTAATGCATCGTTTCTCATTCAATCCAAACCCAAAAAATTAAATATACATGATTCAATAAATTTTTGACTCATTTGAAACTCATTCCATTACTTTAAATAAATTCTAATAATTATCTTCATACAAAATAGCTTGAGAGCATATCTCTTGTACAGCACCTTTTCGAAACATACGACAATCACATAGAAGAAACCAAAATGGATACCAACAAATTAATGATGTAAGTGCACATTTGTATGTTTCTTAAAGAGAACTTAAAACTGTACCTAAAAAATAAAAACTTTTTAAAAAGGAATAGACACTAAAATTTTAAAATAATAATTTTAACAATTTTATTTAAATGAAATTGTAAAAATAATCTCTGTATGAACAAGGATTACATACGAGAGTCGATTGTACACCCAAAAAATATTAGACAACCTGCAATTCTGTTAATGGCAGTGGATGCTTCCTCGAGAGTGGATCTTCTCCAATAATTTAGAGTTATTGGATTTAGATCTAATAGCTTCAAATTTAATATATATATATATATATATAATTTTAAATATAAAAAATAAATATTTAAAAAGTAATAAAATATTTTATTTTATTATAATATTTTATTATTAAAAAAAAATAATTTTTAGTATCTTATAATTTATTTTACACATCTCACAATATAATTTAAAGAGATTAGATTATTTTTAATAGAATTTAAAATTTTAATATATCTTATTTTTAAAAATATTTATTATTATATTTTTAAAAAAATTTTATATTTATTAAATTTGGATCTAATAGCTTCAGATCTTATTAAAAAATCTCTAGTAGTGATATTTTATTTTATTATTAAAAAATAAAATAATTTTTAGTATTTAACAATTTATTTTACACATTTTATAGTCTCAAAATTTTTTTTTAATTTTAATATATCTTATTTTTATTATTTTTAAAAATATTTATTTTTATATTTAAAAATTTTTTATATCTATTAAATTTAGAACTATTAAATTTGGATCCAATGATTCAGATATTACTGAAAAATCACGCTATTAAAGGGGATCCAATCTCTGTGTCCTCTGCCCACTATGATTTGTGCTTTATTCATATTATTCTCAATCTTCCTATGCTCATTCTAATTTGTGCTTTATTCATTAATTATTCTCAATTTTTTCCTCGTTTGCGTAGTGCTTCCTTGTTTCTGAAAAGTGCTGTATGGCTGCCAAATTACAAAACAAAATATTATTGTGTTCCAAAATTGTTGCTTCAAATGCAATAGAACTTGAAAAACTGATTATTTTTCTTCACCGGTTATTATTAAATGTCTATGATTTGAACAGTGCTTGTTTTACTAAGAGGAAAATGTTTTCTATTTTATTATTTATTATTAGTTGTAATTAAATTTTTATATTATTATTAGTAGTAATTAAAATATTTATTGTACAATTATTGGTAATTTAAAAAGATTATTTTCTAATTTTTTACACTAAAATATTATAGTCATTTGTTCAGTTTTTTCTTTCATTCCTACATCTAACCATACATAGAAAAGATTATTCATTTATATATTATGCCAAAGATTCCATTCCACAAACTCATTCTTATTATCATTCACAGTATATCAAGCGGGTCCTATAAAAGCTTTTATTTAACTGAACCACATAGTAGTAAAATTGTTTTTATTTTAAATTCACATATTTTTTGTGAAAAAATAAGAATTGAAAGTACTACGAACAGTTAATTGATACTAAGCAAAAAATATCAAATCGAAATTGAATAACTTTTTCCATATTATATAATATTAAATTGATTTTTTAAATCACAAAGTATATAATTTAACCAAAAATTAAACAATAAAGTTCTTTTTCCATTGAAGAAATTTCTCTTTTTCCCCTACATAAGACAAAACACCACTATGAAGCTATATATAATGATCAATAAGATGAGTTTAATGGTCAGGTTCCGGTCTAATTAAAAGGCATAATCACATACTACACGTAATTTTTGGCTTCTGGAATAAGACATCCATTGTCGTATCTTCATGTCATATTTACCTAAATGAAATGATTCTCCGCATTTAATTAAATCCAAATAATTAATAATGTATTAAAGGTGGTCAAATGAGACTAGTTCAACAGCAAAGGAAACATCTATTGGCCGAAAAGACTGACTTTTCTGTGCAGCTATAACAAGCTCAATTGGTTAAACAAACTCTTAAATGTTCCCCTTGTTTACAAACTCAGTTCTCTACCAAATCCTGAACAACTAGATAAATGAAATAAGAACAACGCAATTTTAATTTCTTTTCCTTTTATTTTCCTCCAAAAAATATAATAGTTGATCATCCTACGTTTGACTATTTGGAATTAACAGTTAAACACCTTCTCACAAGCTTGAATTTTCAAATATGGAATTGGGTGAGCTAACAAAACATCTCAAAGGGTCTTTTTAGGTTCTCCTAAAAGCACACCCTCCAACATCGTCGATCTATATAAGACCAAGAACACACTTTGCCTTCTCATCAGAACTCAAAGCAATACATTCTAATCTTCCAATTCTTCTTCACTCTTGCTTTCTCTTCATTCTTCAGCCATGGCTTCTTCTGGGAAATCCATCATCACAGCTTTCCTCATGGCTCTCACAGTGTCAAGCATGATGAGTGGGAGCCTAGCAGCTCGTCATCTTCTCCAATCAACCCAACCTTCTCTGCCAAACATGCCAGGCATTCCCAGCACATTGCCTAAACCAGCAGGATTACCACCTTTGCCTTCCTTCCCAACATTGCCACAGCCCAATACTGTTCCTCCTTTGCCTACTAATCTCCCAAATCTTCCTCAACCCAATGCTCTTCCTCCACTTCCAAGCATGCCTACTGTTCCAAAAGTACCACAGGTGAGTCTTCCTCCATTGCCATCCACTAACCCAATGCCCAACATTCCCTCTATCCCAACTACTATTCCATCCCTCCCATTCTTCTCTCCTCCTCCTTCAAATTAAACAATATGTTCACCATTGTTTATATCCTATGCCAGTTGCTTGGTGTGGACAGCACAGCAGTACACAACAGTATATGATTTATATTTATGCAATTGATATTTAGCCTCAGATTTTCTTGGGTGAGAGGACCAGTACTTCTTTGTTCTTTTCGTGTCACATTTACAGCAGTGTTGTTTTTTTTTTTTTTTTAAGTTTATTATACTTGTGTAAGTTTCTTGCTATTGCTTGTATACAATAACAGAATTATATACGATGTTGTTCTTTATTTCTTGTTAATTAACCATATTTACATTAACTTACACTTCATTATCAAGTTGAACTTTTAAAAATCAGGTGTGAATTTAAGTTTAAAAAATGTTCAAACTCGTATTTTAATCGAACATTTTCATTCAAACTTTTATTTATATTTTTTGGATTAGACTTATCAGACATTTTAAAGAATGATCAAATCAATTTATTACTTAGAACTTAGAATAAATAACATAGATAATAATTATTATTATATATAAAATTATATATAAAAAATTTGTAAATATAAATGAGTTACTATATTAGCATAAATTCTTTAACTAAAATGTATTAATTTTTATTTTTTTATTAAAATATCACGTTACACTAAGTTTTTTGTAAATAATAAATTTTTATTTATTAAAAAAGTATTCATTCTGGTTTTTTTGGTTCAGGTCGAACCTTAAAAAAAGTTTAAACTCAATCAATTTTATTAATCAGACTTTTTTAATTGTGTATTTTTGTTTAGACTTTATTTTTTTTTAATAGAACTCATTGGATCTGACAGGCTTTTTAAGTTATGATCAAATCTAAATTAATCCATAAAAAGAAATAGCTAGTTGTTTATATGATGCAGTCTAGCTTATTATACTCAAAGAGTTAAGGCAAGTTTTCCTAATAATTAATTATGAAAAATTGGGTAAGATGGACCAATTTAATTAGTTTTTCCACTTTGAACACATTTAGTCCGTATATTACAAAAATCATTAAAAGAATGATCAAAGCAACTCGTAAGTTGTCACAATTGTTGTCCTTCAAGGCATTATATCAAATAATATTATATAATTTCATTATGCAGCTATTTATTTCTTTTATTTTTTTATCAAATAGAAATGAAACTCTGTTAAACGTATCTAGAGCCCGACAATACTTCGAACCAACATAGACAGATTTGGCAAGTAAATAGAGGAATAAGAATAGTAAAAACTTTCATAGCTTGACAAATATTGGCCTTCAAATCTCTTTCTCCTTTGGAATACATTCTAAGCTGAAAACAGAGGTACGATTGAGTTTGTAGTACGAACAAGAGTTCAACAAGACAAGTTGTTTCAGCAGATACTATTTAATCCCTTCTTATTTGCTAGATAGTCAGCACATTTTCATTCTGAACCGTTTTCTAAAATATTAAACACTTGAATAAAAATATAAAAATTTAATAATTACTATTAGTCTAATATTTTAATACTTTTAATTATACTTATTGAATATATTTTAGAATAATAAAAATTTGAATCATGAATTCGACAAAAATAAAATTTTTGTAAGTTTCATTATTTAAATTAATATTTACAGAAAGCATTTGTGAAGTGGGAAAATAATAATAAAATAATATTTAAATTTCATAACATATAGTAAGATGAAACAAGTTAATTAAGAAATTAAATTATATTTGATGAATATATAATGGAATTATAACATTCATTTTGTAATTATGATTTTAAAATTGGAAGTAAAAGAAAAAATTATAATTGGGAGAAAAAACAATAAAATGCAAGGATTGTTATAAAACTAATGAAAAGATATAAGGGAGTAGCAGAAAGATTGAGAGGAGAAATAAAATGAACATTCTCACCATTTTGTTAATGCATTAAGAAAAGTTTATTTTTTCATCTTTTATTAAAAAAAAATATCTTTTGTCAAAATCTACTGTTGAATTATTATTATTAGTTCTTATTATAAAGAACATCTTTGTATATGGTTATTTTTTCATATGTTCAAAAAACAAAAATAAAGCTTATTTTATATAGTCTTTCCATAAAATAAACTTCTTTTGAAATTATTTATCTTTTAATTAAAATAAATTAAATTTGATCATGTTATTACGATTTCAAAACCTTATCCTTGCATTTTATTTCTTTTTTCCCATTTTAATCCTCTCTTTTATTTCCAATTTTAAATATATAAACAAAAATAAAAAAATTCATTTCCATTATATATCTATCAAATATAATTTTATATGGTCATAGAGCCACGTACTGCGCCGGTGTGTGCGCCTATGCGCGCGTGTGCGCTTGTGTATGGTGTACTCGTGTGTTTGCGTGCATGCATCATATATTTAGAAGCCAAGATTTGATGCAAATTCATACAATAGGTAAAAGCCCAAATACATAAAATCCCGACCCATAAAAATATGTGTATATTGGGAGTGAATGGGAAAGTGAAGCCAAGGTCTGTAATTTTTTATTATGGTTAATGAGATGATAAAACCTCGTCCAAGCTTCTTTCCATTTTTTTTAACTATTAAAATGATAATTTCATACATTGAATAATATTTTCAATATAAAACTAGAAAATGGAGCACAAAAATAATTTTGAAAAGCATTATTTTATGCAAATTTTCGACAAATTGCAAACCTTATTGTCTTGAAAAGGACGGAGGGCTAATAATACCCAAAACCCACTTACTGAAAGAGAATAAAAAAAAAATGAAAGGAACAGAAAAATAAAGGGGGAAAGACAAAATAGAAGTCAATCCTTATCAGGATAGCCACTCTTCATCCATAATACCTTCATGTCGCCGTTGTTCATGCTTTGTACCCAATGAGAAGAAAAACCAGATAAAAGAAATGAAAGAAAAAATTAGTATACATTCAAAAAGTCCAAAACTAACGGTGTTTAGGCTTAATCATAAATTAAAAAACTTGTTTAGTTTGATGAATTTGATATGAAAAAAATAAAGTTTAAATACAAAAAATTTAGATAGAAAATAGTGATTTATAAAATAGATTGGGTTCAAACTTTTTTTAAAGTTTGGTTCGAGCTCAAAAAATTTAAATAAATATTTTTTTAATTAATAAAAATTTATTACATAAAAAAAATTTAGTATAACGTAACATTTTGATAAAGAAATAAAAATTAAGACATCTTATTTAAAATATTTATGCCAATACAACAACTCATTTATATTTACATGTAATAATAATTATTATTTATATTATTTATTTCAAATCTTAAATAAAAAATTAATTTGATCATTCTTTAAAAAATTTGATTAGTCCAATAAACTTAACTTAAAAAATATTGTTAAAATCTCTAAAAAAAAAAATCTGATTAAAATATAGTTTAAATTTTTTAAACCCAAATTTAAATATGTTTTTTTTTTAAATTTAACTCAATCATCAAATTTAGTATTTATAACCTTCCAAAGTGAAAAAAAAAAAAAAAAAAAAAGTCAGTCAAACATGCGGATTTTACCAAGAAAGCCCATAAGCTCAGACATGCACTACGAACGCCGATTATGTGTCCAGCATTCCACTGGGACAACTTTCACAAATTGACTCTAGTATTATCAATGGAAAATGTTATGTTTTTATATAAAAAGAAATTGCATGACATAAAATATTTGAATATAAATATCTATTTCCACTTTAAATAAATGGATAATTTTTAAAATATTAAAAACCAATAAAATAAAATTTATTTTATAGTCTGTTGATAAAATAAGCTACTAAAATAAAATATGTGTGGTTATGTATCCTTGCATTTTATTCTTTTTTTCTCCCAGTTTTAATTTTTTCCTTTTATTTCCAATAAATATATAAGTATAAAATGAATATTTTTTTATTATATATTCATCAAATATAATATTTTTTAATTAATTTTTTCATGTTATTATATGTTATGACATTCAAATATTATTTTTTTATTATTTTCCACTTCTCAAATATTTTCTACAAATTTAAATTAAATTTAAAAAATAAGAAAAGAAAATACTTAGAATTTTGAAAGATAAATATTTATTTGTCTAAATTAATATTAATAAATAATTAATATATTCAATAAGTATAATTAGAAAATATTAAAATTCTTTAATTTATATTCATCATTTATTATTATATTATTTTTTATTTATTATTATTTAAAAAAATAATTTTATTTAAAAATATATCAAAATTAAAAAAAATTGTTGTGGTGCAACTCAATAAAAATTAAAAAAATAATGTTAATCCACAATTTTAAAAAGTAAAAATGTTATTACAAGCTTTCAGAACTTGTAACATTAAAAGAAATTTATATATATATATATATATATATAAACAGAAATGAAAAAATAATTTTGGCCATCCACGCTATTATAAACTATCAAGGGTAAACAGTAAAAGAGCCGTACTTGTTGGTTGATGGAAACTTTTTTAAGGAGAATCTGCATGTACTACTGGATTGCTTCACTATAGAATATTAGGATGTTGGCTCTTAAATCGTGGCTTCAAATGCAACAGGACTTGAAAAGCTGGATATTTTTAATTGTTTATGATTCAAACAGTGCTTGCTTTACTAAAAGAGAATTTTTTTATTTTATTATTTCTTATTGTTAGTAATAAAAGTATTATATTGCTACTAGTAATTAAAAAGGTTCGTTTATAATTATTGGAAATTTAAAAAGATTATTTTATTATTTTTAACACCGCGTGTTTTATAATTATTTGTTCAGGTTATCTTGTCAACCATACATAGGGAATCCTTTTTCTATATTATACTAAACATAATTATAAGTTATAAAATTGCATTCCATCAAATTTCAATTTTATTTTCATTCACATTTTAATAAAAATCATTTCAATATATTAAATGCATCCTAAACTTTTTCTTTCTAAATTTAAGTGAACTGCATATAGTAGAATGGTTTTTGTTTCAAATCCAAACGATTTTTTTTAAAATTACAAATTAAAAGTACTATGAAGAATAATAGGATAAAAAATCGAATCGAAGTTGAATAACTTAATTTATATTCTATAATATTAAATTGAGTTCTTGTTAGATCACAAAGTAATGTAACCAAAAATTGAACAATAACGTTCTTTTCTCATTGAAGAAACTTCACTCTCTACACTTGAAGACAAAACACCACAGTGAAGCTATTTGTAATGATTAATAAGATGAGTTTAGGGTCAGGTTCCCGTCTAATTAAAAGGCATTATTACATTTTAAAATAGTCTCATAAGTTTTAATTTTGTCTTATTAAATTTTTTTCAAGTAAAAACCATTAATAATTTAATGTCGTTAATCTCTTTTCTTACATGAAAGCTATATATAAAAATTTTTTACATTTAAAATAATGACATGACATTTAATCATCATTTGTAAAAAATAAAATAAAATATACAAAAAAATTGAGGAGCAATTGGACCAGAACAATTAGTAAATCCAATGAATTAGTTACGTTTTGTATTTTTTTTCAAATACAAAAAACTATACATGTGTGGCTTCTATTTAAGCCAGAAGATTATCAGTATTACTAACGAATTTCACTTTAGAAGCTTTTTAATGAAAAATAAAATAAACTTTAAGAGACTATTTTAAAATATTTCAAATTTAAGGGACCATTTTAAAATAAGAAATAAATTAGAGGACCAATTCAATATTTTAACCAAATTAATAGATATATTAAAGGTGGTCAAATGATGAGACTAGTTTAACAGCAAATGAAGCATCTTTGGCCATGAAGACTGACTTTCTCTGAAGCTTGAACAACTTCAATTAGTTAAACAAACTCTTAGGGTTCCCTTTGTTTCCAAACTTAGTTCTCCCAAAGCTACCAAATCCAGAGCAACTAGATAAATAAATAAAGCCAAAAAAATAAGAGTTGATCAGCCAACGTTTGAAAGTTTGGAGTCAACAACCAAGTGGCCAACCACCTCCTTAGTCTACAAGCTTGAATTTTCAAATACAGAAATTGTTGAGCTAACAAAACATCTCAAAGGGTCTTAATGGTTCTCCTAACAACACATCCTCCAACAACTTCTATCTATATAAGACCAACAACACTCTTTGGCTTCTCATCAGAACCCAGAGCAATACATTCCAATCTTCCAATTCTTCTTCCCTCTTGCTTTCTCTCTTCATTCTTCAACCATGGCTTCTTCTGGCAAATCCTTCGTCATAGCTTTCCTTATGGCTCTCGCATTCTCAAGCATAATGAGTGGGAGCCTAGCAGCTCGCCATCTTCTCCAAACAACCCAACCTTCTCTACCAAACATCCCTGGCATTCCCAGTAATTTGCCTAAACCAACAGGATTACCACCATTGCCTTCCATCCCAACATTGCCTCAGCCCAATAATATTCCTCCTTTGCCGACTAACGTCCCAAATCTTCCTAAACCCAGTGCTCTTCCTCCTCTTCCAAGCATGCCCACTATTCCCACTGTCCCACAGGCTACTCTTCCTCCATTGCCATCCATTACCTCAATGCCCAACATTCCCTCCATCCCAACCACTATTCCATCTATTCCATTCTTCTCCTCTCCACCTTCAAATTAAAGGAAAAAAAAAAAAAGAGAATGTTCACTTATTGTTCATCCTATGCTAGTTGCTCGGTGTGATCAACACAGCAGTCATAGTACTCAACAGGATATGATTTATATTCATGCAATTGATATATAGCCTCAGATTTTCTTGTGTGAGAGGACCAGTACCTCTTTGTTCTTTTTGTGTCACATTTACAACAGTGTGTGAGTGTTTTTTTTTAAAAAAGTTTATTATACATGTGTAAGTTTCTTGCTATTGCTTGTACATAGCAAGATAGTCTTCCCCTTTATACAATAACGGAATTATATACTATATGTTCTTTTTTTCTAGTTAATTTACTATATATATTTACATACCCCGTGAAAAGAGACAGCTAGTTGTTTATTTGATGCGGCCTAGCTTATGGTCAAAGAGTTAAGGCAATTTTTCCAGATAATTAATGATGAAAAATTGGGTAAGATGGACCATTTTAATTAGTTTTCCACTTCGAACGCATTTAGTCTGTATATTATAAAAATTGTTAAAGAATGATCTGTATATCTAGAGCCCGACAATACTTGTAACCAATATAGACATATTTGACATGTACTTAGAGGTAAGAATACTAAAAACTTTAATAGCTTGACAAAATAGAGGAGGATAATAATATTATACTTCATATATATATATATATATATATATATATATATGTTTAAAATAAACAAGGCATTTCTACAAAGAAAAGAAAAACAAGGGTTGGTCTATATGTAGTTGTCTGGGAAACTACATGTGCAATGCAGAAAATCACACGCAAAGTTATAGAAAGCATTTGGTTTCAATGTGTAACTTTTTGGACGTTCACTTTTATAACAAAAGGGGTTTTAGAAAACATAGGCCCCATTTGGATCATTGAAGAAAAGAAGATAGGAAATAGAATAAGAAAAAGAAAGAGAATAAAATGGAATCGAAAGGAAAATTATTATATGAAGATTTTGTTTGGTACAGTGGAAAGATGAATGATATTTAATTGTATGTGGTAGGATAAAAATAAAGACGAGAAGGAGACCATATTAAGGTCAAATGACCAAAATAACCCTGGTGTTCTAATTTGTCTGCACAGCCTCTGTCAGCACGCACACATCCATGGACGCAGCCAACAACAGACGGCGTCGCCTGTTCATCACGTAGGAGCTCGATTGACAGCGACAGAGAAGTCGTCCGTTCGTCGTGCAGGAGACCTCTGATTGACAACAAGGACTTAATCGCGGTGGTTTGTGATGGCCAAAAATGCGTCGTTGTTCATCTGCACTGATGCTCTCTCTCCACACCAGAGTTCGACGACTATTCTGAGGAGATGTGAGGGGCATCAAGTGATGATAGACAGAGAAGGACATAATCGTAATCACATGACCATTTCCGAGAGAAACTCGTACATTGGTCTTCCAATACGGATGGGAGACCACTCTCCCTTGGATGAACGCCTCTGGTGCACCAAATGCATCTTCACTACTTTCTAGTTCTCTTTCCATTCCCATTGCTTGCCACTCTCAGGCACCAAACATAGCCATAGATTGATGCTGGCCTGGAGGCTAGGAGGAAGGTGTTAATATCCTTCATAACTCAACAGCAGCTACTATTTTACATATATCATCTAAGAAAAAATTACATGATTCTCGTATTATAGTCCCCTTCTTTCCCTCATTAATGTTTGTCTCTTTCTCCCTAGGAATACATTCTAAGCTAAAAACCAGAAGTATGATCAAGTTTGTAGCATGAACAAGAATTAAACAAGACATGTTATTTCAGCAGATACTATTTAATCCCTTATTCACTGTAAAGTCAGCACTACTCACTTTTCATAGAAGATTTCAAGCAATATGTTTTGGGCGGGGAGGGAGGGAACATTCAAGATTTGATAAATTGGTTTTTGCTTAAAGAAAAAACAAACTAGAATTTATATATTAGGCGTTAATTTTAAAAGAAAGTTGCAAAATATATGTGCACATGGTAGGATCATAATTTAATTTGGATTCGGTGCATATGAGATTTTAGCCACTACAAGAAAATTGTCCTATAGCCACAATCATTTTCTATGGGTAAAAGGTAAAAATCCATGGGTATAGCCCCAATTGACATATACCCATAGTCTAAACTTTTGTTGGTTTTTCTTCCTTATACTGACGCTTTTGTCCCTGTCAGTTTAGCCTTTACCTACAGTTTACAAAGTGTAGGTATAATGTTATAACTTTTACCTACAAATGCTTGACTTTCACTATAACATATTATGTAAGTTTAATAAAACTTTTACCCATAAGCATTTTGCTATCAGTAAAACATTTTGTTACCTATCTCTTGTTGTCAATAAAACCTTTACCCCAAGGACATTTTGTTGTCAGTATAACATGATATTTTATTCATTTAACATCTATTTGTAATTCACCTTTCACTATGTTGGTACTCAATTAATTTGGATTGAAGAAGTAAATATACAAGACTAAATTTTAGGTAACTAAATGGAATTTTATCACATTGGAAGAACGTTCTAATAAAAATGGGCATCGTATAATAAAGAGTTTACTATCACTACCTATACAAAATAAGGAGTCTATCTATAACCTCCTATACAAAATAATATCTGTACAAAAAAATGAGTCTATGTATCACCTTTGTAAAATAAGGAGTTTATCTATCACCTCTTATACAAAAATAACATTCGTACAAAATAGGGAGTTTATCTATCACCTTCTATAAAACGTTTTTCCATATCAAATGACAAAATGGCCACAATATAATAAGTTAAGGGTGTAAGAACCCATATGCATAATACATCTAACTTTGCAACATAGCTCCTATCTAAGATGTCCACTTTGTATATGCTTGAAACTTGTTGGCTTTAATCTACACATTGAAAGTTAATAATAAAAGTGTTAAAAGTGATGTTATTTATTAAAGAGGAACAAAAACAAAATTTAAGAACGTAACTAGCTTTAGATGGTCATCGGGGTCACCATTACCACCAGGCACCTACATAGAAACCAATAAACCAAAAATTTATTTACAAGTCATTTGGATATAAAGATAGCATATATGCAATATAAGAATTATATTAAACCTTTCGAGATGTTCCCTCCATAATCTCATTGTCTAAATAATGAGGTGAAGAGATAACAATTAGTGCTTGCATAAACAAAGCATGACACCACAAGTTAAAAAAAAAAAAAAAAAAGTTACAATATAATGATACCTATATTATTTCCAACATTGAGTGTTTGTGTTCATCTGGCATATCTTTCCATGTTGCATGATTAATTGGTGCACATTGATGCCTCCTTACTAAGCTACCAATAAACCGAGTTAAAGTTTCTCTTTTCTCACCAATTGGGCGAAGAAGTGAATCTAATTCAACAATTATAAATTCCTTTTCATCTATTTCCCATACATTTAAAATCCTTGTAAGACCCCTAGTATTAGCATGACCTATACCATATTATGAGATTCAAGTTGTATATTGTATTGATAAAAATAAGTTAAGAAAAATAGTAGCAAAATACGTCCACAAATAATGAATGAAAGTGATCATTCATTTCCAGCATAGCATATAGTATAATGTATATGTGCTAAAGAATCAAACAATATATATAAATACTACAAAACACCACATATGCATAGTCCAACACACTAGAATCAAACAAGATATACAAATACTACAAAATACCATATTTTTATAGTCCAACACACTTGACAAAAAACTACAAAGGTACAGAACTTGTCATACAAATGTTTTCATTCCTTTGTACACCATTAAACCTATGCTAAATGAGTTCATATTATAAGCATCAAAGAGTTCAATGTTGGGCTCTGTGATATTACTAAACATGGGAGCAAAGCTTAATCAAAGACTATAGTGTTTGGCTCTATGCATGCAATTTTCATCTTCAACTTAATCCACTACGCAAATGGCTATTATTTTCAACCATATATAGTCATTTTTTTTCTTCAAAATGATGAATACTATAAATTCAACTCATACGTTATAACAAGAACATACAAAATAAAATTTAGCCTAGTTTCTTTTTGAAAATTCAAGAGTTTATACCTACTCCCTCATTCGCTTCTTCATAAGTAGGAGCAACCTCAGTTTTAGATTGTGGCAAGCTACTCAATGTGAGCATTCCAAATTTCCACATTATTATTGCCATGATCTTCATGTTCAGCATTTTGTGGGTCATTGCGACGGCCAATGTTCCACCTTTTATGCTTTGCCATGCTTCCCTATTGAACAACATTTAAATATTGAAAATATACATAATTGAAAAGGCATCCACAAGTATACAAGAAGAATATGCATTATAATATTCAACTATTGAATATATACCTTATTTAAAAAAGAATTTGAAAATACAAAAAATAAACTAAAAGAAGTCCTCATCTTACTCATCTTCTAGGTCATCTTCTACAACTTGTTCAACATCCAATAGTTTGTCATCATCAACTACTTCCTTAATCCATTCATCCTTAGTATGTGTATCATTTGTTACATTTTGATTTGATTGTTCATTCCTTTGTTCTGCCATACAATGTCATTACAATCCCCATCACCCATGTCATACATTTCCTTAACTTCTTCATTCACAATTGTAAGCTAATCTCCTTGCCTCTTATGCTTCAAATGATTAAAATTTGCAAGAGTTAGCCTAAATTTATCAATCTTGCAACCTTTAATGGGATCTGCCCAATTGCATTTAAAAAGCATTTTCTTATATCTACCATAATAGTCTAATTCAGTTACATCTACTAAGGCACTATAGTAATTTAGTTCGCATGATCTACCATTTGCAGCTCTTACACTAGAATAACTTGTAATATCACCAGTAACAACAATTCCACTATTTTAAGTTTTCAAACAATGTTCTCTTTTCTTTGTGAGGAACCTAAAACCATTGACTAGATATCTAGTGTACCTCCTTGCTATTTCAAATGGACCACGTGACAACCATTTTAATTCATTTGTAACTCTTGCACTTAATTGTTCTTCTAAGTGTGCTATCTAATACATTTCAATCACAAATGGTAAAGTTAAGTTTTAAATTAAAATGTTAGCCACTATGCATCCATTTTATGGTGCGTACCCTCTCTCTCACCAAACCAAGTGTTGAATGTTTGGCTATGCATGGACTTCATGTGATGTCAAGTGACGTGGTCGTCTTTGTCCCTTAATAAGTGCATAATGTTCCCTATAATAAATTTAGAAGCAAATAAGTATTATGTAGGAAAAAGAATAAAGGTTTTAACTATATTGAATAAACAAATATGAAGAACTTTCTTACTCTCGGAATAAGGTGATTGCATCATTGTCAAAAGCAATTATCGATATGTTTGTAATAAAGTTTGCATGTCAAGCTTTACTCTTCCCACTCTGTTTCACTTTTTCAAATTGATTTTACAAGGTCTCTTCCTTCTAAGTGGTCTTCCTATGTCATGCTTGGAAGGTATATCTTTTACTAAATTTGAAGGAACTTCCTTATCATTTTGACTAGGTTGATTAAACTAAGTCTCCACTCTTATTAAATACTGTGAGCACATTATCAAGCTTTTATGAGCCAAATACCCTTCTGTAATTAACCTTCAAGTTGTGCTTTATTGCAACAAAGGATTTCAAAGTACAAATATACCTTGAAGTGAGCCACAAAAGAAAAAGAAAGGATATGTTATCATTGATATTGTTTTATTGATCTTGTATATTAACATAAGTGAGACCATACCTTTCAATTAGATATATCCAGTGGTAGTTTACTAGGCCCCCAACTTGTGCTTCATATGCCAAGTGGACCACTAAATGTACCATAATAGTAAAAAATGATAGAGGAAATATTGTTCCAAGTTGACAAAGAGTTTTGGCTACCTGAGACCCCAATTGCACAATATAATTTTTATTAAGAACCTTAATTAGCCAAAACCAAGGTAACTTTATCAGGAAGAGAACCCCTTAATACTATAGGTAAAAATTGTTGCATCAAAACATGACAATCATAACTTTTTAAACCAATCAACTTAAGTTGTTTTTCTTGCACATAAAGAGAGATATTTGATGAGCACTCATCAAGTGCCTTTATATGTTTCCAAACTTCAAGAAAAGCTTTTTTTCTCCTTCTTAGTCATTTGGTAACATGACTTAAGAAAAAATGTTGTACCATTAAAGGTATGTATCTATAGATAAAACACATTTCTTATATTCATCTCCATCAGGTTTGATCTAGCCTTATAATTGTCTTTAGATTTTCCTTCTTGATTTAGCAATGTTCCAATGATGTTATCACAAACATTTTTTTCAATGTGCATACATCAAGATTGTAACGCAATAGATTATATTTCCAATATGGTGACCCATTCTCAATTGCACCTACATCTTCAATATCTTCCTATTTTCTTAATATTAAATGCCTATCATATCATTTTAGTTGAACCCCAAGCCCTTGGGTTCCATCAAATGACCCATGGTTATATCTCCACTTATGGTTAAGATCTAACCATCATCGATGACACATAACAAAACTTTCTACTATGGCATAACCATTGTGAAGCTATTTCAAAACCATAACATGGACATGCATATTAACCTTTAGTACCAAACAAGTTTGCATAGGCTGGGTAATCATTAATAGTCCAAATAACTGTAGAATGCATTCAAAATGACTTTTTCTTATGAGTATTAAAAGTTTCAACCTTATTTTCCCATAATTCTTTTAACTCTTCAAGTAGTGGTTGGAGATACATATCTATATTGTTATGAGGACCTTTAAGACCAGGGATAAGCAATGACATCATGAAAGAAGGTTGTTTCATACCCATCCAATGAGGGAAATTATAAGGAATAACAATAACAGGCTAAGTACCATTAATAATGCTTAAAGTCTTAAAATCAGGATATATAAAGTCAAATTCCTTTTAAGCAAGAGAGTTCACTAGATAGCCAGTGTCTTTTTTCTTTCTTTAAATGGGTTAACTTCTTTTCCCTTTAAAACAATGGTAGTTTCCCCCTTTGAGACACCACACTTTAAACATACTTCATCTTTGCTCTTGTCCTTTCAATACAACATGCAATCATTAGGGCAAGCATGGATTTTTTTCATACCTCAAGCCTAGGCAAGAAATTATCTTCTTTGTATCATAGTATGACTCTGGTAAAACCTTCCCTTCTGGTAAAACATCTCTTGATAACTATAATAACATAAAAAATGACTTATCACTCCACCCATGAAGACACTAAATTTGATATAGAAGTACAATAAATGATAGTTTAGTGTACTTTTCACAATTTTGGTATAGCTTTTGCTCAGCCTCTTTAATTAACTAATGAAATTTGTCAAAGTTATTCCTTTCCTTAAATTGTTGTTCCTAATGTTCTCTACTAATGTCATCAATGTTATCTTCATCTAATTGTTTAGACATTCGATAAATGCCATAAATTAAGCCATGCATATCATGCTCTAACTCTATTGATTGTATATTCATACTTGAAGAAGCTTATGATTTCTCGCAATTGAAAATCCATTTTGTATGCCCTATAAGAAGCCCATGACATAGATTAGTAAGGTGTTCATAACAACTTGATCTAGAGTAACGACAAAGATTGACACATGACGTACAAGGACACAATATTTTCCCCTTAACAGCTGATTTTTGAAATGCTATGTCCAAAAATTCAAGTACACCCTTGATATATGCTTCACTACTTTTTGAGAGATCACTTATCCACTTAATATGATTCATGGAATAAAACTAAAAATATGGAAGCCTAAAATAAGATACATGCTTACATCATGTCAATGGATTTCAACTTCTAAATTAAGTTGATTTAAGCCAAACTTTAAGAAAAGTTAGTATAATTCAATGGATAAGCAAGATCTCAAGGCGTAATGGCAATCCACTTTAAGAAACAAGTAAACAAATATTTGAGTGTTATATCTCAAACTTTCTAATGGAACCAATAAACAAAATATATAATAACAACTTCCACTAAATTGCCTATATATGATCTAACTTTTTGTATAGGCATTTCATAATCTATATAGAAATTTTGTGATCTCAACTTTTGGCTACCAATAATAATTAATAATCATAGTAAAAGGCCATTTAATTAAGTACATTAATGTTTGATGAATATTTTAAACATTTACTTAATAAGTGGAATATGGGAAAATTTACCTTAACAAGGCAGGAGAAAAAAGAAAACAACTAAAAGAATTTAGTGCAAAATATTAGGGATGGGATTACTCTACTTTTTGCATAAGCACTAAGAGAATCCCACACTTGCAGTCTCCATCATTCTATCTATCCTATGTGTTCTACAACTTTCATTTCTGTGCTCCTTTGTTCACATTATGAGATTGCTACATAAGGCCTAACATTGAAGGCAGAAATTAATAATGCCTAGCTAGTGTTTACATTGTCTCTTAATACCAGTTTTAATATCAATATCTTATTTTATAAGTTTACATCACAAGTTTCGAATACCTTAGCCTTTGAACCCAAGAACAAAAAGGAAGGATATGAATTTATGACTATGCACTATCACTAATGGATAGCCATACTGTAAGACTTGTTCCCTCATAATCTGAATAGATAAGGCTAACCCTTGAAGAAAGTTCAATAGCCAAAAACCATAAAACAAAAACAAGATAACTCTAATAGCTAAAAGATGGCTAACAGGAACAAAATCACTATAAATGAAAAAAAATAGATTTACATCAATATGAAGAAGAGGCACTATATAAGGATCAAGACAAAGAAGCTAAAATACAAATAAAACTAATAATAAAACTTAATTTGTATATTTAAAGTTTATATAACCAAGTTTTGAAAGTTCCTTTCTCACTTATTTATCATGATTGTAAAGTGTTTCTATATACCAAACTTAAAATTAGAGAATAATTTCTAGTAAATGTTGTTATAATTAATTAGCTCAAAAATCAATATAATTAAAATATGATTTATAGCAATGGATTTAATTACAATTTGAATATATAATGCTTGATTCTTTTAAAACTTTTTTTTTGGAGTATGAGTAGTGTGAGCTCCCAGGTATGAAAATGGAAGGAGTCATTATGAAGTTTAAATCCTAACCCTATGGAATTTGTAGCGGTGATAGGAAAAAAGAGATAAATGGATTGAAATGGAATCCCCATATAAGGAGGAATTGGTGGATATTAGAAAATCTAGAACATAAAGAGAGGACTTGAATGATATGGTTGTGCACTGCATGTACTGAAGGAATAATCAAAATTCCCATCATTAAATTTCAAAAAACAAGAGAATCTAAAGAGACAAAGAGAGATAGAGATAGTAGGCCTATTGGAAAGAAGCACTAACTTTGATCCATGATGATGTAGACATATATATATATATATATATCTGTATATCTACATCTATTCCAGACAAAGTTTTGTAGGGACTTAATTCATCAAAGACTTTATATAAAGTCTTTGATGAATTAAGTCCCTACAAAACTTTGCCTGAAATAGATATTTAAATGTACCATCCAATTTTCACGTACATTAGCTAACCCATCATCTTTTAGGAATTTCACATGGTTTGTATCCCAACATGTTGGATTAGGGGTATAATTTTTACTTTTGAGTAATGATATTAAGGATTTGAGAATCCTATGTACTATTGTAATTATTTGGACACACCTTATTAGTGGCATGTGTATACTGTATACATTTTGACAAAGCTATATATAGTAGTGGCAGAGTATAAATATTCAAATGCAAATGTGGTTCAAAATACCATATGCTTCGAAGTTCTTAAAGATCATTGATTTCAATCGGCCTAATCTCCACAGGTAAAAGCCCGTGTGCTAGTCCATCAAAACCTAAGGAATTATCCAGATACATACCAAGATCCTATGTTGAGTTTTTGGTCTACAATAATAATGTTGAGTTTTATTTAATCAAAATTATATATTCATGTTGTGACATATGTTCATTCAATGACTCCTTATCATTCTTCAAACATGAAGTTAAGCAAGGGGAAAACTATAGAGAACACATGTCACTATATAAATAAAAGCTAACAATTACTCTTTTCAGCAAATTATTACTAAGGATCGAAACTCTCTTCTCCATGCTATCTTTATGTATATTCATTCCACAATAAGCAGTAGAAAAATTTTATTTTAGTTAACGTATATGATTTGCACTAGATATGGACAAAAGAAGAACCTAATCAATAGCACAAACAAAATTAGGAACATGAAACTTTTGCAACTATCACAGTATAAATAGTAACACACCAATAGTACCCAACAAAGTAAATGAAACTTAGAAGAGTTCAATACCATCACTAAATGCCTCCATAATATACATTTACAAACACACACACAGAGGCACAAAATAAAAATGGTTTACGGTAGCTAGGTGTGAAATAGCCAAAGCAAACTAAACAGATAAAACCATAAACTCAAACCAATATAACTAAGTTGAACCCATATCAAAATCTGAATAGAGAAGGCAAATCCATATCAGAATCTGAAAAGAAGAAGCTCAATGAACAACGGGGAAGAAGAAAGACAAAGCAAACAAGAGAAAAGGAAATTACCTAAAGGTGAACCCGTAATGCTTGACCAAGAAAGGCGAACCCACGACATGCTCGACTAGGGAAGATGAACCCACAGTGTGCGTCAAACTAGGAAGGCAAACCCTCAGCAAATCGTCAACCTAAGGAAGAGAAATTTGATGCTCAGAAGTCGATGGAGTGCATTAGCCAAAGGAGAGGGTAATGTTTTAGGGATTGTGTGGGAGAGAGTGGGAATTTTAGGGTGATTGGCGTCAGGAGCATAAAACTACAAATAAAAAGATAAACAAATGTGGGAGGATTTTACCAATAACTAATAACCAAGGGTGAAGATGTTAAAAATTTAGTTAAGGCTTTTACCTACAGTTAATAACTATAGGTAAATATGATCTTCTATAACAGTACTTATACCCATAGTTGTTTTAGATTATCTATAGGTATAAATTATTTATACCTACAATTTTGTCATCTATCACTAAAAATGATGGTAGGAACATGACAATTTTTTTGTAGTGCTAGCGTATTTGGTGCATTTAATTATCTTGAAAACATTTTTTCTTCTATAAAAAATAATATCTGTTTTATAAAATAAAATAATAATAATAAAAAAAGGATAGAACAATGCAAATGCACATAATCCAAATGGGTTGTTAAATGGTATGGTATATAATTATTTGAATGAAATAGACCATAAGTCTTAACGTAAATTTAAACAGGTGATTCGATCTTCAGTGAATATAAATTTTGAGTCAAGTGGAATTTTCAAACTTATAATAACAATTTAAAAAATTTAGGACACTTAGACCAATCCATGAAGCTAGTTAGATCCAATATTTTAGACACAAATTCAGCTATTCTAATAAGTTTTAAAATATTTTAATATTTATTTTTCTTATTTTTATCTTTTTTTCGTTTTATTTTCAATATTTTAGTAGTGTTCTATATAGAAGCCTCTTGAATATACTTTGTCAAGAGATTATTATCAATAATATTTTCAAATTATTCTTTTAAATATTGTCTGATTTTTTTTCTTTAACGTTTCATTGCATCATTTGCATAGAATAAGGGCAACTAGAGTGAAACTAATAGACTGTATAAGATTAGGCATGACTATACAAAGATTTTGTAGTATAAAATTTAAAATTGTATAATATAACCCAGTCATATATTTGGTATATTTGGTGTTCTTTGATAGACTTGATCATCACATTAGACTTTGACTAAAGAAAAAAAGTTTGAGCCTATTTTAAATAAAATTTATTTATTTATTTATTTTTGAGTCAGGCCTATTAAGTCACAAATTAGTTTTGCTTATTCTAATTATCACCCATTACCAGATTAAAAAAGCTATTACATTATTTATTCATTGAGAGAAAAAAAATTCTTATGGTCCCTTACAAAATTATCATTTCAATTCTTTGTTGAAATGTTAAAAATGGTCCTTTAGTTATTGGGAATTGTCACATTTGATCCTTCACTTTTTAGAGAATTATCAAATTTAATCCTTCTATCAAAGTATAAGCCCTAAATTTAAGTGATTAAATTAGTATTTTTTTTTTTTAAATTGAAAGACTGAATGTGATATTTTTAATGAGTAAAGGATCATTTTAGATATTTTAATAAGTGAAAAATCAAAATGACAATTTTATAATAAATAAGATATCAAAAGAATATTTTGCTTTTTATACATTAATTCTGCAACAATTCAGGGAGCTCAAAATGGCAATTTCATCATAAGTTGCATATCAGTTCAAATGGTCTTCGATATAAGTTCAGACTTCTTTATATCTTTGCTATATTATTATTCATTTAGAATATAACAAGTGTTGAATAAACTAATAATAATGTATAATTTAATTTTAAAATAAAATAATTATGTGCAACAACTATACACATGTCATAATATTATTGGATAATCAAACACTAATCATATTGTAATTGGAAAACAACATAACAAACATATAATGAACATTATATAAATTTTTTTCTTTAAGTTTAAATAAAGGACTTGATATGTTAGATTATCATTCCTATACGCTCAGAGTTAGTATTTTTTTTCGTTTTTAACTTGAAAGCAAGTTTAAAGAGAAGCAAATATGTGATATATTTTTATAAGAGTCCAAATATACACGGTTACCACTTCAGCTTTTTCCTTAGTTAACGGTATTAGCTGAAAAAAATTAACATGACTAAATTTGAATGATTGAAGGAGAATTTTGAAACAAGATAAAAATGAGGGACTATAGTAAAACCTATTATAAAGTTAAATGACTAAAAAAATACTATAACCTTTCATTTTAAGTATTTTTGTTCAAAAAATAATTTCTTCTTTAAACTCTGTTTTACAGAATAAACTCTTATCTTTTATTATTCAATAGAAACTTGTCATTTATAATTATGCTTGCCAATTAATTTCTTTTTGCTTTTTTATTATACTACTTAATTACTTGCGATGTTTTTTAACTTATATTTTAAAAGAACTAATTACATAGATAAAAAATAAAATATTGAATAATAATTAAAAAATTATGAAAAAGCGAAGTATATCATCATGAATCAAGTGAGAGAAAATGTATTATCCAACAAAAATTCAATCATTGAATTTTTACTTTGATTAAAACAGATTCTCCCCATTTATTTTTTTTTCTTAATTTCCTACTAATTTCTAAAACCAGAAAAAGGAAGAAAAGAAAGAAAAAGTCGGTAGGGGCCTCTCTTAAAATTGATAAAAGAATTGAGAAATGTAAAACAAAGAAAAGCCACGAAGCCAAAAAAGAGAATGCAGAGGATTTTAAGTGCAGGAATAATATATACATGTCCCATTGCTTGCAACTTCTTGTTCACTTACAGGTGGAATGACAAATGTCTCCATGGATTTGGTGCATTTGGGATTTAGCATATTTGGTGTATTTAGTTATTTTAAATATAATTTTTTGCCTATAAAAAGCTAATATTTATTTTACAAAATAAAACAACTGTATAAATGCATCAAATGCGTCAAATTTCATATACACATAATACAAATGTCTCCCCATTTAGGTCCTAATTAATTATGCATTGATTAGGGGAGCTCGTGGTCAAGGATGACTCGGGAACAATACAGTTAATATGTTCCTGACAAATGTTTATTTTCAATAGGAAGGAAATATTAATGATATCTTTTGAAATTATAACGTGTGAATTGTCCTGTTCTTTACTATTTAAGCCATTCAATCAGTAATTTGTGAAGCATTTATGCAGAAAGGAACAGTTGACAGTATTCTATTGTTAGATTTGGAAAATAAAAAATTTCTCATAAATGCTTTAAATAAAAAAATAAAAATGAAAGATATACTTTTCTTGAATATAATAATGCCTAAATATTATATTTTGTGTTAGCAGATTTATGTAATTACAAAATAAAACATTACCTTAATAACATAATGAAATTTAATTATAATAAAATAACACTTGAATAATTTAAAGGAAAAATAATTTGTTACTAAAAACAAAAAATTTCCTATAAATAAATAAAAAATTTTCATTACTAGAAAATGTCATCTAAATCAGTCAAACACAATAAATTTTGCTAAATTGTTCCATCTTTTGTGAATTTACTAAACGTTATTTACTTCTTTAGTTAAATTTGTGTTATGTTATGATAATTTGAGTTTTTCATATTGTTCATTAATTTACCAGCAAGCTATTTTTCACTTTCATTGATTGAATATTATCTTGTTATAATTAAATCTTAATATGTTATTAGAATAATATTTTATTTTCTAATCACATAAATCTGTTACTAATAAATAATATTCAAGCACAATTATATTTAGGAACAGTATAGCTTTTATTTTTAATATTTTTATTTAAAGCATTTATTACATTTACTTCATTATTTTTCAAAACTAATGATAAAATGGCATCAATCACAACTTTCAAAATAAAAATATGTTGTCATAAATGCTTCAAGATTCGCAACGTTTTCATTGAGCAGTTTGAAGTTAAAAAAAGAAAAAAAAAGGACAAGTCATACGCTATAATTTCAGAGAGATATTATTAACATTTCCTTCCAATTAAAAATAAACATCTGTCAAGAACATGTTAATAATTCATGTTCTCGAGTCCGTCTGATCACTTCTCATACTTTAATAGCATGTGAAACGGCTATTGCCTATAAAGACTTGCCTGTTAATTAGATAAACCAACACTTCCATATTTTTCCTGTTTCCAAACCCAACCCTTCTCCAAGGCTGCCAAATCCATATATATATATATATATATATATATATGCAAGTTTCTTCAGTTTTTTTTTTTCCGTTATTCCCCTCTTATATTATTACAATATAAGAGTAGGCCATCGTACGTTTGAAAGTTTGTAGTTTAGTGCCAACCAACTCATCAGTACAACAGAAGATGGGCTGTCGATTACAGAATAAGTTGGTGAACTAGCAAATGATCTCACAGGGTCTTTATGGTTCCCCAAGCCACATATCCTCTAGCTACCTCTATCTATATAAGACCAAGAACTATCCCCTGGATTCTCATCAAAACTCAAAGCAAATTAATTTCCTCTTTTCATATCCTTCTTCACTCTTGCAGTTCATTCTTCAACCATGGCTTCTTCTGGCAAATCCATCGTCATAGCTTTCCTTATGGCTCTCGCATTCTCAAGCATGATGAGTGGGAGCCTAGCAGCTCGCCATCTTCTCCAAACAACCCAACCTTCTCTACCAAACATCCCTGGCATTCCCAGTAATTTGCCTAAACCAACAGGATTACCACCATTGCCTTCCATCCCAACATTGCCTCAGCCCAATAATATTCCTCCTTTGCCGACTAACGTCCCAAATCTTCCTAAACCCAGTGCTCTTCCTCCTCTTCCAAGCATGCCCACTATTCCCACTGTCCCACAGGCTACTCTTCCTCCATTGCCATCCATTAACTCAATGCCCAACATTCCCTCCATCCCAACCACTATTCCATCTATTCCATTCTTCTCCCCTCCACCTTCAAATTAAAGGAAAAAAAAAAAAGAGAATGTTCACTTATTGTTCATCCTATGCTAGTTGCTCGGTGTGATCAACACAGCAGTCATAGTACTCAACAGGATATGATTTATATTCATGCAATTGATATATAGCCTCAGATTTTCTTGTGTGAGAGGACCAGTACTTTTTTGTTCTTTTTGTGTCACATTTACAACAGTGTGTGAGTGTTTTTTTTTTTTTTTTTAAGTTTATTATACATGTGTAAGTGTCTTGCTATTGCTTGTACATCGCAAGATAGTCTTCCCCTTTATACAATAACAGAATTATATACTATGTGTTCCTTAATTAGTTTTCCACTTTGAACGCATTTAGTCTGTGTATTATAAAAATTGTTAAAGAATGATCTGTATATCTAAAGCCCGACAATACTTGTAACCAATATAGACATATTTGACAGGTACTTAGAGGTAAGAATACTAAAAACTTTAATAGCTTGACAAAATAGAGAAGGATAATAACATTATACTTCATATATATATATATATATGTTTAAAATAAACAAGGCATTTCTACAAAGAAAAGAAAAACAAGGGTTGGTCTACATGTAGTTGTCTGGGAAACTAAATGTGCAATGCAGAAAATCACACGCAAAGTTATAGAAAGCATTTGGTTTCAATGTGTAACTTTTTGGACGTTCACTTTTATAACAAAAGGGGTTTTAGAAAACATTGGCCCCGTTTGGAACATTGAAGAAAAGTAGATAAGAAATAGAATAAGAAAAAGAAAGAGAATAAAATGGAATCGAAAGGAAAATTATTATATGAAGATTTTGTTTGGTCTAGTAAGAATGGAAAAATGAATGATATTTAATTGTATGTGGTAGGATAAAAATAAAGATGGAAAGGAGATCATTTGAAGGTCAAATGACCAAAACAACCCTGATGATCAAATTTGTCTGCACAGCCTCCATCAGCACGCACACATCCATGGACGCGGCCAGCAACAGACAGCGTCGTCTGTTCATCGCGTAGGAGCTCGACTGACAGCAACAGAGAAGTCGTCCGTTAGTCGTGCAGGAGACCTCTGATTGACAACAATGACTTAATCGCGGTGGTTTGTGGTGGCCGAAAATGCATCGTTGTTCATCTGCACTGATGTTTTCTCTCCACACCGGAGTTCGACTACTATTCTGAGGAGATGTGAGGGACATCAAGTGATGAAGGACAGAGAAGGACATAATCGTAATCACATGACCATTTCCGAGAGAAACTCGTCCGTTTCCATAGCTTACCTGATGGAATTGGTCTTCCAATACGGATGGGAGACCACTCTCCCTTGGATGAACGCCTCAGGTGCACCAAATGCATATTCACTACTTTCTAGTTCTCTTTCCATTCCCATTGTCTGCCACTCTCAGGCACCAAACGTAGCCATTGATTGATGCTGGCCTGGAGGCTAGGAGGAAGGTGTTAATATCCTTCATAACTCAACAGCAGCTACTATTTTACATATATCATCTAAGAAAAAATTACATGATTCTCGTATTATAGTCCCCTTCTTTCCCCTCATTAATGTTTGTCTCTTTCTCCCTAGGAATACATTCTAAGCTAAAAGCAGAGGTATGATCAAGTTTGTAGCATGAACAAGAATTAAACAAGACAAGTTATTTCAGCAGATACTATTTAACCCCCTATTCACTGGAAAGTCAGCACTACTCACTTTTCATAGAAGATTTCAAGCAATATGTTTTGGGCGGGGAGGGAGGGAACATTCAAGATTTGATAAATCAGTTTTTGCTTAGAGAAAAGCCAACTAGAAATTATATCTTAGGCATTAATTTTATAAGAAAGTTGCAAAATATATGTGTGCGTGACAGCAGCATAATTTAATTTGGATTTGATGCATATGAGATTTAGCCACTACAAGAAAATTACCCTACACCCACAGTCATTTTCCATGGGTAAAAGGTATAAATCCGTGGGTATAGCCTCAATTGACATATACCCACAGTCTAAACTTCTGTTGGCTCTTCTTTCTTATACTGACGCTTTTTTTCATGTCACTATAGCCTTTACCTACAGTTTACGAATTGTGGATATAATGTTATAACTTTTACCTACAGGCATTTTGCTATCACTAAAACCTTTTGTTATCATGTAAGTTTAATAAAACTTTTACCCACAGGCATTTTGCTATCACTAAAACCTTTTGTTATCTACCTCTTGTTGTCATTAAAACCTTTATCCATGGACATTTTGTTGTCAGTATAACATGATATTTTATTCATTTGACATCTATTTGTAATTCACCTTTTACTACATTGGTACTCAATTAATTTGGATAGAAGAAGTATATATACAAGACTAAATTTTAGGTAACTAAATCAAATTTCATCACATTGAAAGAACATTCTAATAAAAATGGGCATCATATAATAAAGAGTTTGTTATCACTACCTATACAAAATAAGGAGTCTATCTATAACCTCCTATACAAAATAATATCCATACAAAAAAAATGAGTCTATCTATCACCTTTGCAAAATAAGGAGTCTATCTATCACCTCCTATACAAAAATAACATCTATACAAAATAAGGAGTCTATCTATTACTTTCTATACAACGCTTTTCCAAATCAAATGACAAAATGGGCACTATATAATAAGTTAAGGGTGTAAGAACCCATATGCATAATACATCTAACTTTGCAACATAGCTCCTATCTAAGATGTCCACTTTGTATATGCTTGAAACTTGTTGGCTTTGATCTACACATTGAAAGTCAATAATAAAAATGTTAAAAGTGATGTTATTTAGTAAAGAGAAACAAAAACAAAATTTAAGAACCTAGATAGCTTTAGTTCACTTAATTTATAAACATACCGTTCACATTAGGATTGCTTGAGGTTGAAAATCTTGGATGGCCATTGGGGTCGCCATTACCACTAGGCACCTACATAGAAAACAATAAACCAAAAATTTATTTACAAGTCATTTGAATATAAAGATAGCATATATACTATGTAAGGATTGTATTAAACCTATCAAGATGCTGCCTCCATGATCTCATTGTCTAAATAAGTGAGGTGAAGAGATGACAATTAGTGCTTGCATAAACAAAGCAAGACACCACAAGTTTAAAAAAAAAAAAGTTACAATATAATGATACCCAGATTATTTCCAACATTGATTATTTGTGTTCATTTGGCACATCTTTTCATGTTGCATAATTAATTGGAGCACATTGATACCTCCTCACAAAGCTACCAATAAATCGAGTTAAATTATTTCCTTCCTCACCAATTAGGCGTAGAAGTGAATCCAATTCAACAATTATAAATTCATCTTCATCCATTTCCCATACATCTAAAATCCTTGTAGGACCTCTAGTATTCGCATGACCTATACCATATGATGAGATTCAAGTCGTATATTGTATTGATAAAAATAAGTTAAGAAAAATAGTAGCAACAATATGTCCACAAATAATGAATGAAAGTGGTAATTCATTTCTAGCATAGCATATAGTACAATGTATATGTGTTGAAGAATCAAACAATAAATATAAATACTGCAAAATATCATATATGTATAGTCCAAGACACTACCTATTGTTGCTATGATCTTCATGTTCAGCATTTTATGGGTCATTGCGATGGCCGATGTTCTACCTTTTACGCTTTGCCATGCTTCCCTATTGAACAACATTTAAACATTGAGCATATACATAATTTAAAAGGCATCCACAAGTATACAAGAAGAATATGCATTATTATATTCAATTATTGAAGATATACCTTATTTAAAGAAGAATTTGAAAATACAAAAAAAAAAAAAAACTAAAAGAAGTCCTCATCTCCTTCATCTTCTAGGTCATCTTTTACAACTGGTTCAACATTCAATGGTTCATCATCATCAACTGCTTCCTTAATCCATTCATACTCAATATGTGTATCATTTGTTGCATTTTGATTTGATTGTTCATTCCTTTGTTCAGCCATACAATGTCATTACAATCCCCATCACCCATGTCATACATTTCCTTAACTTTTGCATTCACAATTGTAAGCCAATCTCCTTGCCTCTGTTAGCCCAAATTTATCAATCTTGCAACCTCTATTGGGATCCACCCAATTGCTTTTAAAAAGAATTTTCTTATATCTACCAAAATAGTCCAATTCAATTACATCTACTAAGGCACTATAGTAATTTAGTTCGCATGATCTACCATTTACAACTCTTGCACTAGAATAGCTTGTAATATCACCAGCAGCAACAATTCCACTATTTTGAGTTTTCAAACAATATTCTCTCTTCTTGTGTGGAACTTAAAACCATTGACTAAATATCCAGTATGCCTCTTTGCTATTTCAGTAGACCACGTGATAACCATTTTAATTCTTCTGTAACTATTGCACTTCATTGTTCTTCTATGCCTGCTATCTAAGACATTTCAGTCACAAATGGTAAAGTTAAGTTTTAAATTAAAATGTTAGTGACTATGCATCCATTTTATAATGCGTACCCTCTCACCAAACCAAGCATTAAATGTTTGGCTATGCATGGACTTCGTGTGATGTCAAGATGTGGTCATCTTTGTCTCTTAATAAGTGCATAATGTTCCCTATAATAAACTTAAAAGCAAATAAGTATTATGTGGGAAAAAGAATAAAGGTTTTAACTTTATTGAATAAACAAATATGAAGAACTTTCTTACTCTCAGAATGGGGTGATTGCATCATTGTTAAAAAGCAATTATCAATATGCTTGTAATAAAGTTTCCATGTCAAGCTTTACTCTTCCCCACTCTCTTTCGCTATTTCAAATTGATTTTACAAGGTCTCTTCCTTCTAAGTGGTCCTCCTACATGATGCTTGGAAGGTAAATCTTCTACCAAAGTTGAAGGAACCTCCTCATCATTTCAACTAAGTTGATTAAACCTAGTCTAAACTCTCATTTGATACCGCGAGCATATTGCTAAACTTTCATGAGCCAAATACCCATCTATAATTGACCTTCAGGTTACGCTCTATTGCGACAAAGGATTTCAAAGTACAAAGATACCTTGAAGTTAACCATAAAAGAAAAGAAAGGATATGTTATCATTGATATTGTTTTATTAATCTCATGTATTAACAGAAGTAAGCCCATACCTTTCAATTGGATATATCCAACGATAGTTTATTGGGCCTCCAACTTGTGCTTCATATGCTAAGTGAAACACTAAATGTACTATAATAGTAAAAAATGATAGAGGAAATATTGTTTCAAGTTGACAAAGAGTTTTGGCTACCTGAGACTTCAATTGCACAATATAATCTTTATTAAGAACCTTATAACACATGTCTTTAAAAGAATGACAAAGATAAGCCAAAACCAAGGTAACTTTATCAAGAAGAGAACCCCTTAATGCTATAAGTAAAAATTGTTACATCAAAACATGACAATCATAACTATTTAAACCAATCAACTTGAGTTGTTTTTCTTGCACACAATGAGAGATATTTGATGAGCACTCATCTGGTGCCTTTATATGTTTCAAAACTTCAAGAAAAGCTTCTTTCTCCCTTTTAGTCATTTGGCAACATGACTTAGGCAAAAATGTTGTACCATTAAAGGTATGTATATGTAAATGAAGCATGCTTCTTATGTTCATCTCTATCAAGTTTGGTCTAGCCTTATAATTGTCTTTAGGTTTTCCTTCTTGATTTAACAATGTTCCAATGATGTTATCACAAACATTTTTTCCAATGTGCATAACATCAAGATTGTGATGCAATAGATTATATTTCCAATATGGTAAAGTGAACAAAATACTTTTCTTTTTCCAAGGTTGTGACCCATTCTCAACTGCACCGACATCTTCAATATCTTCCAATGGTCTTAATATTAAATGCCTATCATATTATTTTAGTTGAACCCCGAACTCTTGGGTTCCATCAAATGACCCACGGTTATATCTCTACTTGTGTTAGCATAACCATTACAAAGTTGTTTCAAAACCACAACAAGGACATGCATATTGACCTTTAGTACTACATCCAAACAAGTTTGCATTTGCTGGGTAATCATTAATAATCCAAATAACTATAGCATGCATTCAAAATGACTCTTTCTTATGAGCATCAAAAGTTTCAACCATATTTTCCCATAATTCTCTTAACTCTTCAAGTAGTGGCTGGAGATACACATCTATATTGTTACCAGGACCTTTAGGACCAGGAATAAGCAACAACATCATGAAAGAAGGTTGTTTCATACCCATCCAAGGTGGGAAATTATAAGGAATAATAGTAACAGGCAAGTACTATGAGTAACGCTCAAAGTCTTAAAATTAGAATACTTAGAGTCAAATTTCTTCCAACCAAGAGAGTTTACTAGATGCCTCAAAAGGACATCTTTTGTATAACCCTCTTCATGCCATCTCATGAATGAAGCAGTTTTAGTAGACATGAATAGTCTTTTAAGCCTAGGTATCAAAGGAAACCACCACAAAATCATAACTAGTGTCTTTTTTCTTTCCTTAAATGGGTTAACTTGTCTGTCCTTTGAAACAATAGGAGTTTTCCACCTTGAGACACCACACTTTGAACTTACTTCATCTTTGTCCTTATCCTTCCAATACAGCATGCAGTCATTAGGATAAGTATGGATTTGTTCATACCCCAAGCCTATGCAAGAAATTATCTTCTTTATATCGTAGTATGACTTTGGCAAAACCTTCCCTTCTAGTAAAACATCTCTTGATAACTCTAATAACATAAAAAAAGACTTATTACTCCACCCAAGAAGACACTAAATATGATATAGAAGTACAATAAATGATAGTTTAGTGTACTTTTCACAATTTTGGTATAGCTTTTGCTCAGCCTCTTTAATTAACTAATGAAATTTGTCAAAGCTATTCCTTTCCTCAAATTGTTGTTCCCAATGTTCTCTACTAATGTCATCAATGTTATCTTCACTTAATTGTTTAGACATTCGATAAATGTCATGAATTAACCCATGCATATCATGCTCTAACTCTATTAATTGTGTATTCATACTTGAAAAAGCTTCTAATTTCTCTCAGTTGAGAATCCATTTTGTATACCCTATAAGAAGCCCACGACATGGATCAATAAGGTGTTCATAAACACTTAATTTATAGTAACAATGAAGATTGACACATGAGGTACAAGGACACAATATTTTCCCCTTAACAACTGATTTTTGAAATGCTATGTCCAAAAATTCAAGTACACCATTGATATAAGCTTCACTACTTTTTAAGTGATCACTTATCCACTTGGTAAGATCCATTAAATAAAACTACAAATATGGAAGCTTAAAATAAGACACATACTTACGTCAGGTAAATGCATTTCAACTTCTAAATTAAGTTGATTTAAGCCAAACTTTAAGAAAAGTTAGTACAATTCAATGGATAAGCAAGATCTCAAGGCATAATGGTGATCCACATTAAGAAACAAGTAAACAAATATCTGAATGTTACATCTTAAATTTTCTAATGTAATTGTCATAACTAACCTTTTAGCAGAATAATAAAAAGTGTTTAAATTGATTGCTGAAATGAATCTTGAAAATCAATTTATAGGAGTCGCCACCAAAATTTTTAACGGAAAAGTTTGAAAAACCAATTTAAAATAAAAAGAAAAGGCAAAGCGGTCTACAAAAATAGAGATGAGTTCGGAAGTCTATTTGAGTGTGGGGAAGGTGTTAGGCACCCCACAACACCTGTCCATAAGGACGGTTACCTTAAACTACTCAAGTGAGATAGAATTTAGCCTTCAGTTTATCTCAATTACCCTTTATTGAGATACATGCTTATTCAACAGAGAAGACAAAAACAACAATAATGAAAGCAAATAAATAGATATTTACAAAGGGCAGACTTGACCTAGGATGAAAGCCTAGGGCCTACGTACCCTATAATAAGGATCAAAGTCCGCATAACTCGACCAAAAAGGCATGTTTATTGGTTAATGATTTGTAATTTTTGTGATGAGAATAGAAGAGTTCAAATTAAATAGATTTTCGTAAACAAAACGGGATTGAAATTTGATTTGTGTGTTTTAATTTATAACAACCTGATTAATCTAGTTCTTTTGATTTTTTTCATTTTTCCTCTTTTTAATTTTTGTTTAGTTTTGGAAATTTAATCTTTATTTCTGAAATTTAAATGAAATGTTAATGAGCAAATATTTTAGGATTTTTGGGAGTTTATATTGTTTGGAATTGAAGTGAAATTATAATGAAAGATATTTTTGGACTTTCAAATTTATTTATTTTTTTATTTTCAAAATTGGAATTTATTGTTGAAATTGGAACAAAATTATAATGAAAAACCATTTTTTAGGATTTTTGAATTTACATTTTTTTTTTAGATTTTTAGATTTTTGTTCTATTTTGAAAGTGAGATTATGATGAAGAAAGAATTTCTTTGGATTTTAACTATGAATAACAGGGAAATTAAACCCCCCCCCCTTTTTTATATATTTTTGGAATTTATTTTATCTTTGCATTTTAGAATATATGCACTAAATTTCAAGGCCTGAGGAGACTAAAAATCTCATGTGACCTCTACTAATTTATTTACAAGTGCTTGAAGAGATTTAGGATCTTACAAGATCTTTACTAATTAACTTTTGAGTGCCTGAAGAGATCAACAATCTCATATGGCGATTATTAAAACTATAAAGGTAGATTATTCTGATAACCCTAAAATTTTGTTTTAGAGTTTTTCCAAATTAAATCTTATCTCTTTCAAAGCCTAAGGAGATTAAAAAATCTCACGTGACTTGTCTAAATGCCTAAGGAGATTAATATTTTCACGTGGCTATGTTGAAAATTAAGACAAGATAATACAAACGATGATAAAAAAAAAAAAATAAAACAAAAACAACAAAAAAGAAATAAATACCAAATGAATAAACAAATATTAAAAAAATACACTGAGAAATGACAGAACAAACACATTATACATCCATGCATGCATATACTCCTATATATCTATATCTCTATATATACACACATATATATAAAAACATGATAAAATAAAAAGATATGTACATCAAAAAAAGAAAGATACCCACATTTGGCAGACCTTGCATGCACCCATACACACACATACTCACACACACACACACACACATATATATATATATATATATATGTATGTATCTATATATACACACATATACATATATATATAAACATGATAAAATAAGATAAAAAGGGGCACATTAGGAAATGGAAGGCACCCTTGTCCCTATGCACCCAAATATATACTCATATATATATATATATATATAAACATGATAAATGCATTAGGAAAAGGGAAGGCATCCACGTCCTTATACACCCATACACACACACACACATATATATATCTATATATATCTATATGTATACATATAGATATATATATATATATATAAACATGATAAAAAAAAAAATGCATCAGGAAAAGGAAGGCATCCACATCCCATGCACCCATGTATTTAATTTCTCCTCGGTGCTCACGGTTTCCTTCCCTCGCCTTAATCCTCACTTTCTCACCAGCTCTTCCACGTCAGCACCTCCAACTCCCTTTCTCGGTTTGCCTTGCCCCAACCTCTATCCACCGTGGTCCGAGGCCTCTGTTTCTCGACTGAGAAAACAAGGCCCAAGTCCTTCTCTTTCTGTTCCCTTCTTTCTCGATTCTCTCCTTCTCTGCTCAAACACGTCAACTCTCTCTTCTCTTTCCTTCCTCTTCTCTTCTTCTTCTTCTTTTGCTCAACAACCTCTCGGCTTCATTCTTCTATTCAAGTTCCAACCTTCTCTTAGCTTCGTTCTTTCTCTTTCGTTCTTCTATTTGAGTTCCAGCCTCCACACGTCACACTTACTCTTTCTCCCTAGTGTGTTACTGCATTTCACATGCTTTATCCCGTGACTAGAAAATAGGGGTGGCTTTCGAGTTCTAGCCTCCACACGTCACACTTGCTCTTTCTCCCTGGCATGTTGTTGTGTTTCACGTGCTCTATCTTATGGCTGGAAAACAAGGGTGGCTTGGCCTCACGTGGCTTCCCTCATAGCTCTCTCCCTCTCATGTTTCCTCGTTTAACAGGCTTGTAACTTACATTGCCATCCCTTTCTTCTCCGGTGGCCTCTTGATGACCTTTTTCCCTTTTTCTTCTTTCCTTCTTCTTCTTTTCCTCTTCCTTTCTCCTTCCTCTTCCCTTCTTCCTCTCCTTCTCTCTCCTGCCTTTTCCAAGCTTGCAGCAACACTCTCCCTCTTCTCTATTCTTCCTCGACCCTTCTTTTTTCCATCTTCTTCCCCTTCCTTTCTTCCTTTATTCAGTTCTGTTTTCATAGCTCAGAACAGAGAGTGGTTCTCCTCTTCCCTTCTCTCTTTCTTCTTTTCTCCTTCCTTTTCTCTTCCCTCGCTACCCAGCCTTTTCTCTTGTTTCTTTTCTTCCCTCATTGCCCAACCTCTTCTTTTCTCTATTTTCTTCTCTATCTTCTTCTTTCTTCTCTTCTCCCTTTCTCTTTCGGCTAATTCCACCGAAGTCCCCCTCTTCTCTACCCCCTGAACCTAAAAAGGTCCCTGACTTCCCCCCTCAATGCCTTTACTTCGTAGCCTCAAGATAAGGACCTCTTGACTGCCCCTAAGCTTTGGTCCAGTTTGTGCAGGCTAGCCAAATGCAGTTGCAGTAGACACAGATGTTCCAGCATTGAAGCCACCAGATAATGCGCCTAAATGAGTTGTCTAGATTGTTGCAAAAGACTTTGACCTTGCCTGTAGGATTGCATTTTCCTCTTTTGGTGCTAATTGTAGCTTTACAATTATTTTTTCTGATTTTTTATTACTATTACTATTATTATTAATTAATTTTTATTTTTTGATTTTTTAATTTTCTATTTTTTTTATTTTTTATAATTTTTCTTTGATTTATTATAATTGTTTTAATTAGCTAATTTTATTTTTAGGTTATGAGTTTATTTAATTATCTCCCATTATTTATTTTTAATTTCAAATTGTCCCCAAGTGAGAATGTTATTTGAAACTTTTTCATTTTTAATTTTTTCTATTTGCTTAATTATTAATTAATTGGTGTATCAATTAATTAAATAATTAGGTAATTAGGAATAAGGTGTTCATAGTAATCAACAAACAGAATATATAATAACAACTTCCACTAGATTGCCTATATATGATCTAACCTCTTGTATAAGCATTTCATAATCTTTTTAGAAATATTGTGACCTCAACTTTTGGCTGCCAATAATAATTAATAATCATTGATAAAAGCCATTTAATTAAGTACATTAATGTTTACAGAATATTTTAAACACTTACTTAATCAGTGGAATATAGGAAAATTTACCTTAGCAAGGCGAGAGAAGTAAGAAAACAACTAAAAGAATTGGGTCCAAAATATTAAGGATGGGACTACTCTACTTTTTGTATAAGCACTAAGAGAATCCTACACTTATAGTCTCTATTGTTCTATCTATCCTATGTGTTTCTACAACTTTCATTTCTATGCTCCTTTGTTCCTATTTTAAGATTGCAACATAAGGCCTAACAATAAAGGCAAAAATTAATAATGCTTAGCTAGTGTTTACATTGTCTCTTAATACTAGTTTTAATATCAATATCTTATTTCATAAGTTTACATCACAAGTTTCGAATACCTTAGCCTTTGAACCTAAGAACAAAAAGGAAGGATAAGAATATGAACAGAGAAGGCTAACTTGTGAAGAAAATGCACTGTCACCAATGGATAGCCATACTGTAAGACTCGTTCCCTCAGAATATGAACAGAGAAGGCTAACTTGTGAAGAAAATTCAATAGCCAAAAACCACAAAATAGAAACAAGATAACTCTAATAGCCAAAAGATGGCTAACAGAAACAAAATCACTATAAATGAAACTAACAAATATGCATCGATATGAAGAAGAGGCACTAAATAAGGATTAAGACAAAGAAGCTAAAATACAAATAAAACTAATAATACAACTTAATTTGTATATTTAAATTTTATATAACCAAGTGTTGAAAGTTCCTTTCTCACTTATTTATCATAATTGTATAGTGTTTCCATATACCAAACTTAAAATTAGAGAAGAATTTCTAGTAAATTTTGTTATAATTAATTAGCTCAAAAATTAATATAATTAAAATTTGATTTATAACAATGGATTTAATTACAATTTGAATTATAAAATTTGAATATATATTGCTTGATGCTCTTAAAACTTTTTTTTTTTTTGGAGTATGTGTAGTGTGAGCTCCAAGGTTTGAAAATGGAAGGAGTCATTATCAAGTTACCCTACAAAATTTGAAGCAGTGATAGGAAAAAAGAGATAAAAGGATTGAAATGGAATCCATATCAAAGGAGGAATTGGTGGATCTGAGAAAATCTGGAACATAAAGAGAGGACTCAAATGATGTGGTTATGCCCTGCCTGTACAGAAGGAATAATCATAATCCCCATAATTAAATTTCCAAAAACAAGAGAATCTAAAGAGACAAAGAGAGATAAAGATAGTAGGCCTATTGGAAAGAAGCACTAACTTTGATCTTAATGATGCAGATATATATATATATATATATATATTTGTATATCTACATATATTCCAGACAAAGTTTTACACAGACTTAATTCATCAAAGACTTAATATATATATATATATATATATGTACATTAGCTAACCCATCATCTTTTTGGGAATTTCACGTGGTCTATATCCCAACATGTTGGATTAAGGGGTATAATTTTGTACTTTTGAGTAATGATATTAAGGATTTGAGAATCCTATGTACTATTGTAATTATTAGGACACACTTCATTAGTGGCCTGTGTATACTGTATACATTTTGACAGAGCTATATATATTAGTGGCAGAGTATATATATTCAAATGCAAATGTGGCTCAAAATACCATATGCTTCGAAGTTCATAAAGACCATTGATTTCAATTAGCCCAATCTCCACAAGTAAAGGCTCGTGTGCTAGTCGATCAAAACCTAAGGAATTATCTAGATACATACCAAGATCCGTTGTTAAGTTTTTGGTCTGCAATAATACTGTTGAGTTTTATTTAATTAAAATTCTATATTCATGTTGTGACACATGTTCATTCAATGACTCCTTATCATTCATCAAACAGAAAGTTAAGCAAGGGGGAAACTATAGAGATTACATCTAAACAGAACACATGTCACTATACAAATAAAAGCTAACAATTACTCTTTTCAGCAAATTATTACCAAGGATCGAAACTCTCTTCTCCATACTATCTTTATGTATATTCATTCCACAAGAAGCAATAGAAAAATTTTATTTTTGTTAACGTATGTGATTTACACTAGATCTGGACAAAAGAAGAACCTAATTAATAAGGCAAACAAAATCAGGAACATGAAACTTTTGCAACCATCACAGTATAAACTGTAACACCAATACTGCCCAACAAAGTAAATACAACTTAGAAGAATTGTTCTATACCATCACTAAATGCCTCCACAATATACATTCAGTAACACATACACACATAAAATAAAAATGGTTTCTGGCAACTGGGTGTGAAATAGCCAAAGCAAACTAAACAGATAAAACCATAAAATCAAAACAAGATAATTAAGTTGAACCCATATCATAATCTGAAAAGAGAAGGCAAACCTATATCAGAATCTGAAAAAAAGAAGCTAAATGAACAAAGGGGAAAAAGAAAGACAGAGCAAACAAAAGAAAAGGAAATTACTTGAAGGCAAACCCATAATGCTCAACCAAGGAAGGCAAACCCACGGTGTGCTCAACCAAGGAAGATGAACCCATAACTTGTATCGAACCAGGAAGGCAAACCCACAGCAAATTGACAACCTAAGGAAGAGAAATTTGATGCTCAGAAGTCAATAGATTGCATTGGCCAAAGGAGAGGGTAATGTTTTAGGGATTGTGCAGGAGAGAGTGGGAATTTTAAGGTGATTGACACTAGGAGAATAAAACTACAAATAAAAAGATAAACGAATGTGGAAGGGTTTTACCTACAACTAATAACCAAGGGTAAAGATGTTAAAATTTTAGTTAAGGCTTTTACCTACAGTTAATAACTATAGGTAAAAATAATCTTCTATATCAGTACTTATACCCACAGTTGTTTTAGATTACCTATAGGTATAAATTATTTATACTTACAATTTTGTCATCAATCACTGAAAATGATGGTAGTAATATGACATTTCTCTTGTTGTGCTAGCACATTTTGTGCATTTAATTATCTTGAAAACATTTTTTCTTCTATAAAAATTAATATCTATTTTATAAAATAAAAAAATGGGATAAAATAATGCAAATGCACTAAATGCACAGAATCCAAATGGGTTGTTAAATGGTATGGTATATAATTATTTGAATGAAATAGATCATAAGTCTTAACGTAAATTTAAACAGGCGATTTGATCTTCAATGAATATAACTTCTAAGTCAAGTGGAATTTTCAGACTTATAAAAACAATTTAAAAAATTTAGGACACTGTGACCAATCAACGAAGCTAGTTAGATCCAATATTTTAGACACAAATTCAGCTATTCTGATAAATTTTGAAATATTTTAATATCTATTTTTCTTATTTTTTATCTTTTTTTTGTTTTATTTTCAATATTTTTGTAGTGTTCCGTATAGAAGCCTCTTGAATATACTTTGTCAAGAGATTATTATCTATAATATTTTCAAATTATTCTCTTAAATATTTTTTGAATTTTTTTTTCAATTTTCCAACGTTTCACTGCATCATTTGCATAGAAAACTAGAGTGAAACTAATAGAACTAGGTATGATTATACAAAGATTTTGTAGTATAACAATTAAAACTGTATAATATAACCCCAGTCATATATTTAGTATTCATTGATAAATCTTATCATCAAGTTAAACTTTGATTAGAAAAAAAAGTTTGAGCCTATTTTTTAATAAATTTTTTTTTGAGTCGAGCCTATTGAGTCTTGAATTAGTTTTCCTTATTCTAATTGTCACCCATCACCAGATTAAAAGGTTATTACACTATTTATTCATTGAAAAAAAAAATTCTTATGGTCCCTTAGTTGCAAAATTATCGTTTTAGTTCTTTGTTGAAATGTTAAAAATGATCCTTTATTTATTGAGAATTATCACATTTGATCCCTTACTTTTTAGAAAATTATCAAATTTAATCCTTCTATCAAAGTATAAACCCTAAATTTAAGTGATTAAATTAGTTTTAAAAAAAAAAATTAGAAAACTAAGTGTGACATTTTTAATGAGTGAAGAATCATTTTAGATATTTCAATAAGTGAAAAACCAAAATGACAATTTTATAATAAATAAGAGACTAAAAGAATATTTTATTTTTTATACATTAATTCTGCAACAATTCAGGAAGCTCAAAATGGAAATTTCATCATAAGTTGTGTATCAATTCAAATGGTCTCCGATTTACGTTTGGACTTTTTATATCTTTGTTATATTGTTATTTATTTAGAATATGACAAGTGTTGAATTAATTAATAATAATGTATAATTTAATTTAAAAATAAAACAATTATGTTCAACAATTATACGCATGTCATAATATTATTGGACAACTAAACACTAGTCATGTTGTAATTAGAAAACAACATAGCAAACATATAATGACCATTATATAAATTTTTTGCTTAAGTTCAAATGAAGGACTTGATATGTTAGATTATCATTCGTATAGGCTCAGAGTTAGTATTTTTTTTCGTTTTAAACTCGAAAGCAATTTTAAATAGAAGCAAATATGTTATATATTTTTATAAGAGTCCAAATATACACTTTTACCACTTCAGCTTTTTCGTTAGTTAACGGTATTAGCTGAAAAAAATTAACATGACTAAATTTTAATGATTGAAGGAGAATTATGAAACAAGATAAAAATTAGGGACTATCATAAAACCTATAATGAAGTTAAATGACTAAAAAAATACCTTAACCTTTCATTTTAAGTATTTTTGTTGAAAAAGTTATTTCTTCTTTAAACTCTGTTTTACGAAATAAACTCTTGTCTTTTATTATTCAATAGGAACTTGTCATTTAAAATTATGCTTGCCAATTAATTTCTTTTTGCCTTTTTATTATACTACTTAATTACTTGTGATGATTTTTAACTTATATTTTAAAAGAACTAATTACACAGATAAAAAATAAAATATTGAATAATAATTAAAAATTATGAAAAAGCGAAGTATACATCATGAATCAAGTGAGAGAAAATGTATTATCCAACAAAAATTCAACCATTGAATTTTTACTTTGATTAAAACAGATTTTCCCCATTTATTTATTTTTTCTTAATTTCCTACTAATTTACAGACACCAGAAAAATTAAGAAAAGAAAGAAAGAATCGGTGGGGTTCTCTCTTCAAATTGATAAAAGAATTGAGAAATGTAAAACAAAGAAAAGCCACGAAGCCAAAAAAAAAAAATGCAGAGGATTTTAAGTGCTGGAATAATATATACATGTCCCATTTCTTGCAACTTCTTGTTCACTTACATGTAAAATGACAAATGTCTCCATGGACTTGGTGCATTTGGGATTTAGCATATTTAGTCTATTTAATTATTTTAAATATAATTTTTTGCCTATAAAAAAATAATATTTATTTTACAAAATAAAATAATTGTATAAATGCATCAAATGCATCAAATTTCAAATACACATAACCTAAATGTCTACCCATTTAGGTCCTAATTAATTATGCATTAATTAGTGGAGCTCGTGGTCATGGATGATCCTATACTTTAAGTGAAGTGATCAGACGGACTCGGGAACAATACAGTTAATATGTTCCTGACAAATGTTTATTTTCAATTGGAAGAAAAAATTAATGATATCTTTTGAAATTATAACGTGTGAATTGTCCTGTTCTTTACTATTTAAGCCATTCAATCAGTAATTTGTGAAGCATTTATGCAGAAAGGAACAGTTGACAGTATTCTATTGTTAGATTTGGAAAATAAAAAATTTCTCATAAATGCTTTAAATAAAAAAATAAAAATGAAAGATGTACTTTTCTTGAATATAATAATGCCTAAATATTATATTTTGTGTTAGCAGATTTATCTAGTTACAAAATAAAATATTACCATAATAACATAATGAAATTTAATTATAATAAAATAACACTTGAATAATTTAAAGGAAAAATAATTTGTTACTAAGAACAAAAAATGTCCTATAAATAAATCAAAAATTTTCATTACTAGAAAATGTCATCTAAATCAGTCAAACACAATAAATTTTGCTAAATTGTTCCACCTTTTGTGAATTTACTAAACGCTATTTACTTCTTTAGTTAAATTTGTGTTACGTTATGATAACTTGTGTTTTTCATATTGTTCATTAATTTACCAGCAAGCTATTTTTTACTTTCATTGATTGAATATTACCTTGTTATAATTAAATCTTATTATGTTGTGAGAATAATATTTTATTTTCTAATCATATAAATCTGTTACTAAAAAAAAATATTCAAGCACAATTATATTTAAGAACAGTATATCTTTTATTTATCAGTTTGAAGTTAAAAAAGAAAAAAAAAAGGACAAATCATACGCTATAATTTCAGAGATATTATTAACATTTCCTTCCAATTAAAAATAAACATCTGCCAAGAACATGTTAACAATCCATGTTCTCGAGTCCGTCTGATCACTTCTCATACTTTAATAGCATGTGAAACGCAAAAAGATTTGCCTGTTAATTAGATAAACCAACACTTCCATATTTTTCCTGTTTCCAAACCCAACCCTTCGCCAAGGCTGCCCAATCCATATATATATATATATGCAAGTTTCTTCAGTTTTTTTTTTTTTTTCCGTTATTCCCCTCTTATATTATTACAATATAAGAGTAGGCCATCTTACGTTTGAAAGTTTGTAGTTTAGTGCCAACCAACTCTCAGTACAACAGAAGATGGGCTATCGATTACAGAAATAAGTTGGTGAACTAGCAAATGATCTCACAGGGTCTTTATGGTTCCCCAAGCCACATATCCTCTAGCTACCTCTATCTATATAAGACCAAGAACTATCCCCTGGATTCTCATCAAAACTCAAAGCAAATTAATTTCCTCTTTTCATATCCTTCTTCACTCTTGCAGTTCATTCTTCAACCATGGCTTCTTCTGGCAAATCCATCGTCATAGCTTTCCTTATGGCTCTCGCATTCTCAAGCATGATGAGTGGGAGCCTAGCAGCTCGTCATCTTCTCCAAACAACCCAACCTTCTCTACCAAACATCCCTGGCATTCCCAGTAATTTGCCTAAACCAACAGGATTACCACCATTGCCTTCCATCCCAACATTGCCTCAGCCCAATAATATTCCTCCTTTGCCGACTAATGTCCCAAATCTTCCTAAACCCAGCGCTCTTCCTCCTCTTCCAAGCATGCCCACTATTCCCACTGTCCCACAGGCTACTCTTCCTCCATTGCCATCCATTAACTCAATGCCCAACATTCCCTCCATCCCAACCACTATTCCATCTATTCCATTCTTCTCCCCACCACCTTCAAAGTAAAGGGAGAAAAAAAAAGAATGTTCACTTATTGTTCATCCTATGCTAGTTGCTCGGTGTGATCAACACAGCAGTCATAGTACTCAACAGGATATGATTTATATTCATGCAATTGATATATAGCCTCAAATTTTCTTGTGTGAGAGGACCAGTACTTTTCGTTCTTTTTGTGTCACATTTACAACAGTGTGTGAGTGTTTTTTTCTTAAAAAAGTTCATTATACATGTGTAAGTTTCTTGCTATTGCTTGTACATAGCAAGATAGTCTTCCCCTTCATACAATAACAGAATTATATATGATGTTGTTCTTTTTTTTTCTAGTTATTTTACTATATATATTTACATTAACCCCATGAAATGAGACAGCTTCTTGTTTGTTTGATGCGGCCTAGCTTATGGTCAAAGAGTTAAGGCAAATTTTCCTAATAATTAATGATGAAAATTTGGGTATGATGGACCAATTTAGTTTTCCACTTTGAACGCATTTAGTCTGTATATTATATAAATTGTTAAATAATGATCTGTATATCTAAAGCCCGACAATACTTCTAACCAATATAGACATATTTGGCATGCTAATAGAGTATAAAAATTGTAAATACTGTCATAGCTTGACAAAATGGAGAAGGATAATAATACTATAGTTCATATTTAAAATAAACAAAAAAAAAAAAAACAAGGGTTGGTCTATATATATAGAGTTGTGGGAAACTAAATGTGCAATGCAGAACATCACATGCAAAGTTATATAAATCATTTGGTTTCCATGTGTGAATTTTTGGACGCTTACTTCTATAACAAAGTGGCCTTCGAAAACTTTGACAAATGCTAGAGGCTACCAGTAGATACGAATTTAGGATTTAATTACGAGACAAAAGTTTTCAAAGCAAATATTTGAACTAAAAGAAAGTAAATTTTTATAATCCAATAGGTGAACTCTTATAAATTTAAAAATTAAATTAAAAATATAAAATTAAAATTAAAATTTTAAAAATTTAAAGGAGACGACACCCCGCACAAGGCGTTATTGCTCGTAACTCAACAACAGATACTATTTAACATATCATCTGAGAAAAAATTGCATGGGTCTTGTATTATATTCCCCTTTCTTCCCCTCATTCATGTTTGGATATATATTTCTGTGTTCTGTATGTTCGATTCATTCAAATATTGGCCCTCAAATCTTTCTCCTTTGGAATACATTCTAAGCTGAAAAAATATGTACGAGCGAGTTTGTAGTACGAACAAGAATTAAACAAGACAAGTTCTTTCGGCAGATACTATTTAATCCCTGCTTATTTGCTGGAAAATCAGGACTACTCACTATTCATAAAAGATTTCAAGCAATATGTGCGAGTGGGGGAGGGAGACGGGACATTCAAAATTTGATAGATAGGTTTTGCAACAACTAGATTTAGATTCTCTACATTTAATATTTGCATTTGAAGATAATTAAACTATTAAATTTTCATCTAATGATTTAAATTTTAATAAATATTAAACAATTTTTAACTATTTTTTAAAATTTGAACAACTAAATTTTCATTTAACAATTTAAATTTTATAAAATCCACCCCAAATGTACGAAATCTGCTTCGTGATAATGTATTGTTAAACGGTATGGTAAATAATTATTTGAATCAAATAATCGTAAGTTTAAACCCAAATTTAAACAAGTAATTTGATTTTCAGCTGATATGACTTTTGAGTTTGAGAGGATTTTTAGATTTATAATGGCAATTTTTAAAAATGTATTACACTTCAACCAATCCCTAAAGCTAGTTGGGTCTAATTTTAGACACAATTATATTTTAACTATTTTCATATAGTTTGGAATCTTTTAATATTTATTTTTCTTCTTAGCTTTTTTTCGTTTTGTATTCGATATGTAGTGTTCTGTAATGAAGCCTTTTGAATATGTCTTGAGATTATTATCAATAATATTCTTAAATTATTCTCTTAAGCTTTCCTGGTTTTTTTTTCATTTCAATTTTCACATGTTTCACAGCATCAATTGCATATAATAAGGCCAACTAGAGTTAGTGTATAATATAATCCAGTCATATATCTGTTTGGTGTTTATTGGTTATTTATAAATATCATATAAGATATGAAAGAGACTATATATGTGGTCATAATCACCCTAGTTAAATAAAAATTAAGATAATATATATATATATATATATATTTGATTGTTGATTTTTTCATATCTTCGTCTCAAATATCTAATCAAATAGCTTATGGGCACAAATCCTCCAGTGAAATGAAAAAGCTCCAGTGAAAAACCTTAGGAAAACTCACTCTCTACTTTTGTTCAGACCACGACATCATAATTCAATCAAGTCGCGCTTAAGGAAGAGATAATTTTCGGTTTTTTGAGTTGAATCCTATTGTAAAAGCATTTATGAGGCATATCCTGACATTTAAATAAAGAAATAAAAATTAATACATCTTATTTAAAATATTTGTGCTAATACAACAATTCATTTGTATTTATAATTTTTTTTGTATAATTTAATATATAATAATAACAATTATATATATTATTTATCTCAAATTTTTAAGTAAAAATTTATTTGACTATTTTTTTAGAAGCTCAATTAATTTGATAAACTCGACCTAAAAAATATGAATAAAAATCTAAATAAAAAAATCTAATTAAAATACAAACTCAGGTTTTTTCTTGAATTTGAATTCAAACTCTTAAAAGTTGAGCCTAATGATCAAATCTAGTTAGGGGCATCCCCTCTCATAAACAATTTTATTAATTATTAATGTATTTAAAATAAGAATTTTGTTAACTAGTGTCCTTAGGACATTGGTTAATGAGCATTTATATATAATGATTAATATTTTTTACTACTTTCCATGTATTCCATTGACGATTTGTTTTATTTTACTTTTATGACAAAATTACCCTTCCATTAAGAGAGTGCTTTTCACATGCTATGAATAGAAGAACAGGCGCACATAACCAAACACATGACTTGGTGGGTCGCTGATGAGCTTCTTTTGCAAGTATACTTCTGCAGGTACCTTGAGGCAATTGTATGTGGCGCAAGAATCATTGGCTTGGTATTGATACCAAGAGACGACGATGCAAGACATGAATTTTTATTTTTAAAAAATTTATAATCAATGAAAAGAGATGTAATTAAGTCACTTTTATTTTAAAAAAATTAATAATCAATATCTAACAAATTTCCATAGCTACATACATCTATCTCCACATTACCCTTAATATTAAAAACTCTTAAATTTAAATTTAAATAAATAAAACTCAAAAAATACACTATATCATCATTCAATACCCAATATAATATTCTAATGGAAATTTTTAGGATATCCAATATTACTTAAATATCAGTACCAAAAAAACAAAATATTAATAAGTCCTCCAACAATTACATTATAACAACACAAAAGTCTTATAATATTTCAATCTCCTTTCTTGTTAAAAAAAATTGCTCACCACTGCAAAATTATTTTTGTAAAAAAATAATATTAGGATTAAAATCATAAGTAACATTTAAAATGAATTCAAGCAACATTACGTAATACTTTGAAAAGAAAAAAATTACCTAATCTTTCAAATAAACCATTGGATTTAAACCAATATCTTATGAGGTAGTTCTCTTTCTCTTTTTGGGGGAAGAGGGAAAATCATCACAATTTTCCTTTTGAGAACAAGTAGCAATATTGTGTCCTACACCTTTGCATAGCCCACAAGACTCTATTAATTCTTTTCCTCCTTTGCTTCACTTTTGTTTGGGGCGTCCCTATGTCTTTGAAATGGAAGGACAATGAATGAAATCATGTGCACAAGGGGTGACTTCTTCCTCTTCTTGTTGTGTGAGCTCTTGAAATTCTAGTCCATCATTGTTATGTGTCACTTGATGTCACTAGTGAGATAGTAGATATTTGAAAGGTATCTCTTAACAATCTTTATGCAAAAAGGTGCTAAGAATATGACAACACAATATTCCCTAAAATTTATAATGGTTACAACTACAAGTAGTATTATCACTAATAGCAATCCGGCCCAATTGGTTTGCGAGGAAGAGGCCCAGCAGAGAGACACTAGAGAAAAAAGCAGTTTAGGAAGGAAGACTCAAGCTCTTGCATGTACCAAGGATTATGTGTTAACAAGGAGAAGGTTTGCAAAGGGAAATGAGTTGGTTAGAGTAACATTATGGGAGGTTCTCATACAAGGGGTAGTTAGGGAATAACAATCTGAAGAGTGTCTCATTGCATAGGAGGTGTGACTTAGGCTTTATATATAAGGTCATGTTTGTATCAAGGATCATAGAGTTTTGATTGTTATACACGTTTCTTTTTCCTTCCTAGTTTTCTGAAGACTTCTTGATCTCGAACTCAAGACCCCATTGTATTCTTTCTCCTCATTTGATTCAGTGAAGATTTCCATTTTTGTGCGTCTAACACTCACCTTCCCAAGTGACCATTTGTTTTTTGCTATTCATGTCTTGATAATATTGCAACACAAAAAACATTACCATTTTCATGTTGAATTGAGTATTGAGCATATCTTCCAAATTCCTCTTGGAATTTATTGAAAGCAATTGGTGTGAGAACACTTTATGCTTGCTCTTGTAGAGGGACATTGTTCTTAAAGAATAACCTTTGTATTTTTGTAGCATCACATCATGTTCTCCAATTTGTTTAATATCTTCAACTGTTAAGTCAACCTAAAACATTATTTTAGAAATAAAAATTCTTTAAATGAAAAGAAATTTTATATAAATACTTATACAAAAAGGAATTACAAATGGCTAACCTGTTTGAAAAACTCACTTAAACTTGTATGAGAACTGATAAATCATTTAATAAATGCATTTATGCTTTCTAATCTTCCTTTATGGTAGAATATCGTATAATATCTAGGATTTAAATCTGTTAGATATCGGATAAAATCTATGATTGAATATGTTAAAATATTGTACAATATCCACCCATAAGGGGTTCTCATTATGTAAGGGTAAAATAGTTATTACAAGAATCATTATTAAACCCTAACTCTAGCTAGTCTCTATAAATAGGCTAACTAGTTATACAATTGAAAAACTGAAATAGTCAATCTTAAACATTAGAAAAGGAATACCTGCGAGTATTCCGTAATCAAATGTGTGAAAGGAGATTTAGGTTGTGGAAACCTGATATACACCCAACATACTATGGGTTCCCAGTCAAAGTCAAATCAGTTTTCGCAATAATGGAGAAAAATGTAAGTCTCCCATTTTTGGAATAAATTTATGCATAGGTATTCTTTACTAATTCCCTACACTGGTATCTGAGATATAAACTGGTTTTCCGATTGTAGTTGTATATTTTATTGGGATCTAAAACCATTATTTGGGGCTATATTAATTAGGGTTTAAATTTTAAAAAATAATTGATTGATTTTTTTTTAAATGTCTTCGAACAAGGTAAGAAATTTTCTTCCAAAGTTGTGCAATTTCAAATCTTCAAAAAGCTCCTTTTTGGTTTTTGAACAAACCCAGAAATTCTTCCAAGACACATTACTACAATAAACATATGCCTAAATTTCTTGAATTATGGTTTGAAAGTTTCAAAAAAAAAATTTGGAAATTGCACAAAATTCCCTCTAGAGACAATGGCAATAATGGTCAATGTTCTTCCTTTCACTGCCACCAGTAACTGTGGTCATCAGTGACACTTCTATAACAGGAAGTTGCAACCATCATCGCTAGTAGAAACCAAAAAAAAAATCCAACGAACTCCCCTGTTTTGAATGAGAAAAGGAAGCCATATTCGCCGATGGCCTATGGTGGTAGACACTATCACCAGCAACCTCTACTGTCTTCCTCACCAGCATAGACACAAACAAAGGGCTTTGATTCTATCCCCATAACTCAAGCCTCACTATCATTGCTCGTCCAGCCTCTCAAAGCCGATGTAGGTCATTATCTTCCCGCGAATGCTCAATGTTGCATCACCGGTGCCTATGAGTAGGCGGCCGGCAAGTAGCAATGAGCAGCAGAGTGGTGGCGACAAAGGAAGGTAAAGAAGAAGGAAGAAAAGATAAGGAATCAGGGTTTTTAATTTTTAGGATATTAAAAGAAAAAAAGAAAAAGAAAAATTTCAAACCCTAATTTTTTTATTAAACCCCTAAATTTTTTTTGGATATTTAGGCTTTTCAATTTGAGAACTAGGCCTTAACATTCAAGAGAGTTTTTGGGCCACTAATTTTTAAGAGAATTTAGGCTTTCCTTTTGTAAAAATGAATTTAGGCCTTATAATTTTTTCTATAGTTTTTTAGGGCCTTCTTATTTTTTTCAGAAAAAGTGTAGGCCTCGTAAGAGTTTCTTCTTTTAATTGGGCATATGACCTATTTCAAAATAATAATTAGAGACCTAATTTTCAAAATCCCTAATTGATGAACATTTAGACATGTTCAAATTATAAATTGTGTATTTTAGCCCTAAATAAATACAATTAATTTTTAGTGAAAAATTAATTTTTATACCCTAATAAATTTAAATAAAGTAATATATGATTACTTGTAATTATGTTAATTATTTTTACATTGCTATCTTCCTATAGAAAATTTGGAAATATAATGTTAATTAGTTTAACATTATGTGTTTAATTTATTTATGTGTTAATTTGTTTAACATGTAATAAATTAATATGATAAAGCATTAATTGCATATTTTAACATATGTTAAGTAGTTTAACATGTTTATTAATGAATATTAATTAGTTTAACATTACATATCTAATTTATTAATATGTTAATTAGTTCAACATATTAATAAATGTTAATAAGTTTAACATTAAATAATTTGATTTATTTGTACATTAATTAGTTTAACATATAATAAATTTATTTATTCAGCATGTGTTAAACATTATTAATATTTTTTAAGTGGATTCCTTTAAAAGGAAAAATGTTAATTTGTTTAATATTTATAAAATCATGATTTACAATTTGTTTGTAGCATGATTGAGACACTCAGATGTATTTTGATTTTGTTAATTTTTCACCTTACAAACAACCTTAAGACAATGATTGGCACTTTGTGCTCTTTCGACTATAGGGTATGCATGGGTTAAATACCTTAATCAAACGAAACATAGTGTCATGATATGCATGCATGGTGAACATTAAATTTGTGTTTTTTTTAAGTATTTGATCCTTAATTGTTAACTATCTTTCTTTTATGTAAAGAATGACAATGCTTCCAAAAGTATTTTTGTTGAGCTCAACAAGGGTTGAAGCTAAATGGTGACAATTATGAGATCTAGAGTATGAAAGTTTAGTATCTCCTAGAAGAGCAAGAGGCACTTATAGGCTCTCAATAATGTCATAAAAAAGCCAGAAGCTGGTAACACAGCCCAGCATAAGCAAGATCATGAGGCTTATAATGCTTGGAAGAAAAAAAACCCAACTACTCACATTACGTTGCTAGGCACTCTGGATAAAGACATCCTAAGGGAGTTCATGGACCACCAAAGTGCTATGGGGCTTTGGAATGCTTTAAGAACGAGGTTTATAACTACATTCGTGTCCAAGTTGCATTCTCTAACGATCAAATTTGACTCATATAAGAAACACCCAGAACATTCTATGAGGAAACATTTAAGGCTGATGTCAAATATGATCACTAAGCTAAAAGATGTTAGAAATGTCTTCACAGATAAGCAGCAAATCCAAGTCATCATTCACACTTTGCCTAATTCATGGGAGCATAAAAAGATGCATCTCACTCATAATAATAGAATCACGACTCTAGAAAATGTTTAAAGGCATCTTGAACTTGAGGAAGAAATACTTGAATCAACCAAGCCAGTTCCTGAGTTGAACATAGTAACTTCAGGTGAAAGACATGATTCATAATGAAAGAAATAAGGAAAAAACAAAAGACCAACTTAACCTAAGAAAAAGCCAAAGACTAATCAACAAGGCAAAAAAAAAAAAATAGCAAAAGGTGAATATGGCAAAAGTTAAGTACTTTAATTGCCAGAAAAAGGAAAACTATACGAGTGATTACTCTAAGCCTTCAAGAAAGGTAACCTATACTATTTATACTAGTGAACTGTGTATTTCTAGCTCTATTATGCTTACTGAATCTTGTCCTGCATAGATATAAACTCAGGAGGCACGAACTAAATAGTGAGGAACTATGAAGCCTTTGTTGATTTCTGACATGTTCCATATGGAGCATTCTAGATTATATGGGCAACAACACTAAGTTTACTATCAAAGAGATCAAAACATGCAAGTTAGTCCTACGTGGTAGTTGAGACCTGATCTTACATGATGTCCTTTATACGCCTCAAATTTGTCAGAATGTTATTTCAGTTTTGGTTTTGCTTAGACTCAGTTTTTTATGGTTTTGGTTATTTAACCGGAAGTTTTATTTCTATATATTTGGATGATGATTCTTATATAAATAATAATGTCAATTTTTCCATGTTTGCCTCTACACATATATGATCATGATGTAAATATATGGCATGCTAGACTTAGTCATATTGGCCAACAAAAAATGCAACAGTTAGCAAAAGAGGGTTTACTTCCCAGCATTGAATGAGTAGATTTGTCTACTTGTGAATCTTTTCTAGCAAAAAAATCTAAGAGAAAAGCTTTCGGTAAAGCAACCAGAGCCGATTTCCATTACAATTAGTTTATTCTAACATCTATAGGCCAATAAATGTTAAGGACAAGCACAGAGCGACCTATTTCATCACATTTATTGATGATTATGCTCATTTTAGTTATATCTATTTAATTTCTCATAAGTCAGAAGCATTGAGCTGCTTCAAAAACTATATGAACTTAGTTGAGAATCAATTAGATAAAAAGATTAAGGCTCTTTGAATTGATCGAGGTTGAGAATATTTGTCAGCCCAATTCAATGAATAATGTGACGAAAAAGGGGTAGTTCATTAGTTAACTATTCCAAGTTCTCTACAAAAAAAAAAATGATATTGCAAAAATAAGGAATAGAACGTTCTTTGAGAAAGTTAGGTTTATGATGGTGCAAGCTAATTTGCTAATCACCTATAAGGATGATGCTTTGTTGTTTGCAGCCTATGTACTTAACCATATGCCTACAAAATTAGTTATAACCATTCCATATGAGTTATGGACTAAGTGAAAGTTTGACATTCAGTGTTTTGAAACCTTGGGATTATGATGCCTTTACGTATGATTCCTCTCACAAATATGGCAAATTAGGCCTGAGAGGAAAGAAAAGTATTTTTATGAGACACTCAGAAAACTTTAAAAGGCTATGTGTTTATAAGTCAGCAAAATAATGAGAGCGTGACTGAATTCGAATCTAAAGATGTCATATTCCTAGAGAATGAATATCCCAAGAAGGGTATGGTAAGTCAAGACCTATCCTTATTCGAGATAAAGGATCCAAACACACCAGGACCACTTCACTCAAGTGGGAGGATTATAGCAGATAATGAATTAGTTTCTCATCTGCAACCTTCTTCTTCATTAGATGTGAATGAAAGTGTTCTTAAGCCAGTTGCTCTAAGTAAGAGTGACTAAATGGATCTTAATCCAAGTGAGAGTGAGACCATCATTCTTTATCTTAGTAGGAGCAACATTGATCTAAATAGAAACAATGAAGTAAGATTTAACAAATCACAACTAAGACATGATTCACGTAAAAAGATTCCTCACAGACAATATGAGATTGAAGGTAGGAAACTTTTCACAATGCTCTTGCAAAATGAAGATGAGCCAAAAAATTTGAAACAAGCTATCTTATCCCCTTCTAACAATAAATGGACTAAAGCTACATGAGGAAATAGAGTTTATGAAAGTTAACAATGTTTAGGAACTTGTTAACCTCCCAGAGGGACGTAAGGCTATTGGGAACAAATGGGTTCTCAAATTTAAAAAAAAGAGCCAATGGAACGATTGAAAGATTTAAGGTTCAACTAATGGCAAAAGGGTATACATAGCATGAAGGAATTGACTATGAATAGACTTTTTCTCCTGCTATACAATTTACCTTTGTTCGCTTACTTCAAGCTATAGTGGCTTGTTTAGATCTTGAATTACATCGTATTGATGTAAAGACTTTCTTTCTTAATGGAGAATTAAATGAAGAAATTTATATGGAACAACCTAAGGGTTTCATTAAAGAAGGCTAAGATGAGAAAGTTTGTTGACTATTGAAGTCTATTTAGGGCCTTAAACAATCTTCAAGGCAGTGGTATATTTGTTTTCAGAATATTGTCTTCTTTAGTGGTTTCACTTGATAAGTGAAAATAACTATGTATATACCAAAAAATTTAGGGGCAAGTTTGAGATTATGACATTATATATTGATGACATGCTCATAACTGGAAATGATATAGAGTTTATCAACGAGATAAAGACATGGTTGTCATCTCGCTTTGAGATGAAAGATATTAGTAAAGCTATATACATTCTTGGAGTTAAGATTTTAAAAAATTGTTCTAAGAAACTGTTGTATCTCTCGCAAAAGAATTATATCAGAAAAGTTTTGGAACATTTTAATATGGAAAGTTGTAACCCTATAGATACTCCTATCAACACAAGTCAAACATTAAGCGTCAAGATAGGTCCCAAGACTGCCATAGGAAGAGAGCATATGAGCCAAACTCCTTATAAGAATGTAATTGGTTGTCTAATGTACGCAATGATGTGTATTATACCTGATATCTATCAAGCAATTAGCTTGGTGTGTAAATATCAAACCAACCTAGGTCTTAAACATTGGGAAGTTATAAGTAGTATCTTAAGATATCTGAAGATGATTGTTGATTTTGCACTCTTCTATCAAGGTGGCAGAGATATACAATTGGTATGATACACTAGTACTAATCATGGAAGAGATTTAGATGAGTGAACGCCTACTTTAGGATACGTTTTCTTACTTAATAATGGCGCCATATCATGGAATAGTAAGGAATAGTCATGTTTATCATTGTCCACAATGGAGGCAGTGTTTGTGGCCCTTTCTTCAATAACTCAGGAGGCTATTTGAGTGAAAAGGTTCTTAGATCACTTGTTATGTAAAGCAAAAAACATTGAACCAGTGTTAGTGTACTATGATAGTGAAGCTGAAATTGCATACACTAAGGACCCAAAGTATCATTGTAAAACCAAACACATAGGTATCAACTATCACTCTGTGAAAGACATAGTTACACTTAAGACTATGAATGTGATGTATCTACGCATGAGATGCTGACAGATCCATTAACCAAGCCTATTTCGAGAGATATCTTTATGAAACACATGAGGTCTCTAGGATTGCATAGAATTTAGGATACTTCATTTGTATTTTTGACATTTTGTCATTGTTCATATACAGAGATGTTTTAATGTTCTTTGATAATCAATAAAATTTGATTTCTATACTTACATATCTTTATTTGAATGTTATTTACATTCTTCTTTATTGTTAAGTATGTTGAGTAGACAAATGGGTTAGCCTTGTCATATAGGTAATAGCCTCATTGTTTCTGTATCATTGGAGAAGAGACAAGATTTTAAGTAAAATTATCAGGAGGATAATTTGAGAGCAACTACACTTAAAATTATTTTAGTCACCTGATTGATGATATAGGGTCATTATGATTGATTTGATGAAATAAGTTCATCATTTCTAGTCTATCTTAGTTACCAGATGTGCGTTCAAGACATGATGTAAATCAAAAACTCAGTTTTAGACTAATCATCTATTCAGCATTACTTGTGCAATAGACATACACTCCACCAGGAAAAGGAGGAATATTGTAGCATATGTTTTATACCATGTGTGCAAGTGTTAACCATATGGGTTAACATGAGTGTGATCATAACTCATGATTGTGTGACACCTTTGAGTCTTTACGCTGGCTCTATATTTGTACTCTTAGACTCTGATAAGATACTTGAAATGTAGCTTAGTGTTCACTATCTTAGCATGTTGTCTAAAGACTATATGTAATGATTCAGTCTAATGGGACATGTCTAGAAAAGTGAATTAAGTCTGTGTTGATAAGATCATGAGCAAAGGAAGATCATAAAGAAAATCTCATTATTCTGTATTCATTAGTATACCAGTTATGACTTAAGAGTCATGATTATGAATACAAGATATTATGATAGATGAGATCATTGAGGGATATCTGAATGTGATTCTTATAATCTAGGGTGCATGCATACTTTATGATCTACATGCAGGTGCATTTTCGACGAAAGGTTATATATTCATAACTAATGTATAGCATTGATTCTCTTATAGTATGCTGGTCGCATAGCCTACTTTTCCTTTATGAATGATTGCAAATTATAATAAAAATTTGTTCTTTTGGTTTACTAAAAATATGTTTCTCGGATTTAGAGCGTATGAGCACTCCCATTATGTGTGAGTGGGAAATGTTAGAATATCATATAATATCTAGATTGTCTTGGTGGCTTCTTCATTAATGATACAAAAGCCTACAAAATATACTAATACATTAGATGTAAGAGTAAGCATAGTTTTTAATAGAACCAAAAGAAAAAAATAGGAAGAAAAATAATAATACCTTTATGAGCCAACAAAATGCAACAATTGTCTCATTATGTAGAAGTGCACATCCAAAGAGTATAGTCTTTCATGGTTATACATTCCCACAAAAATGTCAAAAGGCATCTCATAAGCATTTATCTTGTATGTGGTGTCAAACACAATAACATCCCTATACCTCTTGTACCAATGAAAACAATGAGATGGAGACCAAAAAATGTGCTCTAACTTCCTTTCGGCATCTATTGTATATCAAAATTGGAACTTAAAGCTATTTATCTTTGCATCTTCTCAAAGCTTCAACAGATCCATAATATCATTACCTGCAACTTTTTTCTTGGCTTTCACAAAAAGATTTTGGAAATCCATTTTAAGAAATGAAAGATGGCCATGCTTCACATTTTTCTCAAGTTCTAAAACACGTGTTATATTGTCTAACCGAATGATCACCTTCTTTAAGAAAAAAAAAAAAAAAAGTGCTCACAATCATCTTCGAAATGGTCTGATTAGCTGATAAAAAAATGCAAATCGGATTGAGTTAATAATTCATTGTTATGCTCCGGAATAAATTTGGTAACTTGCTACTCACTTGGAAACATATCATTACACTTTTGCAATGTTATTGGCAAAGAAGCTTTGTATTCACATGTTGATGTTTCTTTCTTTCTATGCTCTTTTGATAGGTCAATAACTTTCAAGGCAACTCTACCTTCACGATGACAAAAAAAGTCACATTTCTTGATATTTCCATCGTTTGTGACAAATCTTCCTTTCTGAATTGAGAACCCTTCTTGATATGCATATCTTTTATAGAAAACAAATGCTTCCTCTTGACTGAGAAAACTTTGACCAACAAATGGTGTCAATTCTTTTTCTTCAAAATTTCCATTGTCCTTCTCAACATCTTTTGGAGAATCAGCCACATGCAAATGTATTCCTGAATCTTGATATGCTTCTTCATTAGGTAATTCATTCAAATCAAAAGTATAGGCATTTGGAGCTTTACTTGTATCCTCTTTACTGATTTCATCTACTACTTTGTTATCTGATTAATAAAATATAAACAATTAACAATATAAATAAAAATATTTTATATTGAATAAATAAATAAATATCGCTATTTGCTATCTATTAAAAAAAAAAGCCCAAAATTGTACAACAAGGTAATTCTAAATTTCTTTAGCTATGTACTTTCTATGAACAAAAAAAAATTACTAGTTATCCAAATAAAAGGAAAAAGAGATGAGTACCTGTCATGGTGTACTAACTTGATTTCACTAAGCCTTGTCTTTCCATCAATAATACTAAAAAGTATTTATCTGAGCTGCACAAGGAAAAAAAAAATCATTACTGAACTATTTCAATTCTTTTGATTTTCTTATATAACAAAATTATGCAACTATCTTGAGAACTAGTCATTTTCTAGCAAGGCTGACATCGATATAGAAGCAACGCTTCTTACACTCATGGTTAAAATTTATAGAAGTTGAAAGTATGCATAAACTTCATCAAGTTAATCACACTAATAAACCTTACATATAGATGTAAAATAATTTATATATAGACAACAATGACGGGTGTATAAGCAAGTTAAAATATTACGTCACTTACACTTTACAGGGAGAAAGAGAAAACTTGAAGGTGCGTGAGCAGTGGGTACAAAATATGTGGGTACTGCCATATCTTGCAGATAAGTTTCATAAGAATCATGCAACTTAACATGGCAGGAAGAAACTTCAAACACTAAATAAAAGAAAATACAAGGGACAAATAGCAAAACTTATGGAACAGAGATCATAATATCGAAGGCCAACAATTTGCAAAGAGAAAAGAAAAAATCACACACGAAGCAGAGATAACTTACCTGCAGAAGATGAGCTTCAATCAACACCAGCAGAAGTATACTTGCAGAAGAAGCTCATCAGTGACCCACCAAGGCATGTGTTTGGTTCTGTGCGCCTGTTCTTCTTCTTCATGCTGATAGCATGTGAGAAGCAGTCTCTCAGTCGAAGGGTAATATTGTCATAAAAGTAAAATAAAACAAATAATTAATAGAATACATTTAAGTAAAAAATATTAATTATTATATGTCAGTTGAAACAATAAATATTCCTTAACTAGTGCCCTTAAGTATTGGTTAGCAAAACCCTTAAAATAAAAATCTTATATAATAAATTTATATTAAAATAAATCATATTAATTTAAAAAATTTTAAATAAATATATTAAATATAGTTATAATATTTTAACCTTTAATTATAAACTTCTAACAATAAATATTTTAAATGCAATATTAATAACTAAAATACTTAATTATATATCAATATAGTTATCTATCTTCAAAAATAAGATTAACTTAATAATAAATTTTAAAAATTATATTCATAATCCAAATATTCAATTTAGAATAAGTCAAATAATTTAAATTTTGTAAAAAATTTGGATTTATCAAAAATGAAAATTTTCTTAAGATATTAAATGATAGTATTAATTTAATCTAAAACTTGAGTTTGTTCAGTGGTAAATTGGCATTTTAACTTTAAACATCCTCCCATATTAATAAGTTATGTTTAAATTTGGAGCATTATATTTGAATTATGGTTAATAAAAAGTCTGAAATTTTTTAATTTTTAATCTGTAAAAATATTATGAAGTTTAATCAAAAATATAAAATTAACACAAATAGATTTATAACAAGGATATTCTGAAGTTTGATCAATATAAACAAACTTTTAAAAACTTTGAAATTTACAGCTATCACCGTGAACATAAAGTCTGAAATTTATGAATCTTTAATTTGTAAATAACAAAGTAACAACAGTTTGTGTGTGGGTAAACCTATTAAAATATAAGTAGATATATAGTTAACAATATAAATTAACAATAATAGATTTATACTAAGGATATTCTGAAGTTTAATTAAAATAAACGAACTTTGTAAAACATTTGATATAAACTGTGGCCTTGATATAAACATTAGTTCAATCAGACAGAAGTCAAAGAAAAGAACATAATGATTTCAATCGGATCCAAAAACAAAATTTATTAAGTTTGCGTTTATGGTGTTTTATGTAAAAATTAAATTTATCTAATTTAATTGAACTTGATTCGAACCCATTTGAATTTAAATAACAAAAAATTTGGTTAATTTTGGAGTGCAATTCTTGCCTAAATATTATAGTTGGTCAAAATCATCAACTGGTCAAACCGATTCAGTCTTACCCTTAAAAAATATGTTTGTCTTCTAAATGCATATAGAGAGTAGTCTAATTTTTTTGTCTTCGATTTTTTTTTCTTATAATTAGTATGGTTATATTCAAATTAATTTGCACATCAATTGAAAATTAATAAGTCCCTGTTCGGACAATTTTAAAATTTGGATTTGAGAAGTTTAATAATTAAATATTAAAATATTATACCTATATTTAATATCCTTATTTAAAATATTTTTTAATTAATATAATTTATTTTAGGTAAAATCTTTAATACATTTATAATTTTGAATACACCAATGCAATCAATTATAATGTAATAATATAATTATAATATTATTATTTTTTAAATTGATATTATTACAATTATATTCATACTTTATAATTAAGTGTACTAGTATACTCAAAATTGTAAGTACATCAATATAAATGTATAGATATATAATAATTTTATTTAAAATATATTAATATTAATAAACTTGTTTATGAGTGGGGTGCGCCTTACGTTGGGGGTATCATAATTCACAATAGCAGTGTAGAATGTCTACATGATTTTTAAAAAAAATTAAATGTTTATTTGGTTGCGTGAATAAGATTATCACGACCTAATGAGGTAGATATCTTCACATATTTATGATTTATATGATTCTGACACATTAAAACAGTAAAATGCACTTTAAGCATATGGCAAAATAAGAAAAACAGTTCATGATATACTTTATTAAATACTTGTACAGTAGGATATAAGTCAAAAAACTTATAATTTTCTAACCTTGTACGTAAACTTCATAATTTTATTTTAAGTAAAAGCATTTCTGTTTAAAAGATAATTTCTTCTTTAAACTCTATTCTACGGGACTCTTATCTTTTATTATTCAACAGGAACGCTTGTCATTTAAAATTATGCGTGTCAATGCATTTCTTTGTGCTTTCTTCTGATACCACTTTATTACTTGCGATGTTTTTAAACTTATATTTTAACAGAATTAATTACAAATATGAAAAAAGATAAAATATTAAATAATAATTTAAAATAATTAAAAAACTAAGTGTCTCCTCACAAATCAAGTAAGAGAAAATGAATTTTAAGATAGTAAAAAAATATTATCCAACAAAAACTCAACCATTGAATTTTGACTTTGATTAAAATAGATTCTCTCCATTTCTTTTTCTTCATTTCCTATTAGTTTAAAGAATACTAGTTTGCCAGCATGTGAAACGCCTATTGGCTATAAAGACATGCCTGTTAATTAGATGAACCAACGCTCCAATATTTTCCAGTTTCCAAATCCAACTCTTCCAAGTCTGCCAAATCCAGACCTATTTAAATTAAAAAACTAAGCCACTTTTCATCACTTTTTTTTTATTCTCCCTCTTATACTATTATAATATAAGAGTAGGCCATCCTACGTTTGAAAGTTTGTACTTTACTGCAACCAACTTATCAGTACAGTAGAAGATGGGCTATCAATTACAGAAATAAGTTGGTGAACTAACAAATGATCTCAGAGGCTCTTTATGTGGTTCCCCAAGCCACTCATCCTCTATATCTACCTCTATCTATATAAGACCAGGAGCTATCCCTTGGATTCTCATCGAAACACAAAGCATAACATTAGTTCCAATCTTCCAGTTCATCTTCACTTTCATAACTCAGTCATGGCGTCTTCTGGCAAATCCATTGTCATAGCTTTCCTTATGGCTCTCGCATTCTCGAGCATGATGAGTATGAGCCTAGCAGCTCGTCATCTGCTCCAAACAACCCAACCTTCTCTACCAAACATCCCAGGCATTCCCAGTAATTCGCCTAAACCAGCAGGATTGCCTCCTTTGCCTTCAATCCCAACATTGCCTCTGCCCAATACTGTTCCACCTTTGCCTACCAATCTCCCAAATCTTCCTAAACCCAGTGCTCTTCCTCCTCTTCCAAACATGCCCACTATTCCAAAAGTCCCACAGATGAGTCTTCCTCCATTGCCTTCCACAAATCCATTCCCCAACATTCCGTCTATTCCCACTACTATTCCATCCATCCCTTTCTTCTCCCCTCCTCCTTCTAATTAAAAAAATGAGAACGTTCACTTATTGTTCATCTTATGCTAGTTGCTTGGTGTGATCAGCAGTGTTCAGCAGCATATGGTATATGTGTCCATGTGATATATAGCCTTAGATTGTTTTCTTGTGTGTTAGTAACAGTACCTTTTTGTTTTTTTGTCTCATATTCACAACAGTGTTTTTTTTTTTTTTAATAAAAAAGTTATTATCCATGTATGAGTTTCTTGCTATTACCTGTGCTATGTCTTATATTACAGCAAGATATAGTCTTGCTTGTTATACAATAAGAGAATTATTTTGCTGTCCTGTTCTCCAGTTAACTAATTATATTAAAATGTTCATTTATTTTTCACCTATTATATTACAATTTCTCCCCTACATCTTCAAATTAAGGGGGGTAAAAAACAGAATGTTCACTTATTGTTCATCCTATATGCCATGTGATCACTTGGGAACGAAACGCTAAATAATAAAATCAGGTGTTTCATTGTCTTATATTAGCTTAACTTGGGTATTTCAAAATTTCAAAATTTCAGAGGGGTGGATTGCCTTTAAAAACTTTCAAATTTAGTTTCACAATTTTTGGGTAAAATTTAGCTTCTTATAACTATGAATAAACGACACTTCCTTGACATATGTTATGATCAAAATGCAAGTTTTATAGAAAACGATTTCATCCAAATTAAATTCACACTTTGATTAATGCAAAAGTACTCAGAGATTTATATATAATGATTTGGATTAAGAAAATCTTACAAGCACTGAGCAAGAGAACTTTTGTTAATCAATGGGCAATCACCATATAAATTGTGTGCCCAGAATATTTTCACCTGGCCAAAGCCATAAAAGTTTAATAATAACAAAATGCATAAATGTTAGTGAAAACCAAAGCCCAAATGAGTTTAATATCATATTTTTTACTAAACTTTTAACCTAACTCCCTATTTACGACCTGAATGCATTAAATCTCATATCCTTTTACGTGGTCCACCTCACATAAATCTTTGTAGTCCGAGTTTTTGAATTTTCGTATTAGAAATAGACAAAATGAAACAAAGGAAAGTCAACCATAATATAAAGCAAAGTGAAGTTGCAAACATAATAAAAAAAAAAAAAAGTAAAGCAAAAAGTTAAACCAAAAAAATTTAAGTTGGTAATATCATGTGTGCGTAGCTTTCCTTTTATAAGTTAAACCATTAAAATTTAAGTAGGCAGCATCATTTGGTTTCAAGATATTCATGTTGCGAAAATAGTTTTAGGCCATTATAATTTTCATACAGATGCATTTTATTTCATTTTTCACAATTATTTTTTTCTTCCAAAATATTATTTAACATAATGAAAAATAATTTTAAATTCATTTTGAAAAATTTTACATCAAAATTTCACATGAGGAAGAGATTGCTAGGAATTGAAAACAAACTGCAAAGTTATGTTAACATAGTTGCATAAAGAAAATGCAGTAATATTAATAGTATTACATTAACCATTGTTGGCCTGAATAACAAAGAGTTCGACGTCCCTTAAATAAGGTCATAAATTTGATCCCTATTTTGTATATAGAAAGTGTAACATTAGAAAAGTTACTCTCAATATTGAGTTTGACAATATCAGATCTCATATTAGTTGATTCCGTGACTTAAGTATTAGATCAGATATTGAGAAATAGTATTTAAAAAAACAAAGTATTAATAGTATTACAACATATGGCAGGTGCAATGTAGCCCGACTTGGCACCAAACAAATTGACAGACTGGGCTCACAAAATTAGACTCTTCTTACAAGATTGATCCAATATTATTGGGCTTAATAAAAAGCCCACAATAAGGGCAAGTCAATTAAAGCCTGGTTAGTCAGAGTTGAAATTTTTTTTTTTTTGTCAAAAGCAATTAAAAATCTAGAAAACGAATTAACTTTTTAAAGTGAGTCGACCTATTTACCATATTAATTAATAATTTTTAAAATTTATCAAATTTTTAACATTAATGAGATAATTTGTGCTTGTTTTTATAATTTGCAGAAATTTGTAAGGTTTTCATGAGCAGGTTTACTTAACTCCTATTTCTCTTTAAAATGACAATCGTCATTTCTGAATAGTTTGTTTCAATTGTATCATAAATAATCTTTAAATATTTTAATATTGTTATTATTTCAACTTTCAAATATATATGGCATTAATTTTGCAATGATCTCAAGAGACTAAAAAATTATTATGTTTAAGTGTAACTCACTTTTAGCAATTGAAGTATTTATTGTTTTATCATTCAAAATTATTATCTTATGAAAAGTAACACTAAAATTGCCTGTATCTAGTAAGTGGCAGCATAAAAAATTATACAAGAATTTAATAACATAATTTACAGTTTAAACTATATGAGACGTCAAATTGATTTTGTTCTAGCCCACAGGGAGAGTGAATTATAATTGACCCCTATATTAAATAAAATTTTATTAAGAAAATGCCGTCTATTTTCTCAACATGATTAAAAGTGTTTTTTGTTTGATGTATGAAAGATTTAAAAGTTCAATTGTACACAAAAATAAAATTTTTTAAAATATTTTTATTTTGTCTAACATATAATTTTTTCCAAAATTACTTTTGTTCTCTAAACACCCATTTTACATATTTGTGAAAAAACATGTTTTTTTACTAAATGAATTTTGTTAATGACAAAAGTTAACACTTAGAAAAAAAATTTCAAACATAAATCATAACCAAAAAAATAAAGTTTGAGAAATTTACTTTGAAAATCATTTAAAATTAATTTTTCCAATTCCTATCTAAAATACTTAAAAGTGTCATTTTGTTTTTTCACTTATAAAAATACTTAAAATAGTCTTTTACTTATTAAAAAGTATCATATTTAGTTTTTCATTTTTCAAATAAATACTAAATTTAGTTCCTCAAATTTAGGGTTTGTAGTTTGATAAAGGGATCAAATTTAATAATTTTTTTAACAGTGAGGGACTAAATATGACATTTTTCAATGAGGGACCAAATGATAATTTTGTAATAAGTGAGGGATCAAAAATATATTTTTCTTGATACATTAAGAACCACCAAAAAATTACTGCATAATACAAATAATCAAAATTCAGATTATGGAATTTTCGCATTTCACAACTTTTTTTGTATGTTTGTTTACCGGGGAAATGAAATCACACAAGTGTTTCCTTATTAAGGTCCAAAAGAAGTAATTAATATATATGTATATATATTACTATTAAAGGTGGTCAAATTAAATGCCTACAAATCAAGATTAATCTGCAGCTTTAAACTCATTCAGTTTAACTAACTCTCGCAAATTATTTTCTTCTGTATACTAAGCAATATTTCCTTTCATCACCTTCCCCTTTTGTGTTACGTAAAATATAAGAGTAGGTCATCCAATAAGTTTGAAATTCTGGATATTGTTACCAATTAACCTACCAACTTATTATTAATCATAAGATGGGTTTCAAAAATACAGGGATATTGGTGAACTAACAAATCATCTCTTTTAGTCTTTCATGGTTCTCCAATACACTCATCCTCTAACCACCTCTATCTATATATAAGACCAAAGAACCATCCATCTCTTGCACTCTCATCAAAGCTCAAACCAAAGCATCTTCATCTTCCAAGTTCCAGTTCTTCTCCACTCTTGAAGTTCATACTTCAGCCATGGCTTCTTCTGGGAAATCCATCTTCTTAGCTCTCCTCATGGCTCTCACAGTGTCAAGCATGATGAGTGTAAGCCTAGCAGCTCGTCATCTTCTGCAAACAACCCAACCTTCTGTACCAAACTTCCCTGGAATTCCCACTACTTTACCTAAACCTGCAGGATTCCCACCTTTGCCTTCCATCCCAACATTGCCTCCTAATCTCCCAAGTCTTCCTAAACCCGGTGCTCTTCCTCCTATTCCAAGGATGCCCACTTTTCCAAAAGTACCACAGGTGACTCTTCCTCCATTGCCATCCACTGGCATTCCCTCTATCCCAAGTACTATTCCATCCATCCCATTCTTCTCTCCTCCTCCTTCTAATTAAAAAAGTGATGATAACAATATTGTTCTTCCGTTATAGTTCTTCTTGTATTTGTATGTCAGAGAGAGTTGTACGTGGCTATTATTTTATTTTCTCTCTTTTTATCTTTTGGTGTTTGGATTGGTGTTATATATATATTTAAACTGTGTGTGTGATTTTTCTATTATTCGCATATGAGTTTCTTGCTAGTGATTGTAATTTTTCTTGTTATAGAGATATTTGTAATAATGCAGTTATGTGTTCTCTCCATCTGAACTTCCTAGACCCTGATTAATTACCACTCTAATGAAATATATTTACATTAACCCAATATAAGGAGAAGTAGAGCTGTTTATTTTTAAAAAATTATTAGTTGTTCCAAATATACTTACGTGATAATTGATGTAATATATCAATTTTAATTAAATTATTTAAAATAAAGATTGGAGATCATTAAAAGAATAATTTAATTATACTAGCACACCACATTAATGTGTCATGATTAATTGCTTAAATCATACCATTTTTTAATTCACCCACAAAATGCATGTTTATTTGATCCTCAATCTCATGGATAAGATTGATTTTCCATTGGGCATCACTACGTAATTATTTCATTATAATATTTAATGTTTAATTTATAATATAAACTTGTATCTTGAAGATAACACTCATCGTTTTGTAATTGAATCTTTCTTCATATCAATATAATTAAAATATTATCGCATTTGACATCACACTTCAAAAGGTTTCCTAAAAGTTGTTAAAAAAAAAAAATAATTTCAAGCTCAAACTTCCAACTATTGAATTAATTCAAAATGCAGGTTGCAAAAAATTCCAATGATTCTGCGGAATTATGTTATCATCACTCATCATATATAGAGTACTACAGATAAATAGTTTGGAAAAATGGTAAAGAAAATGCACATCCAACTGTCAAGTGGAACTTTATCACAATACCAACAATTGCTGAGGTAAGATAGCCAAAGCCCAAAAGAAATTGATAGATTGGGCTCACAAAATTTGAGCCATTTATAAATACTATTCAACCTTATCGAGCTCACTATTGGGTCAGGTCAAAAAATAGTTGGGTTGGGCCTGCTTTCAGAATACAAATTTTTTTTTTAATTAATCAAAAGCAGTTAAATCTTATAAAATATATATCGTAATTCTAAAGTGAGTTGACCCATTTTTATCCCATTTTTAATACAGATAAAAATATATTTTTAATTTTTTACTTTTAATTTTATAATTAATTTGATCATTTAAAAATAAAAAATATTAAAATGGTCATTTAAAAATGAAACCCATTAAAAAATATAAATCCTCAAAATATTAATTTAATCCTCCAAAAAGATTAAATCAATCCATTTTTTTATATTTGAACAGTCATTTTGACATTTTTCATCTTTAAAATATTAAATTGATACATTAACAAAAAATAAGGGACCAAAATTACAATTTTTCTTTTTCTAAAATCAATGAGTAAGATGTTTGTAAATTTTTAATATTTTAAAAATTAACTAAAGTAAATATTTTTATAATTTGAATATGTACATCCTATTTATTGCAAAAGAGTAAAGTATATTATTCTCTTTTAAAGTATATATACATATATATATATATATATATATAGAGAGAGAGAGAGAGAGAGAGAGAGAGAGAAGATAGAGACATGCGTATAACTAATGTAAGAATAGTCTAACTTTTTAAATTTAGAATAATTTAATTTATATTTTAACCAAAATTAAATAAAATTCAATTATATCTAAACTTTGGAAAAGTTTGAATATATTTTTATAATAAAAAATACTATATAATTTATTCTTTCAAAAAAAAAAAAAAGGGGACTCATCAGTCATAGTAGCAGGCCGAATTAAACTGACCACTCAGGCCAGTGCATGTTTATTTATAGCTCATCACTTATTTCATAAACAATTTATAACCTTCACAGAGACATTATTAGAATTAAGTTAACATTTTTTGACTTTTAACATGATGATCACTTCAATTTTAACATTGACCCGAAAAGGATAGAAATTATTAGTTATCCAAAGTAGTGTTAATATATCTATTAATTCAATAAATCCTTTTATCAATATTATTGACAAGAAAAAAAAAATCTCTTTCATCGATGGGACACGACCATTAACTTTAGATTAGGCCACAAGTTGAGTCCCTTTTCAATTTATGTCAATTCAACTTATCATATACTGACACAATACACTCAAAATATTGAAGACATTGCTAATTATTTTAGGCATCGTACTAAACACACTTGATTAATTAGTTTCTTGAGCCAATATATTAATTAGTATACTTTAACTTATTAATTAAGTAATGCAATTCATTAATTAGATTATTAAAAATAATTTAATAATCTTTATCTTAGATAATAATAATTAAATTTTAAACTAATGACATAAAATAAAAGTAAAATCAAATATAATTATATCAGTATAATGAGACCGACTGCAATAATTAATTTTTGCCAACCCAGTATAACGAGATAGACTTTACTTCAAATATGATTATCACAACAATGAAAAAAAATATGATTCTATTCACAGCAATGAAAAATAAATAAATGATAATAATAATTATTATTATACGAAGATGTGGACCCCCACCTATGTAATTGACAGTCATTAATTATGTTAATCTTGAAGCATTTTCTGATGAGAATGATGATGTTGATGCTAAATTATTACGTTGCACTTCCTGTTTCAGCCATGGCTTCTTCTGGCAAGTTTCTCATCACTTTCCTTCTTACCGTCTCACCAAAATGGATTCTCTCCATTCCTATCATGGTGGTGCAGTTGGGCACAGTCATTTTTCCATTTTTTTTCCCCTTAATTTTAATAAATATTATTTCTAAAAGAATCATAATATATAATAACAAAAATACTTTCTAACATGAGAACTAACAAGACTGTCACTAATGCATGCCTTCAAACCCAACATTGCCTCAGCCCAATACTGTTCCTATTGTACCACCTTGTAATCTCCCAAATCTGCAAAGTCCATCTTCTTTTCATTTGTATTTTTTTGCCTAATATTTCCTGGACTTAGATTCTCCTTTTTTTTTTTTTTTAATATATCAGAGAAAGATATATACGAAGTCAATGAAATTTATTATTTAAGTGGGTCTCATATTTTCAAATAAAATTTATCATTTGAGTTGACCTCACAATTTTTATATTTATCTCCGACATAACAAAAAAAAAGAAAAAAAAAAAAGAAAAGGAGAAGATTCAAATATTTCTTAGTCACGTCCTGTCTTCTTAAACTTCTAAACCTTGCCATCTAATTATCTATGTTTGCTTGCATTAGCGAACCCAATGAACAAGAAAAAATAGTTGCTTATTTTAATCACCTATGGCTTGGGCATATTTGGTTCACATAGTTTTGGGACTGAAGAATTTGGTTCTGCCTTTTATGTTTATTATATGTAATCCTCATGAGCAATAATTTAAGGGGAAATGATTCTGCATGTTGACATCTTTTAGAATTACTTGATGCGTTAAGATTAATTTAGTATTTAAATGGAGGCCCCCACTTTATATATTATATTAGCATTCTGGTTAGTTAATTGTGAGTACTATTGTATTTTTAATTTAATTTACATGAACAGCAATCCAGAATCAAGATGATTTTAGCATAATCATTTCTTTTAGAATTATTGTAAACTGGAGAGATGTTTAAATAGATTGAGCTTATAAAAGATAAAATTGAAATTAAACTAATCATAATTACGTAACTTTGCAAATTTAAAAAAATTCACTGAAAATATGTTTATCATTTTTATATATTAATCAATCCATAATTAATTTATCTATGTTGTAAAATTTTTTGAAGGCAGACTACTCCCCATTTTCACATTCCCAAATCTGAAAAAATGAATGTTATTTACTATATAATTCTCTCAATTAAAAATTTAAATTAAGTATTTCTTGAAGTTTGACAAAGTTACATTTGATATTTCTTTTGTTTTAATTAAATCACACTCGACCCTCTCAATTTTTTTATGCATATTGCATATACCTCTCTTTCAATTTATTTTTTGTCAAATAAGATAAACAAAGAAACCATAATAAGTCTCCTAGTTAATCAAGGACATTAAAAGTCTCTCTACTTCAATTAAAAAAATCCTAATTAAACGAAAAAATTACTTTTAAACTATAAAAAATTAATAATGATAGTTAAAATAAAAAAAATTACTAATACTCTCTCTGAATCAAAATTTATGGTTTTCCTCAGGAATTCAACTCCATGTCAACTTTATCATAAAAAAGAAATTATAGGAAAATTGAGTGTAATTTAGGAAAAAAAAATTTTTTTGAGCCCTTTGTTGTTGAATTTTTGTAATGAAATAAAAATAAAAAAAAGAAAAGAAATGAATTTAAAATTGAGTAGAATCACAAAATAATTAATTAACTTCTAAATAATAGAAAACTATAAATTAAAAATAATCAAACATAAAAATAATGCTCTCATTCTTATTCTCTACTTTAATTTTAGTAACCAAACCTGATTTATATGTAATCTAATCAAGTTTTTTTAAAAAAAAAATTAATGCACTTTATTCAATAGGACAAAGGAGAATATAAAAAGCTTAATATAAAAATGAATGACGAGGCAAGAAATAATAATATAATAGTTTAATGTGAACTGTACAAAACGAAGAAAGAGCAAAAGCAATGTAGATCGGAGATTCGAGGAGTACGAGGGTAGAAAATGTCACAATCTGAGAAAGCCAATAGGCATGTCTCTGTGTGGTGTGAGCCAACATCGCAATAAATTATGACAGCTTGGGTGACCACTTGTTTCCAAAAAGTTGTGTTCAAAACTCTCACTTTTTTATTATTATTTCAGAAAATACACAGACAAGACCCTAGCTTTCTCGCTTGCCCATAAAAGGAAACCACCATGCTTCCCTGCTGAACCAATTGCAGTGAGTCACATCCTTTCTCCTATCTTATCCCCTTCCTCTTCCTTCGTTCCTCGTCCCTGTGGATTCCACTGCGTCATTTTGTTCTGATTCGAGTTCCAGTATATAAAAGGAAAGAAAGGTTGGAAAAGGTAACACTTGAAAAAGGAAACCATAATTTTACCCCCATCATGTTTTCTGATCTCCCTCTCGTGTTCATCTCAAGGATGCTACGGTGATTAAGCTTACCTTTCTTTCGTTTTCATTTTCAGATTCTTGGTAAAGTTCTGGTTTTTCTGTTTCCTGCATCGAAGTCAAAAGCCCTTTTGTCTTTTCTGGGAAAATTCTTTTCTTTTCTTTTCCTCTCTCCATTGGCAACCTCTCTCGTCCTCTCCCTTTGATTCCTTTCTAATCTTTCTGCTTCAAGGTTTCTAATTTATTCAGCAGCGATATTTTCCTTCTCAGGAACAATTTCTGTCGTGGATTTGACCTGATGCTGAGTTCTTTTTATTTTTTTCTTCTTTTTGCAGAGTGAGTTTTTGTTTCCTGTCTCGTACCAGAAAGACAGACCCAGAAATTTTCATTCACTGATCGAAGTTTCTTGATCTTGTTATTGGAGGGACATGACGAGGCAGAAGATAGAGATAAAAAAGATCGATAACATAACTGCGAGGCAGGTGACATTCTCAAAGAGAAGAAGAGGGCTTTTCAAGAAGGCTAAGGAGCTTTCTACTCTTTGCGATGCTGAGATTGGCCTCATAGTCTTCTCTTCCACTGGAAGGCTCTACGACTATGCTAGCTCAAGGTCTCTTTCTTCTCTCTCTCTCTATATATATAACCTTCATCTTTTTTCGTCTCAAAAACCCAGTAATTTCCAATCCCTTAATTAGTTTTGTGTTTTAATTAAGCATTATTCTGAAATAATTGTGCTTTACTAGTGTTTTTACAGAGAGAGTACTTTCCAGGCAATGAATTTAGCTTATTACAGATTCTGATTAAAATTGTGAGGATTATCAATTAGTTCTAAAAAAATGATGAAGACTCTCCGTGCATATGTACTGTAGCATATGAACTCTCTGACAAAGTAGACCCAACGTTGTATCCTGTAAAAACTTAATTTTATTGAAGAAAACGCGAGCAACTAGGAATAATTATTTTACCCCACTGAGCTATCTAAGTTAAAAAAAAAAAACTTAAAAACTTAAATTGTGAAGCGAAAGTCATTAATGATTTAATCATAATTATTAGTGTGCAAGTAATCCAAAAATGGGGTTAGACTGAATCTCTAAAATGATCATGTTTTAGAATTTTTTTTCCTACTAGGAGTTATAGGTTTTCAAAAATGCTTTAAACAAAACGAAGTACTAGTGTATGGATGAAAGGTAAAAAGTTGAATTTAGAATGGTTTGGACTAGTAATCTCTTACAAATCCAGTGTCCTAAGTTGGGCAATTTAATTAATATAGAAAATCATCAACAATTACAATGCAACCCTATTTAAGGTTTAATTTCTTAGGTTTTACTACCTACTCATAAGACAACCTAGTAGGGGTTAGCACCTCCACATTAACAACCTGACAACCAATAGAATATTTACAAGCTTCTTAATTCAAAACTCGAAGCAACTCACAAACACTTCATGTTTTCTTTTCGTTTTTCAACTTCCTAGAAAATCACAGTATAATAAAAAAAATTTCACAAAGAAGCACATGACTCATTATGAACAATCAAATCACTCAGAGCAATAAAGACATAATTATTAACCTACAGATTCAGTGAACAACACTTCAAATGATAGGAGTTCATGCTCATCTTCATCTTCGTATGATCGATCCTTAATAGTCTAACTTGAAGGCTTGCTTTTCAAAAAACCTTCATAAATGTGCAGATCAATGTTTGATGCATAGGTATTCGCATTTAATGCTCCATATATCAATGTTAATAGCACCAATGTCTTCTTGCCATATAGATGCTTTTTGACACTCATTTTAAATTTGCTTCAAAGTTGACTTCATCAAATATAAAAGTCTAAGAGGCTAAGAGGCAGATTTAAGTGAATAACTCTTTTTCGGAAGCAGCTTTCTTTATTTGAGTGCTTTTCACTTTCACTAACAGAACATTAAAATAAAGAAAATGCGAGCAATGAAATGCTTGCAGGCTAATTTTATTGGTTAAATTTAATTTATTATGGGTGATAAATGATTCTTAACCAATATACTTAAAGCACTGATTAGCAAAATCCTTAATAAGATAAATATGTTAGTTGAAGCCTTGGTAACCTGTGTCAAACATGTGCTTTAATTCATTTCTCCTTTGAAAACTTTCCATACTATATTGGATACATCTAATGATTACGAGGTCTTTCGTTATTTGTAAAATGCTTTTCTTATATGTATTTTTGACTTAATTAAAGCCCTTTAACAAGTGAATCTGAACAAATTTGCCCCAGGTATGCATTTTTAGATCACATATCTTTATCTCATGAACTCTCAAATCTGAAACAACATTTGGCTCAAACATACTAATTTCTTGACAATATAATTTTAGCCCAAAATTAAATGCATAATTCCAAAAGATATTTTTAAAAAAATTATTCAGAAATGTTTATTATAACACTAAGATCAAAACTAGCCTTTGACCCAACAATAATCTTTTATGTCACTGTGTACCTTCTTAAAATAATAAATGTTTAAAAGTTCAATAAAGAGAGGGAAACGAATAAATAAAAAACAATAACAAAATTAAAAGTTTCAATTTTATAAATATATTATATATATATATATAAAATGTTTTTTGGGACTTTTTGGCCACTGTAGTGTGGAATGCGGATTAACATAAATATTAGCTCTTTCACAAAGTTTGGACATGATGACTATAAAGCAAATTTCATGACTTCAAATTGTGGTTAATTATATGATTGCTAGAAAAATACAAGAGGAAGAAAAAAAAAAGAATCATTAGTCACAACAATACGCAATTTAGGATATTCAATCATATCTGGTAGTAACTTGTCAATGAATAAAATAAGAGTTTATTTTTTTTTTCTTTGGAATTTCATTACACTGTCTAAAGACAAACATCATTGCACGAGCAGGCCGGTGAGTGTATATGGTATATATAAATATAGAATAACCTAGGACTGAATTGAAAATTTTGGTGCATCAGATTCTGAAGTTAATATCCATATTTTATCTTCTTCAATTTCCTCTTTTCTCTCCCTATGTCTAGAGAGAAGGGTTTTATCTTTGCCTTTCTATGCCTCTTTACTATTTCTTGTTCTTGCCACACCCAAGAGGCCCCTTAATTTTTTAAATTTACCAGAAAATTAATTATTTGTGACTGTAAACTCAATTCAACTGCATGATTATCTTACAATGATTATAATTTTATATTCTTATTACTGTTTCGTGTACCATTTACTACATCATAGTTTTTTTATTTTGGGTTCTAGGTTACTACAAAATATTTAGTTTCAATGATGTTTGCATCTGTATATATATTTAATTTTTTTTTTATCATCTTTTACGAGATGGTAGACAAACATATTGGTTTGATAACTTGTACGAAAATAAAGTAATTAAGATACCAAAATATTGAATTTTAATATATTAGAGGTGATATTCATATGAGCCAAAATGCACAAAAGAATGATGACTTATGTTAGCTATTGGTTTTATGTTTCTTTCTTGTTTATAAATCTACCATCATTTGAGTGTCTGGTTTGAATGTCTTTAATATAATGTGAGCTGAAAAATGGACACTTTTTTGTTTCACTAAAATTTGAATAGTTCGAGTAAACATCAATCAAATTATATTTGGTAAATTTAGATAAACCCACTGTAGCTGACAAGAACTCAAAGATATATCTAATGTGAAAATCTTACTTAGAATGTGAATTTTAATTAAAAGAATGAGAAGCGGCCAAACTCAAACTCTAGGGGATTTGTTGGAGATTGTAATGGTGGATATCCACTTATCAACTCAAGTTTTTGACTTAAAATAGTTACCTACTATTTAAACTTTTATAACCAAGTAGTATAGAGTTTAATTCTTGTTAATCCCATCTCTTAAATTAAAATTAATAAGTTCCAACATAAAATACTTGAGTTTGTGCTTAATTTATCCGTGCTTTAAAACGAAAGGGCTTGCTTGTTATACAAAGTATTAGATATTATAATTAAAGTATATTTGTGGGAGAAGAATGCCTCCCCTCTTCTTGCCCCTCTCATTAATTGTTTCTCCCATCTCATCTCCACTCCTTATTGTGAAATTTTTTTTTTTCCTATCCTCATTTCCCATGAGGATTCAGATCCCATGGAGACCTAGATTTTTCAACTAAAAACTCTTAAATAAAATAAAAATATGCTCAAAAAAATAATTAGCCATAAAAATATAATTAATATTTCCATTAATATAGCAGCTCAACTGAATATTAAGATATTACCAATGCATAATTATATTCTGTAAAATCACTATGACCAATTAAGTGCTATGCCAAGTCATTTAAATTTTAAAAAATAGCCAACTTTCTAAAAAATTTATAAATTCACTTATCCCCTCTTTGAATTCTTAAAGGAATGTAAATTTTATATATCATCATAGCATACTATTTTTTTTTTGTCTGCATAAATCACGTCTTTGTAGTTTTATGAATCCCTAGTATTCTATGTTTACTGGTTACTTCCTCTCCACATATCAAATACACAAAATGTAAGAGTCGCACTCATTCATGCATAGATATTATTAATTACAATTTCAAATACAATATACACTTCTTCACACTTCAAAACTATAGTGTAACCCTTCAATTAATTTAATCCGTCAAAATATGCACAAAAAAATTGGACACCAGATGAATTGCCAAAAATGCAAAAGAAACTACATAATCACAAAATTTAAAGTATAAACTAAATGTTCAAACCTAACCCAATCATAATAAGAGAAGAAAAGAAGAGACACTATGATTGTGACTATAAGGTATTTTGAAAATGATGCTAATATGCCATCTAATTCTCCAAGAAGAAGACTAAAAAGTGATAAGTGAAATTGGTTTTTACGTTAACTTGATTATTTTAAAGTTAGATTATTATAGATATAAACAATGAGCAAATTGACTAAAACGATACAAAAATTAATAATACATATACATAAAACTCTTACAAGTATTTATATAGAATTGTTAGGGACAAGTACTTCGGTCCTCGTCTTCAAACTACCTTTCGGAAATATTTTTTCTTGTTCTTGTCTCTCTAGGATAAACATTCCTAAATGGGAGTCCCTTAATATAGGTAGTCTCATGGAGATGTCCAAATCTAAAGACTTTTTGTCATTAAAACATCCATATGACCAAGATGTGAAATTCCAACATTTTGAGGGCGAGGTCGGTGTGGACTGTTTTTTGTCCACCATGCAAGTACAAAAATTTCACATTTATTGTGTCTAAGAAATTCATATAACCAATCCTAAACATGTCAAGATGTTTTTAGTTGAAATTGTCACATGGTGAAAGGTTTAAGAACTCAACTCCAAAATGCCTAGAAGTACTTTAACTTGAAAGAGAACACATAATGAGAGAACATGTAGTAGTAATGTTTAAAGTGTTGATTGCATAAACATCAATCTCTTTAATTAAATGATATGTATCATAATCAGGGATAGATCCAACAGGGGGGCACAGGGGTGGTTGTCTCCTTTGGATTTTAAAATTTTCAACTTTTATATATAATTTATCTTAAATTTTTTATTTAGCTCTTTAATTTATAAGAGCTCACTTTCCATTAGATTATAAAAATTTGTTTCCCTTGGTTCAAATCTTTGATTGGAAGATTTTTACCCCCTTTAAAATAAAATCTTTGATCCATCCCTGATAATAATTCATAAACAGAACATTAAGCATGCAAGACTGAAGAAGGTGCATGCATATAAATGCGCCATTTCCATCCTGCAATATAAATTTGAGAACTATATAATAATGACCCTAAAATTTCATTTGAAATATCATTTATTTAAAGGAAAATAAATGGTGATTGATTATAACCGACGAATTTTATTCTGAGATTTTTTATTCTTTTTCTTTTTGCTGTCTCAAGTGTGCAGCAGGTGATTGAACGGTACGATGTTCATTCAGACATTCACAGATCAGATATTGACAAGCAGGTAAGTATATAATTTCCTTTCTGTTGGTCCTGGGGTTTAAGCAACGAATAAGGGGAAGTTTTCACCACAAAGAAGAAGCAAGTTAATAATAAAAATATATTCTAGATAATTTGTTATAAGTGCCAAATTTAATATCTCACACGACATGCCTTTTAATTATAAAAGTAGAACTCCCTATCACCCTTGGCTCAGTGATATAAGCATTATCTCTCAGATTGTAAATATTTGAATTTCAATTTCAGTCTAACCAAAATTTTTAAAAAAATTTAAAAAAGAGGAAAATTTAAACTCTCTTAAAATGTCAAGACTATTAATTTTGAGGTAAAACAAAACACATCGTTAATTTAGAAGACCATAGATAAACATCCAACTCTAGGATAAACTCTCGTTGCAAAATCACAGATGCAAGCTTGGAGCCAACTTGAAAGGCTTGAAATCTACCCTTAGAGGCCAACAACAACATTTTTTCTAATGTTGCCATTAAATAAAGCATAACATGATGGAGGCCACGTACTTTCAAAGAGCAAAACTTGAAACTTAACATTAGAAAAGAAAAAAAAAAAAATCAGAACATCATATTTCCAAACATTAATAAAAAATGCACAGAAAGAAACTTAAATGATTTTTAAAGGAAGGCAGCATATATCCCTACACTCTCTCAGAGCCTCATCTCCAACCAATCGTCATAATTTCTTTTATTTAGGTAGTCAAGAACATTGGTATAGGTTTAGAGCAAGGTTGTCAAACTTGCAAGTTTAAGCAAATTTAGTAAACTCTTAAGATGAACTCATAATGTGAACTTATAAGAGATTAACTAAGTTAATAAATAACTATTGAAATATATAATTATATAGTCAAAATACAATATGTAATAAAAAAATTTATTCATAATTCATAATTCATGATAAATAAATAAAAATTTCAATAAAATTCATTCAAAAATAATCATGCAATATAACATATAAGTATTATATTTATTTTATCTCTGTATTATTAAGTATATATTTAATATAATTTTATCATTTTTATTTTAAAATATATCTGTATACAATTTTGCAGCTGGTAATTAAGTGAATTATAATAGCTTCTAGGAGAAAACACTTGTTTATATCCCTTTGGTTTTGAGTTTGAATCCATGTAATGCTCATTCTTTATTTTTGAAAATCCAGAGGAATAAGTAAATTTTGATAAAACTATGCATATATAGCTTAAGTATAATATGGTACAATAATGATAAGGGTGCTTCACTCACACTCAAGGGGTGTATGTTACGAGCCTATCCATAGTTAGTTTTAGTATTGTACTTCCCCTTTTGAGTTAACTTGTCTAACTAGCTCTAGAAATGCTGATTTAATCAAGTTTATGTGGCACATTTTCGTTAGGTAAAATCATAGACTCAACTAGTTAACTTACGAGTCTACCCGAGGTTTACAATGAGCCTGAGTCTACAACCTGCTTGAATAAAATCAAGGCAGTAAGTGCTTTAGTCCAGTTTTCACCAGCTCCCTTGTCTTGAAAGGGAAGTCGGAATCAAGTTTTCCCCCTTCTTCATAAGTAAGGACCCGTAAAGCAAGTTAGAGAAGCTCATGAGTCTTAGGCCTACAAACTCTATATGAGTTTGACAACTATAGTCTAGATAGAGTTGTAAATCTTTTAACAACTACTAGGGAGTTGGATAACAAACTCATTCATGGAAGAAAGAAAAGCTTCCAGGAGACAGGGAAGGGCTTCCACAAGGAAATAAATTAGTTCTACAAAAGAGGAGAGAAAAAAAACCAAAGAATGAGAAGAACGAAGCTTTACCTTTGAGGGGCGGCTTGGTTGAGAGAGCTGTGAATGATATTAATTAGATATTAAACAATATTTCACTAAAAGATTTTGTGCAGTAATTAAAGAGTTTAATAATAATAATAATAATAATAATAATAAATTTATTTTAATGCATTGGTATTATTATTCTTAATGGTTATAAATGCCCACTTCTCATGGTTAATTAGTGATGCAAATAGCACCATGAAGTTTCTTGTAATTATTCTGTATGATCCTGATCCTAAACAGATTTTTTCTCCTATTGCAATCTCCATTTTCTTATATTAATTAGTTGTTAATGAAACAAAGTGCATTGCATTCACTATTATCTAAATCTTTGCCTTTTAACATGCTGGAATTCTCCCTCTGAATACCCAAAAAGAAAATTGCATCATGTGGCAACACATATAATCTAGTTTTTTTTTCCTCCTTTCGTACGGTATGATCCTCAAGATATATGGTTTGCTCGTTAACAAAGATTACATCCCTCTTAAATGATCTCAAGGACGTCCACTCCCTGCATTATTTCATCTGGGGAAAGTATTTCTTTTGACATTACTAATTAACCTAAAAATGCAAAATCATTAATAGCATTGCCTATGGAAAATTTATCTATAGATTGGGAATGAAGGCTACAACAATCTGCGCAAAGAAGTTGCAAACAAGGCTCGTGAACTGAGGTATATACTGCACAATGTGTACCTACCATGCATGCCCATAGCTACCATATTGTAATACTGAAGCAGGGTTCTTCATTCCACCTTAACAGGCAGTTGAATGGGGAAGAGCTGCAAGAATTCACAATGCAAGAATTACAGGCGCTAGAGCGAATGCTTGAAATGGGTTTGATGCGTGTTTCAAAGGAAAAGGTCAATTAATTAGTGTTCCTAAGTGTATGTTTGGAAGATGTGAGGAAAAGAAAAGGGAAGGAATCCAATAGGAAAAGGAAGGGAAGAGGAGGAAGAGGAATGAATAGTTGATTTAGTGACAATTTTCTTTTTCATTTTTCATGTTTGAATAAAATTTTATCTTCCAAAATGCCCTAGATAATCCTTCATCATCCAGTTTCTCTCCTTATTAATAACTCCTGAACAAAGCAAATGTCTCAATGAAGCTCTCTTTATATATATGATATTTGTGTACTCTCATCTTATCAGATTATACTTTTATGTGTTTCAGGACAAAATGATTGTACAAGAGGTCTGCGAGCTCAAGAGAAAGGTTTGTTAAAATCTCGTATATTTCTTGTTATCAATTGCCGCATATAGAAAGTTTTTGTGCCCCTATTGTGTGCCCCTATTGTGTGTGTTTTAGTCTCTGTGATGTACTGAAATATAATATAATTCTAGGGTTTAATTAATATTGTCACTGTCCGTAGTTTGTTTATTGTGATAACAATTCAGTGTTTCTAATTTAAATTAAACATTAAATCGTCCCTTTTAATTATTTGTGAAAATGTAACTGAGGAAATTTTTTTAATAATAAGCAATTCTTGTCACTTGACAAAATTTAGTTGGATCAGCTAAGATCATACTTTATGGTTTGCTTAAATTCAATTAAGAATTGGTAAATAACATTCGTTTAATTGATACTAGGAGGAATAAATTGCTCTCTGCACTAAAGAAAATAAATGTTTTCATGCTTTCTTGATCTATAGAAAGTTGGAATTGACCCCTTAGTTTATGAGTTCCATTGTAATAACAACCAGCCATTTAATTAGACGTCAAATCTAAATTTGGCTATGTGAAATTACTAAAATACCTTTCTCACTTTTTTATATTTCCGTCTTCTCCATCCCAACTCACCCAATTACCATACACAATCTTTCAGCCGTACAGCCATCATTGATTTCAAAGTACTTTACTGATTGTGATTGACGAGATTGGGAATGTAGGTGAAGAAAAGGGCAAATTTGTGTATTAAAGAATGCTAAGGGTATTTTAATAACTTTACATGACCAAAGTTAAATTTAATAGGGAGTTTATTGCAGTGAGACTAATAGATCAAGGAGTCAATTGCAACTTCTTATTGATCTGGAGGAGTGTTTCATAAGTTGACATCATACATATAATTCCTATTGTACCTAGAAAGGAAAAAAGATTAGTGTGTATGTATCTAAAATGTTGTTTTAAGGTACCTCAATCAATCCAAAAGTGCCTACCAGAATTGTATTTGTTCCCATATTTGATAGGTAAAATTTATGTTTAGGACTGGTAGATGTAATTAATTACTGAAAAGACCTTAATTTAAAAGTTATCCAGAAACACTTAATCTCATTTTATAATTTTTCAGTGGATAAAATTACTTATAAAATTTACATTTTGCATTATTTTCAAATTACGTTCCTTCTAATTATATAATGTTTTTGCATTTCTGACTTTGTAATTTCTATTTTTAATTGGTTGGATTAATAAGTAACTTATAAACTTATCATTACTATAGTGCGCATTACATACAAATCACGTTCATTTTAATTACTAAATGTTTTTGCATTTCTTATCACGTAAGTTTTATTTTTGACTGCTTAAACTAGCAAATAGTTTATGAGCTTATTACTATCATAGTTAATGTTACTTACAAATCATATTTGCCCTAGTTATTGAATGCTTTTACATTTCTTACTATATAAGTTTTATTTTTAACTGGTTATACTAACAAATAACTTGTGGATCTATTACCACTATGGTATGTATTACTTACAAATCATATTTGCCGTAGTTACCTAATATTTTTACATTTCTTATCACGTAATTTTTATCTTTAATTAGTTAGACTACCAAGTAATTTATAGATGCACAAACCATGGTAGTAATAAGTATATGAGTTACTTGTTAGTTTAACCAGTTAAAAATAAAAATTACATAATAAGATATGCAAAATCATTCGATAATTAAGGTGAATATGATTTATAAGCAATACAAACCACGGTGGTAATATATCTATAGGTTAATTGTTAGTCCAATTAGTTAAAAATAAAACTTACATGGTAAGAAATGTAAAAATAAGGCGAATGTGATTTATAAGTAACGCAAACTATAGTAGTGATAAGTTTATAAGTTATATGTTAGTATAGCTAGTTAAGAATAAAACTTACGTAATAAGAAATGCAAAAATATTCAATAATTAAGATGAACATGATTTGTAAGTAACGTAAACTATAGTAGTGATAAGTCTATAAGTTATCTGTTTGTACAACCAATTAAAAATAAAAATTATGTGGTCAGAAATGCAAAAACATTTAGTAATTATAGAGAATATGATTTGTAAATAACACAAATGATGATAGTAATAAATCTATAAGTTTAAGGGTAATTTTGTCTATTGAAATGTCATAAAATGATATTAGATCCTTAGGGTAACTACAAAATTTAAGGTCTCTTTTTGTAATTAGTTGCATTTACTGGTCCTAAATAAAAAAATTTTCTATTCAATATCCGAGTATATACTGTTTCACTTTTTGAAAACACAAGAAATTTTAACTTGGGTGCGAATTTGCTTTAGGAAAACTTCAGATAGCTTCATGCTGATAAAAATTTTGGTTCATTTAGTTTAAAGCAGGATATATATGCTGCCCTGTGGACAAACCAAATTGAGTATTAAATTTAGGAAATAATTTGTAGGGCTAAAATAGACTGTATATTTACATGGTAAGGGCATAGTTTGTGTGGAGGAATATCTTATGTTTGACTCCCCAAGTAAAATTTAAAAAAAGAAAAAAGGTAATGTTCTTAAATATGTAATGAAGGATTGTGAATGTGGATGAACTATAGACTTATTATCTGAATAATACATTTGTTTTATTTTAGGAAAATGGAACTTACTCATATATGGAATATAACATTAATACAAACAGGGAAAGAAGATGAAATTTGAAGGTTTACATATGGATCCAGATTTTCTATATTTGATAGAAAATGTATAAATCTAACGACTAATGTAAAATGTCAAATAATATAAAATGTCATGTAATGTCATACTATAATTAATACAAGTGTCCGACATATATTGGTTGTGATGGCTTGTTTTACAAAATATTTATCTCATTAATAAACAACTCAGGAGGTGTGAAAACCATAGGGCTTGCTTGCCAATTGTGTGTCTGGCCTTTATTAAAAGGCTTGATGTTAGAAGAAAAGACACTAAATTGATTGGATCATTTTGCTGGTATGTTAATTATAGTTTATCCTAAGTATGGGAATATATACTACATATATCCTAAGTATGGGAATATATACTACATATGCACCTTGATCTTGATTTCTGTCTCAAGTCTCAAATTTTATTATCCCATTCAGGGAAAGCAACTGATGGAAGCGAACAGGAGATTAAATCAGGTGATAATTAAATCTTCAAGATTCTGGTTAGTTATTTATTATCTGTTAATTTGCAGATGATTAGATTGAAGAATGTTTGTGCGTGTTTTCTAGGTAGCACATGAACGAGGACAGTCATATGATTCAGGGATTTTGTCCAGCTCATCTGAAACTCCTCAAGACTATATGGATTTTGACACCTCTCTCAAGTTGGGGTTACATTGATCATAAAATTCAATTTAATTAAGTATATATGGATTAAGGAGCATAAAATAATAAATCAATGAAGAGAAAATGTTTCATTTAGATTTAAATCAAGGAGGGATCGTGAATATAAATTAAATATTCTTCGGCCTTCTTCAATTTAAACATATCTTAGGTTCTTGTAAATGCAATTGATTAATGATCAGTTCTGATCATAATGTAGCTATGCAGTGATGGCATAGGAATTAGTGTAATATGTATATCTGTCTTTCCAGCTACTACTCATAATGCCGACAGATTTGTAAACATTTTCTGTATTTTGTGTTTTTTGTTTTGTTTTGTTTTTGTTCTTTTTAAGATTTCAAGTCTATACTAAAGGGGTAAATGGTCGTAAATTGACTATCATGAAACATTATGAGATTCTGGGTTCTAAATTTCACAATAATAAAATCTTCACAAATAGTTTATATAATTTTTGTGGCCGCTCACATTATATTTAATTATATGACATTATTGTTTGCACCATTCAATATATGCTAGGAGTAAAAAGTGGTATAAAAATGAGAGTGAAAATGCCATTTCTATATCAGAGAATATACTAAGCACATTCAATATTTCATTATATAACATTATTGCTAATTATTTGTCACTGTAAGAATTGGAAACTGATCCTTTGCGAATATCATATAACATACCGAAATATTAAATTTAACCAACGTCAGTCTACTATCAGCTCCAGTATTGTTATTGAGTGGGAAAACCAAATTTGACACCGAAGCTGTAAATCTTAAGGTTGACATCGATCCACCTAATAGTTAAAACAAATTAAACCAACAATGTTTTTGCCAAACTGGAATTGTGATGCTCTAACAAAGCAATCACAAAATCAAATTCTTAGAACATTTAAAATAACTATCATTAGGTCCAATAATCAAATGACGATTTACGACAATAATCAAACTGGAATTGTATGGTGTAGAACTTGTGGTGGTCATCTGTAACGATCATGGGTTTTGCAAGGAATAAAACATTTTATGATTTAGTATTTATAATTATGATCGTGAGAAGGTCCTTAATAACAACTTGTGACAATCAAGAGGATCGTCGTTAGATCCATCGAGAACCTTACTATAGTTCTTTGATCATTGTTAGTCCATCAAGGACCAAAGAGGTCCATGATGAGCTTTGAGACCAACTCTTTAGACTGTCCGTAAGTTCACACCTTTCATTGAGTTATTTACTTTTATGTTTGTGCGTTGACTATGATACTACAAATGGGTAAGGACAGGCTAGGACTAACACTTAATAGTGCATGATGTGCATGCCTTTCTAAGTGGGTAAAGGGACAACTACCCTTCAACAACAGCAACCAATCCATTGGAAATGGAGGTGAATTATTGGCTGGTTTTCTTAGCGATATTGCGAAAAGTTTTAATGCATTTACTATTAGTTACCTTCAATAGAAGTTCGTTCCTCTTTACTACAAGAATGATACGTTTAGAGACGTAGTATAGGTAGTGCCACATTTTTTAATTAATTCTCTTAGAAACTGACTCTATTTTTTTATGATTACTGTATGTTAACTTGTAGTTAAAGTTTTTTGACGAGGATGTCCACCAAAAAACCATTTTTGAACCCCTCGATTGCAAGTGAAACAATTACCCATCTTAGTAATTTATGCAATTAGATAATGAAACTGTGCATAAGAGATGAGTTAATTGTTGTGGCCTCGATAAGCATTTAAAGGGATCAGTGGCATCATTTATGGATTATTGACTCGATCCAAAGATTAAGATAAAATTATAATCAACATGGTTTCTCTTCCATAGTAGGTCGACGTATGAATAATTAAAAGATTTCATTAATATGAATTGATCAATTACTAGCCCACTACCATGAAAAAGAAAAAAGAAAACGAAAGAAAGCAAAACAATTTCACATACTAGTACATGGTGGAGCCTTCCATGAAAAATGAGGGGATGGTAAGTTCTCATTGGTAAATTGTGCAATTGAGCATTTAATGATCATTTAAGATATGTTACATTTGTGCAATACAATTGGAGGAGGAAAAAACAGGTGGTCCAGTTATTTAAGGAGATGTATGGTTTGGCATGTATAAGAAGTATGACAGAATTTTTCATCAATTTGGATGCAAGAAGTGTAAAACCAAAAATATTCAAGTGCTAAAAGAAGTGTAAAACCGAAAATAAACATTCTGGTCGTTCATCCTTCCCGTCTCACTTCCCTTATTTCATTTAGTATTTTGATCTCTTTCCATTTTTACTTAAACTAGTGGCTCCTACACTTGAGGGTGTTCACATGACCCCTCAATATTTAAAAAATGGTATGTTATAGCATTTATTTTTTATGTTATAATCCCACGTTATTAAAATTTTGAAACTCTTGGACTTACATATATATTGTGATATCTTAATTTGATCTCACTTATTCCATACATATATAATTCCTACCAAAAAGAAAAAGAAAACACTTTACAATCATTTTTGTTTTCTTTTTCTTCTCTTTACTTATTTTCTTTCCCATTTTTCCTACTTTCAGCCTTACATTTCTTTTTCTTTTTTTTTTTCTTTTTAAACGCGCTTCCTCCCTTGTTCTTCCCGTTATAATCTTTTTCTTTTCTCAATAATTTTTAAAATTATAGTTTCTCTCCTCTCCTAAGTTTCTCGTTGTGAGTGAGCTCAAAATTGGAGGTTTTTGATATGAGCTTTTAACGTGTGATACTTATATATTCAATTTTTTTTAATCTTCCCAAAGTAATCTATATAAGCTTAATTTGAAATTTAAAAATTTATTTTGATCAATTTAGTTACTAATACTAAGTTGCTGATGGACTATATTACAATTTATAATTTATTACTAATATAAAGTGAACAAGTAAATTTGTAATTTCAATATCTAGCATTTTATTTAAACAAAATACTTTAAAATGAGGCAAAAAAATTTTTAGTCTCTAACTTATCATTAAATTGTTATTTTAATTTCTCACTCAATTTATTTTTAAAAAATGTCAATTGCTTACTGAACATTATCACTTTTGGTCTTTTATTCTTTATATTTTCATTATATGTAGTCCATTAACTTAAATTCTATCAACTCATAAAGAGGGACCAAAAGTGACAAATTTCAATAATGGAAGACCATTTCAAGAAATAAAATGACTGTGTGACTAAACTAATATTTGTCCCATTTTAGAAGTACAATTATTTTTATTATGACATGGCCAATTTTTTATGAAAAAATAAACATAACTGCAATAATCTTTATCTATACCTCATGAATCAAATTTCAGAAACAATAAACTAAAACTAATTTAAATATTTTCTGTTTAATATAAAAAATGAATTAAAGATTTTTTTCCATGACTATAATGACCAAAAGTTTTGCCCCTACTAGCCGCCCTGGGTCTTGGCTCCGCCATTGGAAAGAAGCATTCATGTATCCCCTATATCAGTTCTTATTCTAATGGCAAGGGAAATGGTAGTTTGAGTTTCTTTAGGAGATGTTTATGTTGCTACTTTACGAAGACATGGCAAGAGATGGAGGTATTTAATAATAGCCAACCAACAGTGATCTTGCATAATACTAGAGAAACTTGAAGTTGAACACGCCTTTAATCTTGATTTGTATTTGTGTATTAGGCATGCATAATCAAATTGAAGACTTAGTGTGAAAGTTAATCAAGGTTTTTGGGAAATAAAATTTAGTGTTGTAAGTCTAGTTTCAATTAAATTTAGTAAATAGATTTACTTGTAAGTAGTCCAACTATTAAATTTGCGCTTAATCTTTGAGAACTTTTGATAGCTTAATTTCATATTTTTTGTAAGGTTTAAATTATAAATTAATTAAGTATTAATTAGAGCCTTAGAATCATGATCACAAAAACTTGGAATTGAAACCACTCAATCCGAAGACTGAACGTGAGAAAAACACTAAAATAGAAGCAATCAACACAACCATTTTTTGCACGCGCTTCTACTAATAGAGGGAGTTTTGATGGTTTCTGGAAGGAGGTGGACTTGAAGGCATTTTGGGGGCAAAACGGCATGGTTATGGAAATTCCGAGCCAAAGAAAAAGTTTGAGGTCGGCAAGATTCACCGATCAAATCAATCTTTCTCTCTTTTTCTTATTTCACCTTGAATTTCTTTACACATTTGGACGATGTTTTATTATTCTAGAAATTTATTCTTGTGATTATGAGCAATAATTTGAAATTAGTTGAACTCTATAACGTAGTAAAACTTTTTTACTTTATTTACTTGCAATTAATGAAATGATTTGTTTATTCAATTTTTGTTTATTATACTTTTAAATGTGTGAAAACCATTAGATAATATCAATAATCTAAACGAGCTTGATAAAGGGATTTTAAAATAGAACCATAGATTAATTGGTGTGATTTCATGAAACTTGCAATATTCAATGGAGTGATACGCTTGTAAGATAAAAATATAGCTAATGGCCTCGCATAGTCTCATTGCCCCACTGTTCAATATTAAGTCTTTTACCCTATTGTATAAGGGATTATGAATTGCTAAAAAGAAAGTATCTGTAATTAAGTTGGACGAAATTTGTAGATAATTATGACTCATAGTCTAGCAATTTATGTTATTAAACACAATGTGAAAAAAGTATGTTGGATTTATATGATATACTAAGAAAATCATAATTTGAAGCTTTTTACTTTCAATATTATTCTATAATTCTATTCTTATTAATTATTTTTATGTCACTAGTTTAGTTTTTCCTTAATGTTTATTCATGGCTTGATTTAGATTAGGTTGCAAATTTTGATGTTTAGCAATTGTGGTAATGTCAAATTCCTATGAAAATGATATTCTACTTATTATTATATCACTTATACAATATGTATACTTGCATGGATGCTTTCATAGAAAAAACAAGTTTTTGGCATCATTGACAAGGATTTGTGCACTTTGTTTTTATTGATATTAATTATAAATTCACTTAATCTTAACTCAAGCCTTTTTTTTTTTTGGTATTTATCTTGATTTTGTGTTTATCCTTTGTTGCTTTTATTTCTCCGGAATATCCATGACTTGTAGATGGGATAGCTAGTGTGCATAAAGTTGATACCTTAATTGATTTGACAATTCAAGTATCTAAACTTAATAGAAGCTCTAATAACATTGATTTTGAACACCAGTTCCCTTTCCCATGTTAGTGGTCCCTGTTGTTCATTTATGGCCGCTAATTTTGGTTGGTAAAGTCACTCCAAGAGCAATTCCCATATATGCATGATTGGAGGATCATTTCACTAGGAATCAAGATAATTTTTATTACACACTTATATTTTTAGTATGAGTTATGAACAAAATTTTTCCTAGAACCAGAATCAAACTTCTCAATCATATGTAATGTATCCATCCCACCCTTCTAATTGTAAATTTCAAGCTAGAGTCCATACTTAAGAATGAAATCTAATCAAAGAGATGTTGATGGAGCACATGGCTTATGCTGCAATTAAAAATATGGAGACTTGGATAAGTCAGTTTGCTACTACAATCTATAATTTACCACAAGAGTGTCTTCCAAGCGATTTGTTCACCAATCTTAAAAAGAGAGGATAAAGAATGTTGAATGGATATTAGTTTGATGAGTGAACAAAAGTTGCCAGAGGATTCTAATCAATCTAAAAGGACACATGAGCCTAGTATGGAGAACTCTGAGTTGACTATGAGTGTTGAAAGTCATGATATGGTAAGACAACCACTTGAAGAACAATAAAAGTGCTGTGAGGTGAACCTAATGAACAATGTTATTCTAGAGGAGAATAAGAAGAATCACTTGATGGATCCTCCAACGGAGTTGAGTTCTTATTGAAGGAAACAAGAAGATTTTATTTGACTTTTATAGTTTCGAGAAGCTCCTACAATTATGAATAAAGAATTAAGTAGTTGTGGTTAACTATGGTTAGGTTGTAAAAACTATAAAACAAAAGCATCTTGGGAGGCAATCCCAAATATTATATACATATATATATATATTAGTAACAAAATTTTCATTTATTTTTGTAGCTATTCTAACCCTAATTTTCTTTCTTTTAGAGCCATAGTCATTTGATCCTCAAGTTGATGCTTAGCTGAGTTTAGGAAGAAGGACAACTGCTAGACTTTAAGGAGTGATTTCAACTTAATATAGATATCAGTTTTTGGATTTATATGGTGGACCGTAAGAAGATCATTACACATGGAGGTACTTAGGTCTTAAGTGCCTATAACGTGGAGGATCTAAAGTGGAGGAAAAGCATACCAATTGTTATATTTTTCACTTTCAAACATTGAGAATAATATTTTGTTTTAAGTTTAGGGGTGGAAAATTATAAAAATTTTTCAAAGCAAGAAAATTTTTTAAGTAGTTTAGTTTCGAACATATGAATAAATATATTTATAGTAAAATTGGTAAAATAAGGACACATCGTTTTTTGTTCTATTTTTTGCTAACAAGTGACATGTGACTTACCAAAACATAGTAATGCGCACTCAAATATTAATAAATTTGTCGGTCCAAGAATATGTCAATAAACTTGACTAGTGGATAAACCATTATAACACAAAAAAAATAAAAGCAACACAAAGAAAGACAAGGAAAACAAAAACCAACGAGAAAACAAAAGGACACTCTTCTAGCGTTCATCGTCCCAACGCTATGTTTGGAAGATGATCAAATAAAACACAGTATATACTTCAATTCTTTTTTTTTTCTAATGGGTTTTGTTAATGATTATTCTAAAAATATTGGTTAAAAATTATTTATTATATATAATAAATGGACTTTAAATAATACAATTTATTCATAGATATTTATTATTATTAGTAATGAGTACAATAAATAATCATTAACTAATTTTCAAATTAAGAATTATTTATTATATATAATAAATATTAGATCTAAGAACACCCGTTAGCATAATCCTTTTTTTATAACAATTCCACCATAGACAAATGTTAAATGTTATATAAGCTGAGCTCTCTTGTCATTGAATTTTTTTCTAAGATTTGTGCATGGTAGTCTTTAATTAAATTATCATAAAGACAGTAAAAAAATTGCATTTTCTGACCAAATTTTAAAATCCTCTTTGTTTAATTCGTTAAAAATCTTTACATATTAGAAGATAACTTCAATTAGTTGAGTCATAGAAAATTTATCAATAATGACCAACAACAAAAATTAGAAACCTCAAAATTCTAAGTATGATGTTGTTTTGCTTATTTTATATTATTAACTAGTGCTGGTTTTCAAATTTTAAGTGTTAAAATATTTTATAATATTTAGGGTTTAAATATGTTAAAATATTATATAAAGTTTACGCATAATGAATGTTTATTAAATAAAGATAAAATAGTAATTATAATAATTATTATTAAATTATAACCTTAACTAGCTTTTGATAAATTGGATTAAATTATTATACGATAGATAACTCATTAAAAGAGAGACTTAAAATATTCTGAGTGTAATGCCTAATAGTATTCTGTAGATACTCACAGTCATATTCAAAAGAGAATTTAGATTATGAAAACTCAAGATACACCTAATATACTGTGGGTATCTCATTCGATCAGTAATTTCAGTCAAAGTTTGATTAACTTCCGCTATTAACATAAGTATGTAAATATCCTACTCTAAATTTATGAATGTGTTCATTTATTTTTTATTTCTTTCATTAAGTATATTTGCTGGCCAAATGAAGGAAGAAATCAAGTTACACATAATCATAATGTATAATTTAATTATAATTTTAGTACACAAATTTTAGGAATTAATATTTATTTTCTTAAATTATTACAAAAATTAAATATTTCAAAGGAATACAGGTCTAATGGAAAAAAAAACTGACAAATGTTATCTGGACATAATAAGAATCACTTGGCTTCTTTTGAGTATTAATTTTAATTTTTATATAAAAATTAAATTAATTTAAAAGGTAAAGTGTTATATTCTTAAAGCTTTGTCACTAAACTTAGAATCAATTTTAATATACTAATATATGGTTTTTTAAGTTTAATATATTGACTATTTTTTCATATCTGAATTAATTACGATTAAGTATACTTTAAATGATTCAATAAACATTTTTCAAGCAATTATATATTTATAAACACAAATAAAAACTTCTGTAAAGAAAAATTAAATATATTTAAAAATAATTAAAATCGCTTAAACAATATTATAATAGACTGCCTCAAATTCAATTATAAAAGAATATATATAAATATATATATATATATATAATTTAATTTAACGCTGAATTACAATTTTTAATATTTTATTTATTAAAAATTGTCACTTTCAATTTTATGTTTTAAATTATTATTATGTATAATCTTTTCAATTAAATTTTATCAAAAATAATATTTTTAATAAATAAAAAATTATTTTAAAAAATTTAAATAAGTAAAAAATTACAATAAAAATTCAATAATAAATTTAAAATGAGCCAAATTTTCTTGTATGAAAAATGACAGAAAGTGCACACCAAACATGCTGCAAGCCTATGTGGACTTACTTGTACGAGTCGTGAACTTACTTGTAGGAGTCGTTAAGTTAAGAATTAAAATAATAATTTTTTTTTGGACAACGTGATAGTAAATTTAAAATCAGCTGATAAATTTCCATGGATTTAAATGGCAGAAAGTGGAAAACTCCGAGGAGTACGAGGGTTCAGAGAGTCATGAAGCGAAGCATTAAAGAGGCGTGGAGCTTTTGTACGGTAAAGCAAACACGGCCACAGAATAGGACTCTCTCACTCCCTCACTCTCTGCCCAGTGGTCCTCCTACGTTGTCGGTATATATATATATTAGTTTTAAAATTGGGTTTTGCTAATTAATATTCATGTGGGGGTACTTATTATTTTCATTCACAACAATAATTATTAGTTTTTTTTTTATGATATTTAATTAATATCTTTTTAGTTTTATTTTTATAATAATAGTATCTTTCATCTTTTTAAGAAAAAATAATTAATTTTTTATTTAAAAATTTATAATGAGTCTCTAACAATTTTTATACATCTATATATTTAAGTAATATTTTTATATTATTTTTAATTTTTTAATAAAATAATTTTTGTTTATTTTAAAATAATCTTTTTAAATAAATTTTTATGAAATATTAAAAAGTAATGTAGAGATATTTTTTAAAGTATGAATACGTAAAATTTTATTAAAAATTAACTATAAAATTGTTTTTGAAAAATAATAATTATTATTTTTTAAAAAATAAAAGGCATTATTATCATAAAAAATAAAAAAAATTTAATTAGATGTCATGAAAAATAATAAAAAAACCAACAATTATTATTGCCAGAAAACAATAAATGCTCCAAAACCCTTTAAAATTCATGTCTTAAAATGAATATCCAAAAGAAATTGCCTAAATTTTACAAATTTTACAGAAAAGAGAAACCAACGCTTTTTGCTAGCCCATTAGGGGAAACCTCACTGTTCGCCAAATTAACTAAGTTTCATCTCTCTCTCTCTCTCTCTCTCTCTCTCTCTCTCTCTCTCTCTCTCTGCATTTCATTTTATTTCATTGGGGTTTTTGATGGGTGACTGCCCGCATCTCACACAATCCACAAAAGGAAAGAAAACAGAAAAAAAAAGGTACGACACTCTATAAAAAGTATCACTAAAATTTTACAAAATATTGTGACTCTCTTTCACTATTCACCCCCACTCTCTCTCTCTCTCTCTCTCTCTCTCTCTGCTCATGGATAATTGGTTGGTGGGGTTCATCATAAGCTAGGCTATGTTCCCATTTATCTTCATCACTCTGTCTTCATTCAACTGCTTCCTTTCCAGCCAGGTTTGGTGTTTCAATAGTCTGGGTAAGCATCATTCTATTTCCGTATTTCCTCTTTTAGATAATAATAATAATAATTACAACCCTCTTCTCTTTTTCTTTTCCACCAATCTTCCCCCTCTCTCTCTTTCTTTTTCCCCCCTTCCGTTTCTTTTTCCGACATATTTTACTTCAAGCTGTTGTTTAATACTTAATGTTTGCTGTTCTACAGTAAGATTTTTCAGCCTATTCTGATTGGAACCCATCTTTGTTCTTCAAGGTTTCTGCTTTTATGTCCCACAAACGATTCTCTGTTATAGTTGATTGGATCTGAAGGTTGATTTTCTATTTTTCTTTCCTGGAGAGGATAAGTCAACATTCATACTTTTTTCTACTTTCTATTGATTTTTATGGCTGCGTATACGATTTTAATTTCTCTCTTTTTCTAGTGCACATAGAGAAAATTTCATCCCTAATTTTCTGGTCCGCTTTTGCTTAGCAAGGAAATGACAAGACAGAAAATAGAAATAAAGAAGATCGATAACATAACGGCGAGACAGGTGACATTTTCAAAGAGGAGAAGAGGGCTTTTCAAGAAGGCTCAAGAGCTTTCAACTCTGTGTGATGCTGAGATTGCCCTCATCGTCTTTTCTGCTACTGGCAAGCTCTTTGAATATGCTAGCTCAAGGTCTCTCTCTCTCTCTTTCTGCTCTCTTCTTCTTTCTTCTCATCGAGATAAATGTTTTCGATTTTCTATCTGTTTCTAGTTCTACCTCGATAGTTCAATGCTTTTGCCAGTGGATGTTAATTATTAAAGTTCTGATTCTGATACATTTCTGCAATGTTCATAGTCAAGTGCTTATGCTTATTATTTTAATAAATGTGGTTCTAAGCTTAGAATTTAAGACAAACACACGAGGATGGCTAGAAACGTGCTGGCTGGAGAATCTCAATGTTCCTGTGAAACACTGTTTTCAATCCTCTTGGATTTGATAACTCTCGTTTTTCTGGAAAAACATTGATGCTGGTTTTCTTACACAGCTTGGCTAGCTTGTTTACTGTGCTTAGCTAATATTTCTGCTAGAAATTTAATTTCCTTGCTTCTGATTTTTATATGTTTGCCATTAAAGGTGTATCTTACTGTTTGCACCATCATTTATCTGGCTGATAAAAAAAATATGAATACCTTAAGTGGATTTGAAAACCGTACAGTGTATAACTGCAATAAACATACCAAGCAATATGATGTCATGTCACAGTGCATTTCATGTCTAATAATATGCCTGTGTATATAATAGAGTAATGCAAATATATATATATATATATATATATTTGAGTTACTATATATGGAAGTACTCTCATCTATTGAGCAAATTAATTTTTCTAAAGAGAAATCTCTCTCTCTGGATGTTCTTTTGGAGATTACTCTAGCAATTACACAAAAGACTGGCGCTGGTGAACTAGATTTTGTTGTGAATGTAATAAATGCTCACATCACAATGCATCCATTTTTTTTCTTTCTTTCTTTTTCCTCTCTTTCATTTCTCTTATGAAAGTAGGATTTGCATTTCCAATGTCTTCCCTCAACCACACTTGTATGTGTTAAAGTCACAGCATGTGTGAATTGAGTTTCTTTCTATTATGTGTATTAAGGCATTTTGCATGACACACATACACACACAACACACTAATATTTTGGTAAGTAGGAAATGAACATTTTGTTGTCAATTTGTTCTTTACTTTGTATTAAGCTTAGAAGAAAGTTTATTACAATTGGAATATCTTCACGCTTCTAAGCTTATTTTAGCCTCCATACTTCCTAATTCGGTTAGAGACTAATAATAGAAACACTAATACACACACACACACACAAAAAAACAAAAGATAGAAAGAAAAAGTATTTACAAAAGCACCTAAAATGCCTAGAAGAAACCTATGAAGTCTTTTGAAAAGTCACATAAAAAGCTTTGAAAATGCAGGTATATTGGGACTTATCATTTATATTAGTGATGGATAAAGTATATGATGAACATGAAATGAAGAAAGAAATTGAATGAAGTTCAAAAGATAGAGTTAGAAATGAAGCTTAAATAGGACGACTACTTATGAGCTATGAAGAGTTATCCCAAACTTTTATTGATTTTTGACATACTTATGTGACAATTGACGTAATATATTAGTCTCAATTAAATTATTCAAAGAGAAGAGTAGGAGCCATTAAAGGGAATGATTTAATTGGAATTAGCACACTACATCACCTGTCACATAAATGTGTCAGGACTGACCAATATTTTTTTCCTAAAGTACTCTATTTGAATTATATACTATAGGAGATCTAGTAATTACCCATTGAAGAGAAATAGCCATATTCAGCTCACTAGCGAAATGGTGAATTCTGTTATGTTTGTGCTTAATTGATAGGTTACATTTCAATGTTGTACAGTAGGTTTTAAAACTTACTATGGTTAAACTGATTGGAAATACTGAGACACACCAAACAGTAACGAAACCAATTAGATTTTATCATGTCCTATCAGTGCTTGTGTTCATTAATTTTAAAGAGTTATCCTGTAAACTTGAACGAGAAGTTTGAGGGAAAAACCTGCAAGTGTTTTTTGCTCTTAAGATGATCATTCTTACATGATTTCCTTGTAAAGATAGCATATTCAGGGATATAACTAACTCTACTTGATTATGACACAGCCATGAAGGAGGATAAACAAACATAACTGTTCAGAAACTAACGAGTTACAACAATATTTGAATAAAGTTTTTCAGGTGTTCGTGCTGAAATTCTTCAATAAAATCATCACACGTGAAATTTTTATTGAAATAGCCAATCATACATATTTTTATTAGAGAAGTTAATGGTATACATTTTATATTTAAAAGTAAGGTATGCTTTCTCGTTTGCTTTTCTATGTAGTCAATATATTTATTTATTTCACTTTATAAAATATTTGATAAATCATCTATGGGGAATGCTATCTTTCACATTAATTGTCCCAGGGTTAACTTTTAGGTCATCTTTTCAGTACTCCTTCACTGAATGACATAAAAAATGCAAGAATATAAAGGTCATTTTATCATTAAAAAACAATTACAGTAGGAGGATCTAGGTAATTTTCTTACATGACTACTCTGGAGCATTTCCCTTTATTTATAGATTTGCAAAAGTAAACTTAAAACCTTTATGATGAGTAATTCTTTCTCATGAGGGCCTATTTAATCAAATGAATTGATCGCCACTTCAGGCCTAATTATGAATATGGAGATCTAAGCCAATCAGTGTTTTAACTAATAACTAGTATGAAGCTCTTGACAAACCAAAGTGGATTTGTTCAAATCTTATAGTAACTCTAATTGTTAAAGTTAATTTTTGTTGTTTTTTACTGTAATTATGATCGTGTTAAGTCTACTATTTGATGTGCCAAATATTTAAGAGTTTCAAGTTACCAGCTACCTGTATACAATCCTGTAACAATGTCAGAGAGACCTCAATTCCATTGTTATAAAAGAACTTGTCTATGACATTAATTTATTTTTTTGGTGTTTTAATTTGAACGTTTTGGAGCAGAGCATATGCATATTATAAAACTTTAGTTAATTTCATTATTGAATAATGTGGATTAGAGTCAGCTGCATTGTAAGTGCTTGCATTTGACTGGATAATAACAGCTCTTAATGTAAAATTATGATGTTATTTTACTTATTTAATTTTGGTCTCACAAAGTTATTTCACATTGCCCATCACTGTGGACATTTATATAATATAAGAATTACATATAACTGTATATATCTGAAGTGTTTATCTTTATACCAGAACGTTATAATTAAACCTTGATTAAAGAGGGTGGATAAGACAATATAATAGTACTGTCATTCTGTAGAATAACTTTAGGTACTAATAAAATTTGAGAAAAATACAATTTTTCCCCCTCACTTTTAGCCTTAAGATTAATTTGGTCCTCTACAAATGATGAGTATCAAAATAATCCTCCAGAGATAAAATCTTCAGTAAATAAAGGTCCTCGAAAGATCAATTTAGTTCTCCATCTGTTCTCATTTTTTCCTCTGAAGGACTATTTTGATACTTTCTACTTTGAAAGACCAAATTGATACTTTAGCCAAAAGTGAGGTGCCAAAATTATATCATTTTCAATAATATTCTTATGGTTGTAACTTGTAAGATTTCACGAACATGATCTTGTGCAATTTTGTCTTACTTAGTGTGCACCAGGTTATTGAAAGGTATGATCTGCACTCAGACATTGAAAGATTAGCCTATCCATCTATTGAGGTAAGATGCCCTTTTTTTTTTTTTCTTTTTTTAATTCCATCTAGGGCATTCAAAGGATAAATTCAGTTTAATTTAATAATGGAACCTTAGAAAGGTAGTTCACTATACATCTGTTGGAAAAATTCTTTGGTAATCCGATGTACTGAAGATAAATTGGTCAAATCAATTATAAATAAAAATTTAAACATATAATTAAGAAATAGCTAGGTCCCATTATACTTGACATGCTTTCAACTTCAACAATAATGTGACTTAGAGTACCTATAAATTTCGCAATCTTTGGGCTCATTCTTCTTTTAAATGTGGTGAATTATTCAGGCTAATCCCTGCTGCCCAGTTATACAACTCTAGTTTCATTTCCATGGATTTCATATAACTTATCCCTTTTGAAAACTTTCTTGATTATTAGTTTATTAATTTCATAGATATGATTGATCCATTTTCCAACTAATATAATCAATTAAATTGTAATCTATAATGGAGTAGCAATATTAATGCAACACCATGAATTCAATAAGTTGTTTATGCTATTGGATTAGCTATTAGTGATATGAAAATGCATGTTTAATAATTGTATATTTTTCCCTCTTAGATACTATATATGGTGTTACCACATTCGTACTATATTAGCCAATGACTTCAAGTCAGCGTATCAAGTGGGGCCAACTAGATGAGTTGACTTGATGTCATTGGCTATTGTACAAATGAAGTGGCACTGCATATGGCACCTTCATCATATATGGCACCAAGAATTTCTCTATATTTTGAAATGAAAGAAATCTATACCTCATAGAAATGCAGAATAAATGAACAATCTCCAAGTTCCCAACTTATTTAGAAAGAAAGAAAAAGATTATGTGTACGGAGAGATATAAATCTCTCACTTTGCTTAACTGGAAATATTCAAAAGTGATACATTAATGGAAATTTCTCTGGAAATTTATGTATAGAATCAGAGTGATCACTTCAGCATGCTCCGCAAGGAAGAAGCCAATAAGATTCGGGAACTGAGGTATATATGTATAGCACTTGATATTTTGGGGAGAAAAAAATACAATTTTAGTCTCTCACTTTTGGCTTCAAATCAGTTTGGTTCTCTAAAATTGAAAAAATGAACTAATTTGGTCTCTCTGGAAAGCCATTTTGATCTTTAGGGGACTATTATTTTGAAATATTTCGTCTTTAGAATATCATTTTGATGCTTTTTATATTTTGGGGACCAAATTGATCTTAAGGCCAAAAGTGTGGGACCAAAATTATTATTATTATTATTTTCGCATTTTGTGCCTTCTCTGTGCATAGACCTGCAATATTTGTTTTACTGAGGAATGGCTATGCCTTTAATTTCAATTAACAGGCAGTTGAAGGGGGAAGAACTTGAAGGATTGAACACAAAAGAATTACAGAAGCTAGAGGAACAATTAGAAACAGGTTTAAGCCGTGTTATCAAAGCCAAGGTTTGCACTTTGCCTACTTCTATATTGCATATTTATTTGTATATTTCTTTGATAGGAGGGAAAATTGCGAAAAATCTTCCTTAAACTTTGGGTTATTTGCAAATAGCCTTTTGAACTTTCAAGATTGGAAGATAGGTCCCTTGTCTTCTAACATTAAGGGTGAACTAATTAGAAGGACCTATTTTGAATACTTTTTAGTTTTTAAACTTTAGGAAACTATTTGCATGTAATCCAAAATTTTAGAGGGTTTTTGCATTAAGGGATTGAACCCTAATGTGTTTGCTTTGAGCAATTTAGAATTCTATGAAAATGTTTGTTCGGATAATGCTTGCATTCCAAATATCTTGCATTTAAAAACTCCTTATTTGGAATTTCTAATAGCTAAGCATTATATTGATTATCCATATTTGATTTCACGGAAATTAAAATGTGACTAATCTTCATAGTTGCAACTTTGTGTTCTACAGGATAAAGTGATCTTGGAAGAGATTAATGTGCTCAAGAGAAAGGTTAAATACATTCCTAACTTAACTGTTGAAGTCTCGTGTATTTCTTGTTGTCACTTGAAGCTTGAAAAAATAGTTGTGTTTTTTATATATTGCCCATATTTTGTTCCTTAAAATCATTATATTTAATGCAAATATCATGCTAAAAATTCTCTGCACATTACTGAAATCTCTCCATCTATTGGCCTATACATAAGAACTTTGAATTGATGATTGTGGATGCAGTACACTTGGTTTATATATAGGTGACTTTCCCTTAGATTGTTTGGCGAGTTGAATAAATAATTTGTAATTCCCTAGACGTAATATAAGTTCAACATGAGTCTATGTAGTGTAAATATGATAGTGCATGGATTTGAAAGTGATCATCATTATTCATGAATGAAGGTTGTAAGCAAGAAAAGTAAACTAACAAAGGATTTTTCTCGTTTTGAGATTACTCTTCATCTAAGTGTCAGTTAGTCCCCATTAGTTCCTTCACTAAGTTCTTGAGATTCGTTTTGAGTTGGTCCTTGAGAGATACATGTCTCAATTATTTATCCCCTAGATCTTGAAAATACAAAATTCAACTCCTGAACCTTGTAACTACATAACTCAGTTCCTGAGATTTTTGTCCGGCTAATTGTTAGTCCCCATTAGTACATCCACTAAGGACTAAAAAGTAAAAAGTCTACAACTTTTAATTATTGAATCATTTAAGTTAAAAACATTCCAGGACCAAATTATTAAAGCATATAATTAATTTCATTCAAGAACTAATGGACTGTATATTTATAAAATTCAGGGATCAAGTATTCATATGCATATATATATGCAATCCTTATGTATTCTTTCATCAGAAACATGAAACATAATAATGAATGTCTCTATCTTCTTCCCTCACTGCTCTTAGAATGCTACTTTTCTGGTCCATCCAGGGAATGGAGCTGATGGAAGAGAACCAGAGATTGAAACAGGTGATCAATATTTGAAGTATTTGCATAGAATTTCATTGTTATTTTCTATGGTTTCAGATGGTGGGAAGAATCTCAAAAGATGGAAAAATGTTTATTTTTAGGTGAAGAGCCTTGCAAATGAACAAGGACAGTCATCTGAGTCAGTCAATATTGGCAGCACATCAGATCCTCCTCAGGACTATGATAGTTCAGACACCTCTCTGAGATTGGGGTTAGTTTAATTAATTTAACAGTACATTTCCTGAGTTTTCTGGTAATTAAGTAGCATCCAGATTTCTTGCATTTCCTCATAGTTGCGCAGATTTAATGTTTAGTATAAAATAACTATGCAAACATAATGATTTACATTTAAAGTTGGATACGGAAATTGGTAATTCTTCAACACATACGCAGTTTGCCGAAGAAAATGCAAGATATCCAAACTCAATTAAGTATATAACAAAAATGCAAGAATATGTGTTGTTCAATTCTCATGATATAGCTGTATATTCATAGCCTTGGGGTTACATGGATGGCTTGGTTCTCTATGAAAAATGTTGAAGGTATAAGAAAAAGGGGGGAAAAAAGTGGATTGTAGCACTCTGATATGTTCCACAATTTGGGGGTAAATTTAGGTCTCATTTTAATAAATGAATATATTTTTGTCAGTACTCCAAAATCTCAATATAATTGAGTATTATTAATTAACAATTTAAGATCCAAATCTTGTCGGAACTGGGTGGGATGAGGTTTGGTTAACAGGAGGTAATTAATTAAGAAATCTTGTTAATGTAAGTCAAATATCTGTGATTGACGAAAACTAAACAAAATTTGAATCCTATTTGACCAATAGATATAAAGTGTCTGGATTATTTACAATTTTTTTTTCTATTATAAATTAATTTGTTACATCATGTTTTAACTGAATCAATAGTCTAGTCTCATTAAATGGGTCAATTCGGACTAACCCATTTGCCCTACCAACTGGTGTGTCGGGTTTAAATTTTGTTAATCCGTATAATTTCAAGATCATGCTTGTCACGTAATTTGGCTCCTTTTTCCCTTATTAATCTTGTTAATTATAAGTTTGGGGGTAATATGTGTATTGTAATTACAAAAACTGATCCTTCAAGACAAGTTTCATACAGTTTTACTAAAAAAATTTGAAGAATACATTACTTACTATACTTTGTTTCAATGATTTGATGACAGTTTGAGCTAGTCAAAATGTTATTTTTGTTTAATATTGAAACTTAAAGGAATTGTTTTAATATTTGTAGTTTAGATTCAATTATTTGATATAGTTATTTGGATTTTAAATATTTGTTAATGCAGTAAATGTTAATTTTTAAAAAAAAAAAAATAAGAAACTTTTTTATTGTTTTGTTCAACTTATTTGTGGTCAAGTTAAAGATTTTGGCCTATTTAAATTGGCCGTTCAACTTATAACTCGTGGTGCACTAACCTATGATATATAAACTAAATCACTCACTCACTTTGGTAGCTCTATTCTTGTTGTTCTTCAACATTTAAAAATTGATAAGTCAAAATCATTCTTATATTAATGTGGTAACAAAATTTGATGTTCGCAATTAACTACAGGGGCCATGATTGGGCTACAAAGACTCACTAGATGATACATAATAAGTGAGATGATCCAAATTTTGTAGTCAACTTCGGGAAGAAAATGTGTTTCGGACAATATGGATCTTATGGCCAAAACATAATTATTCTTAGGTTAAACATATGGTAGAAATCACGCTAACATAACACAAGTTCATGCAACATCGTTTGCTGTTCTAACCCATGAAACTACGAGTAAAGGACTAAATTACATCAATTCAAAATGTTGAAGGATCACATTGATTCAATGAAACTAGAATGACACAGTCAAAATTTTTACAATAGTAAAGAACCAAAAGTATATGTAATCCAAAATGTTATTCATTTGTAAGAGGTGGGCATTGACAAGTACCACTTGAACTGAAAACTCTGTTGTCTAGAATGACAAAGTTAAAATTTTTCCTTTCCAAAGTGCAGTTATTTTGACATATGAATTATGGATGTTTAAATATGATGTCTTGTATATTTATTTTAGATTGCATTTACTTCAACTTTTTACATAAAGTACTATGTGAGTATAGAGTCTGGATCGCATATAATTACTGTGCATTGTCATTTTTAAACTCTATTGCACCTGTAGTAACTGCAAATGATCTACTAGTGTAACGAGTTTAGATCTGGTGTTGGACAACATTAGTTCTGTCCAACTAAAATTTTTTTCCATTTTTGTTTCTTAACCGATCCTCTGCTACAGCATTTATGCTGAGAAGTAAGGGATCCAATTTGGTTGGTAACAGTGTATATTTTTAAAATTTAAGAAAAAATATCATTTTTGTATTTAAATTGGTCTTTTACTTATTAAAAATTGCCATTTTTAGAGCTCTATTTTTGTTATATTGTTACCATTCATAATTCCTTAATTTAAGTTCCGTTAACTTATGCGGAAGAACTGTTAGTGACACATTTCAACCAGTGAAAAATTATTTCAAAAAAAAAGTAAGCATGAATTAAAATAACTAATTAACCGAGTTGGTCATGATTGGACCTTACAAAATATGCAAGTAACTAATCTATAAGCATCCTTTCATACGTCTAATGTGAGACTCATTAATAAAATCTGCAGTATAAATTTGAATAGAGGCAAGAATTAGTTGTGGTACAAAATATACACACACACACATATATATATATATATACAAGGACCAATGTTACTAGTTATAAGGTTAACTTGTGTTTGATTTCTATTTCCATTGCAGGTTGTCTTTGTTTAAGTAAGAGCAATATGTTTATTTAGAGGCTACCTCGAGCAGGCAGACCCAGAGTTTCTAGCTTCCATTCTTTTTATCAAGTTTAACAAAAATATTGGAGTCTTTTTCCCATTCCAAAGCAATAAAATTTGCTTTGTATGTAATTAAGTAGGTGTTGATTGTATTAATGCGAGCAATCGGTACCAATGGTGCTGTACTTGAATTCATTTTATTTTTCCAGTGTTGCATGATGGTATAGTGATCATAGACTTATTCAGGGATTTGGATGCTCCCTATTTTTCTCAATTAATTTCTTTGTCAATTTCGGAGGAAGATAAACACAGAATGAGTAGGGTTCATTTAAGTAAGATTCATTTGAATTTTGGGTTTCACTTACTGTGTCTTTTTTTCTCCAAAATTGAGAGATATTGATGGAAAGAAATGGAGAGGATCTAAATTCCTTGTTCACTCTCAGTGACGTTGACTATGTAAGAAGAGATCTATGAAGAATTTATGTCATATGTGAATAATTTGTAGGTGTATATCAATCTCTCATTTCATAGGACTTTCGTTTTGTGGTACCATATCTCAAAGGGTTTTTGAGTCAAATGCAGTTTTACCAAGATTTCCTGATCAAATTAAACTTCTTTATTTATTCAGCAAAAAATTTGAGAAAAATTGTACCATTGGTCTTTATAATTTCAAATGATTTTCAATTTATTCTTTATATTTTAAAATTTTGTTATATGATTCTTATAATTTAAATAAATTTTTATTTAAGTTCACGCTGTTATATTTGTCATATGTGAGTAAATGTTAGCTTATGATCTATTCTTATCTTTTAGTATAAATTATACTTTGAAGTATTAAAAGAGTGTATAGTTAATTATGTCAGTAAAATTTAATAAAATTTTATAGTAAAGTTAAATTAAAATATTTATGAACTGTTAGGATTTCATTCTAAAATTTTAAATTATAGTCTAAATTAGAAAATCTATAAAATTATTCATTACTTTATAATTAGTAAGTGACTAACAAATACAAATTCCAATTTGCATGAAACCTAAGCGCAACAACGTTAACCAAATTGTGAACGTTTGAACCGAGAAATTTCTCGTAACTTCATAATCGAGCGGGGAAATCGTATATAAAGTATAAAACCATAATATTTGAAAAGTGGAATTGACGGAGGGAATAATTCAAATTATTATTATTATTATTATTATTTGGTTGAGGAAGGATCAAACACCCAAGGAATTTCTACTCAAATGGGCTGAAGCAACATCTAAATCTGTGGCAGCTCCACCTGAGTATGTAATCATGCTTGTCACTAAAAGGAAGGCACTTTCGTACGATCTCATCTTACTTGCATAATTTTACGAGCCATTTTATTTTATTTTTTGTCATCTAAAGATTTATTTTTATTTGATTTCTTAAAAATTTTATGCTTTGTTATTTCAAATTTTATTTTTGTTCTCACATTAAACTAATTAACATTTAATTTTTATGACAGACATGACTTAGCTTAACAAAGTGAAGTTTGGATTCCCAGCAATAAAAAATATTTATTCCTTGTGTTATTATTTTATCAAAAATTGATAGATTAAAATTTTAAATTATTTATTACTGTATGAACAAATTTTAGAAAGTTATTGAAATTGGTAATTTTAATTTAGATAAAAGTACAAAATTAACTTCTTACTATTGTATTTTTGCGATAAGTTAGTCTCTCATAAATTAAAATTTATACAAAATTATTTTTTTATAAATTTAAATTAATACAAAATCAATCACTTCATTTATATTAATGAATGATTAAGTTTGCATAAAATAAAATTTAAAAAAAATTAATTTGTCATAATTATTGGTTAGGAACTAATTATCATAATATATATAAAAATAATGAATCGATTTAATATTTCTCTTCTTTAATTTAATTTAAACTATTAAATATTGCTATTAATTTGATATAAAACATTAAATTGTTTTAAATTAACACATAATTAATAAAATTTCAACTTTTTCTTAATATATTACGTATTAATAATTTTAGCATATTCAATTCATGCAATTTTCGCGCTCATGGGCTGGTTATGAAATCGAGGGGTATGTGTAGTCACATTGGGTAAAATAAAGTAATAAACTCGAGGAGTACGAGGGTACAAAAGTATCAGAAGATCAGAGCAGTAGCACTGGAGACATGGGCATGTGTACGGACACGTAAAGTAGCATCCTTATCACCATTAATGGCGACACTTCCTCCTCGACTCAACTGTTCAGCTCTCTCTTCTTTACTTCCTTGGATTCTTAAAATGTATTATTGCAGACTTCGTAGATTCCGATTCCATTCTCTCCTCTTCTTCTTCCTTATGTTTAGCTTGGGTCTTACTAAAGCCACACTGTTTTGCTTGGCTCAAACTGTTCCCTAGGTCACTGTCACCACCACATGCCAACTGTCAATGGCACACTTGCAAATTATCCAAATTAAAGGTGCGAAGGTCTGACCAGGATTTTGTAAAATTTGAAATTTTGGCCCAGATTTAACCTGAGTCCTATATCAATTAGGAGCTTGATCCGGTTATGAATCAGGAACCTGATTCACTTATGTGATTCGTCCTATTAAATTTGTAACATTTTTTATTTTACTTAGTTCAATCAAGATGCAGCTGTGGTGTCCAAGTTATTCGTACTAATTGGGTCATTGAACATCCCTAATTTAAATTACACATTAATTTAGAATATCTTTTCTTAAAACATGAACCTCTAAAAAATCTAAGTAGCCCATTTGAAAATTTAAATACATTGTATTTGATTTAGATTAGTAAACTTTTATTTAATAGTTTAAATTTTATTAAATATTAAATTTTTTAAAAATTGAAAAAAATACTATTTCGACAATTAACTTTTTGCTTTAGTATAAATTTGGTTTTCCACCAATTTAGAATACTAAAATGGTCTTTATAAATTCAATATTAATTAAAAATAGTCTCTTAATAAACTTATTATAACTTTTTAAAGGGATTACTTTTGATTAATATAATATTTTTTAGAGACTATTTTGACACTACTAATTGGTATTACTACTATGTTTGGATGAATGATCAAATGATGGAATGATATGGAGTAACATGGCTAATTTTGTGTAAGTTTTTTTTTTTTTAAGTGGAATAGAACGACAAATGTGAGACTCCAAATTCCGCCCTTATCATTCAAAACCCCCATTTTTTTGTCTCTCCCAATTGGGGTCATTGATAGAATGAAATGACTAAGTAGTATTATTACAATGATATCCTCTTAGTTTAAAAACTTACCATAATAACATTTTATTTTTAAGAGGTGTTATTGTAATAATAACATGTAAACCCTTCTATTCCATTCATAATCATCCTCTATTCCATTAAACTTTGAAACAAGGAGGTGATATATATCTTGTCACTCCACTTTTTTTTATTAATGGTCATTCCACTTTATTCTCTCTAAAATTTCAAACATAACATAAAATTAAAAGTAAGAGACCAAAATGATCATTTCTATTTTAAAATTTGAATTATTACATTGTCAGTCAACGGTCTAGTTTTTATCTTGTATTTTCATCCAATGGATCCATTTTTATAGGTTGAGCAGTTGATGTATATCAATGATTTTCTTCTTTTCTATTTTTTGAAGAAAAATGTTATTTTGATATTTTATTTTTGATTCTTGCTGGTCAAAAGTCACAAAATAATTTTTCATTTTCGAATTTAGTTTTTACAAGTTAAAAATCTCAAAATGATCTTCTATTTCTAAGAAACCATCATTTTTTGTCAAATTCCAAAAAAGTAAATAACCATTTAAAGACTTTTAATTTATTTTTTACTTTTGGATGACCAAAAATGAAAATAAGTTCAAATGTTGAGGACCAAAATGGTACAAAATTTTTAAAAATAATTATCATAGTATAATAAATAATTCTAACATTTTAGATTCTTTCTAATACATTATACTGAACAACTTCTAATATGAAAAATTGTTAGACCTCCATACGTTACTTATTTGTCCCAACAAATGACGACATTATGTTAAAAAAGAATTAGTGTTTTGACTCTATAATACTAACATCTATAATTTTTTAATTTAAACATATATAATTTAATTTAAAATTAGTGTGTTAACAAAATGTCATCTTGCTATTTATTTTATTCTCTTCAATGCATCATTCCACTTAATAAAAAAGATTTAAAATATTACCATTATGTATGCATTATGATATTTTTTGAAAAAAATATTAATATTAACCAAATCATAAAAATAGAAAGAAAGAAAGAATAACCAAATACAGTCAGTACATATCTTCCATATAAACACTTCAGGAATTCCCTACACAATACTTAGTATAAGTTAAAAAGAATTTAAATTTGTTTTATAATTTGAAGATAACAAAGGCATTTAGATTAGGTATGAATAAGAAATTTAAACAACTCTTAAAAAATAAATTCCTAAAATAGTTACAGATGACTAAAATATTTAATAAATTACTATTAAGCATAAGATTTAGATGGGTATAAGTGGCTAAGCTCCTCTCATGTTTTCTAGAGGACCAAAGTTCAAATTCCCTTAGACAATTCTAAAAGTGCCCTTAACTTTTTTCAAAAAAGAAAATTCACGTGTCTACCTTAACCCGAATAACTAAAAATACCCCTAAGTTTATAACTATACAACCTAACACACCCTTCTCTTCTCCTTGTAATTGAATGGCATCAAGAAGGAGAAAAATAACTTCCTTCCTTTTCAACAAATTTCATTACCATTGCATTGTTCTCCATTCTTCTTCAACCTTCTTCATCATTACTCCAACTAATTGCAACATGGTTCACATTGAAATTTCTTAGCATTATGATGATAGTCCCTTCATTCATCTTAACAATGATAGGGTGCCAAGAAGAACTAATTGGACATGATTGAATAGGAATTTTGTCAAAATTGAGTTGTGCATCTCCCTTTTGGTGAGTAGCTCATCATTTCCCCTCTAATCTTGCCCTTTAATATTGTGAATTTAAACCCTAATTTCATATTTCTTTTTATAATGGTTCGCAAAAAAGGAAATTGGGTGTGATTGGTTAGAATTCCTCCAAATTAGTTTGTGCTTTTACTTCCTAATATTAAATTCATTCTTTCCCTTCTATGATCCACAACCAATTTTTGAGTTTGGCTTAATTTTGAAACCCTTATTGTTAGCGTGTTAGTAGTGTGAATTCGAAATTGGGCTTATATTTTGTAAGATTCCTTTAAATTAAGTTGGGGTTTTAGTTTTTTGATAATTTTGATAATTTTCTCTCTAAATCTCATGTAAAATTATTAGGTTTTTGCCTCCAATTTCAAACCCCTCTTGGTTGAATGTAAAGGGTGAAAAGATATTGAATTGTCAAAAATTTGGAGTATTCTTCATCAATAATCACTAAGAGAAGAAGGACTTAAGCGTTTGAAAATTATCGTTTAAAGTGAACCATAGGCACTAGTTTTGTGATTAAATGATATAAGGAAAGAGACAATAGGAACATAACTATTGTATATGTTCCTTCAAGGAGAGTAAATATTGCTAAACATACTTGTTTTTAATATTTTAAATTGTTCATTTGTAAAACACTTTTATTTATATGCTTTGGTGCTTTCAAAACAGGCCTATTGAAAGATCACAAAATTCATGGCATTTATTTGCAAATTTTGAACTCTTGAAAATTTTCTTTGTAGTATTTCTTCGCATTTGAATGATTTTTTTGAACAATTTAAGTGTTGTATGATTTTCTAGGAAATTTTTAATGATTTTATTATTATACAAATTTCTGGAAATCGAAATTTTGCTATTTGGATTTTTTTAATTATATATATTTTTATGAAAAATATGATTTTCATAGTAATACATCCAATTAATATGTTTGTGCGTGTGTGTCTATATGTGTGTGTGTGTGTGTGTGTGTGTGTGTGTGTGTGTGTGTGTGATAATTAATGAAACCGTGTGGACAATATTAATGGTATAGATGAACCGCAAACAATAGTAATATTGTTATTCTCATTAAATATGTGTTTTGCTTTAATTTAATAATACAGAGTTTTATGTTTTGAAAATTTATTTCATTTTTTTATATTATATAGAGTATAAAAATTTATTGTAAAATGCAAAACACTCAACAAAAATATTAATTTTACTTTTAAAATATATTTTCACCCTCAGTGATTTTTCTTCTAATATTACATATATCTTAATTAAATGCTTTCCAACTTCAATACGAACCCCCCAAAAACTGGAAAAATATCAAAGGTAAAAAGAGAAAATTTTTTCATTTATTAAAGTGAAATGCTAAGGGTGCAAAAAGTTGTACAAAGTTTCTCTCTCCCACCCTCCCCAAATACAGCATTTTTTTCTTATATTTTTATTTTTATTTTCATTCTCGTCTCTTCATTCGTCTAGACATTTTTACCAATTAAATGAGACCTCATGTACATGTGAACGCGTCAAATATTAACACTCATCACAATATCACTTAAATCCAATAATTTTAAGGATAGAAAATTTGATTCATTCCTTTTTTAAAAGAATATTATTTTAATCACTCATATTTTGATCTTGTCACAATTTAATCTTCTAAACTTATCTTACTAAAATGATCCTTCTTAATTTTATATTTTAAAAAATTTGCCCATCGATTAACAAATAATCTTATAATTCAGCTTATCAATCGATCGGCAACCAATTTCCTAATACAAAAAAAATATAAAAAGTCAAATTGAAATATGACTAAAATGTAAAGGACTAAAAATATTATTATTTTTTTGGTCTAAATCCGAAAATACCATGGTGTTCGCCTCACATCTTCAAACTTCTGTCCCGTTAGACATCATATTCATTGCCGAAAATCATTGTATAAAAGAGTAATATGAAGATATTATTTAAATGTATGAATATAAAATTTATTAGAAATTGATTTTTTTTAAAAAAAGAGATTAAATATATCTTTTGAAAAAGATGAAGCATATATTATCCTTAAAATAAAACTAAAGAAACTATTAATTATATATCATGAAAAGTTGTAAAAAAAATTAATTATTAGTGTCAATAGATAAAATATTCTTAACTTACACCTGTGGATAGAAAACCCTAATTATAATTCTTTCTTGACTTGACTCTTCAATGTATGTAATTATTCCTATGCCTTGTCCCTTTATATGTTGACTACTCCTGGGATCAATAAATATATATTTAGTTAGTCGTTGGCAGATTCTGCGATGTTTTAATCTTAAATTCCCATTAATTTAGATGTCAGGGTGGATGAAGCTACGTTGTTTGAAAGGTCTCTCGTCGTTTGTGTTAGAACTCTGTGTGTGTGTGTGTGTGTATATATATATATATATATATATATAAAGAGAGAGAGAGAGAGAGAGAGAGAGAGAGAGAGAGAAAGAGAGAGAAAACATCATTAGACATAGCCGTGATGTAATTATCAAACACTTGTTAATAGGGCTATAAAAATAAGTTAAATTCATCGAGTCAGCTACAATTATATTAGGTTTAGATTGCACATATACATGCTAACTCATTTAATAGGGTTATTTTAATTTCGGTTTGTTTTAACTCTAAGTTGAATGAGTAAACTTGTGTATTAGGTCAATTGGCTCATTTAACTTAGGCTTTTTTTAATTAATTGTAGTAGTTTTTGGAAAAGGGACTATATATAAACATTAGTTATTACAACTACTAATTGTTCAACACAAAATTCAAATGTTATTTGGGTTTAATTGTTAAAGCTTAAAAGGATAGTTTGAGTATTCAAACTTTGGATTTATTTATTTTTGATATTGCTGTTTGAATTTTCATGAATACTTATCATTGTAGTTGGAGTTATTTGCATTTTCTTTTTAACTTTCTTTTTCATTTTTTTGGAAGAATAAATGATTTGATTTGTTTAATCCACTTGCTGGATTAGCTTAAAGTTTTAGTTTGTTGATTTCAATAAAGGTAAGAAAGATATCATTCTTATAAGGACTTATGGACTACTACTTATTATTATTCTCTTAATTTAGGCAAATAAATCAAAAAAATTAATTGTAATGACTTAGGAAAAAAAATTCAATTAATAGATGACAATAACTTATTCATGAATGATCTTAGGACTCTGATTTCCCCATAATGTGCAAATATTTTGTAATGACATTTACTTCTGTACTAAGTTATAAACTTGTTTACTTATTTAAGAATTCAAGTGTTTATACAGTTCTCTCAAATTAGAATAAACTTAACTGTATTAATCGGTTTTCTATATTCCTATGAGAACTAGCTAAAAAGACAATCGTGTTATACTTTTGCCCTAGTCATGGTTATCAAAGACTATCAAGTATTATCATCTTAAATGCCATTTGGGATACTTATTGACTTAAATATGCAGACAGTGATTATTTTCCTTCAAATCTTAATTTAGGATTTTCTTTCCATGTGAGTTTAAATTCTAGTTTAATTCCAATGTTGGGTAGGCTTTAGAAAACATTAAACAAAAAATAAAAATTAGTAAATCGAATTCAAAACTTCAATATAAAAATTATTAACTTAAAAAAATAACCTCGTAAACTGTTTTGTCAAAATCCAAGAATTAAAACTTCTAGCCAAGTAAATTCACTGTCTCATAACAATAAAAGAAGGAAATAGTATAAAACAAAAAGTAGAAGAAAAAGGAAAAGAAATTAGCAACTTAGATTGAGTTACCAATCCGTTGTGACCATCCTCTAGCACTCTACTTTTCTACTCTACTCTAAATTGTCTTTCATTTGTCATTCTTAGTGTTTTCTTGCTTGATGAGCCCTTCGCCACAACTAGGCCCATGTATTTATAGCTTTCAAAACTCTAAGGGCCATGCTTACCTTTAAAATGTGTTTTTATTTATAAGTTCTAAAAATTAAGTTTAACAGTGGCACCAAGGCACTAAACCTCCAGCACCTGGGTGCTGAGTTCTATCTGAAGCACTGGTTTCATAGAAAGTTAGTGTAACATTCCTAAATTTCCCTATGTAATAGTTTAGTGAGTGGGAAATTTTAATTAGATTCATGAGATGGAGAAAGGAAAGGCATGTAGTTAGGACATAAATTAAATGAAAAATATTGATTTTTTTTTTAAAGTAAATCTAAGTATAAATAAAGAAGCCTAAAATATTAAACAAATTAATATGAACTGGAGCTTGAAGCTAGCACAAGTGACTAAGCCTTATCCCATCATTACTAAAAAGACCTAGGTTTGAATCCCCTATATGTAACCTTGGAATTTACTCATTGTTTTCCTAATTTTGATACCACTTGCCTAGGGAATTATATAATTGCCCTTAGCCTCATATTATTTTTCCTCTTCTTTCTTCTTCTCTCTCATGTTCAAACGCCTTCAAGCATTCTTCCCCTTACTTCATTAATCCAGTTCCCTTATATCATTTATTGCTTGTCCCTGACAACCTTCACCTTCACCACCCAATTTTAGATGTGTAATAGGCTAGAATTTCTAAAAATTCTGGTAACGAGCTCTCCTCTTTTGATTGTCTATTAAGGTTTAGAAATTTAGGGGCTTTAGGTTCGGATGGTGTGATTTTTTCAAAAGATGTCCTTATGCCTTTGTTTCATGATGGATTTCAGCCCTTTCCCATTGATTTCAACATCCAATTTCAACATTCAAGCAATGAATTGTAAAAGCCCATGTTAGCTTTGTAGTTTAGACATGTTGCTCACTCTTGGGACTTAATTGTGTACGTGTTCATTTAATGCATTAGGACTTCACATTCTTGTAATGAATTGGCTTATTCCCATCCATTTTTGGCCCTTAATTTCCCAATCTTAGCCTTAAATTCAAATCTTTCAATTATGTGACTTATGATTCTATAAGAAATTGAACACAATTGGTGGGGAATTTCTTCAAATTAATTTGTGTTTTTGCTTCCTAACATTGATTTTGTTATTTTCCCTTTAATGCTCATGTGAAATTGCTATATTTTAGCCTCTAATTTCGAGTCCCTTTAATTGAAGTGTGAAAAGGTATTGAAATTTCAATAATTTTGGGCTAATTTTCATCAATAATAACTATGGGAGGAAGTAATTAAGCATTTAGAAGTTATCGTACGAAGTGGTGTGTTTGTGAAGTGGATTTCCCTAATTTTCTCAAATTTCCATTATTGTTATGAAGAAGGGGGATGAAGGAAACTTTATAGATCGACTAAATGACATTAAATAGTAATTTAAATTATGTTAGCATAATTTCTAAATTATCTTGATGATGTTAGGCAATTCATGGTTAGGAAAAAAAAATATTTTGGATCATATATATATATATATATATATAATACATGACAAATGAAAATAAATAAATATAATATCCATGATGTAACTTCCCTAATTTAGTATTTTTAATATAAACTAATTTATTTAAGGGGAAATAAGAAAGAATTATACATAATAAATATGTCCATTTGAATCATTTAAAGAAAACAACATATAGCTTAGTTTTAATGTATAGGGGCAAATTAGTTATTTTTAAAAAATACTAAGGGAAAAATAGAAAATTTACAAGGTCAGGGTCAAAATGATCATTTTGAAAAAAATGCCAAGGAAGAACGTGTGACATTACCTTAATCTGTGGGGCTCACACTATAATAAAATATTAGGTCTTCATGGGACTCACATTATAATTATATCTTACATATTTATGATTTGAGATTGAATCATAACTGTTTGATTAAAAATATGTGGTTAAATCCTAACCATCGAATTCTCTTTAAATACCATACACCCTACTACTCTTCTTCACATAATACCATACCTATCCTACTCACATTCACCTTTCCACTTTGGTACCTCACATAGATCAAGAAGGAAGGAAGTAATTTTATGAGAATTACAAGAAAGGAGAGTGTATTCAAGTAACATGATTTAACATTTTCTAGATTCTCTTCTTCTCTTTTCCTTTTCCATTTTCTTCTTCTTAAATGGTTTTCCATAGTAATATAAGGGTAAAAAGGGTTGGCTATGGTGTGAAAATGTAGGTAAATTTAGTATACTCCACAATATTACATAACTAATCTCTTTTGTCCTATGATCATTTATCTTAAAAGTTTGTCACCATGACCTTCCATAAGCCGATTCAAGGTCTAAGAAGGATAAAATTAGAGAAAATTGAGGTTAGATAAATATTTTGAAATATCTAAGGAAATATTATGTAAGTCATAATAACTTTAGGATAAGAATTTTAATGTGTGAATTTTCTTGTGCATTGTGTATCTTTACATTAATATTTTGTTATTTGTTCACTATAATTGTTTGTGCTACTATGTATTTCAACTTTATATGATGTGGTGATAATATGGCTATTTGAGAAGAGAACTACTCTTTGTGAGAGTAAACTATGCCTATATATTATGTACTTATTGATAGTTTGGAATCTCATTTGATAATAGCTGGCTATACTGCCTTAAGATATATTGTGAACTATTGGTAATGACTAGCTATGTCGCCTTAATATATATTGTGAACCCTATGAGTTCCTTAGCAAGACATTATATCCCATTAATCATGTAATTTATGATAAGTCATACTGCCTAAATGATTACAGAAAAAATAGTGTTATTACACTTCTTGGGCCACAACTGGAATTCTGAGATCGATGGCAGGCTGTATTGCCTAAATGGTCTCAAGAAATCAAGATAAGGTAAGAATGTATCATTGCTGGGAATATCTTGAATTAAATTAATACCAAAGGAATTCCTGACCATCATAAGAACATTAATGTTCAGATAATTACAAAAGAAATCTTGATAGTTCTTTCTCAAACTAATCCAATCATGACCTCATGATGGCTTGAAGGACATATTAAAATAAAGATTATATTGTTTAACTTTATTTTGGATACCCGTTGTGGGACACCTCAGGTAAAGGTGGGGTCGCGCTTGCTGGCAGGTATCATACGCTGAGGTTCATGAGACTCGATTACCTAGGTATGACAGTCATATGTTGGGCTTCGTGAGACTTGAATAAACTATATATGACTTCCCTATGCCTAATGGTTGAGGACATTATCTATCTCTATTTGTCATATGTTTGCTAATGAATATTTGTATGTTATAATATCTAACATCCTTACATATTTCATAAAGAATATAATTTAAGTCAAATTATATTCTATGGATATTTTGAGTATCATATATACTTTTTCATGTTACTGAGAAACTATTTCACAATTCTATTGATGATGTTATTAGATGGCGAATTACCAAATTTCTCTTAAAGTTCATGCGAAATGGTTATCTGTCCCACTAATTAGGAAGTGCTTGTAATTAAGATTATAAGATGTGATATGACCTTACACGTTATACTACTTATGTTCGTGTGACAATAGGGCATGAATCTTACTAGTTTTTCAAGTCCTGAATAAGCCCTTAATATTAGGCCTAATTTTGATAGATATAGATATAGGCCTAATATCCATTCTCCCAGTTTTGTTAAATTATCTATACATATGTAAGAATAAATAGATGTACAAACTTTTGTTATCTATAATTATACTATTTTTTTTTTTTAGATTTTCTAATGCACTTTTTCATAATTCTTGCTTCATAATAATTTTAACTGAAATTTATAATAAATTATATACTTTGTAAGAAGAGTGTTACACATAAGGCAAAATTTGCATATGATATTGGAATTTGAAGGGTTAACACCTGCACTTTGAGATCGAGGAAACTTAGTATGTGGTGATTAGACATGTGTTGGGTTAAACATTGGGAAGTTTACTTGAATTAAAAATAAAAATTTTTACATAAGAAATTGAATGCAAAAGACTTGTTATTATAAGACCATAAGCGTTGGTTTTGTGATCAAGTGAAATAAGGAAAGAGAAGGTAGAAATGTGATTATTGTGTGTTCTCCCTCAAGGTAAGTAAATGTTGCTAATCATACCTATTTTTAGTATTTTAAACTATTCATTCATGAAATATTTTGTTTATATGCTTTGGTTTCTTGGGAAAATGCTTCTTGAATTATTGTGTTGATTCTGACATTTATTTACGCACTATGAAATTTCTAGACATTTCCTTGTAATATTATTTGCATTTGAATGATTGTTTAGGAGCCACTTGCTATTGCTTCTATAGAAAACTTTGTTTTGGCTCCTTTTCGAACATGATTGATGTTTTAGTCATGAATTTTCTATCTGATATCATATTGTAGTGATTTACCACCCAATGGAAAAATCTCTAAGAGATATACATTTTTGTATGAAATAAGAATTCCTAAATTCTAACTTTTTGGGCTCAAAATGGTGTGAAAATTTAGTGTCCATATTTGTTAGGTTGAATTCCTCCTAACCTCCTTTCTAAGACTCTCTTGATCATTCCTCCTACTTACAAGGTAAAATGCACATGTAAAAATGAATGTAAAAGAATAAATTAATCATCTAAAATAAAATGATCTAAATTCATGAAATTGAACTCAAAATTTGAAGAATTATATAAATGACTCACAAATGACCATAAAAATGCTAAGAACTTTGCTATTTTGCATAAAAAATTGGATAAGTTAACTCTATATTATATATTTTATAATTTTCAACCCGTTTAAGTATGGTAGGCTAATCAAGTATATCTGTTTAATCCATAACTTATTATTGGCCAACCTATACAAGCTAATTTGACTCACTTTAACATATCTACTTGTAGGCCATATTTTTTCCGCACTTTTTCACCTATTAAGATTAGATATATATGCAACCACTAAGTGTAGTCTAGTTGTGAGATTTTGATAATTAACAAAGAATTACCTCATCATATATATGAGTGTCTTGGTGTCTCCTTAATCTAAATACTTAATTCATTAATACAAGAGCTAAGCCACCACTGTTAGAATAATTAATTAATTTGTGTATTAGCATTGATTAATTGTTAGGCTAATTAATATATTATACTTTAAATAATATCAAATAATTAATTATTGGCATTGGACATAATTTGAATAGATTGGGTCATGTAAATGAATATTTTGTTATAGGTTAGACTATTTATGAACCCATATTAGGAGATACTATAACTTATAGTCCATTACTAGAGCTAGTTACCCTATATATACTAGATAGGGTTTTACCCTATGATGTAGAACCATTTTCCCTCTATGTGGCTTTTTTTATTTGTAGTCCTTTACCACCGCACAAAGGCTATCCATGTCTCAATAGATTCCATGTTAGATTTAATTATATTATTTCAATCTCCAATTTTTTTATTCTAACGATTAGTATCAGAACCTCGTTAAAGCATGTATACCCAAATTTTGCTTGTTTTGTTTGAAAATTAGTGCTTTTATTTGGTTTATTACATGAATTGGGAAAATTTGAATGAATTTGTTATTGGAGAAAATCTAGAAGAAGTTTCGAATGTTAACGCCACTCGTCCCTATAAATCATTTGTAAATTTTGGAATCTAAAAAAAAACCATATTTTCAAAAGGAAATTCACTAGGATTGGAGGGTTTTATGTTGATATCATATAAAGGGTTTTGATAATCACATGATTATGAGTATTATAAACAGGCATCCCTTTTAAGGCTTCCAAGTGAAGAACTAAGACATTTAAAAATGCATACACAACAGATTCTACTGAACTTCGTTAAGCTAGGTGATGTGTCCTTTTTTTCACTTAAGTATTTCATAAATATTTAGGGACATATGTAAATAAATCAATATTTCTTATTTCTTAGCCTTTCAAAGATTTGGTTGTAGTTTGAGTTGAATGGATATATATATATATATATATATGCACATGAATTCTTGTATTAAACCCCTTAATTTGAATTGTTGATCTTTATGGTTTTAGGTTGGAATTCATAATAAGGATTAAGACCCTAAGGATGAATCCATGTTAGACTCAAATAGAGGCTAAAGAATCCACATAGAAGAGTTAAGTTAAGGATTGAATCACTTGGAGGCAATCTAGAGGGTTTTGGAAGTTAAAAATCCAGCAAATTGAGTGCTACATCCATGAACGTTGTTTGAAAAACTAGAATAAAAACTAGGAATTTTAATTTTACATTCAAGGAAGAACAAGGAGAAAGTTTAGGTTTGGAGGAAATTCCTCAATTAAACCTGTTTTTTTTTCCCCCTTTTTCTCCTTATATTTCTTTATCTAGTTGGTTGATACTCTATTTTTCAAGTGTATATTCTTATGATTATGAGCTAAGATTGATGATTTGATATTATATTGAGCTCTAGTATATAGTATGACTCTTTTACTCATTTTTTATTAGCAATTAATGGTATGATTTATTTACTCAACTTTATTTTTAACGCTTCTAAATATGTGAAAACAATTAAAAGATTTAGGTAATATAAATGAATTTAAAAAAGCAATTTTAGGACTAAACTTTGTATTAGTTAGTGTGAGTTCATGAAGCATGTGATATTAAGTAAATTGATTTGTTTGTTGACCTCATATGGTCACATTAGAACTTCTTATTCATTAAGTCTTTTAACTAATTGTATAAGAGATTATGGATTGGTATAAGGAAAATGTTGATAAGTACTTTGGAAGATGCTTATAGGTAATTAATTGTCTTAAGCTATCTAATTATAATTATGTACAATGTTAAAGATGATATATTTCATTTATATGAAAATACTAAAATGAATCATAATTCTAAGCCTTTTAATTCCTTAATTAGTCTAGAATTCTTTCCTTGTTTGTTACATTCATGTCTTCACTTTTGTTTTCCTTTAATTATGATTTATCTTTAATTTGATGTGCAAATTTTATTGCTTTACAATTATTTTAGAGACAAATCCTTGTGGAAACATACTTTACCTTTTATAGTATTACTTTTTTAATATCTACATTTGTGTCTTTGCTTCTGTAGCTCAAAATGTCACTAGTTTTAAATATATTTGGTTTGACGTTTAAAAAGTTTAAAAAATTGTTTACAAACCAAAATGAAGTTTTGCTTTACAAACAATCTTATTTGGTTTAAAGTTGAATTTGCCTCCAAAACCACTTATTGTCTTTTAAATTCTATTTGCATAAAAATGAAAAAGCTTTCGTTTATATTTGGATAAATTATATTGATGAGAAAAATCACTTTTAAGATAAAAGCTTCCTAATATAAATTTTGGTAATACAAACTCACTTTTAATTAAAGTCCAGTTTGTACAACTTTAATTTCAACGCACTTAATAACTAGTAAACATGGCATTACTCTTCAAAGAAAGAAAGAAATGAAAATATGTCATCCTATTATTTTAGAAAAGCCTCCCCCATATGATATCTTGCCAAGTAGAGTTTCTTTCCAGTTAAGAGACAATCAACATAAGGACCACTTTATTTATGTGGTCCTGTGGACCACTAGATATATAGCATAGACAGTGCCCATAATGTAATTAGGGATTTTTCTTGGTGGGCAAGCATTCCATGTTTTGATTAGGTTAAATGTTCGGAAAGTAGCAATGGAAGTGCTCTTTTTCCCGATTTATAAAATAGACAAGATATTTTTGCTTCGACGTTGAAGATTAAGATACAATAGATGTAGTTATAATATATATAAAATCTAAAAATTCAAAATTATTCTTATCGTAACGCTCATACCTATATTAGTTATGTCATCTCCATAAGCCTACAAATTCCGTACGGAGTAGCATTATAAAAACTCCGTACGTAGGTTCATCAACATCCCTGCACATCTGTTTATAAGATATTTGATAAAATTAATATAGTATGTATGTCTTAAACAACATAAACATATACAATTATACCCTGTTCGTTTTTAATGATGTCATGAACAATTATTTTGTATATAAGTTTTAACTACTTAAAAAATTAGATTATCCGAACGCCATCTATATGAACAATGTTTTTTTTATTTCCTTTTGTTTGGAGAATATTACTTTTTTTTTTTGGAGCTTCAGCGTTACTTAATTTGAATATTGAACATGAATAAAACACACTGAGTATCAATGAAAAAGATGCTGAAATTCTAAGATCACATTTGATATAGTAGAATAAATTTTATGGAATGAGAATGACAATAAAAATAAAAATTAAGGTTGATAGGATAGAATCTTGAAACCTATAATTAAGTTTTATTTGACATGAAAAGGAATAAAAATGTCACCGGCTTTATATGTTTGGTTGGATAGAACAATGTAGGTTTGGAAAGGAAAATTACACAAATGACAAGAATATTTGTAAAAATGTTTGTAATAATTTTGTAAAACCCAGTGAGGGTAATTTGCCCAATACTGCCACTGCCAACGTTTTCTTATGAACCATGTAGTTATTCTACTTTCAAAAAAGGATGTACTTTGGTAAAACAGCTCAGCATTCCACCCAAGTTACAGTTCTTTCCACCTAATTGATGGAATGGGAAAAGTGAAAGGAAAAGTTTTCTTGTAAACCAAACATGCCAAATATCACATTCTTTTCTTCATTCATTTTCATTTGTTGTGTTTTCAGTGAACCAAACGTGATTTATTCTTTTTATTCTATGTTTTGGAATAAAGTGTATATATATATATATATATATATATTGCTTCTTTTTTTTTCCCCCTATATCAATATATGTGTCTGCTATTTATTTTGAGTCAAATTCTATAATCACTTTTTAAATTTGAAATAACTGAAATTGATAAAAAAAATTATCAAATACATTTTTATAAATTCGATTTGAAATTAAAAGAAACGATCAATATTATTAATTTGGTCATCTTTTACTTTGAAAGAGTATGTGTATAATTTTATAATCAAAATTTTGTATAATTTAAACATCTCTAACAAAAAACGAGTAATTTAACTTTATTTATATATAATAATTAATGAACTAGTTGAACCAGTTTATTTAATCCGCTTCATAATACTTAGTTTATTTTTTCCAAGCCTAATTTTAAGCCAGTGTAAGTTAATAATTACATTAGTTTAACTTCACTTCTTTAAGTCACCACGAGTACAAAGAATTATTTTGGCAGTAAAATTTACTTTAGTTTCTTTTTTTATTAGTTGATTTTAATTTATTTTTAATTAATTTTTAATTTAAGTTGGTTATTCACTTATATGTTCATTATCAATTTTTGTTCCTCTATTGATTTTTATTCCCAAATTAATCCCTTTCTTTTTAGTTCATTTTCATTTTGATTTTTCATTAATTTTAAAGTTAACATATTTAATCTTTTAGTTTTAATTAAGTAAGAAAGCCAAATAAAAAATAAGCTTGTAAATGAGAATTTAGATTAAAAATAGAAATTAATAAGGAACTTAATAAAAAATCAACCAAAAAATGAAAAATAAAAATAAAAATAAAAATGAATGGAATGTCAAATAAAAAATTAAACCAAACTAATATTTTATATGTTACTTTTGAATTTGGCGATTGTTGCAGAAAGTTTTTTTATGTACCGATTCGTTTCGTTATATGTTTGTACAAAAATGGTTTTGTCAAAGTGGATAAGAGATGCCATTTACAGTCTGGTCAAGCTAACTGATTTGACATTAGTTACTAAATATGACTTGAAATTTAGTTGAGTCTTCAAGACTTATTCAAAAAGAGAAAATGGAACTCATTAACCGGCCGAGTAATTTATCTCAAAATTTACGAAATATAATATTGTATAGGTTAAAATAATATTTTGATCCTTTAATTTTAAATTGCTCCTAAGTTTGAAGTATTTCAACACTATCCCTTCATATTCAAATTATTGTCAAATTTGTTCCTTAAATATCATTAAAGAGATTTGAGATAAATTTAAAATCAAGGAATTATTTCGAAATGTTGTAAACTTAAAGAATTAATTTAAAACAACAAATAAGTTAAGGGTCAAAAAATATTTTGGTTCATTATATTTAACTAATTTTTCGGTTTTTTTTTCTTCTTCTTAATTATTCTCTTTTCTTTTTCTTCTTTTATTCCTTCTTTTTCTCTTTCCTACAATTTTTTCCATCTGTATTATTTTCTCACCACCGCTCTCATCTACATGAATGAACGACTCAGAAATTTTTTTTTCTTTTACATTTCTTAACTTTACTAGACTTTACAACGTAAGGATTAATCAGTAAAGAAATAGATGAATATGAAGTACAGCAGAGTATGAGTGAGGAAAAGAGGGGAGTTGAATTTCGTGGGCTTTTATGAAAATCACTTGATTCAGAAATTTGAACAATAAGAGAGTATAAAATAGAGAAAATATAATAAATAGAAAGAGAAGAGAATAGAGAAAGAAAATGAGTTATAAAAGAGCTATTAAAAAAAGTATTTTAGTCCTTCAATTTTATTTTTATTTTAAATTAGATCCTTAAGTTTGAAAAATATTAAAATGATTCATTAATTTTTAATTGTATCTAAATTTCTTTTCATCTATGAAGTATATATTTTTTTCAAAAAAGTTGAGACAAGTTTAAAAATTAAAATACCAATTTAAAACACTTCTAAAATTAAAGATGCCATGCGAATTTCATTCCCGATTTATGTTTTTTTTAAATAGTTTTTCATCAATGGATAATTCTCACTTTTGATATTATTATTGTATATTATCTTTTAAGTTAAATTTTATTAAATTACGTTGAGAGATTAAAAGTAATTAGAATATTCTGAGAATAAAATGAGTAATGTTCAAAGTAATAATTTAATGAAATTAGTATACAAATTGAAATTAAATAAAAGAAAATTTACTTTATTAGCTTGGCCATTTTTACTTGCTTCTTTACTGCTTGGGTATTAAATTTTTATCTATTTAATATATATATATATATATAATAATAATAATATATTATTATTATTATAACAGAGTTACGGTATGTAATGTTTCGGATTACTTAATAAGCATAGTTTTGAGCTTTGCTAGACAAGGCATATATAAGAATTTGTTGAAATTAGCGATTGTTTATCTAATTTCTATATTTTAATTAAAAACAAAAATATTAAAAATCATTTTCAATAAAACTCCAAAATATCTTCTCCAGACATTTAATATTATTATTTGATTTATATTAATTTTACAAAGTCGCTTTCTCATCCTTTTACGTTGAGTAGGTCTGAGATCGGTAGTCACGGACTCACGGGAGTAAGAGGGAACATCAACAACCGGCCAACGGTATGTAGCACAACTGTTTGTGCTTAAAAAGAAAAAAAAATACAAACACATACACACAAATTCAGAAAGCATTTAATAACATTATATAAATTCTCTCAAACTTAAGAAAACAAAAAGAAAGTATAAACAAAAGTTCTTGTGAAAAACATATCCTCTACTTTTCCTTGCAAACTGAGCGTAAAATATTAAAAAGAATATAAAATTCGAATAATGACTACAAAGAAAACATCAACTTGCCCATAAAAGGAAAAAAACATGTATATTAATTTACTTTGTATATCCATTGACGTACGACCTGCAGAATCAAAGAAGATAAAAGAGAGAAACAAGAGAGAAGGCTAAAATATTCATCATTCTCCCAAATCTACCATTTCTAGCAGGTAGGGTTCCCTATTTTCGAAAGCTACAACTTGACTTTTCTTCTGTTGACAATGCTTTATCTGTAGCTTCTTTTTTGTTTTTGCCTTTTAATTTCCAGTAAGGGTTTGTTTGAGATTCTCCGCGAAGACCCTTTTTTATAACTCATTCCATTTTTCATCTATATATGGCTAAGGTTTTCCTACCAAATTTGCACTTAAAAATTTTCTCTCAAGTATCTAAAAGTTTCTACTAATTGGTGAGTTTGGAATTATTAGTTCAATATATTTTTTACTTGGAGCTCTTCACGATGTTCATCTTTGATCTTCTGATTAATTGTTGGATTCTTGAATTTTGTGAAGAAAGATAATAGATCTTCCTCTATGTCATGTGAAACCCACTGGATTCACTGTATATGTGTGTGTGTGTGTGTGTGTATTTAACTGGATTTTTTCTGCTCTTTGATTTTCGCTGTATGTGATGAATCTTATGTTACGGATGATTTTGAGAGGAAGAAGAGAGAAAGAAAATGACGAGAAGGAAGATACAGATAAAGAAAATAGACAGCGTAACTGCGAGGCAGGTGACATTCTCGAAGAGGAGGAAAGGTCTTTTCAAGAAGGCACATGAGCTTTCAACTCTCTGTGATGCTGAGATTGCTCTCTTAGTCTTCTCTGCAACTGGCAAGCTCTTTGATTATGCTAGCTCAAGGTTCTTATATTATCACCACTCTCTCTCCATATATTCCCTTTTTCATGTACAAAAGGAAATCTAACTCAAAGATCTAGAATTTCCACATGCCTATTTATTTTTATTTAGATTGAAATAGATTTCAATAATATTATATATACTGATTCAAGGATGCACTATGAAACTGTGTGAATTCATTATAAACATATATTTGAGTGTCTCATTTTCTGGATTTTGAAGCTAGCTAGCTAGCTAGGAGAATGTTTAGTTGATTTTCACAATGTCAAAGTCTTGATTGTAAATAATGATATACATTCATTGCTAAAGCTTGAGAAATAGTTTCTTGACGTGATAACAAAGTCTTTCTTATCCAGTGGTCAAGCGTTCTATCGACTATATTAATGTGTAATGTATGTGTATTCAGTAGTAATCTTTCTATTAGTAACCCAAAACATGTTCATGTTGAAATTTGAGGATATCTTGCTATTGCATTCATATAGGTTTGAGTCATGGGTTTCCGCTGTTAAAGAAGGTTATGTAAAACCATTGGTAATCTGAGAAATTTAGTCACTTCATTATGGCATGATATATAAGTGTGCTTGATCATGATCATCCTGCATTAATCAACTTGAAGGAAATAAGAGAGGCAATGAAATGAGGTAATGTTTTTGTTGGTTCAGTATTCAGCAGGTGATTGAAAGGTATGATCAGCATACAGCCATTCAAAGACTAGGCCAATCACCTGTTGATCTGAAGGTAACTCATTAAACTCCTTCAATTTCTGGTTGCTCTAAACTTTTATACAATGTTGTCCCATTTGAACATGGAATTTAACACTGAATAACAAAGCAACTACGTACACTTACCAGATGCATCAGGGGCAAAGGGGCTCTGCTTCTGAGGGAGATTTTAACTCACTGAAGAAGCAAGTTCATCATACCTATAATTCCCTCCCTTCTGATTCTTTGCTTTTCTGTTTACAACTTTCATTTTCTTTTTTGAAGCATCGATAATGGTCCAGGAGGTACTTAGTTCTAATAGTCTACGAGCTTCAACCTTTAATACACACACACACACACACACACACACACACACACACACACACATACATACAATGCGTGACTCTTGCAGTAGGGGCTTTCTGTAGTTTTTTGTAGTAAAAAATTTTGGATCGTTGGATAAGTTTGAACAAATATTTAGTAGTTGCCGATTTGGGTTACTCAATTTTAAATGCAACCTGTTAGATTTTTCACGGTAATTAATATTGACCGTTAGAATATTAGATGGGAGAAAGAAAGACTACAGAGGATCCAGATTCTACCTTGGGTTAGATTAATCCCTTTTTTTTCGGTTGGGAACATCTATATGAAATTCTTGTTGCATCCTTCCATGTTTTGAAGCCATTCAGCTCACTTGCTTATCTATTTTCTCATCACCTATACTGGGTGTGGTGAATTGAATTTGCTTGTGTAATTTCTTTAGCAACGAGTGAAACTGCATTGCCCTAGCGAAAACCCTAGAGATCCTTAATTAACTCTACAGGATCATTGAAAAGATGAGAAAATTGCTTTAAGAATTAACACGTATATGGAGAAAGCAATTAATTGGTAATGAAATTTCATGAAATGCAACTTATGTTTTGGTGAAATTTGTAAAAGCTTGAAGGTGATTCTAACAAGCTGCCCAAGATAGTAGCAGAAAAGACTCGTGAATTGAGGTATATATATATATATATATATACAACTCTTTACCTACCATGCACGCATGTTCACAGTTCTCCAAACAAGATGACATTGCTGAGACATATGGTTTCCTCAAACTTCTTCAACAGGCAGTTGAATGGGGAAGAGCTTCAAGGATGTACACTAGAAGAATTGCAGAAACTAGAGGAAAAACTTGAAAGAAGCTTGATCCGTGTTTCAAAAACAAAGGTTTTGTTTCTGGCCCTCTTTATGCTCTCAATTTATATGAGCAGTTTCTTATTAGGGATTAGAAGAAGAGAGTGATGTTACACAATTATGCTTATAAAATCTGTATTTCATTAGATCTAATAGTTTTTTACGTACAATATATGAGAAATTATCGATTGTACAATTGTCATCGCACATTTTTGTTTAATAATTAGAACTTTTCATCGTGAAAATCGTTTAACATGTCTCTTGATTCTCCCTTAGCCTATACCTATATATGAGTTATGATTTTATGGAATTGCATGCCAGCTTTTGAGTATTAACATAAACTACTATGATTTGTTTCAGGATGAAAGAGTTATGAAACATATAAGCACACTTAAGAAAAAGGTAAATGCTACACGAAACCAAGCTTACAGTGTTATAGGATCTAAAGTGCAGGTGTGTGTATATATATATCTAGTGTGTGTGTGTGTGTTCTTTGTTAAGCATGCAGCAGAAGCACGAACAGTATTTTTAAAAGTCATTTTACTGAAGTTTATTAAATACTTAAAAATTTATACACATATAGCATATATTAAATTTTCATGCATGTTTGTACTAAGCAATAAAAATCAGCCAAAGGAATTCCAAACTGTGGTATTATATACATAGCCCCAAAAAGAAAAAAAAGTAATAAGCTCAATTCTACGTCTCATGTATTGGATTAGTGGAACCTAATTATAATTTGGGATCATTCTTATTCAGTGTGCTTAGTTCAGTCAATGATAATTAAAAGGCATTTGGTTCATTCCCCATTTTCACATATGGTGATTAACTAGCTCCCAAAAAAGAAAACATTATTGTGGGGACACAAATATGAAAAGATTAAATAAAAGAAAACTTGGTTGAATATCAGATTAATAATTTGTTTCCTGGAGTCACCACATTTTCAGTTTTAAAGTGTATATTGGTACTTCTACAGTTCTACTCTCATGGGAACAAACAAGACTTAATAAACTCTTTAAAGTAAGACCATTATTTCAGTATAATAAAGGCTTAAATTTCGAATTTTGTCAATATAGTTATTGGAATGAGGAGGAATAATTATTTATATGGAAAAAATAATTTGGCTGAACTCACCTCTATTTCTAGTTTGTTTGGTTTGCCTCAAATTACTAAGTACATATTGATATTTATAAGTTTATTCTTGACACTATTAACTGCCAAATAACTTCACTTATCTAAATACATGATGAATAATACTAATCTAGGTGCATGTACTTCAAGATTCTAGACATATAATAAAGCATTCTATATATATAGACAAACAGATATAAAACTCACTTAATTAGCCACTTAAGAAATATCAAATTACAACTTCTAGCACTCCTTGTTAATTTGAAGTCCAGATTTTCTACTGTTATAGCAGGTGCTGTATGTGTAAAAAATGATCCCACGCAGTTAAATATAACATAAAATGATCGTGCATGATCATTTTTTACACATACAGTAGCTGTTGTAACAGTAGAGGATTCAAATTTGATAATTTGAGATTTTCTTCACTCCTACAATTCTTGATTAGTTGTCATTTTCTTGTTTCACACATTCTATTAAGAAGGCTTATTCCAAAACTTGTCTCTACTCTTATTAGTTGCATAATTCTCATTATATGTTCTAATTCTATTTTCTACTTCTACAAATGAAAGCATCAACCTAGAAGGCACTCTTACCCTCCTCATTGTCCATGGGCACTAAGGAGGTCAACGCTTCATAGCATCACAAGAATACCAAATCACATGGACAACTTGAATATTTTATCACTTTTGCAAAGTGTCTTTACTAGTTTAATATATGTATACTTTCTCCATTCCGCAATCGTTTATTAATTTACCTTTATCATCTCCATTTCGTTTTCCTCCTCATCATCCTTGGCAGCCATTCTTAATTTCTCTAAAGCTAAAAAACCAAGCTTTGATACCACTTTCTTGAACGAAGGTAGAACAATGATTTCCAAAGATGAGGAAATTTTGTTGAACTCACTTCCAATTGGTTTGGCTTACCTCTAATCACAAGTACATGGGTATTTATATGCTTACAACAGGAATAGATTCATGACTCTACTAGATACCAATGCATACACTTATATATATACTTGAACGATATTGATTTAGGTACATGTAATTCAAAATTCTAGACATATAATCAAGCATTCTATGTAGCCATACAAACATAAACCTTGACCACTAGGAAAGTTCAAATCAATTTTTTCAACAGAAGTCTCTATATATGGTCACAAGATTGGCTCACATGAAAGTATCATGTGAGATGAGAGATGGACAAAAACTCAGTTGATTCAAGTCTCACTTGAATGGCATGCAGACCTGAAAGTCTCTCACACTTGGTGTCTATCTCTCTTATCACATGACACTGTTATGTGAATTTCTCACATGAAAAGAATCAGATTCATATATCGGTTCTTTGTTGGTATCCTTCCTTTCTTCAAACCGAACGAACAGAAATAGAATTAGAGTGATTTCTTTAATGCCTATTTGGATATTCCTTAATGTCCCAGACATTCGCAAAATGTGAAATCAAAGAATTTCATGGAAATCCTGCCAGATCTATTTGTTCTTTTTTCACAGAAAGATGGTTAAAACTTCATCTGGGTTTGAATCCTAGTGTCAATTGAATTTCTCACATATGAAAAGAATCACATTCAAATGCCAATATGCTAAATATATTAATTTTACCAATGTAAGGAATTTTAGGAAATACCATGCGTAGTTGCTGCATTTTAAAAACATTAACATTCTCTCAAACTCTCTTGGCCATAATGTTTGATTTTACTGTGCATGGATGTAGGGAGTCCAACTCTTGGAGGAGAATCGAAAAATGAAGCAGGTGATCATGAATTTTCGAACTCTTCTCTTATTGATTGCTTCTTTGGTATATTCTCAAATGTCAGACTGAAAATCTTATAACACTAAGATACACTTGAATTTTAGGCACTGAACCTTGAACATGAACAAAGGCAGTCTTCAGAATCCATCGTTGTTTGCGGTTCATCTGATCCTCCTCCTCAAGATTGTGATAGTTCTGACACATCTCTTAGGCTGGGGTAATTAATTAATTTACATACGTTTCCATAATATTGTACTTCTGCTTAAAAGAGACTAAAGAATTATGAAAAACTCAAGTTAATCCCGTAAGGAAAAAAGCAAATTATAAAATACTATACTTAACTATCACTGTTGCAATGATGTTTAAGTCATGTTTTAACCAGTCTTACCCAAAATTACATAAATTTGTGGTTAAGCCCTTCACGAGAATGGATTTTATTATGGAAGTTATAACTGTTGTAGATGGGTTTAACCACAGTATTAAATATAACCATGATTAAATCACAAAATAATCGTGATTAAACCATTTTTCTTTCTGTGAATGGTGTCAATGCCAAATGTATACATGCCACTGGAGCTTAGTTATTGCTAAGGAATGCTTGTTCTTTTTTCTATTTTTCCTTTCTTGGAAAGTAAAACGTTGTGTTTATGAATCTGATTTGGCCATTTGCTCATACCTAATAATGATACTCTTATGAGTTTGGCATTCTATGTCTTGCAGGTTGTCTTTATTTAAATGAAGCAAAAATGTATATTTATTAGAGAACTACGTACGATGAGCAGGGAACAGAATCTCTAGCTTCCATTGCTAGTCACTCCAAAAAAAAAAAAAACTATCTCAGTGGTGTTTTAATGTCCAACTAAAAACAGCTTTGCTTCTGTAAAATTTATATGTATAGGGTTATCAGGCCCAGCTGAGAGAGTTGTACTAGAATTCTCTCTCTCAAACTAGTTCCTTCTGGCATATTCACCAAAAGGAAATGCTGTAATTAGTGAATTGTTGATTAGTGATCTGTTAGTACCTGTAGTGCTGAATCTTTTTTTTATTTTTATTTTTTAATAAAGTATTATTTTGATCAGTTAATTTTTAATTTAGTTTTTCTTTAATTTTTTTTCTCAATTTGATATTTCATGTATGACTTAATTTTGAATTTGGTCTTTCATTGATTTTATTTTCAATTTGGTTTTTTATTTATCAATTTATTTTTAATTTAATCTCTGACTTATTTTAATTCTCAATTTGATCACTCATTAAGTTAAGCTTAATAAACTGAATGTATTAACTTTAAAATTAATGAGAAATCAAATTGAGTTTGAACTAATAAGTAGATGATCAAATTAAAAATTAACTAATAAGCAAGAAATTAAATTGACAATAGAAATAAGTAAGAAATTAAATTAAAAATGAATTGATAAATGGAGGATTAAGATAATGTTTTTTAATGGAGTTTTTATTATTTATAAATTTGTAACTAAAGTCGTACGTACATATATAAGACTTGTGTATATGGATGGTTGACATTGTTAATATAAATTTTATTACAGACTTGGTTGCTCAATCAAAAATTAAATAATCAGGATTGAATTGAAATTGTAACGATCTCCTTATTGATTATTCATAAAAACAGGTTTAAGAGAATTAAGCTTTTGTTTGGCCAATTCGTGAATGAAAACAAACTAATTTTTACTAAAGTAAATAAATCAAATAAATTAATTAAATATTTAATCATTCATACGATGCAGAAGACTGGTCAATAATCAGGAGTACGTGGCAGTACTTTATTGATGAATTTACTAAGAAAAGGTTATGAGAAAACTGCAGCCTCCACAGTCTCTTTTATCCTCGACCATTTACTTTGCAGATATTTTCCTGTACGTTACAAGAAATATAATAATCCTTTTAAAGCTAGAAATGACACTATAAATAATGGAAAGAAAATATCTCAGAAGCTGTTATGAAAAATAAGACATTTTGACAAAAGATCAATTTTGTTCTGTAATTGAAGATTCCTGAATTGCTTCCCCAATTTGAACAAAGTTGCTGATTATGGCGGCTAGGTTTACTGTTAATTAGAGGTAGGCTTACTAATGATAATAGGGATGGCAATTTTGCCAAGACGAATACTATTATTTGTGTCCTCTATTTCTATTTTTACTTCTTATATTTTTTTTATAAGGATGTGAATCTTTACATATTTTCATAGAGACATCACATATTTCTTAAAAGAATTAAAAAAACTTATTAATGAATATGAAAAATGAATATATTGAAGGAAAAAATTTAAAGTTTAAATTTATTGTTTATGACATCCAATAAACTCTAATCAAATTTTAAAAAGATAAAAAAAAATAACAAGTTATAAATAAATCTTAAAAATTCAAAAAATTTAAGGAAATAATATAGTTAACAAATTAAAAAGTCAAAGTTCAAGTTGTATTGACATCAAAATATCTTTTTCATCATGTGCGAATCTTCGTTAATGTTTTTTCTTTGTATGCATGTTAAGTATTTTAATCTATTTTATTTTCACTGTTTTAATATGTTAAAACTTTACATATTTGAAGAATTAATAAGGACATGTTCATCTAAGTAGCAATTTAACTCTGAGTTAAAATTACTAGTTGAAACAATTCATTTTACATTTTAGAAATAGTTACACTTTCTATTTTATGTTTTCACAAAAAAATTCATGTTTGTTAAATTTAAAGATGTGATAAAATTATTACAAGTAAATACATATACATAAAAGTTTTAAAATATTTATGTTAAATTATGAGGGATGAAGATCCCAATGGGTGGGGAGCATGATTCCTGTCCCTATTCTTAAACTATTTAGAGAGATTTTTTTTCATATTTCCATCCCCACAAAAAGAATTCCCAAATATGAATTCCAAATAAAATAGTCTCACATAAATTCTCAAATATAAGAATCTTTTGCCATGATCAAGGCATTGTTTTCCTTAAAATATTTTGGGTAGTATAACAACGTGTTTTCATTTGGGCTATCGCAGATTAACATTGTGTGTTGGGTAAGTGTTTAATAGATTCAAAAAGCTTATTTTTATATCAAAATGGGAGTAGTTTAGTATGGTTTAGTATTTGAATTTTTTTAAAAATCAGTTTAATTCTCAAAATCTTCATTTGCGGAAAAACTTATTTTTATATTGGTTAAATTATATTGATAACAATCTTGCCATAAATAAAATTTTTAAATATAAATCATTGTAATACAAATTAATCTTAACCAAAATTAATTTTACAAATCTCGTTAATTCTAAATTACGCTTGTCCAAATCAAATTCAAATACACACTCAGTATAACTCATTAATTGATTTTATTGTTAGAATTTAATTACTTTTGCAGATATGGTCTGAGGATGATAATCTCTTTGAACGAACTTTTCTTTTTACAAATATCTGAGTATATGATACATTTGGTTAGTTTTTATTATCATGACATATTTTTAATTTTTAATCCAAACATTAACCGAAAATTAGATCAATCAAGATATGCATAAATTAGTTATAATTAGAAATCCTTAACCGCTATATAAAAACAGTAAAAAATAGTGATAAAGACATTGATACAATAATAATGGAGTTTGGGGGAAAAAAATATAATTTTAGTGTCTTATTTTTTAGTTTTAAACTCAATTAAGTTCTTTACAAATAACAAATAAAAAATAATTTTTAACAAAATGAAACATATCATAAAGAGTGATCAAATTAGTTTACTTTTTATTTTTAAAGAATTATTTTGAGACTTTTATATTTAGAGGACCAAATTAATTTTAAACCTAAAATTAAAGAACTAATTTTTTTTTTTCAAATTTCGGGGCTAAGTATAATATTTTCAATTTGTTTGGTCCACTAAAAATAAAGTATGTGGGGCTCAACGAATAACTTTAATACTTCTATATGGAAATCGTTATTTGACTTAAAAGGTCGAATTATCTTTGTGTGGTCCTGAAGCTGCTTTTTTAATGGTTTGCCATGGGTCTGCCAAACACATTAAACAATTGAAAATTTAAGTTAGCATATACGCTTTAAAGCCGAGATACTAATTAAGTAACTTCATATATCATTAATTTTATATATTTTTCCTTTCTATTACCTAATGTTCTATCATTAAAAAGAAAAAGTGCATGTAGGCGATTTTTTTGGACAATATTATTCTTTAATTGAAATATAATAAATATTTAATTTTTAAATTAATCACGAGACATACATTTATAAATAATTATATTACTTTTAAATTATATTTTATATGTTATTTTTTATATATCTATAATTTTAAATGTATCATATAATATAAAGATATAATTATAATAATATTAATATAAATAATAATAATATTATAATTATACTTTTACATTATAATTTGATGTATTTGTATACTTAAAATAATTATGAGTTGACAAAAATTTTGTAAATAATAATATAAAAATATATAAATATTATATATAAGTTTAATGTTTTAAAAAATTCTTAATAATAAAACTATAATTGAAAAAGAAACTTTTTTTTAGAAATTAAAATTAAAACCTTAGACTAAAATTAATACGAGTGAACGAGGATGTCAGAATAGTAGCAGCCTATCCCAACTAGACGCAGCATGGCTATCTGTACGGAATGAAACTCAACCCATCCACCAATGGATATAAAAAGTTGACAATTACGCTGTTCAAAAATTGTACCACAAGACAAGACCAAAAGTAAATAAACATTTTCTTGGTCCAAAATGGAAAATAGACATTGGACAAATAATCAGAAAAAAAATATTCTTTTTACTGATAAAAGAAAGTAAAAATAAAAGTTTCGGTACAAATTAATTTTTAAGTATAATGTTATGATTCATTATTTGATATCTTGAGTCGAAAATAAAAATAGAAATGTAAAGAAATTGTTGTGTAAATATTTTATTTTATTTTAACAAAAAGGGTACTAATACAATTTGGACATAAATAATAAAACGGAATGAATCGATATTTTGGTTCTTTATTAATTAGTTAGTTTTTTGATTTAATTTCTTAATTATTAATTTTTTATTTCACTACATTTTATTTTTCAATTGTTCACTTTTTAATTTAGTATCAATTTGGTGATTTCTTGTTAATTTTTTTTAATTTGATCCCATAGTAATATAAATTTTAACACATTTAGTTTAAATTTAATAGAAACTAGGAGACTAATTATGTTAATTTTGATATTAATGATAAATTAAATTAAGAATAAAAATTAGTAGGAGATTAAACTCAGACTGAATTTAAAGTGAGTAATGAAATTAAACATAAAATTTAATGAGATATTAAATTAAAAATTAACTAATAAAAATGGGACAAAAATATATTTTATAACATTGTCAATTAGAATTTGCGGTATTAAAGGAAGCCCAAAAAAAATCAAACGAAAGGGTCTTGTTTACTTCAAATGAAGCCTCAGTAATTTTAATGTTTGTCCACAAAAGGAAAACGACGATTTACCTTTTGTCGTTACCCCAGTTTGAACCAACATGTAGCCATCAAAAATACCCACAATACATCAACGAAATCTGTCTCACAATTATTCCTTACTAGGAAAAAATGACGTCAACTATATGAAAGTAAATCTAATTACAATTATTTACAAATTTTTCTAAAAATTAACGATGAAATTTGTCCAAATTAATAGCCACCTTAATTGAAGTTGACGTGGGCGTGCCCCAGCAATTACTGGAGAAGTAAAGAGGAAGATAAGGAAAGAGAAGAGGCAAAAGAAATTGAGAGGCAAGCCTGTCTTTGTCTCTCGGACTCATCGAATTGCTGTCAAGTAACAGCATTTGGTGTTTCCTTCATGTTCCTCAACCTCACTAACTTCGATTTTACCTCAATCTGTGATTTTTCAGTCATCTGTTCAAGCTTGGTTTCATCATTTTGCGTCAGATTCTTGCTGGCAAGAGCCCTTCTGTCTTCTTCTCAAGAGACCACCTTTTCTTGTTTACTCTCTCTCATTTGATATTAAATGGTTCTCAGTTTCTTATGAGCCTCACACATATGCTGGGCAATTATTTCTTTATGGAGTTTAAGTAATTATATAAAGGATTGAGTGTTCGCAGGTTTTCCTGATTTTTTTTTCTATATTGCTTTTTGAAGGGATTGAAATGGTGAGAAGGAAGATAGCGATCAAGAAGATCGAGAACGTAGCTGCGAGGCAGGTGACTTTTTCGAAGAGGAAGAGAGGTTTATTCAAGAAGGCTATGGAACTGTCAACTCTTTGTGATGCTGAGGTTGCTCTCATTGTATTTTCTTCTACTAGCAAGCTCTTTGATTACGCTAGTACAAGGTATCTTCTTTACCTTCTTCTATCTCTCTAATTTATATCTTTGATTTTACTGTAAGAAGAAAATCTGATCTATGCTTTAATAAAAAGCAATATGTTGTGTGGACATGATGTCATGTACAGTGACTATTGGAGGGAGATTATGATTATATTAATTTAATACAAATCTAAATTATTAAATCTTCATCTAATGTCTGCAATGATTGAACATGACTTAGTTTTTCCGTCACAACACAAGGGAATTCAAATTGAATAAAAAGTTGTAGGAACCTGTACTGGCTAGCCAATGCCTTTGTTCATCTCATTCATGCATTGTCCTACATATGGGTATATCTTCCTTTAGTTTTGGAAGAGACAGATTTCGTTGAAGATTGCTAAAACCTGGATTTTTATCACATGTAGATTGATCCAGAATTAGTCTGAGTCTTTTGTTTTAATCTGAAGTGTGTCATGTAACATTTATACATATGATTTGTTCAATTATCATATAACTATAATGTGTTATTTACATCCAAATTTTAGATAAGTAATCACAAAAGTGTTAATATGATAAATTGGATAATTTCATTATTGAAATGTCGGCTTAACCTTGCATTAGTATTACAAAGGTATGAAATTTGTGTGAGGAAAATCAAAGAGCATGGAAATTGCCTTATAAATCACAGAGATATACATACAAATCTTATACAAGATTTACGCACAGACCAAGAAGAAATTCTCAAGAATGACATAACATGTTGGTAATTCATCTTACGATGAGTTTGATAGTGAAAACTTTAAAAAATTTATTTCCTAGCATTAACCATTGCGTATTGGAAGAACAAGAATAATGAAGATTCCCAAATGTGTGAAAAAAAAAAAAAAAACAATAGGAGAGAATCATAAGAAATTATTAGAAGGTCTTCAAACCAAATAGGCAATTATCATGATTGAAGAGCAAGAAGAACTCACAAGAAGCCAGTATATCATACCATCAAAAAGCAGAAGTTTTGAGAACGTGTATTTACTATATCTAGATAACCAACACCCATAAAATAACTTCTTAAATGACAATACTGTAATCATGGGAAAAAATAAGGACAACTTTATAGTTTAGAATTCAAAATATTTCAAATTTCAGATCTTATAATATTCCAACATTCTATTCCATAGTCCAAATATATAGTTTTATCATATAGCATATCCATATACAGAACCCAAAAATAAATTATAAGAATCATAATTGTAGGTCTTCTAAATGATAAATATTACCTTTGATGCACTTGCAATCTATCTTTGAACTCAATGCATGTGGTAGTATATGTATTATGAATAAACCTGAAACATTTAAGAAGTTCAAACTCAAATGTTGTTAAACTCATACTGTGTATGTATAAGAATCAGATAACAAACAATGCCTGAAATTCAAATTTCGTTACTTAATGTATCTCAAGTAGACCAAGGAGACAAATGTGATCTAAGTTTCATACGAGGAACATGATTATTAACTCTTTCGGATGTATCCCTTTAGTTAAGGTATTAGCTAGCATTTCCTTCGTCCTGAATGTGTTTTGTGACCACTCGACTAACTTTCACTTGCTCTTTTAAGACCAAATTCTTTATCTCGTTATGGTTAATTTGACAATCACTCTTATAAGAAGAAGATAGTTGTATATATTGCCACAATGCACTCTAATGGGCCTGAAGACTAAGTCAACAATAGTGAAGAAATTTTTCAACCATATGCTCTATTAACTTGCCTCAAAATATAAGATGAAGTTAGCTTCCATGGGGAATTAGCTACTTAGGACTGTGTTGCACTCCTTTGTGAAATATCTCCCTTAGCAAATAAAAATATATAATTAGATGTTGAATTTTTGGTATCAACACAAAGATCCATCAACTTCATGTTGTCAGTTCTCCTATAAGTAAGCATGTAAATTTTCATATTTTGAAAGTATTTCATGACTTACTTTGCAACTTTTTATGATCTAAGCTTGGATTACTTTGTTATCTATCCCAAATACCCACAGCGAAAGCTATGTCTGATCTTGCGTAAACCTAGGCATACATCAAGCTTCTAGCTACTGAGGCGTAAGGAATATTCTACATCTCTTTTTCTTTCATATCATTCTTGGTATATTGGAGCAAACTAAATTTATTCTTTATTGTAATGGGCACCACATTGGTGAAAATTGTTTGCTTGTAAACGTTCAAGGTCTCTATCAATATAGCTTTAATGTGATATTTCAAATACACCTTGAGACTTCTCTCTATGGTCCCTTATGCCCATCATATAAAATGTCTCACCTATATCTTCCATGTCATAAGTTCTCAAATAGAAATTGTTTCATTTTGCGTAATAGCCTGAATTCATTAGATGCAAGCATGATATCATTCACATATAGAATAAAATAGATGATGCTGCTCCCACTAGTCTTGTGGTATATCTAGTGATCCATGATAATTTCAATAAATTAGAAAGATGTGATCACAATAAAACTTCAAGTACCACTACCGTTAGCCTCTAAAAGGAAGTTTTAATCTTGCATAACATATTCTCACTAGAACGTAAGATAAACACATCAAGTTGTTTCATGTATAACTCTTATTTATATTACTATTAAGAAAGGTTGTCTTCACATCCATTTGGTGCAATTCCATGTCAACATAGGCAACTAAAGTCATGATGATATGGAAGGAATTCCTCTTTGACATAAGAGAGAATGTTTATTTGTAGTTAGTTCCCTCAATTTTGTAAAACCCTTGGCAACCAATATAGTCTTGTAACAATCAATTCTGCCTGGCGAATCCTTCATTGAGTCTTGTAGTTCTATTACAATGAGTTGTTTTGGCTCCACTAGGCAATTCTACAATGTTCCATTTATTGTTTTTGACATGGATTCCATCTCATTTATCATTCAATTGTGCCAAAATTTGGAATTTTCAACATTCTACGCTTATGAAAATATAATGGGGTCATTCTTAATGTTTATGTCATAGTCAAACTTTGTTAGATACACCGTATAATCACTATAAAAGTTTGGTATTGATCTTTTTAATTTATCCTATTTTGATGGTGGAGACTACTAAACTGCAGTATCATCTACCATTACTTAAGGTGCCTCTTTTATTTTATATGGTGCCCCTTCATAAATGGTAGGATCTAGTGCATGTAGATGCTTTTTGACATTCAAACGATCAGGTTGGGTTTGTGGAATAATATTATCTTTTATATCCACCTAACTAGATATGTGTCATATAGTACCTCTATTGCCCCAAAATTAGTAGAAGTTGTTTATAGAACATGATCGTTTTCAATGATGATCTCTTGTCTTGAGATTGATGATTCACCACCAATTATATCATTCTTAAAAAATGTTGCATTTTTAGGCTCCACAAACCTAGTGGAATGTGTAGTATAGTAAAAGTTATAGCCCTACTGCAAAGCCAAAAAAATATGCACTAAAAATCCTAAGATCCAACTTCCTTTCAAGTGGATTAATTATACACTCTAACCTCCACATGGCAGCCTAATGCACATGTATGATTCAAGTTGGGATTCCAACATTTCTAGTTTTCAAAAGGCATTTTAGAAAAATACTTTATAAGAGGCAGAAAGTTTGGAGTTGCTTAGCATACGCCTCATCATATCTAATCAGAGCTTCTTTTCTCTAAACCATTCATGTCTTGTGAGTCAAGCATGGTATATTAACCATATTTAACAAAAACTTAGTGACTAGACCAGGTGCTTGTCCCCTATTGGTATACCTACCAAAATATTCATCTCTTTGATTTGAAGTCACCATCCTAATCTACTTGCCTAATTGTTTCTCTATATGCTTCAAAGACATCGTGGGTCTCACTTTTTATCATATAGCTTAGTTATCAATAGAAGAAACATGCTAGATGATAAATTAGGGTAGTAGATACTGTCTATAGTAATTTAAAATTTCTTTTAGCTCTTTTATGTGACATGTTGGTCTACTTACCTTTATTACAGTTCACACAAAAATTAAAGTCAATAAAGTCTAATAATTCAAGAACCACATTCTTTACCAACCACTTGATTCTCCCAAGGGAGATGTGTCCCAATTTCTTACTAACTAGAAGATTTCTTATTCAAGGTATATATTTTCATTCCTAAATTACCATTTACAGTAATGAAGACATCAATGCTAGTATAGATCCTATAGAAACCACCATTTAAAATAATTTTCCTTGCAAAAACATAATCCTTCATTAAATTAATAGTTGAACTACAATTATTTAACGAATATTCCAAGAGAATAAGTCTAGAAATTGATATAAGGTTCCTAGAAAAACTTTGAACATACAAAGTTTGTTAAGATCCATTACAAAGTCAGAAGATAAAATAAAAGTCCATATTGCATCCTTTGCTGAGCCAATCTAGTTTCCTAGAAAGACTTTATGCTCAATGGGGCACAGTTTCCTTTTGTTGGAAAAGCCCGACATGGTATTAAAAATGTCATCATAAATCTGGTATCACTCTACCAAGTATCAAGGAAAATTCAACAATATGAGATTAATGACAGACCCAAGATATGAGCGAACCTTTCTTTTTTGACTAGGCCTTTCTCTTATTAGGGTACCCCCTCTTCTTGTAGAAGAAGCAATAGGTTGCCTCCTTGTTTGACTTATATATGAATAGGAGCAATTCCTTTATTTTTGCCCTTTACATTGGGGCCTCCTTCTAAGGCATCCAAATTGAAAGAACAACGGGTAATGATTTATGCAATCATCTCTCAACTTTACATATTGCTTAATTCTTAATGGAGATCATATTATTGTAGAAGAGTAAAAATTAATGGCTCAACGTGACAATCCTTATTGACCTCCTCATTTTCCATAATTACACGACACACATGCATTTTATTCATTCATAATGACATTTAAATGCAGTATTTAATCATGGTTTCTGGCTGGGTAACAAGTGGCAATGCCCAACACCATGACAATAAGTTCCATTCATAGCATATTTTGTGATTTAGCTTGAGTTTCAGCCATCTTCACGCTAGATGCTATTTAACTTTATATTAAGCATGCAAGTGGGTCATAATAATAGCATTTACACATCATTATTCAAATTTTTACCCATCAAATTAACTCCAATCTGTGTCGTATAAATTCAATTAGGGCAAATTAAATGTTCTTAATTACACTAGACAAAGGTAAACAAAATCTTAGGGTCTAATACCACATGTAAGGTAGAATCATAAAACATGGGTTCTCCCTATAAAATACATAAATATACATATAACAATTCTGTTCAAGTATCTACATACAAACCAATAAGAAAATTCTTTAGATATGATCCAACATGTCTATAATTCGTCGTACAAAGAGTTTAACAATGGAAACGTTCAAAACTTAATATTTATGTTCGGTAATATTGTAATTAATGGAGATTTTTCTTGGCTGAATAATTAATTAATAGAGATTGGAAGTACAAGAGTGGTAAAGATTCCCAAATGTGTAAACATTTAAAAAAAAAAAAAAGGAGAGAAGAACATAAAATCAGATGTGGTCTTCTGACCCATTAGGCACTCAAACAATAAGTTTCAGATGTTGTGAGGCTATCATCTTATACAAGATAGTTGTTTCTTGGTAAGCTTTTACAACATCGCTGGTCTTCAAATTTTATTGCACAAACACATATAATTTCGCCGAATTTTGATTCATATTCAAATCTTTCATTCTTTCCAGACCACTTAGCTGAATTTCATTGGCAAATAAATATAATATATCTACTTGCATATATTCTTGAAGTAGAAGAATACGCCATGTCAAATTTTTAAATTTGAGTAACCTAATTGAACAAGTAATGTTGTTTTGAAATGCACGAGAGCACTTTTGATTTACCGAAATAAAAATATAAAATTTATGATAATTTACAATTTACAACATGTAGTTTTGGCCTAAAATAGTCACCTGCCTTTGATCTATAGTGTCATTTAAACGCTTATGAATTATAATTAATTTATCATGCTACCATTTAACAACTGTTGTGCTATTTTTAATCTAAATTTTATCGAATTGATTATTGTAAATTTTAAAATGATGAATAATTTCTTGTTCAAAGTCATCTACACTTGTATCTTTGTGTAATTTTCATTGTGTTATGGGATTAGGGTTTAGGGTTATGGGATTAAGTCAACAATTTTGAATTTAAATTTAATTTTAATGCCAACAATGACTACTTAAGACTATGAATTGTTCAACTTATTGTTGAAATACACAAGAAAATTACAAAGTACATGATGGAAGCATACTTGAAATTCCATTTGTATCCATGGCTTGAAGATGCCCTAGCTAGATAAAATTGAAGGAGAAGAGAAAAGGTGAAAGGAGGAGGTGAAGAAATTTGAAAGAGAGAAACTACTACTTGGTGTGCCTTTTTCTCTAATAAGCAAAAGTGCCAACAATCCATATATTTTAATCAGTATGTATGTGAATGGACAAAAAAGACCTTAGCCAGCCATATAGTACGATAACTAATTTCTAAATGGGTTGGAATTTCTTTTCAAAAGGATTATGGATAGTCCAACCTAATATGTATTAAAATCACATTAACCAATTCGTTTTAGATAGAGCAAGCCAGGAACTGATTGTGTAATAATCACTAAACATGAGTCAATTAGTAAGTCTAACAATTTATTATTACTTATCCACACGTTAATTAAAATTTGTTAAGTATCTCCCACTAGAATAGCAATAAGAACTTGTTGGACTGATAATGAATAGAACAATCCATATATCAAGAATATAAAATAATTACTAGGTACTTTAACCACAAAATTCAGAAATAAAATGGCAGTACAAGATCCTTATTGCGGTAAGGTAACTAATGACATAAATACCTACGAAATTTTGAAATTGAATGAAAATGGAGTAGAGAATGAACTATTTCCAAATATATTATATGACTAAATGTCTAGATACATTGAAATGCCCCGTAGGGACATGACTTAGACTCTTATTAAACGAAGGAAATATCAAAAAATTTTACAAGACCTATATAAGTTTTTTTGAAAAATTCTTTTAAATAAGCCTGCTACGCTATGAAACCATACACGCAAGTATACTTATTGCATAATAAAATGATCAGTAGAGTATCGTTCCTATGAAGATTTGACACTAAGGTAATTATTAAGCATTAAAATTAACACCCTAATATAAATCAAGATAAAAAGAAAACTAAACTATAAAAAAAAAATGAGGATAGAATTCTAGACTAATTTGGGAACTAAAAGTCTTAGGATTATGATTTATCCTAGTTTTTTTTTTTTATAGAAATTAAATATACCTCTTTGACATTGCACTTAATGATATAAATTGCTAGTCTAGGACTCTTAATTACCTATAAGCATATTCCAAATTATTTATAGACATTCCTTTTATACCAATCTATTATCCCTCATGCAATTGACTAAGAGACTTAATATAGAATAGGTCCTAATGTGACTATGTGAGGCCGGTAGGTATATGCTTATCCTGCAAGTGAATCAATTCACTCAACACCATAAGCTCATGAACTCACACTACCCAATCCATGGTTTAGTCCTAAAATTCCTTTCCCAAGATCATCTAGGTTACCCAAATCGTTTAATGGTCTCCACACACTTAGAAGCATTAAGAACAAGATTAGGTGAACAAATCATGCCATTAATTGTAAGTACAGAGGGTAAAAGAGTCTTGCTACATACTAGGATTCACCATAATCCCAAAATAACAAGTTTAGTTTATGAATACAAGAAAAATGAATATTCTAAACAGAGTACAAGCCAAATGAGTATAGAAAAGAAAAGATAAGCAAGGGAGGAAAAGAAAAATAATCAATCAGTGAATCTTCTCCAAACCCAAGCATTTCCATGTATTTGAAGCTCCAAAACCTTGCCATTTTGCCCCCTAAAATGTCCAGAAGCCAGCCTCCTTCCATACCCTTAAATCCCCTTTTTCATATCAACAAAAATGAGTGTAAAAAACATAGCATTTTATGTAGAGCGATGTAAGGCGCTACAACTAGAAAGTTTTAGTTGTGACTCCATAAGGTTCTGTCCTTCATTGGGGTTGCAAATAGAAAATTCAAGTGACAGCTTCATTGCTTTTTGATCCTATTGTCACAACTGTAGATTTTTCAATTGCAACTAAAAAAGCTTTTCTTGTTCAAATTGCACCTTTCAGGGGGTTTTGATTTAGGTTCATTTAATAATGAATCTTGGACTTTGAAGCTTCATTTATTAGCAAATCAAACCTTACAAAACACATAAAATTAAGAAATCACAAGTTATTAAAGATTTACCTAAAATTTAATACTTAAACGACGTAAAAACATACTTAAACCTATTTACTAAACTTGATTCAAACAAGAGCTAAAACATTAACTTTTATTCCATAAAATAAAACAAAATCATATTTAACTCCTAAAAATATGGAAAAATAATTGAATTATTGAGAGTTAACAAAGCTTTTGGATGATGGATCTAAAGCAAGTTTCATGGAAATATGCTTAATGCAAGTTTAAAATTTCTGGTGCAACTAAAGTTTGAGAAATGCATACAATGCATAAATAATCGCAATAAATGGTCAAGGGCCGAGATATATTCTAGACTATGAGTAAGTCAGATATTAACTTCCTTAACGACATAATGAAGTAAGTGACTTCATAACTAGACACATATTCTGCTTCCATAGTTGAGGAAGCTATAAGTGCTTGTTTAATACTTTCAAGAGACAATTCCTTCATATAGTGTAATGATATAGCCAAAAGTTGATTTCAAATCATCTACACAACTTACATAATCTTAATACATGTAATCAATGATACTAAAAGAATCAGACTATATATATGTCACAATATGATTCATAGTAGCTTGTAGGTATCTCACAATTTTCTTGAAAACTTTCCAATGATCCTTACTAGGATGATTCACGTATCTGCCAAGAACACGACAATAAAAGTTATGTTCTAACAAGGGCATAAATGACTATACATCAAGCTACCAACGGTGAAAGTATATGGAATTCTAGGCATCTTATTCCTCTTGAAGTCATTTAGAGGATACTATGATTTGGATAATCTCTTATCTTGTTGTAATGGTGTTAAACAAGAGGAACGAGAATACATATTAAATTTCTTAAGTGCCTAATTAATTTTACTTCCATGAAACAAAATAAGAACACCACAAGACTTTAGTGTGGATTTGAAAACCAAAAACATATGAGGCATCACCATGATTTTTCATGTTAAAAATATTTAAATCTCTTTTAAGAGGTTAATATTGTATTGGCTAGAAGTATAACATCAATATATAGCACAATAATAATGAAGTTGCTCTTAATAATTTTCTAGAAGATACACGAGTGTGAAAAATTTTCATTAAGCAAAGAGAGGTCACAGCCTCATTATTGGAATCTCATGGTTCCTAGTAAGAATCCAATGTGATATCTACAAATTAATGGATCATGTTTCATATGCATTTAGTGATCAGTGATTTATTGTGGGTTCACAAGCTAGAGCTAAAAGTTTTTATTAATGAGCATATGTACCAATTTTTGTTAGGCCATAATTCTAGATATGTAGTTATGAGAGTGAAAATAATGAGTACTCACGCATTGTCTATTATAAAGGAGACCTTTTTTTAAGTCAGTATGGAGGAGAGCACAATTTGGTAAATCGATGGTTACTAAACTCCTTCTACCTATGTTGTTTAGTTGCCTGTGGTCCTCATATAGCTAGAGGAGACAAAAACTTGAAAAACCATACTTGTATCTATTGTGTTCATTGTAGCAAAATAGGTCTTGCCAAGGAGCGCTAGTGGGTCAATAATGACCAACCAGAATGAACCTCAATTTAGGACAAATTCATTTATGAAAGAATTACTAAGATTGCTAAAAAATATGGATCTAAATGTACAAGCCAAATAGGAGAGAATTGTTAGTTCTAGTTCTTATGGTCAAGATGAATTTGGGATTTATGAATATAATTACAATGTTAATCTCCAAGTCATGCCTAGCATGAAGGGGAGTGTTTGAATTGCATGATTCTTGGGAAGAATTAGATTGGATATTTGCTAATTAATGGGTCATGATTCGTGTGTATTTAGTGGTAAGAACCTCAGTGATTTTTTATGGGTTAATAAGCTAGAATAAAAGGTTTTTATTTCCTTATTTGCTTCTTGTTTTATGATTCAAATCTAGTAAATCTATTAACATCTGGCAAGCTTTCATTTTCAAAGACAATTTTAATATCCATCTAGTGGAGTTTTAAATCAAAATGAGTAACTAAACCATGACTACATTTAATGCATAAAGTAAACATCTTTTAGAAAGTTTCCATCTAGTCAATTTCTTCTCTCTAAATATAGCCCGTAACAAGTCTGCCTTTACATATCTCAATTTTACCTATGACCCTACATTTGGTCTTAAACACCCATTTACAACTAAAGCCTATTGAAATAGAAAAGATAATGAAAGGAAAAAGTCTTACATTAGGAAGTTGAAGAAAGAAGGATGGCCTTAGGCATTTAGGATAAAAGCTTGACTATCAACACTTATAAATGACTTAACAACTCAAATTCTAACTTGAACTAAGGCCCATAATTTCCAACATGTTACCAAAGCCCAATGGTTTCACAACCTATGAAAGATTTAACATCCATAGTTAAAGGTGAAAATGAATAAGGCAAATTTCCTAGCAGTTATAAGCCAAAACCCACAAATGATATGAAGATCTAAGGCTTAAGACCCGAAGCCCAATGAGGAAGGATCAGTGAGGAAAGACCCAGGCATGTTGGCTTAAGGCCCTAGACTTGAAGTTTAAAAGAAAAAGAGGCTCAGTGAGGAAGACCTAAACAACCTGTGGCTTCTAAGGTTGAAATGTGTACAATTCTAGGCAACTAAAGAAAACAAGGGAGGAGATGAGGCCTCTGAGACTCAAATAGAAAACATACCCAAGATAAAATTGAAAACATAAAAGTAAGTCATAATTGGGCTAGGCCAGTTGGACTTGAGTGAGAGTGTTGAAATTGAAAAGATTATAAAAGGAAAAAGTCTTGCATTGGGAAGTTGATGGAAGAGAGAAGACCATATAAGTGTTGTAGTTAGCCCACCAAATTGCTTTAGGTATTTTGGATAAACGTTTGACTATCAACACTAATAAATGACCTAACAACTCTCCCACCCTAATTTGAACCAAGACCCATAATTTTCAACAAGGTCTTACAACAATTTGGCAAATTTATGAGTTACTGAACATGATTATGATGCATAGAGGATATAACTCTTCCCTCATGGCTTCTAATCATTTGGATGAGTGTAAACATGATATAGCTTCATAAAAAGAAAGAAAATTTAAAATATTGGTCATATCAAATAAATATTATAATAACTCAAGATTATTGGTTAATAGATTTTTTAAAACTACCTCAAAGCAGTAATATCAATAGTAACATTGAGCCTCTCATCATCTATGGCAAGTACTTCTCCATCATCTTTAATCAATTATTGGGGACCATTATTTCTTTCAAAGTGTTCAAATTAGATGACATTATGACCAAGATAACACAACTACACACACAACAATATTCTCCTCTCAAAATTTAATGACAAGGTACACTTGAATCTCATTATCAAAATCAGCTTCAAAATGAAATTGCCAATTTGGACATAATATCTTTGGTAGAGTAACTAGGACTACAAAATATGCTACTTCTAGAGTTTGTACAGTACCCAATGAAGAAACTACTTATGGACTTTGAATCTAGTTTCCTAGGTTTAAGATTATATAATACAATATCCTTTCCACCTTACAACCCTATACATAAAAGTGCCTCAATCAAAGCTTCTCACTAAAAATCAACTTATATGGAGCTTTGGGAACTACTTTAATAAGGATTTAATTGAGTGTGTATGTGGTTGTTTTTTGGGCATCATCCCACATAAACTACGACAAAGTGAATGGCAGCTTACATTTAACCAAGTTCATCAAAGTACAATTCTGCCTTTTTACTACCCCATTTATGGATAGATGCCACGCATATTATACTAAGCCTCAATACCAAATTCTTTAGAAAGTAATGTAAACAAACCAAGGTTTCTACCTACTTATGCATATTTGTTATAATTTCCCTTATCCTTTTTTGATCTCACCCACTCAACGTGTTTTCAAATTTTAAATTCAACGGCGAACATGAAAGACATAAAGGCATCTATAGATTTTGATTTCTCATGTTAGAGATCAATCTACTCATACTTGGCGTAGTCATAATAGAAGGAGTGATGGGTCCACAAATGTTTGTTTGAATCAAATCCAAAATGCCACAACTCCTATTTTCCCCTTTATTCTTATTCTATTAACAAAATTTCCCTTAACACATCAACACATGAGCCAACATTCGAGAATTTAAGGCAATGCAAAGCAACTTGTAACATCATTCTTTTTAGTCTTTCTCTAGAAATGTGACCTAAATGTTTATACCATAACATTAATGAGTTCTTATCAATTCTATGATGTTTGTGTCCATTAACAATATTAACATGAAGCAACTAATTGAATGGGAATAAAATTTTACTTCATTGCATATAAACCATTATTCTTGAAAATTAGCTAGATGTTGTGTGAAACTTATTAGCTTTGTCTTTTAGGAATTTAACTTTAGAAATCAATGGTTACAAATAGTACTCTTCTTTTTTTCAATGAAGTTTTTCTTCTAAAAGTTCATTCTCACATTTAATCGCATTCAAAATTATCAATGTTTACATGTGAGCTTCTTTCATGTCATTTACTTTTGCATGACTTTACTTGGAACTTCCTTAATAGTATCAAATGCATGATGAAGTTCAACATATGGGAAGGGAGAGTCAATTAGCTCTTTAGTTTTCTCTTTCAATGAATCATTAGAATGTTGATTTGCTGCGAGGCACATGTTTGTTGCTTTGTGATCCTATTTTTTAAACTTAATTTCTTCTAATAAGTCATCAACGCTTCAAGAATGGTCATTAGACGGGAGTCACATTTTTATAATTCCCTACCCTTACCTTTCTCATTAACTTCTGAGTTTGCTAAGAATTAATCATCAAGTTGGGATGAAGTTGCCACCATCGCCATTCTTTTGTTCTTAGAGCTTAACCTATTTAATAGTAGGCACTTTGCCTTGACATACCCTAATGTTTTGCATTCTTAACATGGGATAGCATTTTTAGTTCCTTCTCGTCATATAATGTGACATTTCAAACTTTTTCATTTGTTGCTTTGATATCTCCTTTTCTAGAAGCTATACTTCCAAGTGTCATATTTTTTCATAATTTTGATCAGCATGGAATTCTTCATTTTTTCCTTCTATTGTTCTTGTCGATGTTTTCAAAGCAATGTTTTTTTTCAAGTCAGCCATCTCATATTTCATGTAGTCCTTTCTAATTCCCACTGTAACACCCATAATTTAATAATTCCTGTAAAATAATATCATCATTTATAGGTAGTTAACTAAGATCTTAGGGATAGTAAAGATACCTGGTAAAACCATAAAAAAAAAAAAAAGCTTGTAGGAATTTTTGGCATTTTTTAGGAGGCGTAGGGGTAAAATTGTAATTTGTCACCTTTTATAGACTTTGAAAATTTTTATGAGCAAATAAGCAAATGAAACATGGTAAGAAATATACAATAACTCAGAACCCATTTCATGTAGAAAATTATCATATTTAGTCAAAAAATTTTCAAAGATGATATGGCCATGAAGACTATAAGAATAAGAAAAAAGTTAAGTATTGTTTCAAATAAAGTTCCAAAACCCAGACAAACTATACTATTAGTAACAATATAGCATAAGTAAATATTTCCTAGAAGGAGAAACCAATCAAAGAAGGATAAATCGTAAAATAGATACGACAAAGGGTATTAACGATAGCGGTAAGATTATAAATTGACATTTAAAGAAATAAAATGGTCATTTCATAAAGTAAAAGTGAAAAATAATAAATTCACTAAGGACATATAGACTAGACCTGATCGTCGGGTCGAGATATTAAAAATTAGGGTTGAATTTGGGCTCAGAAAAAAGCACGGACTCGTATTTTAACCAGACATTTTTATTCGAGTTTTTATCCATATTTTTTGGGCCAGGCCTATCTGGCCAATTGGGCTTTTTAAAGAAAAGTCAAATCAATTTGTTACTTAAGATTTAAGATAAATAATATAAATAATTGTTAATATTACATGTAAGATTATATGTAAAGAAGTTGTAAATACAAATGAGTTGTTATATTTGATGCAGAACCTCAAGGTTATAAAGAACCTGAAACTTTTAGAATATACACTATGACAAGAACATGAAATGGAATGAACCACTAAATGATTGATACAAATAGAAACACAAATGATAGGTTAATTAGAAATAAGAATAAATTCACCTCAAGAGATCACTTTGTTAAGAATTAATTTTTGTTGTAATAAAAGAAGACAAGCTATCCTTCTCTTGAGAGTTTTGCCGAAGTCAAGAAGGAAACTAAAATGTTTTTTTGATAGAATGAAACTTGATGTCTTTCAAGGTTGAGACTCAAACCTTTTTATAAGCTTCAGACCCCCTAAGAAATTCTAATTTCGAAATGCTTCATTGGGTCCCTAATAAGTTGGGTCAAAGGATGCCCAAAATAGCTTCAGACATTGAAAATAGAGGCCTGATATATAACCATACATATCATAGGCCCCAATTAGTTACAATGAGGTCTTAAACACTTATTTCAGCAACAATATTTCTGGGTGATATAACTTAAACGAATTGGGCCTTTATTTGGGTTGGACATAGATTAGATGAATGACTTGAGTTTCTTTCGCCAAGTCCAAGTCATCCAAGTGCCTTTCTTCTGTATTCTTTAAGAATTTTCCTGCATAAATTTGCAGCGATTCTTTGAACTTCTTGGCTCTCAGTCTTGTTAGTAGACTTGGAGGAAAATTCTTATCATCATTTAAGCCATCTTGCTTTTTGTCATTTTTGCTCACATCATTCCTTCGTTTCTCAAAATGATTTATCCTCGAATTTGAATCAAAATCAAACAGAGAAAGATTGGAAACATTGAAAGTGGCTCTTATATTGTACTCACCTGACAAATCTTATGCATTGTTATTGATTCTTTCTAGCACTTGGAATGGTTCATCACCCATCGTATGAAGCTTTGATTTTCTTTGTTGTGGAAATCTCTCCTTTTGCAAGTGCACTCAAACCTAATTTCCTGATTGAAAGATAACTTGCTTTCATCCCTTATTGGCTCTTTGAGCATACATGTGGTTCCTCTTTTCAATTTGCTCACGTGCTTTCATGTACATCGCTTTAACCATTTTGGCCTTCTTCTTTCAATCTAAGTTAGCAATTTCACTCAAAGGCAAAGGCATCAAATCTAACACACTTCATGGATTAAAACCATACACAATTTCGAACGATGAAAAACTTGTGGAAGAATGTACAGCTTGATTGTATGCAAACTCAATAAATGACAAGCAATTTTTCCAACTTTTTAATTTTTTTCCCACAATAGCACACAACATGGTCCCTAATGACTTATTCACCACTTCAATTTAGCCATCAGTCTATGAGTGACATGTAGTTGAAAACAAAAGCTTAGTACCTAACTTTCCCCACAAGACTTTCCAAAAGTGACTAAGGAACTTAGCATGCCTTTTTGAAACTGTGGTTCTTGAGACACTATAGAGTTTAACAACTTTCCGAAGAAAAGATTAGTAATGTTTGTTGCATCATCTGTTATATGGAAAACTATAAAATGAGTCATTTTACTAAATCTATCAAGAACAACAAATATGTTGTCTCTACTTTTTCTGGTCCTAGGCAGTTCCAGAAGAAAATCCATTGATAAATCAGTCCAAGGTTTAGTAGGAATAGGCAAAGGTCTATACAAGCCATGTGGCTTAGATTTAGACTTTTTTTGTTTGCATGCGATACACTTAGCACAAACCCTTTTGACATCTTTTCTCATATTTGGCCAATAAAAATGTTCAGTAAGCATATCTAAAGTCTTTTGTACACCAAAATGTCCCATTAGCCCACCATCATACAATTTCCTCACAAGCAATTCACTAATAGAACGTGTAGAAATGCATAGTTGTTTATTTTTAAATAGAAATCCCTCATGCCTATAGAAGTTATTAAATGCAGCATGTTCACAAGTTTGATACACATTACCAAAATCAGAATCATTGCAATACAATTCTTTCAAATGCTCAAATCCAAGTAGTTTGAAGCTAAGCATGGAAATTAAAGCATACCTTTTTGAAAGTGCATCAATTACAACATTGTCTCTCCCTTGCTCATATTTGATCACGTAAGGGAATGTTTCTAGATATTCCACCTACTTTGCATGTCTCTTGTGCAACTTTCCTTACCCCTTCAAGTATTTTAATAATTGGTGATCAATATGGATGACAAACTCTATAGGTAGTAAGTAATGTTCCCATACTCCAAGAGCCCTCACTAAGGCATAGAACTCTTATTCATAAGTGGAGTAATTTACAGTTGGTCCACTCAACTTTTCACTAAAATATGCTATAGGTTGGTTTTCTTGTATTAAAACAACCTCTATACCAATATCAAAAGTATCGCATTCAATTTCAAAGGTCTTAGACAAATTAGGTAGCCTTGAAATAGGCGTTAATCATAATTTTTCTTCATAGTGTTGAATGCATCGTCTTGTTCACTCTTTTTAACAATTTCATTTAATAGAGCGGCGATAGTAGAAAAATCTCTAATAAATCGTCTATAGAAACTTGTTAAACCATGGAAACTCTTGATCTCACTAATAGTCTTAAGCGTTGGCCATTCTTAAATAGCCTTCACTTTTTTATAGTCAACCTCAACTCCTTTCGAACTCACAACAAAACCTAAGAATATAACTTTATCTATACAAAAAGTGCATTTCTTAAAATTGGCATATAATTTCTCCTTCATAAGCACATCCTAAATGACTCTAACATACAAGGTATGTTCATCTAAGCTCTTGCTGTAGATCAAAATGTCATCAAAATAGATGACCACAAATTTTCCAAGAAACACTCACAAGACATGGTTCATGAAACACATGAATGTACTAGGTGCATTAGATAACCTAAAAGGCATCATTAACCACTCATACAATCCATATTTTGTTTGAAAAACAGTTTTCCGTTCATCACCTTCTTTCATCCTAATATGATAATAGCTACATTTTAAATCAATTTTAGAGAACACACATGCACCATGCAGTTAATCTAGCATATCATCTAATCTAGGAATAGGATAACAATATTTTATAGTGATTTTGTTGACTGCATAACAATCCACGCACATCCTCAAAGTTTCATCTTTCTTTGCTACCAAGAAGACAGGAACATCACAAGGACTCATGCTTTCCCTTGCGTACCCTTTTGCCAGCAATTCATCTACTTGCCTTTGCAATTCCTTTGTCTTCTTGGGATTGCTTCGGCAAGCTGGCCTGTTAGGGATTTGTGCTTTGAGGATGAAATCAATCTGATGTTCAATCCCTTTGAATAGCGGTAACTGGTGAGATTCCTCTTCAAACGACACATCATCATACTCTTGCAATAAACTCACAAACACACCAGATAAATTCAAATCAAGGTCAATGTTAGTGAACAAAGTCTCTTTGAACCGTATCAGGACGTCTAAGTATGTTGTTTTCTATTCTTTTTCTTTTGCATAATAATAATTTTGTGTCCTAACTCCTTCACCCTTCTCAATTTATTTTTCCTCACTTTTTGCATTCTTTTCTTGTTTTTCAATCGTTTACTTCTTCTTTCTAACACATCTCACCTTCTTTTCCTCACTCATGCAGCCACTCACTATTGGGCCTTTTATGTTATTCTTTAAACTTTTGGCCTCTTTTCTCTCTTTTCTTTTGGAACCCTCACAATCCTTACCCTTAAACCTTGTTATGAGCTGGTCTTGATAAATTTTAGATAGAGTCATAGGAGCAAGTGTAATCTTGCAGCCATTCATCTCAAATGTGAACCTATTTGTGAATCCATCATGAATTGCCCTTCTATCAAATTGTCAAGGCCTGCCTAATTATACATGTCCAGCTTGCATAGGCACCACATCACACCTAACTTCATCAATATATTTGCCAATGGTAAATGGCATAACAACTTACATAGTTACTTTGCATTTTCCACTATCATTTAATCACTGGAGCCTATACGGTTTGGGGTGTTTTTCACACTCTAACCCTAACTTCTCAACCAAGTATGTACTAGTCACATTAGTACGACTATCATCATTTATGATCATGCTACAGACTTTCCCACTTACCAAAAACTTGGTATGAAATATATTTTCTTTTTGTTCTAAACTTTCTTCCTTAATAGACAAATTTAATGCACGCCTAGTCACTAGGGATTCTCTTTGCACAGTATATTCAACAACCTCATCAACATTTAAACAATCATCTAAAGATGGTATACTCAAGTTATCATTAGGATTACTATTATGCTCGGATTCAGGAACAATTTCATTTCCCTTAATAAGCATAGTCTTTCAATTAGGGCAATCAGATGCATAATGACCACACCCTTGACGCTTAAAACACTTAATATCTCTATGTTTAGAAGGCAAATTAGAAGTACCGTTATTCGAAGGATTGTTCACCTTACTCTTGTCTGTGTCATTGGCTTTCACTTTCAAATCCAGACTTGGTCCTTTCTTTTTGTCATCATCTTTACTCCATTTTAAGCTCTATTTACTGTTAGAATTTGGAAATGATCTTGTTGAATTCTTCGTATTTGTTGCCTTTCCACTTTTATAGCTAGGCTAACTAGATCCCCCATCTCCACATAAGGGTGCAAGTCTACCACGTCAGCAATTTCTTTATTCAAACTAGCAAGAAATCTAGACATTGTCACTTCTTCATCTTCCTCAATGTTAACTTTTATTAGCAGCATCTCCATCTCTTTGTGGTAATCTTCAACCGACTTTGATCTTTGAATAAGTCTTTGTAACTTCTGATGTATTTCTCTATAGTAATAAGAAGGCACAAATCGCTTTCTCATCACTTTTTTTCATCTTAGCCCCTTGTCTCAATCGGATCTTCTCTATTTTTCCTTTTAGACTTTACAAGTTCATCCCACCAAACTAAAGTATAACCTGAAAATTCAACTGTAGCCAATCTAACCTTCTTCTCTTCCGAATAATTATGACATGCAAATAACATCTCAACCTTCCTCTCCTATTCAAGATAAGTTTTAATGTCATTCTTACCTTTAAATGGAGGAATGCTCATCTTGATAGCATTGAGATTGTTGTCATTCCTTTTAATTTGTACCTCCTTTTATTTCTCACGGGATTTACATCATCACATTTTGATTTTCCTTCTTCTTCAATAAACAGAGGCCTTCGGATAGGTCTTAACCTGCTCAATGACTCTCTAAATTATCTAACCTCCAGTTTAGAGCTCTGAACTGGTCTCGTATAGCCTTCATAAATAGCTTTATATCAACTTCATTATTTTCTCTAGAATTACTCATGATTCTAAATCTGAAAAAGAACTAAAAAAAATAAAATAGAATAGATTGATAAATAGCACACTACCTCACTTGTTTACACTCGAGGGTGTTTAATTCACCTGTATTTCACATTGATTTTGGCTTTTACCTTTTTTAAGCTCACCAACACTCAAGCCTTTTACCACTCATGCTTGTTGTCCTCAATTGCACTTCATAATATATTTTCACACAAGGTAGATCATTTTCGCAAATTAAATGAACAAAAGGGAATAGAAGGGATTAAGGATTAAAGATAATGGAATGATGTGACTAACAAAAATCAAACTGTATAAGGCATGTGAAAGAAAAATGAAGATAGACTTATGGCAACCTGCAAAGTCTGATTGTTTGGACAGCACCCTTGACCAAGTTTCTCTTTTTTACTTTTTTTTTTTTTGAACTTCTGAATTTAAAAAATAAATAAATAAATGAAACAGTAACCCTTGGATTCTTAGGTTAGACTGCTACCTTAAGGAGCATTCAAAATTCTTAGATTTTTGTGGTAAGCTACCAAATCTAACATTCACTTATTAAAACTTTTCAAAAGATGCTTTTACTTTTGACTTCTGTACAATACACTCAACACTTTCAAAACCTTTTTTTTACTTCTTTTTTTAATTTTCAGTTTTCCTAAAGAAGATAAGAATACTGGACAAGATCAGAGCAAATTTTCTTATGAACAAAAAGTGATAGTAGATGAAAAAAAAACAATTGCTGAAGGATTAATCTAGGCGAAATAGAATTAAAACAGAATGACCAAACACTGATTTTCCTTCTTTTTTTTTTCATTTTCCCTCAAACTCTCTAGGATAGGATCAAGAAAATAAAATTATAGAAGCAAAATCAGATGAAAATGCACTAATGAACAGAAATTAGTGACAAATGAAATAATATGGGTAAGATTAAGACTGAAAGAAAATGAAACAAAGACTTCCTTTTTTTTTTTTTTTTTTAAATTTTTGGAACAAACAAGAAGTTTAAGAATAGCAAACAATAAACAAGATAAATAAGAATTTACTCCCATCCAAGCTCTGATATCAAATGATGTGAAACCTTAAGGTTATGAAGAACTTGGAACTCTTATAATACACACTATGGCAAGAACATGAAATGGAATGAACCCCTAACCTATTGAACCCTAAATGATAGATGCAAATAGAAATGCAAATGATAGGTTGATTAGAAACAAGAATTAATTCTTGTATTAATAGAAGAAGACAAGCTATTCTCCCCTAAAAAGCTTTGGCCAAGCCAATAAGGAAACTCAAATGTTTGTTTGATAGAATGAAACTTGATGTTTTACAAAGTTGAGGCTTAAGCCATTTTTATAAGCTTCAGACCCCCTAAAAAACTTTAGTTTTGAAATGCTTCCTTAGGCCCCCAATAAGTTGGGTCAAAGGATGCCCAAAATAACTTCAGACATTGAAAATAAAGGCCCAATATATATAACTATACATATCCTAGGCCCAAATTAGTTACAATGAGGTTCAAAACACTTATTTCAGTAACAACATTTCTAGATGATATAACCCAAACAAATTGGGCCTTCATTTAAGCTGGACATGGATAAGATGAATGACTTGAGTTTCTTTCTCCAAGTCCAAGCCATCTAAGTGCCTTTCTTCTACATTCTCTAAGAATTTTCCTACATAAATTTGCAGTGATTCCTTGAATTTCTTGGCTCTTAGTCTTGTAATTGGACTCGAAGAAAAATTCATATCATCATTCAAGCCATCTCGCCTCTTGTCTATATAGTCACATTAGTATTGACATAAATTCTTTAAATAAGAAGTATTAGTTTTTATTTCTTTATCAAAATGTCACATTACATTGAGGTTTTTTTTTTTATATAGAATAAGTTTTTATTAATTAAAAAAGTATTCATTCGAGCTCGGGTCGGGCTTTAAAAAAGGCTGAGCCCGACCTGTTTTACAAATTGGGCTTTTCTATTCAAGTTTTATTTGTTTTAGGCCGAACTCATTAGGCCCGATAGGCTTTTTAAGTTATGATTAGGTCTAATGTTGACCATACTTAGCCATGGAACCCACATTAAAAATTATCTTAGATATTTCATGGATAAGATCAAATCTGCATCAATTTTATATGATTTAATCATAACCATCCACTTTGATCATGTCACAAATGTAGGATCTAAAACTTTAATTAAAACCTAGCTATTGAGTTCCCCTATAAATACACTAATACCTTAGCCCACCTCTTCAATCCTAATCCATCTCCTTACATTGAAAGGGTTTGGCTATGATAATGTAAATACATTTGAAATCAAAAGGCACCATAAAACTTCATAACAAATCCTTTTTGTCATATGGTTTTTTAAAATTTGATACTATGACTATCCATGAACCTATTCAAGGTTAAAGGAGGTTAGCACAAGAGCAATTTGAAACTAGGAAGGTACTTTGAAATATCTAGGGAAATATGCAAGCCAATTACCATAACAACGCTCTGTTAAAAATTCTGCAGGTCTGTTAAGTCTAAGGTTTATTTGGACCTATATAAAATATTATAAATTCATTAGAATATACCACAATAAACTAGACACCAGGTTTGCTTAAGTTGGACTAGTTGATTGAAAGCTATGAATTTTTGAAGTTTATGCTATTATGTAGAACTTCTATGAACTTTATCAATTTAGTGCATTTTTATATTTTTCAATCTCTTGCCAAGGTGAGGAACTTATTACTCATATATTATATTGTGAATTTTTGCATTATAACTAGTGTTTGATAAGGTGGCAATATGGTAGTTTGAGTAGAAAACTTGTTTTTGGAAAAGTGATAGAATATTAAACTATTTTGAACAATATTGTGTACACTATGTACTCACTGGTTGTTCAGAATACCATCTAATAGAAAGAACTAATTAAGATATTGAAAAAGTTAACTAGGACCTTGATGGAGCCTTATGGATTTTATACTATATTTTGGACAATGATGAACTGTGGTGGACTTTATGAATTCTCTAACAAAACATTACATCTCATAAATCTTGAGATCTGTGGTAAGATCATGCTGTCTAAATGGTAATAAAAAAGTGAAGTTTTATATTTTTTTGCACTTCAGCCTGAGATAATGAGATTCCTGGTATGGTTAGGATATATTTGTTAAAATTCAATCTCAAATCTTAGGTAAAGACAAGAATGTATCTTTACTTGGAACATCTTGAACCAAAGATTATGATGGTATATATGTGGAAAGCTTATGTACCAATTTGGACTTAGAAAAGTGGAAACTAAAAATACCAAACTTTTAAGACACTAAGGGATTTCTAACTACCAAAAGTACATCTATGTTCAGATGAAGAATTCATAAAAGAAATATTGATAGTTATCTCTTAAAAAAATCCAAACTTAACCACGTGATGGATTAAATGACATATTGAGAAGGAGATTGTATTGCCCAACTCTTGGGTACCCACTAGGTGATGCCTCTGCCAAAGTTGGTGTTGCACCTGCCGATTAAGATCATACACTGGGGTTGATTAGACTTGATTGCTTGGATATGACAGTTCCAATGCTTGAAGGTTGAGGACATTATCTACTTCTGGTTGTTGCTTGAAATGGAATTATGCATCAATGTTATTACACTTGATGTTTACATACTTACACTATCCATTATGCATGACACAAATTTCTATGTTGACCATGTGTTTCTCTAATATTTCAAATATCTTATTTGCCCTTTCATGTAATTGAGAATCATAGTCTAATCATCTATTGTTCATGATTTTAAATGTTGATTTTCTACCTCAATCTTGAAATCCATGCTAATTGGGATTTATTCCCCAATCCGATAAATACTTGTAAGTGATCATATCATTATCATGAGTTGTGATATGGCATTTCGTGCCAATTCTATTGCCTTTGTACCACTAGATGGTTTAGCCCCCCACAGGACATCCATTCTTGGAAGAGCCTCCAAACTAATTGATGAAAATGAATAAAGGCTAATAAGGGAAACATGGGTTTTCTTATATTGTTATATATTCGAGGCCTACTTTTTATTAATCGCAGGTTTAGGCCTGGCAACCATCCCTTATCTTTTGTTGTTTGGATGAATGTATAAGTATGTATTCTAAACTTATGACTTGAATAAATATGTTTGCCACTTAAAGTACATAGATATTGTGCAAATTAAACTAGTATGTCTAGAACTTAATTAATTAAATTTTTGCATAAATTTAAGTATATAGGTTAGAATAAGAACTTCAATTAGAAGTGTGATTAAATTGCAATTAATATGAATTAAATAGTAAAAGGGGTTACAACCTCTTTCCTCATTAAACGTCATTATCCTTAGTGAAGCTCACTCCATTTCTTGCTTTTGCTTGGAATGGTGCATCCAATAAGAACTAGAGAGAATAGAGTGTTTATGGATAAATGGTTAGATATCTTTCTATAGGCATATATCCTCTTCATCAAGTGACTTGATCCTTTCTTGAAGCTTCCATCTTTCTTAACCTACAATTTTTTGTCTTATAAATGCTTGGAGCTATCTCTCTAACTTTAATTTCTCCTTCTTTTTCACATAACAAAAGAAGCTCAAGGAATTTATATGAAATGTCTCCCTCTTGTATTTGTTCAAAATGAGGTAGTGGTTAGATAAACTGGGAAGAGAAGGTGGAGGCCTTTTCTTGTGAGGCATTGTTGTTGAACAAATAATTTAAACTTTCTATGTCCATGGCTTTAAGGTTCACAAGATGTTAAGTCCATTGTTCATCCAAATTCTAGGATTGCATTTAATTAAAATATCTATAATTATTTGATCAATGTATCTAGAGATATTTGGTTCATGTGAATGGTTGAAAAATCCTCAAGAAGCTTAGAGTAGAAGGAAGCCTAGTGTAAACCGTTTATGAGTATTTAGGAGTATTTCTTATGCATATGTTCCTAATTAACAAAGATTGCTGCTTGATGGCAGAAGAGTGAAGCACATTGTCATTGGCTATGACTCAAGTTCAAGTACAACACAAGCAATGATAAGGATATTTTAAGTTAAGGTGTTAAGTTCGAAGAAGAAGCAAGTTAGAATTGGGAAGTACAAAATGAAACTTCCTATGACTTCTTTCCTTATTTTGAAGGAAAAGATACTATGGCATTAAAATAAAGTGACTCATTTACCTTCACCTACTCCTAGAGCAATATCATCCTTAAAAAAAGTTTAAGAGAAAGAGCTTGAAAAATGAGAAGCATTTATGAGTTGTATGGCAATACTGAAGCTATCAATGGTTTATTTTTCCTCTTTGTAAATAATCGACTATTGGACTTTGTTGAAGCTATTAAAGATAAAAGATGGACACAAGCCATGGATGCAAAAAGATCAAATCCATTGAGATGAACAACACTTTGGGAGTTATCTACGCTTCCCAAGGTCATAATGTTATTGGGGTTAGATGGGTCATCAAGAAGAAAAAGAATACAAAAGGAGATGTGGAGAGATACTAAGCAGGCTTGTAGCTAAATGCTAGAGACAAAAACATGGGATTGATAATGATGAAATATTTGCTCTCGTTACTTGCATGGACACAAATTGTTTAATCATTTCATTGGCACCTTAAATGAAGTGGAAATTTTGTTAACTTAAAATGAAGTCAACCTTTTTCAATGTCTAGCAAGAAGGAAAAGTCTATATTGAACATGTTAGATTTTTTTTAGTGAATATTCATGTAGATTTAATGTGGTCTTCGTGACCACATGAAAAGACATAGTCTACATGAAGGTCATACGATTTAAAGAGTCATAAGATGTTTATTATCATCAATACTAAGGGATAGTTTCTTGGCCAAAGTCATGTATGTATTCTAATTATAAGATGCACATTAACCAAAGTTACTGCACCTCATGAGATTCATGGTGGTTTTAAACATGGATGGACATCACGGTTATGTACACAAATAGTCTTTGACGTAATGATTTGAAATAATGAGATTCATAAATGTTAGAGGAAAGTGAAGAGCCATGACTTTTTGATGGGTTGAGTCCTAAAAGCTATATATATGGACTCTTGGTCCCACTTTTCACTCTCCAGCAAAGTTTGTATGACTCCCATCTTCAAGCAAACATAATAGTTTGAGCGAAAAGATAGAAAAATAATGTTCTATCTTCTTACCTTATTCTTGTTGTAAAGGTCAATTTTAAGGTTAATTCTATGAATCAGGGTATTCATTTATTTTATTTCATGAAGAAGGTATTTTGATTTATTTTTGTAAAAAATTTTTGTTCAAATGTTATTGTTAGTATATGAATTTTAATTATAGTCAAAGATCCAATGTTCAAAAATATTCTTATACAACAACCTATGGGTACAAAATCAAAAGGCACAAAAATAAAGTTCTAAGACTCAAAAAGGCACTATATGATTGAAGTGTGCACCTCGTATGTGGAATAGTTGCAATGACAAGTGTTTCAATGATAATTGTTTTTTCTGTTACCCTAATGAATATGCTATTTATATTAGGATGCAAGATAGTGGAGACATTTTGCCTATTTGTCTTTATGTGGATGATCTCATTTTTACTAAAAATAATCCAAATTTGTTTGAAAACTTTAAGAAAAACATGTCAGGTGAATTTGATATGATGAATATAGAACTCATGTCCTATTACTAGGGTTGGGAACTACAAGAAAATGGAGGATGAAATCTTTATTTCACAAGATATACAAGATAGGTGTTAAAATAATTCAAAATATTTGATGTTAACCCGTAAATACACCCATGGAATGTAGAGAGATTCTAGTTTGATGATGGAGAAAAGGACCAACCAACTCTTTTGGAAAATCTCATTGGAAGCTTGAGATATTTGACAAGTACAAGGCTTGATATTTTATTTGTAATTGGAATAGTAAGTTGCTACATGGAAACTTCTAGCTCTAATCACGCGAAGGTTTCTAAGAGAATTTTTGATACCTAAAGGAAACAATTAATTATGGTCGATTTTACTCTTTTTCAAATGACTTTAAGGTATTGGGATATTGCAATGGCGATTTTTCTTAGGAGATTGTGCTATTTTGCGTTACTCTAAAAAGCACACCCTCATCTTACAAATCTAAATATGTGGCAGCAATATTTATTTGCATGTTATTTGCCACAAGAGAAAGCAACCACAATATGCATTGGCAATTACTACGCATAAGCACATGCTAAAATCCCCTTGTTTCATGATCATAGCAAGCATATAGACACGATATATCATTTTATAAGAGACTATGCTGTCAAGAATGAAGTGGATCTAAAATTTGTAAAGACTTAAGATCAAGTTGAGGATATTTTCACAAAACCTCTCATGTTGGAAGATTTTCAATGAATGTGAAGTCTGCTGTAACAAAGGAAGTTTGAAATAAAGGGGGAATGTTGGAAAAATTTTTTTAACTTTTTAGGTACATGGCTTAGAGATTCACAAGTTATCAAGTTCATTGTTCACTAAAATTCTTAGAATGTATTTAATTAGTGTAAATTATATGATTAATGTGTCTAGAAATGCGTGGTATGTATTGCATGCGTTGCATAATATTTTGTATATTGTATTAAAAAGGGTTCATGTCCTAGCTTGGATGTCTATGAATACCCATGTAGGTGTAACCAGGTAAAGTCACAAGTGATTCAAGCAATGAAAACACAAATTCCTTTGAAGTTCTTCTCTCACATACATCCTTCATCATCCTCCACTAACAGCGTCCGTCTTGTTTGCAGCAAATCTTTCTCTCTCTCTCTCTCTCTCACACACACACACACACACTGACACAATTTGTTTGAGGTGATGTATTTGTAAGATTGAAATAATGCTTCGTCAAACATGTGAAGGAGGCTCCATTTTCTCATGGGATTTTCTACTTTTTGCAGTTCAAGATATAGTGAGGTTCTTTTCACACAAATGAGTCTCTGCATATATATAGAGGAATAAAAGGGGGATAAAAGAAACTTTTTCTTCACTAGTAAAAAATTATAAAATACAAATCTTTTTTGAAAATGTGGGCCCATGGCCATTCAAGAGTGAGAAAGTCCTTCGACCTAGTTTTACAATACATTTTTTGCCCAAAGAAATTGTTGAAGTAAGTCATGTGGGCTACAATTGTAAATGATTGACATAATACAAAATTTTTCAAAGCCTTTGATCTAACAGATCACTTTAAAATATTTCTAAGACAGTTTAGCATTCACTGTTACAAATTACTAGAAATTTTACTTAATGTTCGCCTAAACCACTACTAACCAAAATTATTGTGTTCTTACACTGCTCTAGCTAGATGTTACATCTAGATATTCATTTTTTGTCTTAAATTGACATATCCAGTGGTTTAATTAATTTCATAAGCTTAAGGTACGTAGGCCATTGTTATTAATGGTTCAAAATATCCTATATGCTATGGTGAAAGAATATATATGATTAATAAAATGAAATATGAATTAACTTGCAATTTTTTGCTGTTTAAGCATGAGGCAAGTAATTGAAAGGCGAACCTGGTACTCAGAGGTGAACCTTGGCAAATCACTCCAGCCATCTGTTGAGACGCAGGTATTGTTCATGTTCCTTTTCCTGTTATAAGACTTCTCCTCTCAATTTTATCCATTTGTTAGGGTTAGCTACTATGTTGCACAGCCATGGCCATCCAAGTATGAGTACTGTAAATAAGAGTAAAATATTATTTTGGTCTCCACTTATCAGTTTATTCTAAATTTGGTCCCTTACTGGTTTTCATTTTCCATTTGATCCATCACCAATTTTCATTCTCAATATAACATTACATTTAAATGTTGATAGACATATAACATTGAATTGATCGAAATTAGAAGAACCCAATTGAAATTTTTACATATTAAATACATCTATAGTGCATTGAAGCCTATGATATCACTGAATAAAATAAATTAAGAAAAAAAACTGAGTAATGTATGAAGTTGGACTTGTGTATGCTATTTTCTTTTTGTTTAGTTACTAAGGATTTATTTTCAGAGCTCAAAAATCTGTAGCTAAAACTTTGTCTAGAGATGGAAAATAAGCATACTCGCACTGTCCCTAGTATACATTGAAAACAGAAGTTAGAAAATAAATAAATAATAACAGTAACATTCATACTTTTAGAGTAAATAAACAAGTTAGTCCTTTTTGGCCAAAAGAAGTTAGTTACTGCATTTGTAGACCTATTTACTTTAGTCCCTGAATTTTTTGGAGTTTATGAGTTGGTCTATAAACTATTCAACTCGTTGCAGGTTATATTTTTGGTCTAGTGCCCAGGGATAGTATCCAAATTTTGCTTTTGTTAATTAATTTAGTTGGCAAGTTAAAGTTTAAATAGTCCCTTGAGGTCTGAATAAGCTAAACTTTAATAGTTTTGCAAAGCATATATGGAATCCTAGAATCCTTTTCCCAAACCTAAAGAAACTCAAAATCAAACGAATGTTAGATACATTTACTATTTTGTTGCCTTAATATGAACTTATGAGTTATCATATGAGCAATACCCAAGCAAATTTTATTTTCTCATAAACTGTATGCAAACCTTGGAATGTAGCCATGAAGCATTTGACAAAAGAGTTAACTAGCAACAAGTGAGATATTTTTTAGGATGAACTCATGTGTACTATAAATAAATTTAAGGACTAAAGATAAATGGATCCACAAAGAGAAAAATGTAATTTTGGTCCTTCTCTTTTGGCATAATGATCAGTTTGGTCTTCCAACTATGAAAAGTATCAAAATAGTCCTCTAAAGATGAAGCCTTTTAGAAAATAATGATCCTCCAATGATCAAAATAGTCTTTTGGAAGGACCAAATTGGCTAACTCTTTCATTTTTAGAGGACTAGTTTGATAATTTACATCTTTGATGCACTAAACTGATCTTGAGGCCAACCGAAAGTGCATTTTTCTTGATCTATAAATACAAAAACTGAATTGTTTGTTTACTTTACTTTTTTTACTCATTTTGGTGTACCCAAACTGCAGTATCAGTCCTCAAGTTTCCGGTGCACTTGCGATTATGTATTGCCAAAAAGTATACTGAATGTCCATAATTATACCTTTTAAGCAATATATATATTAGAATTTGGAATCTGAATATGAAATCTTATATAAACTCAAAATTCTATTACTTGGTAGGAAATTACTTTCTTTTTTTTTTTTTTTTTGGTCACTTACATGGTAGGACATTACTTAAAGGCATAAAGAAGTAAAATGTTTCAGATAATAGAAATGCTAGGAGATTGTTTTGGTAATTGTACAGGTAGAAGGTGAATATTTTATGCTAGACAAGGAACTAAGAGAGAAGACTCATGAATTGAGGTATTATTATGGAGTTAGATGTCTTATAATAAGACAGGCTACAATGGGTTTATTTTTATTCAACTGTATAATTCTAAATCTAACAGGCAGCTCAATGGAGAAGAACTACAAGGATTGACCATAAAAGAACTACAGAAGCTAGAAGATCTACTTCAAACATGCTTGCGTCGTGTTTCAAAAGCAAAGGTTTATCTTTTCCCTTTGGATTAGCCTTGTCAAAACATTGCTTATATGAACACTCTAAATAGATGGAAATTATGTCTTTCAGGTTGAAAGAATCCAGCAGGAGATCAGTATTCTTGAGAAAAAGGTTAGAGTGAATATTCATTTATTAAAAGCATCTTATATATTCTTGGTTTTAATGAGAACAAAATGATCATATTTGAGGTCAATTAATCCATGCGGTGTTTAGTATACAGAAATTTTAAGATTTCAAGCATTTACAAACTTATTTATAAGATATTTTAAGACTAAAAAATTTTAAAAAAATTATGCAGTTTGTATTTATTGTATATCAGTATATATGACCTAAATATGAGAAGAATAGGTAGCTGGTCATATAAGTCACACTCAAATCTTTTGTAAGCTTCTAAGTATATGAAATATTGGGATGTCTAATGGTCAACTAAAGATAAAGTGAAACAAAATCCTACTTATACAAAATCATTCCTAATAATTTCAAAAGGGCGTTTATGAGATGTTACATCATTTTACCAAGCATGTTTATGACATATTCATTCTAATTTGAAAGTTAGAGTGCAGTTGATCTAAAACTAAAGAATATTTGTGGAATTTCATTCGTTGGAGTATAATTTTGAAAAATCTAGGTCCATGCCTTTTTTAAATTTCTAAAGTCTTGTCTTTTAGAAGTTTGACGCTTGTATGGGGTATTAAATGTGGTTCGTGTGACTAGTAATCTAGTGTGCCTATAAATTCACGTGTATTAAGTAATTTGATGCAAGCCAAGCAATGAAAAAAAAATGAATTCAACTTAGGTTTCTCCTTTATAGAAACAGTTCTTCCTCCTCCTCCTAACAATTTGGTATCAGAGTTTGGTACTATAGTGTGAGAGATGGCAAATAATAGATTTTATTTATTTCAATTTCCTCATCTTTCAAAGGAGATGAGTGCCTTCGAATGAAGGCTTTGCTTTGCTCATAAGATGTCTGAGAGATTGTAGAAAATAGTTATGTCTAACTGCAGAACAAGGCAACATTGTCCCAAAATTAGAAACGTGACTTGACAAATTAGGGCAAGCAAAGAGGATCAACAAACCCTTATCCTCATCTGTCAAGGTTTGGATGACTCAATGTTTTTGAAAGTGCCTAACGCCATTATCACATAGAAGCTTAGGAGATTTTGCAAAGTTCTTTCCAAGGAGTCAACAAAGTGAAGAGGGTGTGTCTCCAACTTTTAAGAGTCAATTTTGAACCTTTCGGATGAAGAAATCTTAGTCAAATCCATATTATTGTTCAGGGGTGTTGGCTATTGTGAATAAATTACATGGCTATGGAAAACAATTTTAAAATGTTTGTACAATTGAGTAGATTTTTCCTTCGGTAATTCCAAAATTTGATTATATGGCTTGTGTCATTGACCCAAAAGATTTAGACTCTATGACAATTGAACAAGTGATAAGTGAGTTACAAGCCAAAGAATACTACATCAAAATGAGACAAAATGAGTCTTCAAAACAAGGTCTCAAACCCAATGTTCTTGGACTCATGATGAAGGAGCAAGGAGCACAAGAGGATGAAAACAAGGATGAGGATGACAAGGTCAAAGCCAAGGAGGAAAAGAAAGAGGTGATCATGGTACCTGCAACAATGATTGTGAAAAACAATCAATAAGAGGTCTTGTGCTGCAAAAGTGTACACGCATATATATGTTGTGCACAAATAATATAATGATAAGTGAAATATTCTTCCTACGAATATTTGCTAAGCATTAATATCCAGATCCTAATCTAAAGAAGCCATTGACAAATCACAATTGAAAGAACTAGACGAAGACATAAAAATAACAAGTGAGATAAAAGTATAAACTAATTAGGTAAGTGGTTTAGGATTATAATTTCCCCTAATATTTCATAGAACTTTAGTGGCGATGTTTCATTAGGTGATTCTTTCAAAGTCCAAGTTCAAGGGATAGGTACTATACTAATTTCTTGAAAAGATGGTAGCCAAAGAGTTATTAATTGTTTCAAGCAATAGGTTCTATCCTGATTTCGTGAGAAGGTGATAGCCATAGACTTATTAGTAATATTTGTTATGTTCCTAAACTAAAAAGCAACATTTTAAGTTTAGGGTAACTCCTTGAAACGCGGTGTGAAATTCAAATGAAACAATGTTATTTTTGGCTAAGGGATCACAGTGCTAATGTGATTGCTAGTCTCCATGTCAAGGAACAGGACCTTTAAAGTTACAGCAACATGTTAGAAGCCTAGCATGAAGGATGAACCATGGTTTTGACATATAAGCAACTGCCATTTGAACTTTGGAGAACTCAAAGCTTTAGGAGAAAAGATGGTAACATGGATCTCAGTCATCCCAATTGTATGAAGTGAGTTTCCTAGGCAAACATGCAAGGACTAGTTTTCCAAAAGAAGAAATATCAAGAGCATCTGAGCCCCTTTAATTAGTTCATATTAATGTGAGTGGGCTGATCTATCCATCATCATTTGGTAAATATAAATACTCTTACTCTCCATTGATGATTATAGTATGAAGGCTTTGGTTTATTTCTTGTAGCCAAAATCTAAAGCATTCAATGCATTTAAAAATTTCAAAGCACTTGTAGAAAAGGAGAGTGGCTATATGATTAAATCTTTGAGGTCTGATAGAAAAGGCAAATTCACTTCCAAAGAATTTAATGAGTTTTGTCAATCATATGGAATTCATCATCCTTTAACAATGTCAAGATCACCAAAAAAAAAAAGGCATAGCATAGAGGGAAATTAGAAGGATTCTTAACTCCTCAAGGAAGATGGAGTGGAAAGAAGCCAAGTTTCATTCATTTATGAGTACATGATAGCATTGCTTATGCACATGTGCCTAATAAAAAACGATTGAAACTTGATAATCAAACTGTGACTCTAATTCCAAATGTGACAAGTTGTACAATCCAAGCAATGAAATGATTGTTATAAGCCATGATGTGAAGAAGCAAGTTGCAATTACGAAGTACCAAAAGATCAATAATGATTTCCTTCCTTATTTTAAAGATGAACAAGAGGCCATGGCCCGATGAAAGATGTGATTCCTCCATCTTCACCCACTCCTATTCATGAAGCATCACCATCGTCCAATGAAAGTTAAGGTGAAATACTTCAAAAAGTGAGTAGAGTATAAAATTCGCATAAGAATGATGAAGCCATGAATGCTTTGATTTGCCTCGTCGTAGATAGTGAGCCTTTGAAATTTTAAAGTTGTGAAGAATGAAATATGGAGACAAGCCATGGATGAAGAGATCAGATCTATTAAAAACATTTGGAAATCATGTACACTTCCCTAGAGGCATGAAGCTATTGAACTCAAAGTGGTCTTCAAGGAAATGAAAAATTCTAGAGGAGAGATGGAGAGGTAAAAAGCATGGGTAGATGCTAAAAGGCAACAAGAAAAAGCGTGGGATTGGTTATTATAAATTTTTTGGATTCTTTGTTCAACAATCTATTTACTCAATTCCTTAGCCACCCAAAAAAGAAGTGTACATAAGTTTGTGATAAATCAGGATCAAGTTGCAGATATTTTTACAAAACCTCAAAAGTTTGAAGATTTATGAAGAATGTGAATGAGACTTTCAGTAAATAATAAATTTCAAATTAGAAAATTCTGGGTTCATGCCTCTTCAAATTTTTAGAGTCTTGTCCTTTTGAGTTTCTAGATCAATGTACCTAGAATGGTATCTTCATGTACCTGATCATTATGTTTCATGTATAAGTCTGATGCATGTATGGGGTATTAATTGGAGTTCAAGTAACTAATCATCTAGTATGCCTATCAATAACCATGTACTATGTAATTTGCTAGCCAAGTAAATGAAATAAAAGTAAGTTCAACTCAATTTCCTCTTGCATGCACTAAAATAGTTCTACATCCTTCTTCTAACATCGTTATGCTTACTTGAACTTTATAGTATTGTTGTTTGAAGTTCTATGTATGAATATTTCGTTCTCTATGTCTTATAAGAGATTCTTTATTAAATGTCTAAAGCAATTTTCTTCTTGAATGAAAGATATATACGAAACAATGTGAGTGTATTAAATTGTATGTCTTCGTGTACGTCTCTCATTTTTCTCATAATGTGCATGATTTTAATGCCAATGAAGGAAGCCCTACTCATGGAAGAAAACCAGAGACTAAATCAGGTTCTAAGATTGTTTCCATCCTCTTGTTTCTATGCCTTCTTCATAACTATACATCTCATTTGTTCAATTTCATGTCAATGCAGGAAGTCAAATCCATGGAAGAAAACCAGAGATTAAAACAGGTACTAGGTTTTCAGATTTGCCTCTTTCTCTTGTTACACTCTTCTCAATTGCTAGAAAGTATCAAACTGTGGAATGAAATTGTGTGTTAGGTTCAGAGGCTTGAGCATGACCAAGACCACTCATTGGACACCTCTCTCAGAATGAGGTATTTAAGTTCTGTAATCTCCTTTTGAGAGAGTGCTGTTTTATTCAGACATGATTGTGCGCCTGATTTCTAATTTTATTTCAGAGTAAATTATTATTTGTCCCTTCAAAATACTTTCTATTTTATCATTTTAGGCCTTGAAAGATAATTATAATAATCAAATTAGTCCAAACTTTTTAAGAGACACATCACTTTGGTTTTGCGTTGAGATCAGTTAATCTTATAGATTCCCATGTGAACCAATTTCACCGGTGTGAAACGTTAGTGGCTGATGTGAATAATTCAAAAATATATATGGATGGAATAAAACTGTATTTTGATTATTCACTTTTCAGTTCATTCTTGAATTAGTTTCTCATTGATTTATAATATTAATTTAGTCCATCACTTGAGTCTAGTCTTAGTTTGGTCCCTCACTAATGTTAAAGTTAATACATTTAGTCATTCATTCTTAACTAAATTTGAACTTAATATGCTAATATATTCATAGTAGCGAGGGACTAAATTGAGACTAATTCATAAGTGAAAGACCAAATTGAAAAAAAAAATTAGTAAGGGACCAAGTTGAGACTAGACTCATAAATGAGACCAAATTGAGAGTAAAAGTCAGTGAGGAACAAAATGATGTTGTAATCGGATGTTTTTGAACAGAACATTATGGTATTTTGAGCATAATAGGATTAACTTAATGGTAGGGCTCTTCATGCTCATTCAAATAGTCTCAGGTTCGAATCCTAGTATGGACAAATACTATGAATTTTGACGTAATTGTGAATTAAAACAAATAATGTTATTTTAGGTTTTTTATTTTGATAATGGAAACAGCTGCAACAATCAGGATTGTTGCCAAAAGATGACCGTTATCTTGTGAGCATGCATTTGGATGGTTACTAACCACTAAATATTCACATCAGTCAGAGCAGAATTAAATTGATACGCTTTTCCAAAAGGTTTCGACTGATTTATGTTAATTATCTTTTGAAAACTAAACTAACGGATTATGTATCTTTCAAAGACCGTACTGTAGTTTGCTTTAGAATTTGTCAAGTATAACTTATATACCCTCTAAACTTGACGAAAGTTAGTCACATGATCTATTAGAGATGCAAGAGTTTAAAAGAAAAAAAATATTGGGCATAACACCAAAACAAGCTGTTTGGATACACAGAATCCTTTCTCTCATATTCTTAAATAATTATATATATATATATATATATGTGTGTGTGTGTGTCTTTGAAGTCCTGTTGTTAATTTGGCATAAGATTTCATATTTAATGAAATTCTTGTGAATATTCAATGATATGGCAGCATGGGATGCACAATGTGAGGGGGGAAATGAATTCTTGAGCATATATCTCCTATATTTCCAACCTTGATATGATATTGGCATACCTATCAAGCATAGATATCTGATTGTATCTAAAAATCTAAGAAAGATGCGTTTAATTGATTATATATGAACACTAAATTACAGTTATTTTTCATTGAATTGCAGGTTATTCTTTCCTGAATCAAATTAAAGTTCCAGAAAGATGAAGGGCAGTGCTAGATTATGTATAAAAATAGAAAAGTGTCCAGCTTTGTATCAACTTAAGTATCCTGTTCTGCTATTGCAGGGACAAACCAGTTTGTTTTTCTTAATTATCCTGTTTGGTAGTATTCATCGAGAAAATAAATAAAATGCAATTGTTCATCTCAAATGGCCATGTACTATAGAAAAAAGTACAAAATTGATAATTCACTTTTGTACTTTTATGACAAATTAGTCATTTACAAATTAATCGTAATAAATTAATTCTTTATATATTTAAATTTGTATACTATTAGTCCTTCACAAGTTTAAATTTATATAAAATCAATCTTTTGTTTGTATTAATGAAAAATTAATTTTATATAAAATAAAATTTTTGATAGATCAAATTGTTACAAAATTTAAAAGTGGAATACCAATATGGTACTTCTTTCATTTACTATGTAATTTTGCTTTTCTTGAGAATAATAGGTAATTTTTTTATTCCACAATATGTGTATATATATATATATATATATATATATCATGAATTAAAAACAACAAAATATAGAAATAAAATTCCCATTCCCTAATAATCAAACCTGACTTAATGGTTCACTTCGGGATCTTCAATGGTGACCAGTAAGAGAAAATAACTGAGCTTACATATGTATGTAACTGAACCATTAAGTCAAGTTTGGTTATTAGGGAATGGGAATAGAAATTTTATTTTTATATTTAGTTATTTTGAATTCATAATATTGTTATTGTTTAGGAAGTCAATTCATTTCTTTTTACTTTAATTTTAATTTATTTCCTTTTTTATTTATATTTTCATTCTCTCACAAAAGTTAAATTTAGTGAGTACTGTTTCTTTCTCATTGTCATTAATCAATAGTGGAATTGATATAGACCTTTTGGCAATTGATTTTTTAGTCACTAAATACAACTAATTAAACATAATGTACAAAGCTAGGTATGTTCATCTTTTGTCTTGTAGACTAATATGGTAATGAATATTTTTCCTTCGATCGCCAACTTTTAAGAGCTAAAACGATTTCAAGGAGCAAATAAATAGCTAATTCTGTCTGTTTTTTAAAGTTTTTTTTTAATTACTTTGTTGTTAATTGACGCCCAAAAAAGTAGATGTTATAAGTTGTCTTGGAATCAACATTATCCTCATATATCTCTAGTAGTATAACTAATTAGCCGAAAATGAAACAATTAAGAAAGGATTAATAAAAGACTTTCTAGTATTAATTATTGCTATGCAAAGGAATCGATATCTATTATATATATATATATATATATATATATATATATATTAGATTTCTTTTACACAAGACTTTAACTCTTGATGTAATCATTATTCATTTTTTTTATATATGTACTGGGAATTTTTTAAAGTATAAAAATTCTTTGAAGTGAACAATACAAATTATAAGTTAATTGTGTATTAAATTAAGAAGTCTTTGAAATTTGAAAATTCTTTAAAATGAATGAAAAAAATAAATAATTAATTAATTTTTAATCATATTTTAAATAAGGAATTCTTTGAAATTTAGAATTTTTTGGAGTTAACAATAAATTACTTAACTGATGGATTAATTAAGTGCTTCTAAAATTTTATAATAAGGGATAATATATATAATATAACTAAATGTGTTTCAAATTAAAACTAGAAAAAATGATATAATGTTGACAAATTTATTCAATAATTTAAATCGTTCATTGTCATATATCATTCAGAGTTAAAAGTAGAATTAAATATTATCAATTCATGATATTTCTGAATTGTTTAGAAGAATAATAGTAGCAGCTACTTCATATGACAAAGAAAATCCATTTTAGTAGTGTCATCCTAATGAGCTTATCGTCGTCACTTCTTTGTCACTAATTTCGTAGAATTAATTTTATGTATTTTCTTTAATATATTATGTTTTTTTTCTTATATCGCAACATACTACTAAATTCAAATTTCTACCAACACCCTCAAACACTATTAATTTAAAAATGTATAGACATATGAAAAAGTAGAGTTGCACAGTCAAATAAGCCAATTTTCAATTTATTACAAACTATTTTTTGTTATAGGCTAACAAATAGAACCTTTATGTTTTCTTTTTTTATTATAATAGTTTTTTTTTTTTTGAAAAATTGTTTCGTGACCTGTAAGTCTATTACCAATTGGAAAATTTTACATTAAAAATATTTAAAATTTCACGTACGATTTATGATGTATTTCTATTTGTTAGTAAAATTACAATAAACAAGTAAAAGAACCATATTTTAATTTTCTGTCAATGGGCTTAAACAATGCATATTTGTTGTACATTTTTGTAAGACAATATAATATTATGCTTTCTTCATACCTAAATAAATATGAAATTCATATGCTACCTTCGGTACGTAAAAATGATATGTATGATAATAGAAAGGAATAGGAGTGAGATTAAATGATAAGGAATCCTATGATACATAATTATATTAATTAATTGGGTAGAGAAAAGAACAATATTTGTTTATCACAATGTTGGGTAATTACCAATATAACCTTAGTTAAACTATATATAACATATGAACATGTCCAGGTTTGCTTAAAAGTTAACAGAAAATTGATAAAATTTTAATAGTAGTAGCTATATTACATTTTTTTATAAATAATAAAAATTTAATTATAAACTTTGAAAACTAAATTAAAAAATGTGAGAAACTCTATATAAGGACTGAGCATATAATTTTCCTAATATCGATTTTAGGATAAATTATTAGAGAGTAAAATAAATTTATCTTATATATTTTCTCTTATATTTTTCTGATACATATAATATTTCATCAGTAGCTAACCCCCTAATGCTTATTATATAAATTAAATTACTATTAACAAAGAAAGATCAGGTAGTGATGCCTAGAAGAAGAAAGACATCACAAAATCTCCTATGAATTGTAAACCATAATATTTTTTTAATTTAAAAAAAAAAGAATATCATTTTCTTTTTCAGTGGATGATATGAAGTAACTTACTTTTTGGTACACATGTAAGAAGTAATTAAGAGTAATATCAACCTATCATTAAATCAAAGAAATGTTCCATTAGCCTTAATGGACAAACAGTAATCCCTCGTTAACCCAACTCGCGTGTACCACACTCTCTCCTTGACGCGAGAACAAAAACAGATGGAGAGCGTGTAGCACACGCTACATACCTTAACGTGAACCCAGTCACCTAGTTTAGCGTTAGTCTCGTTACTTCCCGCGAAAGACCTGCTCTAATTCTCAAACAAACAAAATCCTAATTCTGAATCTCCCTTATGTCTAATCCCACTCACTTTCAGACCTCTCTGTCTGAAAAAAATACTTTTTCATTTTCTTTTTCTCTCGTCATTTGGATTCCTCTATTCATCTGAAGCTGATTCGCCATGGATGAAGAGTATGACGTGATCGTCCTCGGTACAGGTCTCAAGGAATGCATCCTCAGTGGCCTTCTCTCAGTTGATGGCCTCAAAGTCAGTGATTCTTTTATTCTTTCACTTTGTTTTCTTCATTTGGCAGATTGCTTGTTTGATTTTTGTTCTTTTTGAGTTTTCATGGATTAAGCGTTCAACTGGTGGAAGAGGTAACAATAGAGGAAAAGGGAATGAAAATGGAGATGGGTAGGAAGTTTGGATATTCCTCTATTAATTTTGGTGAGATAAACATGTATATGTGGGATCATTGGTTAATTATTGATAACTTGGTCTGCGTATCAAGTACGATGTGATGCTTGGTAAGATACTCGGGCATGATTCTTATCTAAGACCCAAGGCAATATGGATAACTCATCTTTGAAAACCGGCTTGCAAGGGAAAAAACTCACACCTCTTAAAGACTCCACTAAACATCTCATACTACTCATTTCATATTACTAGGTCCCTATCACTTATCTAAGTAGATCCCACATGATTTGCGTGTAAAATATTGAGAAAGTTGACCGCATTAATTGCATAGAAAGATAGATATATTGTGTATGAGATCCACTTGAATGGAGAACTTTACTTGAGTAATGGATTGCATAATGTACATGAATTCCATAGAGTGTGTTTATCTTTCTTTGAAATTGATCATGTCAATTTTTGAAGAAATTAAGTGGATCCAAATAAGGTGCGTGGCATAGATAGTGAGCTAGTTGCATTGCATTTTGACTTCTTATTCATCTCAAATTACACATGACGTGGCAATTTCATTTTTTTTTTATATTATAAAACAAGCATAAAATAATTTTCAATCGTCATTTTCTATCCTTCCTAATTTCATCCCTACAGGCCACACCCTTGAGCTTATCTTTGTAAAAAGAGTAATTGATGAAGACTTTTAAGTGAAGTGAAGAGAGAAGCTTGTATGGCTTCTTAATTTGATCATTTCAGCTTTATAGATGAATATGAATTATGCTGGCCGTGAACCTGTTTTGTACTTAAAAAAATCTATTGCAAATTTTTAATTTATGCTCTTCCATTCCACCTATCTTAGATTGGTGGAACTCTGAAATGTTGCTTTAGATTTTCAACTGTAGTTGTTCTTTACAATTTTTCTAATAATTGCATCTCCAAAGAATTTTGCAATGGGGTAATTAGGAATAATTAGCTTCTTCTTTGTTAGCAATTGATTTGTTTTTCGTCTACATCAAATAAATTTATTTTAAAAAATGAGGCAAATTGAAAATTCAATTGTGCAACCGCAGAGCATTTTTACAACAAATTCAATTAAATGCTTGTATAGGGCGAGAATTGTTCATTTGATTATCTCTACTTATGTAATAGTGTTCACTTAGGCCAACTGTTTATTTGTTAAAACATCTTAATGACAAAAATCAAAACAATGCAGGAATTACATGCCTTGTGTGATGTCATTTGATTCAAGTTTAAAAATCATGATTTAGTATATATAACTAAGTGGAAAAACACAAAAACATATACCTGCACCCTTTTTCCCCATCTTGATTGATTTTTTTTCATAATTTAATGCAGCATATGGGAATCCATACATAGTTTCCAAATGTAGATTTTAAACCATAAAAATTATTTAGAGAGAACTTCAACTCGTGATGGTTAGAAATTAACTACTATCCATGATTTTCTATAATAAGTTACTAAAAAATTTTGAAAAATTTCATTACCTTTTTCCCTTTCTTTTTTCACCTTTTTCTTGCTGTCACAATTTTCTTTTTGTTGGACAAATAAAGTTATACCTTTTGAAGAGCAAGTAGTTTTGCCCTTACCCTTTGATGAATATGTATTTTATCCATTTTGTTTCTGACTACCATATTGCTAAAATCATTATTAAGAAGGATGGTAATGATATATCTGAAAATATTACGTGACATGGATGTTGCAAACATATGTCAAATTGCTATCAAGGCATCATTTCCTGAATATACGCTTGGAATTAGTCTTGGTGCTTCTTAAGACTTTATGTTCATAAACAGCCTTGTTCCTTTAACTTCTATCCACTTGAATTAGGTGTTGCATATGGACAGAAATGACTACTATGGAGGAGAGTCTACATCTCTTAATCTTACACAGGTTACTCTCTTATGATGCTGATTTACTTAGAAGCATAGGACTTATCTAAATGTTTAACACATTTTTCCCGTTTGTTTTTCTCTTCCCATCATAAAACTCATTTTTCGTTATGTAGCTATGGAAGCGGTTTCGGGGAGATGACCAGCCGCCAGAGCATTTGGGCTCGAGTAGGGAATTTAATGTTGATATGATACCTAAGGTAACTAGACTTCTATTGCATGACTTGCATATTCGAAAGAAAAAAACACTAGCCTTCTTACTGCATCTATTACAATTTACATTAATTCCTTTATTTTGCTGTTGAGGCAATTATCATGTTGTATCTCTAAGATGTGCTTACATTAGTTTCTTGTTTATGACTATTAATTTTGTTATATCAATTCCTCACATTTGTTAGGTATACCTCTAAATTTTAGTTGCATAACAAATCTGTTCTCATATGATATTCTCTCTTTGTTTAAGCTCCTAAGTATTGGCATGTATAAACCAAGTTCTTTAGCTTCTTACTGCAAAATCATATGAATTTTCTGTTAAAGAATCTGGCATTTTTGTGAGGAAAAATGCAATTCGCTTTAAACTCTCTTCCATGGCTTTGAATATTTTTTTTATTTTCCTTGGATTCTTTGTCTTGAGGACTGTTTATTCTGATATAAGATGAGACTCTCATTTTGCTATCTCCTTTTTGTAGTTCATGATGGCTAATGGACAGTTGGTTCGTGTACTAATCCACACCGATGTTACAAAGTATTTGAATTTTAAAGCGGTAGATGGCAGTTTTGTGTATAATAAGGGAAAGGTCTGCACAATATTTATTATATAACTCATTTTCTATTCTAATTTTTCACTATTTGTACTTTAATATTGGAAACTTTACATTTCAAAGTGTCTATTGCATTTCAGAGTAAAAATTTTATGACTCACTTTACCTTTTAGATCTACAAAGTTCCAGCAACAGATGTTGAAGCACTGAAATCACCATTGATGGGACTGTTTGAGAAGCGCCGTGCTCGCAAGTTCTTCATTTATGTCCAAGACTATGAAGTGAGCGATCCAAAATCTCATGAAGGGCTAGATTTGAACCAAGTTACGGCAAGGCAGCTGATTTCGTATGTATCCACTTCCATTTCTTTTCCTTCAAGTTCTAAATACCCAAGTTACACTACTGTTTTTCTTTCCTTGTTTTGCCTTTATTTTTACATGGCTTCATATAATATGAAGCTTTTTCTGCCCTAACATGAGGATAGGATTATGAACATCAAATTAAATGAATGAAATAGTTTTGTCATTAAAAGATTTTTTGAACATGATGAAGTTTTATCATCTGCAATATTTGGAGATGTTTAATTTCTTCATGAACTGAACCTTTTTCTCAATTTATCCTGCCATCAATACAGTGGATGCTTAACTTTAGAGTAGTTGGCCATTGTACTGGCCCTGCTTTGATGTTGGTCTTATACAATAATTAAATTAGCAGTTATTTTAACTCAGTTTAATACTTTGATTCAAGCAGCGTTTATAATTTCTGATGGTTCCCTAAAATGCAGGAAATATGGATTGGAAGATGATACAATTGATTTTATTGGTCATGCCTTGGCACTTTATAGTGATGATAGTTACTTGGATCAGCCAGCCAAGGACTTCGTTGAAAGAATAAAGGTACAAACTATACAAACTATCTTCCTATGGTCTTGTTTAGTGATATGATGCAGAAGAAATTCCTCAATTAAATTCATTATCGTGTGCCACCATCATATCTTGGGGATTAGAAGGCAATCACTCAAAACTGTGCACTCTTACCCATTGTAGGATCAAAACTTAGAAGAAGAATTATTTTTATAGGTTGTAGACATTTAGAATATGATAACAGTGTAACAATCAATTTCTCCTATATCATACATTTTCCAAGATCATGTAAAAGGTGGTTGTGAATTATATATATTTTTTGGTTTCCCAAAAGTATCTCCACACCCTTTTGGGTGAGAAACTATTCTTGTTCAAGGTTTGCGGCTGCCCATCCTTTCAAGTGTTTTTTAGCCGGTTTGAATCCTTGACATTGCAGAAGTTCCTCAACTGCTGAGTTATGTGTGCCTTACAGCTCGAGCCACTCATTGTGGGTTGATTGTGAATGATATTTAATTGTATTATACCAGTATAAACTATATAATTCAAATCCCTGAACCACTAAAAGTTCTTGGAATTTCATGGGTGTTCTTCATAGCCTTTGAAAATTGGTGAGAATGAATAGGATTGTGACCATAAGATGAACCTAGTCTGTGATCTGTCAAGCATATTAGTTTCTCTGTTATTGTCATCACAACATACAAATGGTGAACTTTTTCTTGGTATTACTGAAGCATCCTGAAATTACAGTGAAAGAATAAATGATTTATACTAAAAGTTAAATCCTTAACACGATATGCTTAGAGAACAATAACGTTGATAAAAGGAAATTTAGATAATAGTTGGTTAAACTCTTTCACTATTTGCTGCAATTTCACTTCAACAATAGTCAATTAGATATCAGTTTATGTTTACCTTCCATTTGACTCTTCATTGGGTAAAGCCCAAGGTTCTAGACCATATAGTTTTTGGGCATATAATGTTTTCAATTTCTTTCTTATGATAATATGAAGAATCTTGCAAGTTGATCATTGGATGTTTTTTCTTCTTTCACTAAATCTGAAAGAGTAGCTATGTGGTATTGACCACTTTATTCCATGACTTTTGGATATACCAAATGACATTACCTTGATTCCTTAGGCTTCCTCTGTCTTTCTTTCATGGATTTTGTTGCTTATACTTTCAGTTGACTGGATTGATGTTCTACCTGGAAAGAGTGACTTCATAACCCACATAAGCATGTAACACTATTTTCTGTTTTATCTAGCTTTATGCAGAGTCACTAGCACGTTTTCAAGGTGGCTCACCTTACATATATCCACTATATGGACTGGGAGAATTGCCTCAGGTTTTCCATGTCTCTCTGTCCTCTGAAGTTATTATTATACTTCAGGAGCTAACATTCATTTCTTTGATGACAAATAGGCATTTGCACGTTTAAGTGCAGTATATGGCGGAACTTACATGCTCAACAAACCAGAATGCAAGGTAAGAATTACTACAAGATTTGGTGAGAAGCTTGTATCTTGATGCTTTCGTACTATAAGTTGCCCTTTAAGCTTATTGGTGTTTAAAGATGATAAAAAGAAAAAAGATTAAAAACTTATTTGAGTTACTTGCAAAGTCTTTTCCTCCTATGTCCTAAGGAATACTCTTACTGTGTGTAAGGATTAAACTTTAACTCAGCTCAATGATTATTGCAATATAGTGAGCCCATAAGTCACAAAAGTTTTCACAGCCTAGTTTCTCCTATCCCCCAATCCTCCTTTGTCATAAATTATTCTCTCATTCTGATTTTGTTTCTTGTGATGAGGTACACAACAAGGACATCCTTGTGCTTTATGGAGTACAGAAGCAAATTATACAAAGAATTCTTTTCTTGCTTACCTCTCTTACTCTCTCTAACTCTCTTACAAACAAATAGTAGTTCTTATATACACATATAGTTTATTTCTCCTTAACCTTTTTAATTTCTAATATTTAAAAAGAAAAGCATGAATTTTAAGTTTCCGTCTAGTGCTTTTGAATGTGCACCCAGCTTTTAATAGAAAGATGATCAACTGTCCACTTAAATTTATAATAATTAATCACTATTTTCAAGAAATTAAATTGAATTGTAAGGATATTTCTTCTCTATCTTGTCCTTGCAAGTCGCATAATGCAGTTCATTTTGTCTTTCCTAGGTTGTTATGTCCTTATTTTTTCCTAATTTATTCTACATTCTGTTTCCAGTTTATCACTGTTTATATCTCTTCATAGTTTATTTTCTACTGAGCAGGTTGAGTTTGACGGTAGTGGGAAAGCAATCGGCGTGACCTCTGAAGGAGAAACAGCTAAATGCAAGAAAGTTGTGTGTGATCCATCATATTTACCTGATAAGGTATACTGTTAGATTTCTTAAGGGTATCTAGACCATTAGCTTCTGTCATTTGCTTATAGTGATTAAATGTTAGTTTCATGATAAAAACCAAATGGTAATATTATTATTCATTAGTATGCCAATATATGAGGTTATTGTCAACTAACATTTAATTGACTAATCAGGTCAAAAAGGTCGGAAAAGTTGCACGTGCAATATGTATTATGAGCCATCCTATTCCAGATACCAATGATTCTCACTCAGCACAGGTCATTCTGCCACAAAAGCAACTTGGTCGTAAATCAGATATGTAAGGATAACCATAGCCTTCATTGATTTTTAATATTACAAATTACAACTGATGAAAGGACAAACCATAGCCTTCATTGGTATATAATGTTTAGTACTTGGCAATTGATGACTACTGCCATTTATACATGAAAAATATGCTAACTGTAAAATGAATTTCAATTTTCAAGTTCGAAATTGAAAAAGCAAAGTGAAGATAAAGTTTTTGACTTCTTGTTTTTATCACCTGTGAATGCTAACGCTGAAGAAGTGAGATAGTGAGACCATTAGTATGAAAACCTGATTAAGGATACAGTAATAATCACTTTTGTTATCAATGACAAATCACAAAAATAAATGAGAGTAAAAGAATGGACCTTTAGTTGTAAATTTCTGATTCCAACTTTTAGAAACTGATTCTTGATTTCCCTTGTTATCACAGGTATCTGTTTTGCTGCTCTTATGCTCATAACGTAGCAGCAAAAGGAAAATATATTGCTTTTGTTACAACAGAAGCAGAGACTGACCAACCTGAGGTGGAATTGAAGCCTGGTATTGACCTTCTTGGACCTGTAGATGAGATATTCTATGACGCTTATGACAGATACGAACCTGAGAATGATCATGAAGCTGATGCTTGCTTCATCTCTACAGTAAGTATAATCTCTGAATTTTTTTTCTAGTATCATTTTTGGCACTTGATTTGTTTTCCTATCCCTTGTGAAAGTGAACTTGAATTGGGGTATACAGAGGAATAATGTACCACTCTCTTACAAATGTGCTTGTTTCATTTGCATGACTTTTATACTATGTCAAAGACCACTTTGATTAAAAAAAGTTTAAGCTTTTTGGTGAAATGGTTCTTGAGTCTTTACACGACTGAGTATCCTTTTGGCTTTTAGTGATGGAATTGAAATTTTATGTTGTGGAATATATCACAACTTAGAAACCTACTGTTAGTTAATTTCTTCAAAGATTTAGGGTTATGCTTGAGGGAATTTATTCTTTTTGTGCAAATGTCAGTTTTACTGACTGCATATTACATTGCTTGCAGAGCTACGATCCAACTACGCACTTTGAGTCCACAGTAAAAGATGTGATTGCTCTGTACAGTAAGATCACTGGAAAGGTAATTATCTATTATTTGATATCCTAATTGAATTGCATAACTATCTAATCACAACCAATGCATGAGTAGAGAACACCTTTGTAATTAGACAAAAGGACAGGGGAAATAAATTTAGAGTTTGTTTTAACACTTTATAAGCTACAATTTTTTTTGGTAAATGTTATCTTTTATTTTTAAAACCATCATTTGTTGCAATGTAGAAGTACTTTGCTTGTTGTTCTGTTTATTTTACTATTATCAATTTTTTTAACAAATAAAGCTAAGTTCTGACTCAATACTGTACCTGCAGTTGGTATATATGGCAGGAAAAAGGCATATTTCTATTTATTACAAGCAAGATGTAAACTTAGACCATTTTCCATCTAATAAGTAATATTTCTTCATTGATTTGGACATGCTATAGTCTTTTTATCTTCTTTGCAAAATGTGATGCGAATTATTTATTAACAAACAATCAAATTCCTCATTGGCTCACAAGAAATTCCTTATTGTTTGTTTCAGGTTCTTGATCTTTCTGTGGATCTGAGTGCTGCAAGTGCTGCAACTGAATAAAAATGTTCAAATACATTGCCCAAGTATAAGAAAGCAAGCTTTATTTTATATGTTTTTCATGTTTGTTTCTTAGATACTCTGATGGAAAGTGAAAACTCACATCCTCATTCTTTTTACTTGATGGCCATTTATGCCCCATATATGATAGCATTCTTTAAGTCAGCTATGCTGATTTTTACGAGTCAATGTGATTTTCGGAGATGAATTTTCTATCATATGAAATGCATTTTCCAGATATGCATGACTCTGATCTATTTGTAGGCTTGAGTGATACAGCCAACTTGTTCTTTAGTTTCCTGATCAAAGTATAAAAATTGAACGCACTATATCTTTTCAAAGCTGTAACCATGGAAGAATTCAAGTGAAATGTTTGTTAGACCATAGTAATCAGCACTGTAGGATTCACAATTTAAATCTTACAATTCGTAATGAGTTTTGAAGCCAATAATATGAATCAATGGGCGAATCAAGTATGAATAGTGTAATTCAAGTTAATATACCAAAGTGGCATGATTTTGCAGTTCAAAAGTATGAAAAACCAATGAATTAGCGTGGTAGTGTTGAATTTTTGTTAAGCATATGTGTTAAATATTCTTTTTATAAAGAAAGTAAAGAAATATATTATTTTGATATTATTTCGCTAATTGATTACTTACAAATATATGACTAATAAGCTATTCTATGACTATCTTGAGCATGATTTCAAAAATATATTTTCTGATTCACTGTGTATCACAAATTGAGTACTATGAATTAGAGAATTGAAATAGCTTTAGTGGGCATTTCATGTTCAAGAAAAATTGTGGTCCATCATTTACACTTTGGTGAAGATTCACCACAAAATAATGAGGCATGACTTTCACACAGTAGGCAACCTTCAAGATTTGAGATGGTATTTAAGCATTAAAACTCTTCCTACTAATATGCTAGTATGTTTAGATGGACTCTCTACCATGGTTTAAGTAGTACCACAAAAAAGAATTTGTTTCTTTTCATGGAAACATTTTACATTTTGTAACAAAACAAAGAGTTTATACATGTATAATTGAAAACAACAAAACGAGTCACAAAGCATGCTCCTTATCTCTTTATCATGTTTTAAGAAATTAGTATTACATAACTTGAAATTAATATGAAGTACAAATTGTTAATGAAGTAATTATAATTTGATTTTCTATATATTTTATAATTATTTATTGATGCATAATCATGGAATTTGTATAAGCAGCTATGTTCTTGGGAATAAGAACACCTTACAAATTTTTTGCAGTGCATAGGTACTAATTTTTGGTGTTTTTGGACATACATAGAAAACGTACGTCACCACTTACCATTATACTATTAAGATATCAAATTAAAGGAAATGAAAGATTGTTGGTTGTTAGAAGGCGAAAGTTTGAAGATAAAATTGCAAGAAATGTAGATAATGATATAAAATATATAGAAAGTAAGAGTATTTCTATGAATAAAATGCTTTGAAAAGATAGAGAGAAATGTGGGGGAAGAGAGTGTTTCTTTACTCAACTCATAAGTGTTGTACATATCATTACACAATGTTTCTATTTATAGGTTAGGGAACCTTAAGGGGTTAAAATGTATGGGAACTCAATGGTGTATATCTATATTAATGTACATGGGGAAAATCAGGGGATTTTGTGCATGGAGAAAGCCAAATGTTGTATACACATTTATGTGTATGGGGATATTCAAAGGTTGAGGTTTCACTTTGCTTCATGAATTGCTAGTAATTCCGCATGATTTGATGAAGTAGCTGTTATAGTTTGTTTCGTTGAGTGCCAAGATATAGTTGTATCACAAAATGTGAACAAATAGCTTGTTTGTGATCGTCCTTTGTGTGGATAAGATAAATAAGTTTGATTCCTTTCCAATATCTTTGTGTTAGAGAAAAACTATATCTCACTAGAAAATTTACTAAAAATGCTATATCCGGTCTTGTGCCATTAGCCAGATACATTAGTATCCTAGTAGCACTAAGATATGGTACTTTAGGACCAAGAAGTTCTTCACCTTCCTCTCGAAGTCGAAAAGGATCATTTGTCACTTCAAGTGATCTAACCACTATAGGTGTACTTAATGAATGCGCCTTGCCCATGAAAAATTGCTTTAGGATTCTTTTGACATATGTTGATTGATGAACAAATATTCCTTCTTCTAAGTATTCAATTTGTAGTCCAAGACAATATCTTGTCTTTCCAAGGTCTTTCATGTCAAACTCTTCTTTTAAGAGTTTTACTGCTTCTGAAAGACATTTAAGAGTGTTGATAATGTTCAAATCAACATATATTTTGATGATAACAAATTTAGACTCAAATCTTTATAAAAACACATGAACTAATATGATCATTTTTGTATCCCTTTTGTAGAAAATACTCACTAAGGCAATTGTACCACATGAGCCTAGATTGTTTTAATCCATATAATGATCTTTACAATTTAATTGAATATGTTCATTGGCCACTTAAATTATATGCTTCAGGTATCTTAAATCCCTCGGGGATTTTCATGTATATATCACAATCAAGTTATCTATATAAGTAGGTTGTAACAACATTCATTAGGTGTATATCAAACCTTTTATAAATAACTAGACTAAGAAAATATATAAAAGTGACTTCATCCACTACAGGATAGTCAGTCTCCTCGTAATCAAGTCCAAGTCTTTGTGAAGAACCTTGTGCCATAAGTCGTGCTTTGTATCCCACAATTTCATGTTTTTCATTTTCTTTCGCACAAAGACTCATTTGTACCTAACTGGTTTTACACCATCAGGTGTTCGGACTATAGGTATAAAAACTTCATGCTTAGTAAGTGGGACTAAATTTGGTATTTTTTTGAAAAGTAGGAGACCAAGTGTGACATTATTTAGTAAGTGGGAGATTACTTTGGGCATTTTAATAAGTGAGGGACCAGAAAGTTAGTTTATTCTATATTTTATATTGGAACATGTATGGCTGAAAGTTTCAGTTCATAAAATTGCCTCTAGTGTTTGAAAGATAATATAATCATATATCCTCATTGTGATGACCATATGTAGGACATCTTGTCCAGGTTTGTGCATATGGATTTAATCTTCTATTTCTTAATTATATACTCTTATCATATGTTACATAACCGACGATTTTTCTTTATCCATTCATTTGTTAAGATTGAGCCCTTTATTCAAAACAATTAAATATTTTTGTGTTGTCTATAAAAGCGTAAAACAATTAGATATTGACTGATTTTAATTTCATTCAGGTCACACCCACATAACATGTGACAACTCAACCAGCTATAGAATATAATTGTAATATATAATTAGTTTATCTTTCCATACTCATGAATTGTTTGTGGGATGAGAAACCTGAGAATCAAAGCATATGACCACATGCAATTTCACCCGTGCCTCAAGATTTTTCTTTGCTCCATTGTGGGGAAAAAAATACACCTTCTCGCAGTTCCTTGATACCAGTGTCTATTTGAAACTCCTGCCTTGATATCTCTGCATTCAATAGGTTTGTTAAGGAGACAGAGGATTAGAAAGAGGAAACTCAGTTAGACAAGTAAAAACTTGTTTTAATAGCTTTCCTTTACTATGTTACATTGCATACTGAATCAGCTAGTGCTTTCCATATCACATGACAGTTACTTATGTGAAGAATGGAAAGAGGGACACGAATTCACGTGAATGATGTTTGTTCAAAATTTTTACATTTGCAATTTCTCTTACTAGAGGTATCTTTCTTTCTCTCCATATAAATTTATTGAATATAAATGCCAATTTTTATTACCTTCTGCTTTCCTTTCATTTTAATTCAGCTGCCCCAGCAGCAAAATTTAATGATTGCGGCCTCTTTCTATTATGTGGAACTTTTTCTGATGAATGCTTCCATCAGCTTTAATCCTGTTCAGATAATAAAGTTCTCAGACCACGTGAGTGATTTCCATTGCATTAAAAGTTGAATTTGCCAGATCTTATAATCTTGGGTAGCATTTATTTTAATCATGTGATGATAATTTTATTTTATTTCAAATTCTGAGTAGCATTGAAGTTAGTTGCATCTTGCATTCATGATACTGTACTCTGGCTGATTGCATGAAGCGTTAGATGAAAAAGTTTGAGGACAATCAGGACAATAGTGCTCGCTGCAATAGCCTTTAGGGGCCTCTTCCTTTTAAAGGAATCAAAATGAGCAGTTGATAGGAGGAATATATGAGCTACAGTTAAATGAAATAAATTTGTGCCATGCAATTTGTTTAACATGTGAGTTTGTCTAAAGATGACCTGTGGATGGAATTCTATGTTACAATCGTTTTACTAGAGAAACCTTGGGGACAAGTAGTTTATTTTTACAACAAACAACTATGATACGTGAAATGGTTCCCTCATGCAAATTTGGTATATGAAATTCATGAGCTTTCCTCTATTTCTTTTGTTTTTCGCCCTTATCGTTTGGATGATTTTAAGGCTTTTTTGGAGTTCTATAACTTCAATGTATTATCTTTCTACATGTTTCTGTGAGCCTGTGAATGTTGATAGTGATATCTTACACTTGCTAATGCATCTTTTTTATGTGATCTTTTACTTGTTTGTGTGGATTCTAATATTTACCTATATATTTAATCACATAAATAAATTTTTTAAATTGTTGGCATTGTTACATGCATCTTGTTTACTGTTAATAACACATAATGACGGTACAGTGGTCTTGATGGTTTGTAAAAACTAAGAGAAAAAGGAGAGAAATGGGGAGAGAACCCAAGGAACTGTAAATTGATGATTACATATTACATAATAGCTCTATTTATACTGTGTGTGAGAGGTTAGTTGAGGTAGGACAATCAGAGAGAGAATGGGAAAAGTGGGGAGGAAAGGGGAGATATTGAGAAAGAATGAGGGAGAAGGAGAGAACCTTGGGTTAACACAAAGTAGTCTTATTCAATCAATCAAAATAGTTTGCCACAAACATATTACCTCGGGCTATCTATATATAGCTTGACACAAAGTAATAAAACTAGGGCTCTATTTAGGAGGCCCATTGAAAAGAAACTAAATAACAAAAGGAAGAAGTAAATACCTAAACTAAAGCCTAACAAAAGGATAATCAATAGCCTAAAAAAATATTTAAATTCAAAATAATTCTAATTCCTAGGTTTATCTTAAATAACTAAAATACAAATAAAAAATAAAATGTCTCTTATACCGATCTGTATTATTTTCCCTTGGTTGGAGGAAAGTTACCCTTGAGTTTTGATGTATGGAAGCACTAGAAACATCAATCTTGGCACCTTGTGTCTGACAACAATTATTGATGGTAAAATTAGTAGTATAAGCAACTTTAAGTTCTCTAGTACATCCAGGGATAATAGAGTCTATATGACATAACTCAGTTGGATGGACTTGAATGTGGTCTTTTACAACTAGAGATGTAACTTTTGAATGTTGTATAGAAGTCTCATGAACTTCACATCCATAAATTGCTCCAATTCTTTTTCTTAGACAATTATATAACCATCATTGTTGATGTATGATGGGCAATCAAGGGGTTCCATTATAATTGCGTCAGACTCCTCCGTGGCAAATTTTTCTATTGTGTCACTGTTATGTGAAAATTCATATTCTATGTGCCTTGGTCAAGGTTATCCTCTTCTCTAGCTAAATCCTCTAGTTTTCTGCCATGGAGTTGAACAATAGCTCTCATGTTTTCATCAAAATGGTGTTCCACATATTCTCTAATATTTTGTTGGCTATTTTGGTTATTCTTCTCCATGGTAACATGTAAAGTAACTTTTGCTCTAAAAGGCTTACTTGGAGCAATTTAGGAGCTAAAATGTAGTGAAAATACCCCAAAATGCTTCCAAATAGTTGCAGGATGTGTCTCAGATTGAATGGGATGAGAAATCAAGTGAAAAGAGGCCAAAAACACGAAGAACAGCTTCCTGATGTGTAGGCATATGAAGCCCACATGCAAAAACTTCCTCCAGCACTTGGCGACCAGAGTTGCGGGGTTGGCTGGTTTTGGGCTTCCGCTGGCAATGGTAAGGTTGTTTTGGTGTCTGGGGGGCTAGAGATGGGTGTTTTTGGGAGGATAGGGGTGAATTCATGTTTTCCGATGAGATTTCAGTGAGTTTCTGGCAAAGTTGTGTGGTTGGAATTCAAAGAACTTAGGCTTTGATGCCCCTTGATGTAGAACAACAAAAAGATGAGGGGAAATAGGTGGGGAAGAAAGGGGAGAAATTGAGAGAGAATGAGGGAGGAGGAGAGAACCCTAAGTTAATACAAAATAATCTTATTCAATCAATTAAAATAGTTTACTGCAAACATAATACATAGGGCTATTTATAGATAGCCCTAACATAGAGTAATAAAATTAGGGCTCAGTTTAGGAGGCCCATTACAAAGAAACTAAATAAGAAAAGGAGCCTAACAAAAGATAATTAAAAGTCTAACAAAAATATTTACATTCAACTTAATTATGATTCTTAGGTTTATCCTAAATAACTAAATTACAAATAATATCACTAGGTTTATCTCTAATATCTAAATTACAAATTAATAATAAAATGTCTCTTATTCTGTTTTGCATTATTAGTACATAGGTAGTAGCAGTTGTGCAATGACAATAAAGCTGGTAAAGCTATCTAATCACAGTTAATACACTATAAAAGGCTTACTTACAACTAGTTACTACTAATTAGAGCTAATCGCTTTATGCTAGAAGCTTCATTTGTCTATGCTGTTTTGGTATGTTAACTCAATGCAGATGCTGGATTTTAATTATTTAATTCAGTTTGATTTGGGTTTTGATTTAGGAATTAAAACTGTTTTAATTGTTTGGTTAGTAGTTATATTCTGGATAGCTATATATTTACTCGGACTTTTGGTGAAGATAGAATTTTATTTGAGATAATCTTGGTTATCCTATATGCCTATAAATGGGACTGGCAGGTTATTATTTTGTTTAGGAAAAAACTTATCTTTGCTTTGTTGTTATCCAATTGAAACATGACAAGTATATGGTTTTCTAATTATATCATGACACCAGTGTATAGTTATTGCTGATAAATGTATTATTTTCAAATTAAATTATATATTATTATTAGTTAATAATATACTTGTCATGTTTTAATTGAAGAACAACATAACAAAGATATAAGAAATCTCATATAAGTCTAATCCTTTTGTTCACCCCTTCTTATGAGTAATTGATGTTGATGAGATTTTTAGGAATATCTGAGAATTGTGATTCTCTTTGGTTCCCTTCCTGTCATACACCATATTGACGTTGATCCTAATTGATCTCAGAGCTATCGATTCTACAGCACTCATTGAAATAGATTAGATTTGTTGTTTAAATTTTATCAGTTGAATAGCAACTTCCATCCAGCTGTGGCTTCTTTGGAACAAGTTCAAATTTAGAAGTTAATTTATGATATCTTTGAAGCATCTGCAACTGATTGCATTAACAAAAGTCCTCCCTCAGAAGTACGTGGCAGTAGGGAGAGGTGCCTTTTAAGCCACAAGAACTCGGCCAGTTCCACTGCTGAATTGAAGACTAGTATTCTTTTTCCAGCTGCTTGCACTGTAAGATCTGCATCATGCTTTAGAGAACCAAGTACTGTTTTCAATGACTTGCATGGAGAATTTACAAATTTATCTTCTGCTAATTGTTCACAGATGTTAACTTCTCCTCAAAGGGTCTTCATGTCACTAAAAGAGGTACTTTGAAAATTACTCCCCCCTCAACTAATTATAATTTCTTAAAGCATTCTTAACTAAGTTACAGACACACAGACACACAGACACACACACATATATATATATATTGTCTTTTTCAAAAAAATGTTTTTAGATAGTTTATAGCTGATGACTAAAACATGTTGAATCTAAGAACAAGTAAATTCATATGACAAAGTTCATTTTTCAATTACTATTATATATTTTGTTATTAGGGAGTTGCACCATTTCTAGTGTCTTCTCGATTGCCAGATTTCGTTAACTTAGTTAAACTTAAAACAACTTAAGTGTCTTTTTAAAAATTTCATTTAAAATTAGTTAGAAGGGAGTATGAATAGATGATCATGATCATAAATGCTAATGGCCCCACCCTCAAATTAATTCTTAAATAATATAGATTTGAGAGCTTTGTGTCTTTCTCTCATTCTTATCCCCACTTTGTTTTCAACTTTTCAATATTATATCAGAGCACAAATTTTATCCACCTTGAATCCTAATCCTATATCATCATACTTAAATAGCCACGTGACAGCTGATGCAATTTGGAGGGAAGGATTAGCTAGGTGAAAGCCTACTTGTGTTGCTTGAATTCCAACTTAGATGACATAAAGCCTCGTGAGCCTCAATAAGCCACATAAGGGAATTTAATGACAGAGTTAAAACTGAGGTGATGGCAAGGACAACAACGTAAATAAATATATGAAGTATAAGAACCCAATTACATGCAAACTAAGTAATTATACACACAAACGTCTTACTTCGAAGGATTTTTTTAAAATAAATTGGTGTCTGTTCTGCATTATGCTGTGATTCTCTAGAGCATATGCAATCTATAGCTGGTCTGTTCCATATAAAGAACTGTGCAAGAATGATCATTGTCGTCTTACCATCAAAACAGGCTGGTTCAACCCGGCCTATCATAAGCAGAAGCAATCTTTAGTTTGCTGTGTAGGATCAATCTGTCGTTGAGTAAAATATTCAAGTCTCAAGCACATTTTGAGGAACTGTAGCAAATAGCTATGCCAAGTGTAGTGTTTCACAAAGGCTAAAAGGTCCATAATCCTTGTGTGTAGATGAATAGTTCTCAATTCCCTTGATTATGGTTTTCTTTTATTAATAAATTAATAAAAGAAAAGGGTGTGCTAAGTTATGAATCTGCTTGAAGCAGTTAAATTAACTTGAAGTCTTGAACTGATAGGCATTTTACACCAAAAAAAAAAAACAAGTTTCTAGTTTAACTAAAGAATTCACATTTTTTGCTTAAAAGCAGGAAACTGAAGAGGCTGCCGAGGAAGCTGCTGTGTTATCATTAGTGACGGAAAATTCTCAAACTGATTTCTCGGATTCTGTAGAGGGACGCTCGTGTTCAAAAATACCTCCTAGATTGTCCTTGAATTTATTTGACACCCGACCTCATGAACACTGGCTATGTGAGAAAGTTGGAGGATCTAGCCTTCCAGATGGTGTGAGTGTGAAATATTCCTCCTCCTTTCAGAGGAATGTGAGTTCAGTACACCATCTGAATTTTGGTTTGGCTCAGAACATCAATCTTGAAGGCGATACTTAGCCAGGAAGAGAATGCATATGAATCTGATGATCAAGAAGGTGCCAAAAGGCCAAAGCTCATTCACTCTGGAGGGGAAAGACTAATCACAAGAAACCTGTTCAAATAAAAATGCTTTACGGATTTGTGAGCGGCGTCAGTAGCAGTTTATGTCTGTAGGCAATTCTAAATGTTAATATCTGACAATAGAAATCCCGAACCAGACAGCAGAGAAAGACAGGTAGAAGAGGGAGATGAATGTTTCTTGCAGAAGTACTTTTATTTGCTTAGAATTTATGGGTCTCCCGAGGGGATGGTCCAATTGGACATTGTAAGCTTTTATGGTTTTCTGCTAGTTTGTGGTCTTATTGATTATTAAATGTTGCATTTTGATCATAATAATATTATCAGATGAGTAGATGTAATTCTCGTTTTTAAATAATAGAGTAAAATATACTTTTAGTTCTTTATTTATTATAAAATTACAATTTTAGTTCTTCATTTATTGAAATATCCAAAATTATTTTCCGCTTATTAGATAATATTACAATTAGTCCTTCACTTTTTTTTAAAAAAAATCAAATTTAGAATTTAGGGTTTATTAAAAGGATTAAATTTGATAATTTTTTGAAATGTGAGATTAAGTGTGACATTTTACAATGAGTAAGGGACAAAAATAGTAATATTATGATAAGTGAGGGACTAAAAGAATATTTTTCTTTAAAAGAATATATTAGTAAAATAGGATTTTAATTTTAATATTAACACACTTAGAAAATGTTACACCTTTGACAAAAGACGTGAGCATAAGAACGAAGTAAATCCTATTTCCATAAGCTGAAAATAAGCAAGATAGTCTAATCAATCAAATGATAAAGATACACAAAATCGTATGCTATGATTTAATCAATCTACAAATTAATAGAAGAAACATTCAACAACTTGATTTAGTTAGAGTCATTAAATGAATTTCTTATGAATATTTTGGCAGAAATTTTTTTAAAATATGAATTTCTTGAAATTTCCATAATGAGGAACATGCAAGAGAGAGAGAGAGAGCGCTTAACTCTTAGGGAAAGAATGCAATCCGATAGCCAATGACATACCATACATTCACTAAGTCCTTGCATATGACAATCTAAAGTACAAAATAATACAATAATTTATAATGAAAAATCAATTGTATCCTCACAAATAATGTAAGGCTCACCAACAAGTATTAACTTAACTCTATGCAGCAAAAGTTAGTCTAGGGTCTGCACTACTTTCTGAAAGACAGGGAAAAATTAGAGTAAATGATAACACTCAATAAATAAATATGACTAGATATTGAGAAGGAAACAAACAATAATGGTAAAGTTTTATACAACCATTTTGTTTTTTCAATGAAATTGTGTGAAGTTACATAAATTGAAGTACTTACAAATTAGTTAAACATGCATCACTTATAAAATCATAAGTTTTATGTCAGTCATGAATACTTCACAAAAAGAAAAAATATTTGTAAGCAATTCAAAACCATGAGTTTCCAAACATAAAGTGGAAAAATACTCCACGGAATTAATAGTAAAACAATAATTAGCTATTAGCTATTGCCATAAGAATTTCTTTATAAGCTAACCTGGCATCTAGTTGAATTTCTTGCACTTTTAGCATATGAGATGGGTTAGGCAAGCACTTCCTAAACATTAACATATAGAACATAGGATATACACTCGCAAACTTATGTTGTAGAGCTATTGCACCAGTTCTTTCTAAAATCTCAAATGGCCTAACATATTGTTGGCTTAATTTTCTTTTCCTTCGAAACCTCATCACTCCCGTCATTAGAGATACACATAGGAACGTCTGATCACTCATGATGAATTCTAACACTTGCCTCTACTTATCCACTTAAGCTTTTTGCCTACTCTAAGCAGCTAGTAGCCTATCCTAGATTAATTACACCTTGTCTATGGCATATTGAACCAGTTTTGGTCATAACATCTTGTCTTCAACTATTTCAAACCAATCAATAAGAGAGTGGCATTGTCTTTCGTACAACGCCTCAAAAGGTCTTATTTGAATGCTCGCTTGATAGTTATTATTGTAAACAAGCTCAACCAAATGCAAGAAGGTATCCCAGTTTCCTCAAAATCTAAAATAGACAACCTTAACATACCCTCTTGCGTCTGAATTATATGCTCAGATTGACTATTAGCATGTGTATGAAAAACAGTATTGAGGTCCAATATGTTGACCCATAAATAAACCTAATCCTTAAGTTTGATTTCTGACAAACTCAAATGAAGAAGAAAACCCACATTAAACCTACATTATAATAGCCTACTAAAGCTAATCTTACTACAACCCAAAAGATATCTAACTTGATAGGTCATCTAAACTCAAGGCCAAGTTCAACATGTGAAGAAAAAAATGACTTAATTGTGACAGTCATAATCTGATATGCACAACGTCCCTTTTCCTCTTTGAAGTATGTTGACTAAATCTTATTTATAGAGCTCCAGATCTATTAAAGCTTTCCTTCCTTTTGTTGAATCAAGATGAGCGAGATTCATGGAGAAAGACTGGCAAGAACTTCTCCATCACCATAAAGACGAAGGTCTAAAAGTTTCAAATGCTCCAATGTTCAGTTTTTGAAGAATATATAAATAAAGGTGCCACCCTTTGAAGAAAAAAACATTATTTGTAACCTAGCATAAGCCAAAAGCACTAGTTGTTATTAGTTTTTGGTTTTCTAGCATGTGTGAGCATTTGTTAAGCATTAAGCTTTGTAAACCCATTGTTATAAGAGTTTCAAAATCTTTTCTTTTCTATATTATACCTCTATCTCTGTGAGTGAGAAGATAATTAAGAGTAAGAGTAAGTTACTTAGAAAAAGTTTGAGGTTAAGCTCAGGGAAAACCTTGTGTTTTAAAAGTTAGAACATGTAAAACTCTTGGTGATTGTAGAAATTTGCTGATCTAGTAATAATCTCTTGAAAGAGTTAAGGAGACTAGATATAGGCATCTTTTTGGCCAAAACTAATATAAATTTTTATGTTTGTTTCTCTGATCCTCTTCTATGCATGTTTGGTTTATGTTCTTTTTAGTCAATTGTAAATTTTATAGTCAACTGTGTTAATAAAACATCTTTTTCACAAGCAATTCAGTTTAATGTAATATTTATAGTTAACTATTTTTTATTGTAAAAACTTACTTCTAGAAATTTTAGTCAACTACATTTAAATACAATTAATTTTTTTCTAATGATAAATTTCTTAGTCAACTATAATTTTTAAATAGTTTTTAAAAGAAAATAATTTTTAATACATCTATCCACCCATCCTTTAAGTGTGGTATCACAACGGAGTATGTTGAAAGGCCTTCCAAAATCAGGAGGTAAATTGAGTTTTAAGGTTTAGGGTTTAGGAAAATTGAAGTCCTCTATCAAAGATGATTAAAATTGACATTCCATAAAGCTTCACAATTTCATTCAAATAAAAGTGCACATATTTGGCCATAGTATAAGTTGTCTTCATAGGTAAAAGAAGCCTATAATAGTGCACTCCCATTGTGGTGTCTAAAGATCAATACATATGTTGATTTCCCTTCACCTGCAAAAACTATCCTATTCATGAAACACGCCATACCTATTTGTTCTTTGCATAAAATTAAGACTCTTGTATGTTCTTTGTAGTTGATTTGATTCTCTTTTCCCAAGTGCCTCACAAGCAAGTGGTGTTGTCCAATAGAGGAAAATACATATTTAAAAAATATATATTAAACAAAACTTCTTACATCAGGGGCAAAACGACATAACACCCCTACTATGATCTAAATCCCTTTGTCTAACTTTGGTAAAGAAAGTCAATATTATTGATATAATATCCTTGCCAGAAATTTGTGTGATTTTGGATTTTGGCATTACCTCCAATTTGTTGGGGATACTATCCATCATAAGTGGGTCACTTGAAGTACTTAATAGAGAAAACAACTCTTCTCCTAAGTACTAGGAAGAATCACACTCTTTCCCATAAAAGAAAAATTACTCTCGCCTGTTTTGTGTTATCAGTCGGGCTCTCTTCTGCTATGCAAACCTTCTTGACACTAGGGATCATTTGTAACGATGTGCTAAAAATTAGTTGGGCTTAATTTGGGGCTCGAATAGAGAATCTCACAAAATCCCTTTATTGCTTTAGGACACATTGTTCACTCCAAAAGTTGATCCACTTGGGCTAAAAAAGAAGCATAAGTATAATAGAACTTTCTTGATAAAAATAATGTTAGAAATAAATTTGATTTTGGCCTAAATGTATTGTATGTCATAATTCACACCTTGCAATCCAATCCATGTCAAGCCCATTAGTTTAAGCCTATTATCTAGAATTATCTTATTTAATGAAGTAAGTGTTAGTTAGAAGATGTAGTAAATAAATATAGAAGTATAAGGCAGTTGGGGGTTACATTAATTGAATGTTAGTTGTAACCTTCCCTTAAGTCCTATAAATAAAGGATGATTCTTACATTGTTGTATCAAGCCAAAAGGGCAAATCTAAAAGAAATCTTCCTTTCTCTCCACTCTTAAAATTTCCTCTTCAAATATTCTAAACCTAAATAACTCTACATTTTCTCTAACAAAGTGGTATCAGAGCCCAACTATCTTAAAAAAGATGGCCAATAACATATTTTCTTTTCAATTCCCTCGCCTAACCAAAAACAACTATGAAAGTTGGAGTATTCGTGTGAAGGCTCTATTAGGCTCTCATGACGTATGGGAGATGATAGAAAAAGGTTATGAGATCCATCAATGAGGGTTCCTTAAGTCCTACCCAAAGGGAGACTTTACATAAGACAAGAGAAAAGCATCACAAGTACTTACTCTTATTCAACAATGTCTGGACGATGTCCTATTCGAGAAGGTTGCAAATGCATCTACTTCCAAATAGGCTTGGGAGATTTTTCAAAATGCGTACAAGGGCATAGATAAAGTAAAGAAGGTACGACTACAAACCTTTTGAAGTGAGTTTAAAGCACTTTACATGAAAGATTCTAAAATTATTTTTGATTATTCTACTCAAGTATTGGCTATTGTTAATGGAATGAAAAGAAATAGTGAAGCCTTGAATGATACTCAAGTGATAAAGAAAATCCTTTGATCTTTAACTCCAAATTTTGAACATATTATTGTTGCAATTGAAGAATCAAAAAATATAAACACTATGACTATTAACTAACTCATGGGGTCATTACACTCTCGCAAAGAAAGGAAAAGGAAGAAGAAGACGATTGAGCCGTTGGAAGCAGCTCTTTACTGACATAGTCCTTTCAGGCAGTGGCCGTTTAGTCCATGGTCCATTGGATGGTCGGTGCAAGGCCAGAAATTGGAACACATTGATTTCGCTCGTTCCTGTCCTTCGCTTCAAGGCATGTCCCTCGATGTGGTCAGTACTCCATACTGTCAGGCAGCGAAGCTTACACTTGTTCACTAATTATGACGGTTCGCCAGGGCCTCTTTCCTCCTCTTTAACGGGATTCATTTAAGGGAAGAAGACGAAGTCGATTCAATCCAACTCCAACCGACCAGCTGGAGAGATATTTAGTCATGAAAGGCAGGGCTAAGGAAAGGCGCAAGCCCCAGTAAGCTCCGTCTCTGTAGGGAAGGAGATCTCTTCTTGGGTTCGGATCGGACTCGCTTTCTTCGTTGATGGATCCGTTTATATAAGCAATTGGATCGATATTGACCGAGCCATTGAAAGAGCCTCTTCTTCGATAGCATGAACAGAGCTTCTGGCTAAAGAAGAGGAAAGGGAATAGCATTGGAGTTCGTGGACTGATTTGGAAGAGTCACTCTCAAAGAGAGGAAAGATTGTGATGGATAATGCAAATGCCAAGGACGTGGTCTTGGTCATGCATGTGGTCAAGGCCAAGGAAAAGAAGGTAGAGATAACTATAATAATTATGAAGAAAGTAGTCATGGTTCTCAAAGAGAACGTGGGAGAAGAAGCAAAAGTCAAATGTATGAAAAATCTCAAATCAAATGCTTTAGTAGTCATAAATTTGGCCATTATTTTTTCGAGTGTGTAAACGCTAATTATGTAAAAGAGAAAGCTAATCTTATAGAAGTGAAGGAAGATGTTGAGCTCACTTTGTTGATGACTAAGGAGAATAGTGAATTAAAGAAGAGCATATGGTATCTTGACACTGAGGCAAGTAACCATATAACTGGTGACAAAAGTCTATTCGTGAACCTAGAGCAAATTAATGGACATGTCACCTTTGGCAATAAGTCCAAGATATCTATTCAACGAAAAGGTAAAATCCTAGTTCTTCTTAAAGTTAGAAGTCACTTATTCATTTTCAATGTTCATGATGTGCCAAGTTTAAATAACAATATCTTGAGCTTGGGCCAATTACTTGGTAAAGGCTTTGATATACACATGAAAAATTATCATCTTTATTTGAGAGATCAAGAAAGAACTCTAATAACCAAAGTACTAATGACAAGAAATAGACTATTCCTAATTGAAATTCAAAATGATGATGTCAAATACTTGAAGGCATGCTTGAAAGATAACTTTTAGCTTTGACACTTAAGGCTTGGCCATCTCAATTTTGACAGTATGAAAATAATGTCAACTAAAAAGCACGGTCAAAGGTTTGTCACTAATAGATCATCCCAATTAATTGTGTGAATGATATCTTCTTGGAAAGCATTTTAGAAAACCTTCTCTAAAGAAAAAGACATCAAAAGCTAATGAGCTTTTACAACTTATACATACTTATTTGTATGGCCCTATAACTACAAGCTATTCTGGTAAGAATAATTACTTCTTACTCTTTATTAATGATTTCTCAAGAAAGACATAGGTATATTTTCTGAAGAAAAATCAGAAGCATTTGAAGTGTTTAAAAGGTTCAAAGCTCTTGTTGAGAAAGAAAGTGATTATAAAATTAAGGTCTTGAGGACTGATAGAGGAAGTGAATTCACATCAAAAGAATTCAATAAATTTTGTGATATAAATGGGATTTGTTGTCCTTTAACAGTATCTTGATCACCACAACAAAATGGTATGGTTGAAAGGAAAAACATAACTATAGTTGAAATGGCTCGAAACATGCTAAAATGTAAGAAGATGCCTAAAGAATTTTAGACTGAAGCAGTAGATTGTGTTGTTTATATTTTCAATTAATACCTAACTAAAAGTCTTGATGGCAAAACTTCACAAGAACCATGGACCGAGAGAAAGCCAAATATCTCATATCTATAAGTTTTTAGAAGCATCATTTATGCTCATGTTCCTGATCAAAGACGTAACAAGCTCGATGAAAAAAGTGAGAGTACATATTCATTGGATATGACAAGAGTTCCAAAGGCTACAAGCTCTACAATCCTATTACAAAGAAGATTGCTATCAATAGAGATGTTGGATTCGATGAAGAAGATATGTGGATTTGGAACGAAAGGGAGAGAGAGGATTATGATTTCATTCCTTCTTTTGAAGTTAACGAAAGACAATCAAGTGAAGAAGCTCTAGAGCTTACAACCTCACCTTTATCACCATCTTCATCTCCAACCTGTCAAGACTTGTCCATAAATTCAAGTGAAAGAACCCCACATATAAGAAGTCTATAAGAAATTTATGAGGTAACCGAAAATTTAAATGAACTCACTCTTTTTTGTCTATTTGTTGGATGTGAACCTATAGGGTATAAAAAAACAGTTCAAAGCAAGAAGTGGAAAGATGCCATGGATGAAGAAATCAAAGCCATTATGAAGAACAATACTTGGAAGCAAGCCTCACTTCCGCAAGGACAAAAGGCGATTGGAGTCAAATGGGTTTACAAAGAGAAAATGAATGCTGAAGGAAAAATGGAAAGATATAAAGCAAGATTGGTGGCAAAGGGCTACAATCAAAGGTATGGAATAGATTATGATGAAGTATTTGCTCCAGTGGCTCGATTAGAGACAATAAGATTAATAATTTCTTTAGCTATACAAAAAAAAAAATTTATCAAATGAATGTCAAATCAGTCTTTTTGAACTTATTGTTAAAAGAAGTTTATATTGAACAATCTGTGAGCTTTGTTGTAAAAGGTCAAAAAGATAAAGTTTTGAGATTGAAGAAAACCTTATATAGCTTGAAGCAAGCACCACAAGCATGAAACAATAGAAATGATAAATATTTTCAAGAAATTGACTTTTTAAAATGCTCATATGAATTTGTACTATACATAAAGGTGAGTGAAAATAAGGATATGTTGTTTGTCTGCTTGTATGCGGATGATATCACTTTTATAGAAAATAACCCAAAAATGTTTGAAGACTTCAAGAAAGCAATGACTCAAGAATTTGAAATGATCGACATTGACTTTATGTCTTACTACCTTGGGATTAAGGTTAAGCAAATAGATAAAGGGATCTTTATATCATAAGAAGGCTATGCTCGAGATATCCTAAAGAAGTTTGAAATGGAGAATTACAATGCAATCAATACTCTAATAGAATGTGGACTAAAATTATTAAGAGTTTGAATATGGAGAATAAGTTGATGCCACTCAATTCAGGAGATTGGTTGAAAACTTAAGGTACTTAACATGCACAAGGCCCAACATTCTTTTCGGTGTTGGTCTTGTAAGTTGATATATGAAAAAACCAAAGATAACACACATAAAGGTAGCAAAGAGAATTCTACGATATATTAAAAGGACCATTGACTTTGGTCTACTTTATTCATCTTCAAATAACTTTAAACTCGTTGGCTACAATAATAGTGAATGAGCTGGTGACTTAGATGATTGCTAAAGTACAATAGGATTCCTATTTTTTTATAGAGAGACAACATTAACTTGGAGTTCCAAGAAGTAATCTATTGTCACTCTTTCTACATGTGAAGTAGAATATGTTGCTATAAATTCATGTATTTGCCATGTCATTTGGCTTCAAAAATTGTTGAAAGAGATACATATGTTTCAAGAAGAAGCAATAGAGATTAATAACAAGTCCACTCTTGCACATATAAAAAAGCCAGTATTTCAAGATCAAAGTAAGTGCATTGATACACAATACCACTATATCAGAAAATGTATAACACGGAAGGAGACTCAAATAAATTATGTAAAGTCACAAGATCAAATTGCTGACATTGTTACTAAGTCACTCAAGTAAAAAGATTTTGGAAGATTAAGGAGCATGCTTGGAGTCACAAAATCAAGTTTAAAAGGGATTTAGAAATAAACTTGATTTTGGCCCAATGTATTGTAAGTCATAATCCACATATTGCAATTCAATCTAAGTTAAGCCTATTAACACTTAAGCCTTTTGTCTAGAATTATCATTTGTAATGAAGTAGATATTGGTTGGAGGATATAGTAAATATATGTAGAAGTAGGTGGTAGTTGAGCATTAAATTAAATGAATGTTAGCTTGTAACGTTTCTTTGAATCTATAAATAGGGAATGATTCTCTCATTATCGTATTAAGCTAAAAAAAATAAATTTAATAAAAGTTTTCATTTCTGTTCATTAATATTTCGCCTCTTTACTCTTAATTTTTTTTTTAATATTTTAAATCTAAATAGCCCTATCTTTTTTTCAATATCACATACAAATAGTTTTAAGCCACTTCAACATATCTCATCCTTCTCTTTTTAGTTTATTTACTTCTAAACATAATCTTATACTTTAATTTTTTTTATAATTTAATCTTTTAATGTTATTTTGTCTCTCAATTTTATTTTTAAACAAAATGAGCTGTAAAAATTAAAAAAAAATTATATTATATCTTTTTACAACTAAAGATAATTCATTTTCGATTATTTTAATTTAATAATTTAAAATAATAATTAAGGACAATAAATATTTGAGTACTTTATTAATTTTTGGTCACTGATATTTGAGTACTTTATGCTCGGAAAAAAGAAAAGAGATCCTCTTTTTTTTTTTTAGCAAAAATAAACTGATTTTATTTGTAATAATTTTAATCAGTTAAATAATTTATATATGATTTGTATTATTTAAAGTAATTTATGTTGAAATTCTCCCTCGATCCAACCTCCTCCAAGAATATTGAACGACCATCATCCGAATCCATTATTCGAGGTTTGGTAGAGATGGGAGACGAGAAGGTGAAGGCGGAGGCACTGCAGATAATGGGAGTGTTTCAAGTGCTCCCACGACTTGTGGTTTTCGACCTCGATTACACTCTTTGGCCTTTCTACTGGTACCTTCTGCATATTTCCCTGTTCTCTTTCTTGTTTGTTTGCCTGGAAAACGAAAAGGAAAAATCATGGAGATCCCTAGTATGTTATCTTTCTACAACCACGTTTTCTATCCCGCTTGTTCTCGGAAAACCCAGAAAGAAAAGACTCCGCGCATGATTCAACCAGATTTCGCTGAATATATCATTTATTTGTTCTTTGTGCCAATATTTTCTTTATCACTATTGGTTTTGATTGGTTTCTCCGAATTGCTATAAATTCGGTCTCAAAGTCGGGAACTTTGTCCTTTGTTTGATATGGATTCATTTTTTTTTTCTTTTGAGAGTTTTTCCTTTTGAGAGAACCTGTTGCATTGCACTTCTCAGTAAAGTTCTTCATCAATAGTGTAGATTGACGAGCTCACCTTAGATGAACTGAAAGTATAAGTTTCTGTGGACAATTTGTCATAACTCCACAGCAGAATATGGTTGTATTTTTCTTGCAAACAGGCTAAATTGTCTTGTTTTTTCTTTATGCTTCATGGTTTCAAATTTTCATTTTTTTCAATTTTGTTTGGCTCCTTGTCCAAGGTCAACTTTCTCTGCCTGACAACATCCATATTCACTTTATTTTTATTCTTGGGTAAATTACAAAATATCTTCCTGATGTGGCCCGGATGCAGTTTATTTTCTATGGTGCCTATGGTTTGTTCTTCAATTTCTTGACTGCCTTGTGGTATTTCTGTCCAAATTTTGATATAAATATTCACATTAATATTATATTGAAGAGTTCATTGTAGCAACTAGAAAGTTTATTTCATAAATACCTTGAACAACTTCACAAGGTCTGAAGTTGTTGAGATTAAGTTGACATTTGGAAGCTGAAAGTGTTGCCTTCAAAACACTATATTTGGTTTGTTTGGTTGTTATCCAAGCAATAGCTTTAGAACAGTATAAATTTCTCATCTTTTTGACATTCACATTATTATTTTTTTATTAAACTTTGGATCGAAAATACCACATGGTGGTTAGGTGGTAACAGAACAAACTATAAGGATTAAGGGCTGAATAACTTACTTTAAATCACAGGGAAAATATTAAGTTCGGGCCAAACCAAGGGTAAATTACCCTATTCTATATTCGTGATGTTGAGAAATGCCGTCTGTTAAACTCATCCTCTGAAAAATTAAGAAATGAACTCCCTGATCAGTATAACTCAAGATGTTGTACTGCAAAGGCTTGTTAGTTTTAATATTCAATTCAGTCACCTGGTCTTTACATCTAACCAAATTTCAGTGAGTGTCGCTCCAAGCGTGAAATGCCGTCTTTGTATCCTCATGCGAAAGGCATCTTATATGCACTCAAAGACAAAGGGATTGACATTGCCATTGCTTCCAGATCACCGACGGCTGACACAGCAAGAACATTTCTTGATAAATTGAGCATCAAATCGATGTTTGTGGCTCAGGTCTGTTCATCAAATCTTACTCTAATCTTTCTTTTCCTTGTTCTATATTATCTTGTTGAATCATTGAGAAAAAGTATACTGGTTTTTGTAAGATAAGTGGTAAGGTGAAAATAATTAACTTCTTATAGATATGATTATGGGTCTATTTTCCTCCCCCTAACCTTATAAAGTATTTGTTTTCGCACCAAAAAATGAAACACAGAAGAGGAAAAAAGAAAAGTTGTTCCTGAGCAAAGGTCACCAATAGAATCTGTAAATGGTTTATATATTTGTTTGACCTATTCTAATTCTTCAATCTGATTATTCAGGAAATATTTTCCAGTTGGACAAACAAAACAGATCACTTTCAGAGAATTCATTCAAGCACCGGGGTTCCCTTTAATTCCATGCTATTTTTTGATGACGAGAATAGGAACATCCAAGCGGTAACAAAACTTCTCTCATATTTCTTTTCTTACAATGTTGCTTCATTTTTCCTTTCAACATTAGCTTTCACATTTCCAACGAGTCCTTTAATGGTTGCATTATAGAATTTTGATTTGCACATCTTTGGGTTGAAGGAGTACCATATGCATATTACATGTTTTTAATAGTGGGAAATGGCAATCTCAGGTCTCAAAAATGGGAGTGACGAGCATTTTGGTTGGAAATGGGGTGAATCTAGGAGCTTTAAGAGAAGGGTTTACAAGATTTTCGCAAAATCGGAATGCATCAGAGAAGAACAAGCAGAGATGGATCACTAAGTATTCTAAGAAGGCAGATACTTCCAACAACGATGGATGAAATTTAATTTTCAATTAAAATTACTCTGACTCTTATTTAAAACCATATTAGTTTATCAAATACTGTATCAATTATTCCCATAAAAAGAGGAATTCTTTGGGCTATTGGCAATTGTAAATTTAAATGTAATTATTTGTCGAATGATAGTCTCAATTCTGAGTTGTCAAATTCCGAAGTACTCGCCTAAGCCAGATATTTTCAACAACGATGCATGAAGGGAAGTATTCAATTGAAATTATGTGTAGAAACTATATTAATTGGTGAATTCAAGTATATTGTTTAATCTACGTGAGAAACCCCGAAAGCAGGAAAGAAGAATAATGTGAGAATTCTTCATAACATTTTTTTTTTGGGTCATTCTGCAGTAAAATAAATTAGTTAAAATGTTATGCAAAAAAGATTTTTGCGTCCTAATTATGATCTCTTCTCCATTATTTCATAGGGTGGTGATTTATGTGCGGTGGTAAGCGTTGATAAATTTTTTTTAAAACAAAATAAAAATCAAAAGGACGATTGGTTGGGAAAAAAGAAAAAAGAAAGAGATCTTGTTATACTGAAAGTAGAGTAAACACATATTTATTGCAGTGATAGTCTGAAAGTGTTAAATTATCAGAGATGCGGCTTGGAAGCCGGAGTCTTCATCAGAAAGAGATGTTACATTTGTGACAAAGGAAAAGGCATTTCTGAGTTGGAGGCTTGACACATGGATTTCTGAACTTCTGAATCTTTCATCACTGGAATTTATGCATTGAAATTCTCCACGTGGGTTACAGTTCCACAAGGAGATCAAACATTGCACTGATATTCTACTTCAGTGTAATACGGTGCACTCTACCCAAAAGTTTGGATGACGAAGGTTGGATTATTTGATACTGAATTTCACTATTTATTACTCTTTTTGACTTGGGGTGGTAATATTCAGATTTAGATCTTTAGGGGACACCAGATCTGCTATCACATTGAGAAAGTTGAAAAATCAAAATTTATATGCATCAGAGAAAATGTAAGCTGAACAGTAAATATGATATCCAACATATGATCCTGAGACAACTTATTTATTAAAGTAGTAAATAGTCATATTTTTTTAAGTCTTAATCAAATAAAAAATTATGAATAAATTCAATTGTTCAACTAAATTAGTTTAATATATTGTTCATATTCATTCATTTAATACCGATAAAATTTGAGCTTTTAATTAGTCGTTTAAATAATTTACTACCACTTCAGTTTATTTACACCCCCCAAACTTCATCCTTCTCTTAATAATTTCTTATTGGAATTAACATAGAGTAACTAATGCGGCGGTTTGACGGAAGAAAAACACTTGCGTTGTACCCTTAATCGGAGATATTGTCTCTGATTAATGGCAAACAATGTTATTTTTGCATGTGCGAGAAGTCCTGGTATTAGCATTACTCATTGGCCATTAATCTGCACCAGTCTGTGCTTTACTCACTTTTGAGAAACCTCAGCTTCTGGAGTACAAATCACCAGGATTGGAATTGAACTTTTGTTATACTTTAAACTGTCAATTTTTCAAAGTTAGACTTCTAAACTCAACATCAAGAAATTGATGGAAGTTGCTCATGCCATCAGTCTTTGAAAGCGATTAAGATTTGGCTACCGACTCCAATGGTAGCTATTATAATCCCAAGTAGTTGAAGTTGAACTCTTAGATCAATGTTAAAGCTCATCATGGAAACACATTAGAAAATAGCAAACCATGGCTCCTTCATCCTTCTATATAACCTATACGAAGAACGAAAGTATTTCCTTCGTGTTTGGTGTTTTCCCATTCTTATATGTGATGATGGTTCACCCATACAAATCGGTGGACAAAATTGACCACTGAACTAATCTACCTTCTGGTAAAGCAACATGCGGTAATTACTGAAACAAGCATCATAGGTGGCGACGTCATTCTGTTCCTCTTCCACTGCTTTAATATCTAATAGCTGGTGTTTATTTTTGGAGTGCCCGAGAGAATTCTAATACAGTGTTTCAAATTGCTTAAGAAACGACCAGATCCTGCATGTTATAGAAAGAAGAAAAAGAAAAGAAAAATTTAGATGAGTTATCAAGGGGAACAACAAGTGCACCGCTGAATGAAACTAAATGAAATATGAATCAATACAGTGGTTTTACTTATTGGCTTCTCTTCAACAAAGTAGCGACAACTTCGGACAGAAATTCTTGTAATTCTATGGTTAAGTCTTCACACGGAACATTCAGTTAGCTAATCCAACCTTTTATTTTTCCCATTGGATGACTAATCTAGCTTTGGGTTTAGACCTTTTCTAAATATAATATATATATGGACTAGGAACCCTCCTATAGACCACTAATATGACAGCTAAAATTTTCATAAAAACTGAAAGCACTACCTACATGGTTCTTCTATTCTTGATATGATTTTGGTAAAGGCGCTTAGATGAGATAGTTATGGAATGAGTTCAAGATAAGCTTTATTATGTGCTTCATTCATCATAGCCCTCTCAACAACCTTAAGTTTGAAGTTTGAACTTCTTTTGATACTCAAAATTTGTCAAAATTCAGTTTTTGAGAGACAACTTGCCTACATATGCATATGAAAAAACTAACACAGGCAGAGCACTAAATTAAATTCTGAACAGGTATTGATCTACCTTATCGCATTTCTTCAGCATGAGCCCAAATTTTTTCTCTGATCTACATATGCAAACTGTTAACCTCCCTTAGTGGAGGTCGCCCATCAAAATTTGCCTCATGTTTCTTTGTTGAGACAGGAAAAGAACCATTTGCACTATTTATAGTAGAATCATATAGCTTGTTGCAGACAACTTGATCCATTGCACATTCATCAATATCTACAGAAGTATTCAGTATGTCGCCAAGAGTCTTCATCAATTGCAGATCCTCGCCAGATAACTTTCCAATCCTTTCACACATATCTTCAATATGTACTAACATACCTTCCCTTTCTGTTGATAGCTTCATGATGTCTTGCAGCAAAATTCCTTTTCCAAACTCAAGTTCTCCAATCTTGCTTGCCATGGTCTTCTGTTTTTCTGTCAGAATTTCAATTTCTAACTTCTTGGTCTCTAATGATGCTTGAAGCTCCTCTAATTCTTGATTTAAATGAAAGATTGATTCTTCCTTATGTGCAACCTTCTCAAGCAAATTGTCAACTTCCACTTCTGATTTCACTATTCTCATGTGCTTTTCTTCAATTTCTTGCTTTGCCTGATATTCGGCATTTTTTAAGGCCCCAGTAAGCACACTAACCTCAACCCACTTTTCCACCTGTTTTGAGAAAGAGAGACACAGTGCATCTACCAAATCTTGCTCCAGCGACGTAGCTACTTCCCGCAAGTACTTTACAATCTGGTCTTTCTCTTCTTTAAGCTTCAAAAGACACTCTTTCTCCTGCTTAAGAGCTTTCTCTCCATCCGATAGTGCAAGAGTCGCAGCAGCAACTTCGTTTTTCAAGGATTCTTGCTTCGAGCAAGCAGAAGCAATATTACTTTGTAGATCTTTTATGCAACGCTCCTCCTCAGCAATTTGGACAAGACTCTCTTTCTCTTGCTTAAAATTTTCTGCTTCCTTCATTTTATGTGCATTGTACGTTTCTAATAAAGCAATCTGCTGCTGAAGGTCTTTAGCATTCCTCTCCTGCTCCTTGACAATGCAGAGAAGGCGTCCATTTTCATTCTTAAGGGCTTGCTCATTCTCAACCTGTATAATAAGGGAACTCTCCATCATTTGACATTTTCCTTGAATTTCTTCAGAGCGGGCTTTGAGAGTTTCAGCAGTAGACTTCCCATTCTCCAATTCACATCCTAATCGAGTAATTTCATCATTTTTATTGGCTATTTCAAGCTCTAGCTTTACTTGAGCCTCAAGTGCAACACTTTTTTCATATTTTACGGTATTTTCCATATGCAAAAGTTGCTCTTTCAAGATAAGTTGACCTTCAGATGATTCCTCAAGCATTTTTTTATGTCGTTCAAGCTCTTCCACCATCATTTTATGCTGCTGTGCCACAGTTTGAGAATTGTCGTTCACTCCCAATTGCTCTGCAGAAAGAAGAGTCATATCTTCTTTGCCTTTGATATCAACAGCTTTATCTTTTTCTGCACTAAATAATTTGGAGTAAGCCTCCACAAGTTCTGATTTAAAGATCAGGAGTACCACGGAATGCTCTTCAATTCTGTAATGACAATTTTCCAGTTCCATCATAAGCTCCTTTATATCTCGTTCTTTACTGGCCAATGTAGACTTATAAGTACCAATCTCTGCTTCCATCTTTTCCACTTGATAATCCCATTGACATTCTTTAGATTTCATACTTGAGGCACAGTTTTTGTGTGCCTCTTCCAACCGTCTATGCTTGTTGCGGAGCTTCGATAGCAAAGAATTTGTTCCACCATTTTGGATTTGAGCTTCCCTTAGTTCTTTAAGCGAGTTTCTTAATTCCTGATTATCTTGTTCAAGACGAACAATTTTAAGTTCCATTTCTTTCACTAGTGTCTCTTTTCCTCCTAGGGTATTCCTTAGCTCTGCTATCTCTTCATTCATCTGAATGGTCAAGCTGTGTATCTTTGACTTTTCTTCTTCACATTGGGTAAAAACGTCCTCAAACCGTGACTTAAATTCAGATATTTCAGCCTCCAGGAATTTCCTCCTGCTTTCTTGGTGAGCTAATGCATGGTTACACATCTCTAAACGGGATTGTACACCCTCTAGAATCCTCGTTTGAGAATCCAAACTTGTCTGCAGGGAAGTTATCTCTTCAAGTAGTCCAGATTTCTCCTTCTCCCACTCCTCCTTGTCAGATTGGAACTGGCTTTGAAGCTTTTCGTGAGCTTCTTCAAGATGTTTAAACTGTTCACTTTTCCATTTCATTTTATCTTGCATATTTCTATTTTCTTCCTCCAGTTGCAGTATCACATGATCTCTCTGTCTCAACCTTTTACCTTCCAGGGTTTTCTCCTCTGCTTCAAGATACTTCTTCTCTGTAGCCGATAGGAGTGTTCTGAGGCCTGAAATTTCCTTATTATTGGCACAAGCGTTCTGTTCGAGCTCACTGTTTCTAACTGTCAGTTCATCTAAAGCCAGCACCAGCTCTCTATTTTCTTCTTCCAATTTTAATAATCTCTCAGAGAAATGAGCTTGTATCTTCTTATTCTCTGAACTCAAATGCATGATGTGCGTTTCCTTTTCACGCAAATTAGATTTGAGATCTTCATGGAACTTCCTCAGTTCGCATATCTCTTCAGACTTGAGATCCAGTTCATGTGCCTGTTTCTCAGTCTTCAGCATAATTTCTTGAAATTTCAGATATTCTTCATGGTGGGCATTCTTCAAGCTCTCAACAAGTTCTGTTCTAACTCGACATTCTGCCTTAAGCTTCCCCACCTCTTCTTTGACTTCACCCAATTCTCTGTAGACATTATCCATCTGCCTCCCTTGAATATGGATGTCTTCCCTGATACATAAAGTACAAGTGAGGAAAAGCACAATAGCAGAGACTAAATCTACATTTTTGTCAATAGTATCATATGCTAGAACAGTCTCACACCCACCAAAGCAGAAGAAAAGAAAATGGCAGGAAGGAGGGGGTTTTTTCTATGACCGTAGCCAATCTCAAATTTCGAGACGCAAAAATCAAGATGACTGTTAACTTCAATTTTACAGTGAGTTTATATTAAGTACTCAAGCCATGGTTTTACTGTAAAACTTTCTCCATGGACAATCGATGCTTGACATAAGGAGGCAAGCAGCAATCAGTACAAACTTAGAGTTATTTTAGGGATTTGATATGGTCAAAGAGGCAACATTGGTGGAGGCAAAGTATTGCTTCTTCATATTTCAGAATAGACCAGAATTTCGTCAAACAAGCATAGCTTATGTATAGGGTGCATGAGAAACTGTTTCTTTCTAACCTGGAGGTAATGAAGAACAAAAGGAAAAACCTAAACCAAGCACTCTAAGAAATGACACTCCCTTTCAGCACTTCAAACTCATATCGATGATAGAGTTGCCTAAACATCATGCAATCACCGAAACAACTTACAAGAAGTAAGGGGTGCTAAATGCCACAAAAACTAAAGCTCTGTGATGCTTATGATGTCATAAAAAAACAATCTTGCAAACACACTTATACACCTGAAACAATAAATTAGGGCGAAGTTAAAAACTAGTCTTAGTACCCATCATCCAAATTCGAGGTCCAATATCCAATTCTATGCTTTATTAACTATCTATTGTTATCATTGCATGCTGAAACTGAAACAAAACAGAAGCAACAGATAGTTCTGATTTGAATTGAAAGATGAAAGAGTCCGGATCAGATTTAGATTCAGATCCGCATTCGCACAATAGTCTTACTGTTTTGAAGCTCTTACTTTTTCTTTTCTTCGTTCAGCGGTTCCAGAGAAAAAGATTCAGAGTCACCGGTAAAGATAAGCCAAATCTAGATAAGTACCTCAACCATAAATAATAAGCAAGCGAGGAATGTACAAGCTTGAAAATTTGAATCAGCTTGTCGGCAACGGAACAGGAAGAAAAAAAGGGCCAAGAGAATGATAATCCGAAAATACGAATAGATAGCAGGAGGAAGATATAGAGTGACGGTTTCTTCAGAGATATTAAATGGGACTCGGCAATTCAAAGAGGCATTGATGGATCTCAAAAAAGAGAAGAGAGAGAGAGAGAGAGAGTCGAAGAGAGCTCAGGCAGGTTTGGCGGGCGGGAAGCAAGGTGGTGTTCCGGAAATTTGAAAATGGACTTGGCTTCTCTTGTCGAGGACAAAATTGAAAAATAACAATACTTTAATATTTTCCATCTATTCAGAAAAAAATGTATGCAATGCTTTTAATATCAAATTATTCAATAAAAATATGATAAGTGAATTTTGGTATAGCTCATCTTTATATAATTGGATTTTTATAAAAATTTCACCACATGTCAATTTTTAAATAAGGATTCGATAATAAGTTAAGTCCTTTTAACCAAACTTTATTTAATTTTATAAAAAAATAAAAATTTACTAGAAATGAAAAAATCATGGGGAAAAATATAAAACTTTGGTATGTTTATCAACTTTTTAACTAACAAATAAATATACATACCTTTCACAAGAAATTATTAGATGCATTTATATTTAAGTACATATACCAAAATAGATTATATTTGCTGTACTATATATAAAAAAAAAATAAAAAATCATTGTTTAGTAAGGCAAACTTTTAATGATGCGTTTGATATGGTAATGGAAATATAATTGAATGGAAATAGCATAATTATACTTGGTATAGAATAAAAAGGAATAGAAACATTGATATAGGATGGAAATAATGCAGAAATTAAATGGAAAGCAGTGCAAAATGAAAGTTAATAGGAAAGAGAATATGAGGCCATCCCCATGTTTGGTATGCTGAATCTTCTGTGATGGAAAGAGAATGTTAGAGAAAAATTTGAAAGAATGTTTGGTGCAATGGAACAGGGATTCCAATAGAAGCTACACATTCTTGTCCGCACAGATAGGCGGTTTCTTGCCTAAGATGGATGGAGAGCATGGGAAGGAAAGATGTGTGGAGTCGAGATTACAATTTTGCCCTTATTTACATATGTCCTACCTATGTACTAAGGCGCATTTTAGTCATTTTGTTTTATTACAATTCATTTCCCATCATTCCCTCTACTATACTAAATACATTTTATAATTTTATTCTCAGCATATTAAACACATTTTCACAATAATTTTTTTTCATTTTATTCTATTTTTTTTTCTCTTTTCTTTTACATTTCTAATTCACTTTTCATCTATATACCAAACTAAGCCCCAGAATGATAAATGAAAAAGAATAAGAAATAAATGAAATAGAATGAAAAGTTTTTATGTTAAAATTTGTTTGGTATAATAGAAATAATGATGGAATGAAAATAATCATAATAATAAAAAAAAGATCAAAATATCCTAATGTCAAAAATAATAAATTAATATTTTTAAAAGTTAATTTTAGAATAGTCTTAATAAAAAATATTAAATTATTTATAATAAATATTAATAAATGATTTTCTAATGTTTTATTGTATAATAAATATTTCAAGAAATATTAAACTTTTATTTTGAAGAAGATGAATCATAAAATGCCACCATCTACTTAAATCTATGAAGTTTATTTGGTGTCTCCACATTCACATATTGCAAGATATCTTACATGAGAATGCTATTAATGAATCTTTTTAACCAATCTTTCGACTGAACTTCTTGAAGAAATGAGAGGGCCATCAGCTTGTTAGCATGGAATGGGCGATGCAAAAGTCAAGGACAATTCTGTAATTTCAATTGCATCTAGTAAAGAAAGTCAAATATTTCCTTTGCTTCATTGAGGGAGTTCACTTGCAAGCACAGACGACAGAGTATTCTCCCTCGGAATCAGCCATCCAACGCACAAAATAACTACGACGATTGCACATAATAAATTATTATTAATTAATAAAATTAGTTCAAGATAATTTATTGTACCCATTAGCAATAATAATAAATTCTCATAAATTAATTTCATTAGTTAAAATTTAATTATTATACATAATAAATGATCTTTAAGAGTACTCGACGACAAAATTCTTAAATCTTTTAATGCAGAAAGTCTATAATGTTATCATAAATTTTGCAAAATCTTCCGCCCACATGTGTATCTCTTATCGAATTTATTATATTACCTAGTTATGATCAAGAATGATTCAAGGACCCAGCTAACGCAAAATTGTAACGTGACATAATGTGAAATTTGGCAAGAAAATATCCGTTGCCAACATCAATCAATAAGGAAAATATTTTCCATGGCTTCTCTAGTGTTATTTGTGTTGGGTCGCCAGCTCAGAGAGACTAGGCAAAACTTCTTCTATGAGTCTTTATTAATTGGATTTGAGGAAAAAACTTTCACATTAATATAATATTGCATTTTAACCCAAAAGCATTAGATTTATGGTTATTTCTTTAATGAATTAAAAGTCATAAAATAGTCTTTTATTTTTTAATTTATTCTTATTTTAGTTTTTTAAAAGTTAAAAATCGCAAAATGATTCTTTTCTTTTTAATATTTGATTTAAAATGGTCATTTAATTTAAATTTACTTTTGTTTAAAGAGAAACTCTTTAAGTTATAATTTGAAAGTTAAGAATCATTTTAAGATTTGAAATTCATTGATGACCAAAATAAAACTACATTTAAAAAGAAATAATTATTTTGAGATTTTCAATTTCTTAAAACACAGAATAAAACTAAATTTATAAATAGAGAGTTAAAAAGTTATTTTTCTCCCAAATAAGTTGAATGAGAGACGAAAATACAATGTACATTTAAAAGAATAAATTGTACCCATTACAGGAGCAAGTAGCAAGTTCAAAGTGCATTATTTTAATACACTATTTTTTGGGAAATACTCAATTAGATCCCTGAAAGCTGCAACTCTAATCGTTATATTTACTCTCGGCATAAGTTAGTTTTCAAAATTTGTATTAATCCTTTCATTGCCAATAAAGGATCAAATTGTATATTTATTGTAGTGAGTCCCAAATTTTTAAGGATTAAGAAAAATCATTTTTAAGTATTACATTATATAGATACTATACTTTTATTTTATTTTTCTAGAAACTAAAGCCATGCATATTATTTAAGGGGTTCGAAATATTTCCCAAGTGAAATTTAAATTGACCTTTAAGCAAGATAATTGTCAACTTGAATTTCGACAGCCCAAATAATAAATGAGGATCGAGTCTACGTGTGTAATGTTTTACGGCACATCGGTTCGACTTCTCGCTCTCCAACTTTAGGAAGTCAATAGCGTTTTCTCCCAATTAAAAAGGATAGGAGCAGTTTATCTAAGAAAGGCACGAAATTGTTGTTTCAAGAACGTAAAATAGGGGGCAAAAAGGGAGAGAGAGAGAGAGAGAGAGAGAGAGAGAGAGAGAGAGGGGTAAATGTTATTTTAATTTTTTACTTTTTAATTTAATCTCATTTTAATTCGTTATAAATTAAAAGTCTCGAAGTTATTATTTATTTTTAAATTTAATCTTATTTTAATTTTTTACGATTTAAACATTTTTAAATAATTTTTTAGAATATAATTTTATTTTGATCATTCACAAATTGAATGTCATGATATTTACTTTTTAATTATTTAATTCAAATTAATCTTCTTTGATCTCATTTAAAGAATATTTATTTTAGATTAGATTTTCAAACATAAAAATTCATTTAAAAATTTTTAATTTGTAGATGAACAAAATAAAATTATATTCAAAGATAAAGAATAACTTTGAGACTTTTAATTTATATGAACTAAAATAAAATTAAATTTAAAAGTGAATTATCAAAATGATAATTTTATCCAAAAAAAAAAAAAACAAATGGCAAACATTTTAAGTCTAAGTCTTACCGAGAATGTAAAATAATCTTCTCATGAATATATATATATATATATATATATATATATATATATATATATATATATATATATAGAAAATCAACTAGCTCAATAAACAGAAACAATAATAGCTAGTGTGAGAATCTGAAATCAGAGCTAGCCTTTTTTTTTTTCCCTTGGTAAACAAAATATATAGAAAGAACTAGCCAGAGGCAACAGTATTGGTTAGGAGTATAACAAATACCCCATTGATCATTCGTCCTAAAAACAAACCAAAAACGCAGGTCCATTATGAAAATAAAACAGCATCTTCCCTCGACAAAAGCCTGCCTTCAGCAGGTCCATCTGCACAAAAATTTGCTTCTGCCGGATGTTCTTTACCTACGTATGATCAAGTTTCTCAATGTTGGACCTGCACCTTTAGTGAATAATGGGTGAGTAACAGGACTAGCTTTGTTGGAAATCAACTTGTGAATCAGTCTCCATAAGAGAACTGTCTCTATCAAAAGCAATTTCAATCAAGCTTACGCCAGTATAGTTTCTTTCACCTAATGGCAAAATTTAGTAGCACGTCCCAGATCGCAGTGATCACAGCTTTTGGATCGAACTCAATTTTTTAAAGAATCTTAAGGTTTCTAGAACCAAATGGACTAACAAGTCTATATGAAAACAACATTTCATGGGAAGTGATGGTTGATTTCTATACTACTTTTACAATTATTCTCAATCCAGCCTTAAAAGTCGTGAGTATACAAGAAAAGATGGAGGAAGTCAAGGATCAGTAGGGTAGTCCAAACCTCCTAGTGATGATGTACTCCCTAAGTAAGTGATCAATAGACTCCGGCACGGTTAGACAAAAGGCAGGAAGAAGGGCTGTTCATACCTCCGTAAGAGAGCAAAGCTCTCGTACGGATCGGTAAAGAGTACACAAGCTAGACAATATATTTTATCCTAGCATGACAAGGTAAAATACCAAATCCAATCCACCTTTAAAATAGAGGTGTCGATCAAAGACAGATTTTTAACCATGGAGAAAGCAATCCAGTTGGAGAAACAACCATTTGAGCTCTAACCCAGAAGGTTGAATATGTATGTATTGACCTTGGGAAACAAGGTGTAGCACGAATCTGTACTTTGGTGTCAGGAAGATAAACAGATAACAATGAGAAGTCCTGGGAACCATCGGCCATAACATGGCTGAACCTACAACAATCTTCTTCAGAGAAGAGTGGGCCTGATAAGACCCCTATACAGACCTATTTTTGGAAGAGGTTTCGTGCAAAGAAAGAGAAAAATTAGATTGAAAAGGAATCTTTTCCATTTAATCTCTTATCAGGTTATTTGGGAGAGTAGTGAGGGTTAGAGAAGTGGATGGTGGGACATGTAGCAGTTATATTAGTGGGGCAGTTGTGTTAGTGGTTAGCAGCAATTATGTTGTGAGGCAATTGTGTTAGTGGGTAGCTGTTATATTTACATCTATGTGTCAGTTTATGTAATCATGTGTCAATTATTTTTCCTTTAAATGCTCTTGGGTCTGTGAAAAAAGGCAGTGAACAAAATTTTTAGAAATATATTTTATTATTGAAGTCTTGTCCTCTCCACACGGACACATTATTAGAGAATTTGTGTTGTTTAAGATCTTTACACTTAAATTCTGCCAGTATCATTTTAGTACTTTATCTGTCTCTTTTCTTTTATTAGTGCCTAACAATTTGTTATGAATAGCTCCTATCAAATTTTGGTATCAGAGCAAGTTGATTTACTATGGTCTCTACACGCTCAACAGTGCCTTCTGAAGAACCTTCTAATCCTACCCCAGTGCCTCCTTCAGGTCAGTCGAATGAAGCCATTATTAACTAGTTGGCTGTTATCATGTCAAAGCTTAACACCATTGATAACTTAGCAGCAGAGGTAGCATTATTAAAATCACGGAATATTCCGTCTCAGCATGAGGGAACTAGCAGAAACATGAATGATAAAGGGAAGACGACAAAGATAAATTTTGGGTATAGAAATAATTCCAGATCTCATTGGGCAGATGATGAAGATGTTTATGAGAATAACTGGCGTTTTGGAAATCAGCATAAACCCCCTTATGCAAAGGTTGAATTCCTGAAATTTAAAGGTGGGGATCCTAGGGGTTGGATGCTCAAGGCAGAGAAATATTTCTGATATTACCAAACTCCAGAGGACTTAAAAGATGATGTAGCAGCGATGTATTTGGAGGGAGACGCCCTTGATTTGTTCGCTTGGATTAACAAAGAGCGAACTCTGTTGTACTGGGAGGAATTGATTCAGGCTTTACAAGAGAACTACGGGCCAGCAGAATTCAGAATCTGGATGTGCCATTCGCCAAACGAGTTCTGTTCAGGAATATAGACAGGAATTTGCAAGGAGATCAGCTCGGGTATCCAACTGGCTAGAGCACTGTCTACTTGGGGTTTTTCTAAATGGATTAGAGGAGGAGTTACGTGCTAATGTAAGAATCCATAAACCACGTATAGTGTACAGAACTATGAGCCTTGGGATGGAATTTGAATCTAAAGTAGGCCCAAATGCTAGTCGAAGTAACAAGGGGTATGGTTGGGTTAATACAAATCAGCCCAACACAGTATGTGGTCACGGGTCTGTTTCTTTTCAAGACTCACAGCACACGAGATCTCCAACAACCGCACGTGTTCTTCCGTCGATGCAACAGACCACGTAGGTGTTTAACTAAAATCAGAGTTGGGATGTTCAGAGGCAAAATCGTATTGCAAAGGGACTTTGCTTTCACTGCAATGAGAAGTTTGCTCCGAGCCATTGTTGTAAAAAATCAAAATTTTCCCTCATGGAAATTACTGAAGAGGAAGATATTGGGGAGGAACAGTCATCAGATGGAGCTGTGGGGTAGTTGGTTTTAGAGGAAGTAGCTGAAATCTCGTTCCATGCTATTTTGGGAATAACTAATGGGACTACTATGAAGCTGAGAGGTATTCTGAACAGCTGAGAGGTACTACTGTTGGTTAACAGTGGATCAACCCACAATTTCATCTCAAATTCTTTGGTGGCTGAACTGCAATAACTTGTTCGACAAATTCCAGCATTCAGGGTTCAGATTGGTAATGGAGAGGTGATCAGATGTAACCAATTATGTCAAAAAGTGGATGTGAAGTTACCCAATTTAATATCACTAAGGATTTCTATGCCTTTAGTATTAGGGGAGTTGATTTGGTCTTGGGTATCAAATGGTTAGCATCACTAAATACTGTTCAAGCAAATTGGAAGAATATGTTCCTAATATTCTACCAAAATGGGAAGAGATACAAGCTTCATGGAGTGTCAAAGAATGGCAATGCTGAAGCTTCATTGAAGTCTTTTACTAAGCAAGAACCAATAACAAGTATTAATTCTAACCTTCTTGTAATCGTCCAGAAGTTAATTATGCAATTTGCAAGTGTTTGATGAACCCAAAACTCTGCCTCCTTTTAGAAAACATACTCACTCCATTCCCTTATTCTCAGATTCCAAATCACCTAACATACGACCATATCGTTACCCTCACACCCAAAAAACTGAAATTGAAAATCAAGTGGAATAACTCCAACAATTAGGCTTTATAAGACCTAGTTCAAGCCCATTTGCAAGCCCAGTCTTGTTAGTAAAAAAAAAAAGATGCTACTTGGCATCTCTGTATTGATTACAGGAGACTCAGCCAAATTACCATCCTAGACAAATATCCCCTTCCCAACATTGATGAACTTTTGGACGAATTACATGGAGCAACCATTTTTTTTTTCCAAAATTGATTTACAATCTGGATATCACCAGATTCATGTAAATCCCAAAGATGTCCATAAAACTGCCTTCTGAACCCATTCATGCCACTATGAAATTATGGTTATGAAAGGCATAACCAATGGCCCATCCACCTTTCAATTAGTCATGAATGAGCTTTTTCGCCGTTACCTTTGAAAATTTATACTTTTTCTTTGACGATATCCTCATATACAGCCCAACTCTTGAACAACACCAGACACATTTGCAAATTGCATTACAAACTCTACAATTAGACTCTTATTATGCAAAAGCCAGCAAGTGTTTTTTTGCACAGAAATAGATTAACTTCTTAGGACATATGGTTTCAAAGGAAGGGGTTGGAGTGGACCCGAAAAAGATACAAGCAGTTGTGGAGTGGCCCAAGCCAAAAACAGTGAAAGAACTTCGTGGGTTCTTGGGGCTAATAGGTTATTGCAGAAGATTTGTCCATAATTATGGACTAATTGCCCGGCCAGTAACTGACATGACTAAAAGAAATGGTTTTAATTGGTCTCTTAGAGCTGAATCTGCATTTCAGGCATTAAAAATGGCACTAACCATTGTACCTGTTTTACAGTTACCTAATTTCCACAACCCATTTACAATGGAATGTGATGCATCTAGTGAAGGGATAGGAGCTATTTTGCTGCAAGATGATCATCCAATTGCGTATTACAGCAAAGGGCTTTAATTTTCCAATAGGTACAAATCTACATATGATAGGGAATTATTAGCCTTGGTGTTTGCCTTACAGAAGTGGAAACACTATTTAATAGGCAACCATTTCTTTGTTTAGACTGACCATTGTAGCCTCAAATATTTACTAGACCAAAGGATCATTACTAATGAACAGCAGAAGCTTATTTTAAAACTCCTCCCCTTTGACTTCACAATTAGTTATAAGGCTGGTGAAGAAAACAAGGGAGCTGATGTACTTTCAAGGAGACCCCATCATGCTGAATTATTCAGTTTGGTTATGCCTATCTCCTTAGATTTTGTTGATTTTCAAGAGGCATTATTTCAAGACCCCTGTACTTGTGACTTGGTCAATAAATTACAGCACAACCCCCAAGCAGTACCCAATTATTCCTTGGTGAACAATAAGTTGTTTTATAAAAACAGATTGGTGATTCCCACTAAGGATGACTTGAGGAAGACATTGTTGGAAGAGGCTCATATGTCATTAACAGCGGGGCATGGTGGTGATTTGAAAACATTGCATAGACTGACTCTCAATTGCTTTTGGCCTTACATGAAAAGGGACGTCAAGTTATTTGTGTGAAACTGCCTCATTTGCCAGCAGTCCAAATATGAATCCTTGTCTCCCAATGGCCTCTTGCAACCTCTTCCCATCCCTAATCAAGTATGGGAAGACATCTCAATGGATTTTATTACTGGTCTTCCTAAATCTGGAGGTTTTGACACTATAATAGTCGTGGTGGATCAACTTAGTAAGTATAGCCACTTCATTGCATTATCTCACCCCATTTACTACCAAAAAGATTGCAGAAATTTTTTTCAAGGAGATCATACGCCTACATGGTGTACCCCACTCTATTGTTTCAGATCGGGACACTGTATTCATGAGTTCTTTTAGGCAAGAATTATTTCGGTTGAGCAAGACAAGGCTTAGAATGGGGACTGCTTATCATCCATAATTCAATGGCCAAATAGAAGTTGTTGATCATTGCTTGGAAACTTTTCTAAGATGTTTTTCTCTAGAACAGCCCAAGAAGTGGAGTTCTTTTCTTGCATGGGCTGAGTACTCCTTTAACACTGGTTTTCACACTTCTGCTGGTACAACACCTTTCAAGGTTTTATATGGAAGGGACCCTTCAGCCCTTCATCCATTTGTAAAAGGGGAAACACAACTACTGGAGTTTGAAGAGCAATTAATGCTAAGGGATGACATGCAGAGAATCATTAAGGAGAACTTATTAAAGGCTCAATCTAGAATGAAGTCTTGGGCAGACTTCAAACAGAGGGAGCTCAGTTTTAATAAGGGAGATGTAGTATTCCTTCAAATTCAGCCCTATAGACAACGTTCATTAGCTAACAAGAGGTACCAAAAGCAGTCCCCAAGGTATTTTGGCCCCTATAAAATATTAAGAAGAGTTGGTAGTGTGGCCTATGAATTGGAACTCCCTAACACAGCAAAGGTTCACCCCATTTTTCATGTGTCACTATTAGACTAGCATATGGACAACAACCAACACAAGCTCTTGCAGATCTGCTCATCTCATCAGATTGGGAAATTCAGCTTATTCCAGAGAGTTTTAGCTCATCGCTGGACAAGCAATAAGACTAACCCATGCCTAGAGCTCTTAATACAGTGGCAGCAACGTCCAATTGAAGAGAATAGCTGGGGAAATTATGACTGCCACTCAGCTTCCCACTTTTCGCCTTGAGGACAAGGCAAATTTTCAGGGGGATGCATTGATAAGACCCCTATACAGACCTATTTTAGGAAGTGGTTTCGTGCAAAGAAAGAGAAAAACAGACTGAAAAGGAGTCGTTTCCATTTAATCTCTTATCAGGTTATTTGGGAGAGTAGTAGGGGTTGGAGAAGTGGATGGTGGGACATGTAGCAATTATGTTAGTGGGGCAGTTGTGTTAGTGGGTAGCAGCAATTATGTTAGTGGGTAGCAATTATATTTACACCTATGTGTCAATTTCTGTAATTATGTGTCAGTTATTTTTCCTTTAAATGCTCTTGGGTATGAGGGAAAAGGAAGTGAGAAAAATTTTTAGAAATATATTTCATTATTTAAGTTTTGTCCTCTCCACACAGACACATTATTGGAGAATTTATGTTGTTTAAAATCATTACACTTAAATTCTACCAGTATCATTTCAGTACTTTACCTATTTCTTTTCTTTTATCAATGCCTAATAGTTTGTGGTGAATAGCTCCCCTCAGGGCCAGGAATAGAAAAATATGGGAGGAGAGTTACATACCCAGCAGTCATGCCAGAAGTTGGTTCCTTGATCAATTAATACTGTTCCTAATTCCCAATTTAGCGGTTTTTTACCCTTCTCTAGGCTTCTTAACACAAGCAATGGTTTGTCGCCTCTTCTTTGCATTTCATTCGCATATATAGATTCTAGCAAGTTGATCCAAGTTTGTACTTTTTCATATAAAAGCCACCAGTTCGTTCTGGCCATGACAGCTTCAATTTTCCATTGTACCCTTCACTAAGAAAGTTTGAGAAGAGACAAAATCACCTCCACATAAAATTCCAAACAAATATACTTTGAACAGCTGCATTTCTTTCCATGTATTTTTTGCTCCGGTCTTTTAATTACTTAACGGTTATCTCTGAATCTAAAATTCTATACAACATCTAATTATAATTTCTGCCACAGATAGTGCTCTTGAATAATTTTTCAAAGGTCATTGAAAATAAAAAACTAACCCAACATCAGAGTTACATCAAATTCATGCATCAGATCAACAATGAAAACAGAATTCTCTATTATTTTTACCTATTTAGTGCCAATTGTCCTACTTACAGAACAAAATTCAATTGTTACAAAGAATGGACATATATTGTATGAAACAACAAAACAGAAACCAAGACTCAAACTTTTGCCGCCTGTTGATGTACTGCAAACTGCCCAACTTACAAAGCAAACTTCAATTCTTACAAAGAAAGAACAAAGACATTTTATGAAACAACATAAACAAAAACCAAGACTCAGGTTTTTGCCTGTGGATGTACCTTTACACTGTAGAATGAGAAACTTTGGCATGATTCAATTCAAAAGTTTCAAACCCTTTCTGGGACAAGCAGTTGTTCAAGTTCCTCTTTACGCCGTTGCAACTCCTGGTAAATATCCATAGAAGCATGTAACTTATCTAATAAAAGTAATGCTTTTATAGAATGGAGATTAAATGGTCACTAGGGCAGAGAACAGAAAGATGAGTTAAGACTGAAAACCTAAAACTCAGTCCATGTCATTGATCTTTGTGCCTAATTTCTACCAACGATGGTAGACTTGAAAGGTAAAACAATCCACAAACAAGGGCAGAGATTTTAGCAATATGACTAGAATAATTTAACAGGCAAAAAATGCAAACCTATTATATTTTAAGCTTCTTTTATTAAACTATTCATAGCACTCCAGCCAGCATCAAGAAAATGCCAGGAGTCAATTCAGATTGTGATCAAATGCATCAATTTTCCTTTTCCAGACTTGAATGTAATTTAACAAAGAAAATCTAAGAGCTCTCTAGTCTCTAGTTCATTAGCATCACAATTTGCGCAAGATGTTGACTAACATCTACAAAAGACAGAAGTTAGAGAGACAGGCATGCAACCAGATGGCAACCCAGAAATTTGTCATAAATTGCAAGGCTCAAAGCCTACCTCTAGATCATTGACTGCTTGCTCTCTTGTGATTTCCTGCTGCTGGCGAGAACGTTTCAGAAAACCAATGCATAGTACTCCCTTCAAATGACATTACAAAGCAAGCAAGGGAAGTACGTCAGTTTGGCAACATAACCTCGACTAGATTTGCCAAGTCAAATAATAAACAGTAAAACGTATTTGATTTTCTCAATAATATATATGTGTGTTTGTGTGTACACACACATTAAACTGTTTTGTATAATACAAACCATACTTGTCTTCATTGGTAGGTACCAACAAACAATGTGGCATACATATAGAAGGAAAACTCATGCAGACACTCTTTGATCTAATAGTTTGCTGTCTTTAATAATCTTACCGAAACAACATAAACTGCACCACAAGCAAGAAGCATATAGCATGCTATGTTCTGAAGAAGAACAAGCTCTTTTCTCTCCCGAAGATAGTCAGGGAAAGCCCTTGTCATTACTGCAACACTGCAGAAAGAAAACCATGTTTCAGAAACCAAACAAGGTCTCTGCGTCTTGATATTAACATAATTAGCTCCTAATTCTATGCCAAATTAGCTACTCAAACAACATTTCCCAGCATTCAAATTTCTGACAATTAATTAAAAAGTTTAATTAATATGGCTCACAAATACTAGCATTTATTAGCGGCCATAGCCACAAAATACAATAAATCTAGCGTTACCCCAGCGTCAACTTGCCTATTTACCATGTTTCATCAAGTAACCAATTTTATAAGTTTATAATTTATGAATTGTTGTTTAAGGTGTAAGTGATTTGGCAAATGAAGATAAGCTCATAATAAGCAAAATATATTCGAAGGAAGCATTGAAGTTCTCACTAATGTGGAGACATACAAGATTTGCAGCATACCCCTGCCTGCCCAGTATCCCAATACCTGTAAGATACAGCAACATTTACTTAGACTGATGGAACAATATTAAAGTAACCGCAGCAAAATGAAATCCAAAAGCAATCCATAACATTCTAATGATCATTAAGACATAATAACCATACTCCTTAGCAAGATGACAAATTAAAGTGCAACATCTCAGTACTCTTAATCAAGAAACGAACCTGCCAGAACTTGATTATGAAACTCCATTCCGTTTCGGCCAGAACCACAAAAAAAGCTATCAAGACAGCGTAACACCGAAATATTCCATCGAAAACCTAAAATTCACTCATAACAACAAGAAATAAGCAGAAAACAGCAGATAAAACAAAATGGAGTATAACATGCTTTAGCGAAAGAAAAATACACGAAGGGAGAGAAAGAAAGTAACATACATCAGATCCGTGTTTGAAGGAGCGAATAGCAGAGAGGATATTCACGGCGATACAAAGAATGGCTGCCAAACAGGTCAAGAAGCTGAAGCACCTACACGCTACCAAGAAAGGGTCCGGTCTGAATCTGACCCTGGTGCTTGAAGAAGAAGCACTGGGCACGCTCCCTTCCTCGTCGTTTCCCGGCATGTTCTTGAGCTTTCTCAGATGAAACAAAGTCTGCGAGTTTGCGATTCGCGAAACAAATCTTTCTCACATTTTCTCGAGCTTGCAGAGGAAAACTTCGGGTATTTGGGAGTACTCTGGCTTCTCCAAAACGAGATTCTTCGCCTGCCATTCAACGCAATGGTCATTTAATGGGAAAGTGACACGTGGCGATTATATATATTATTTTATTGTCCCGCTCGTTTTGCACGTATCTTTAAAAAATTAATATATTTTATTATATATTAATATATTATCAAGTTTATTTAATAATTATGGTAATATTAAAAAATATAATAAATTATATAAAGTATGTAAAATTAATTATATAAAATTTATGAAAAAAATAACAATAATAAATTACTTAAGAGAGTATCGTTATAAATCATTAATTTTATATCATTTTTTTTTAGTTTAAGACAATATCAAATTATATTTATAATTTATTATTAAAAATTTTAAATAATAATTAATTAATTAATTAATTTTTTTATTAACTCTAAAAATTTTATACTTTAAAAAGTTCATGATTTAATATATATAGTTAATTAATTTATTAATTTTTAATTTTTTTTAAATTTTATAATTCAAAATATTTTTTTATTTTAGAAAAAATTAATTAATTAATTTAATTAATAATTATATAAATTTTTTTAATTAAAATGTCATTCAATTATATATGTTTATTTTTTGTTTTGTGATATGGTTCATCATCCCTTGATCGTCACGTGGTTTAAACCTTTTATTGTAACTCATTTGGTTTGCTTCCTCCCATTAATATTCCGGGAGTTAGAGATTTTGAAGCATATCCGATGAAATTAGTTATTCAGAATGAATGTCTTAGGAAAAAATTTGAGCAATTGAACATATACTGTTTAATATAAGAAATCCTTTAATGTTAATAAAAAAATGAATAACAAATTAGTATGCAATAGCTCAATAACTCTTATAAATAGGAAAGTGTCACTGTACATTTTATTGGCTACTTGATATATGTTAGTCTTGATTAAATTAAACTTGAATTTCATCCATTGGAAGTTTTTTACCCAATTTTGTTCAAAATGAACTCATATTGCTCAACCCAAAATACTCATATTTGTGCATAAGAGGAGAATTGAGCATGATATGATAAAAAAATTATTTATTAAAACCTGACAAAAATGTTACATCACTTTTGTTCCGTTGTTATTTTTTAAAAAAGAAAATTGGATGACTCGTCCACGTTATAGGCATTACGCAAGTCACTCATACAATTTTTTTTTTTATATCAAAACGTAAGTGTCACATGATATATATAATAAAATACACATTAATATATATATATATATATATATAATTATTAATAATGAATTAAAATGTATTATATTATTTAATATATATTATATAAATAATATTTTTAATTTTATAGGTAGCATTATTTAATTGAATAAAAATACAGTCATATTAACTTTATTGATTTTATTCATAGTTATTTTAATATTTAAATTTAAAATTTAAAACATTACCTTTTATAAATGTTAAACTTTTGGAATCTTTTTATTTTTTAAATTAAAAATATGAGAAATAAAATATGTAAAAATCATTTAGGTAGTGAGTCATACTTAAATAATTAGATATGTTAAAGTGAGTTAAATAGTTCAGTTCATCTAATCTATCGTATTTAAACAAGTTAAAATTTATGTATGTTAAAAAGATTGACCAATTTAATTTACAAAAAAAATAATTTTTTTAAAAAGGAAAAAGCAAATAATATTAATTGTTACAAGTATCTATTAAAATTCAAATGGGTTTGTCAAATAATTGAATCTAAAAACAATCAAATAACTTCTTCATACTTAAGCAATCAAACCGAAATAATTATTGAAATAACTCGTGTTAGCAAACAACAGGTAAAATAATTAATGAAAATTTTAAAATTCTTTATAAGAAAAGTTTAAATCTTGTTTTCAAAAAGTTAGCTATTATAAATGTCATACCCCTAATTAAAAGGATAATTGACATAAAAAATAAAATAAACTTCCACCTCTATAAGTTAACATAACCTATAAACCAAATGAAGGAAAGGTCTACTCTCACTAAAATAAAACATTCAAACATCTAATAACATATAATACAAATTCAAACACCTTTCTATAATTATGGGAATTTCTAGAGTGCAAAACAGCACAAATATTTGACAATATAAATAAATTTTGCTCTTGCAAATAATATAAGGCTCTCCAATAGATCTCTATCTTACCCTTAAGCTGCAAAGAGAGTTTTAGGTCGGCATTATTATTTGAAAAGCATAAAAGATATATGAATTAGTGACAATATTCATTGAATAAATATAATTGACTATACAAAAAAGGGAACTGGTGACACTTAGTGACGGGTGACAATTTTTTACAATCATTTTATCGTTCTAATTAAAACAAGTGTAGTTACGTACGTCAAAGTACTTACAATTTAATAAAACATTATCATTATAAAATTGTAGGGGTTATGCCAATCACGGATGCTTTGCAAAAAGAAAGATTGATAAGTATCAAAACCATGAGTTCTCAAATACAAAGTGGAAAAACAAAGAAAATGCAAGAAATATTAGTTGTAATAAAAAACATCCATTAAAAATTAAACAACTATGTTAAATAATTGAATCTAAACTTAAAACACTCAAACAAGTTCTACACTTTAAAATTGTAACGTAATTTATCTTAATAAAACAATAATATATATATATATATATATAGTGCAGGCATCCCTTGTAATTTTTTTTTAAAAAAAATTCAAAAGCGACTCATCATTTTTGTGAGTGACTCGCTTTAAAAATAAATATGAATTAATTACTCAATATTTAATAATAAAAATATTTAAATATTTAATTACCAAATTCCTCAAAAACAAATATTTTGAAAGTAAAATTAATAATCAAAATAATTAATCATTAATTGATATAATTATCTATCTTTAAAATTAAGATTACCTTAATAATAAATTTTAAAAATTATATTCATAATCAAAATATTCAACTCAAAATAAATCAAATAATTTAAAATTTCTATGCCATTTAATTTGTAAGTGCTTCTGGTATTATATTATAGTATTAATTTAATTTATATGTAATATAGTTCACCTTAAAATAGAAACAGAGGTAGTTCAGAAGTGACAAATGGGTATTTTAACTTTAAACATTCATCTGAAATTAAAAATATGTTTAAAGTTGGAGTATTAGACTTGAATCAGAGGTCTAACATTAATTTGGCCATATTTACACACACGAAAGAAGAAAAAAAAACACGTAGCTCCCCAACCAAGACAATAATAATAAATAGTTCTATTAATTGGATTGATTAGTGCAATCCCTTTCATTAATATATAAACAAATCAAAACACAACATATCTATTATTGTGTTTAACATTGAAATATAATTGAGGAACATTGTGATTCTCTTATCAGCATAAGAAAAAAATGATTATTTTAATACGTACAATAATAGCTGTAACTTTCAAATATTTAAAAAGACTTGTTTATTTTAATTAAATTTCAGAATATCCTTATTAAACATCTATTACTGTTAAGTTCATATTGTTGATTACATATCAACTTATATTTTATTAGTTTTACCCAAACAAATACTGTTGTCACTTTGTTTTTAACAAATTATAAATTCATAATTTTGTTGGCTTATAGTATTACAAAAATTTCATATATATATATATATATATATATATTCATTAATATCATATTAGATATTAAGAATAATTTTTAAAGTTATTATAAAATTATTTTTTATTTTTAAAAGCTATCGTCATAAAATGTTTTAGTAAATATTACTTTAATTCTTTCTGTGCAGCAATTTTTTCATCCCATCTGTAACAGCTACAATGAATTTTATTGGGTCAGCCTACTGACCACATAAAATGCCGGACTATTACCAATATAAATTAGAATATAAAATAAAGCAAAATGTATTACAAAGTTAAAAAACAGGTATCTTTTCTATAAAAAAAAAATCAAATAATTTGATTGAAATTTATATATATCAATTTAACTATTACATAAATATATTATGATTATTTAAGACTCGTGGGTACTAATTCCCAACTGGGTAGCGGGGTTGGAGTTCCCGCGACGCTACGGCACCTACACTACTTCACCTGATGCTTAATTCTTTTTTTTGTTTTTGTTTTTTAAATAACAACAAATCAGAGAAGAATAACAATAACAGCGCAGGAACCGAGTTAATAAATGTTAGCATTGTAAGATGTCAGTCAAAAAGCCACCACCCATTTTGACATCAGCGTGAGAGTAGTGACAAAGAAAGAGTATAAGAATTTGAAAAAAAAAAAAATGGAACAGAGGGAGGGTGGAGTGTTGAACGTGTGTCAGAGAGTATTCACGCACACCCATTCTCCATCACGAAAGCTGTGTGCTGGGGGTTGGACGAAGTGTTAGAGAGGAATGGGGCGAGCGTGAAAAATCCAAGGAAGAAATAGCAGAGAAAGGCATACGGTGGAGGGGGAGGAGCACGTTAGAGAGGATTTGGATTGCGTACACGTAACAAAAATAGAGAAAGAAGTGAGAGAGAGAGAGAGAGCCAAAGAGATGAGAGCAAGGGGAAGAGACATGGATTGAGGGAGAAAGGAAAATCCAAAAATGAGAAGAAGAACAGAGGCAAAGACAGATAAAAAAGGAGGAAAATTCTATGAAGGTAATGGCTAGAAATCGATTTATTTTTCTCGTTTTTCTGACGTTAACTTCATCCTTTGCTTCCCGTGCTCATTTGAAAGTAGAATAAGGGAACATGATCTGGAAAGAAAATGATATCAGACTGTTATTCATGATCTTTGCTTTGTTTTAGTGAAAATTATGGATGGAGTGTGATTAATATGCTCTTCGCTTTGTTCAGCTTGATATTGCTTTGTGTTTGATGGTGCTTGTTTGTTTCTATTCTTGTTTGGTTGAACACTTCATTGATTAAAATTCCCATGGTTCGTTGGTTTTATTTAATCTTGTTTTCGGTTTTATTTGTTATTTTCTGCTTTGGATTTGTTTTTATATTATCCCAGCATAAGCATTTAGGATCCATGTTCTTTTATATCGTTGTTGGATAACCATTTGGAATTTGTTTGATCGATTAATTGGAAGTTTATTGTGAGAAAACTAATTTTCTCTAAATGATTTTGGGTTCAAGATGAACGGTAGACTGAAAAAGATTGTTTTGTGATGCTTCAATTTTTTGGATTGGGTTTGGGTCTTTTCTACTTTTGAGACTTTGTTGCTGTGATGGACTTGATGGACTTAATTGTAATTGCTGTGCAGTAGCTTATTCAATTGATAAGGGTTTAATTTCATAACATTGTTTGTCATTGAATTTAAATGATTTTTTTTTTACTTACCTCATGTGGGGATTGAAAGCACCCACAAGAAACCTTTAAAATGAGCGACCAAATGTTTCCATACTCATTTTTTAACACCCACTGATACTCATAAGGCTTTTTTTTTTTTTTTTTAAAGACAAATGACTGAAGAACAAAATCATTGTAATGCAAATGTTATCCACACAATATGAATGTCCTACCTATATACATTCGTATACACTTAAACCCATCCGACGTGAGGCTTGAAAACGCTCACAAGGGACCCATGAATTCAAATGTTGGCTTGGTATGTTACATGCACATTGCCATCTGAATAGTGATGGAGTTCAGGAAGTTTAATCCTATGCTTATTAGTGTTCATCTATTTTGATTCAATATATGTCAGTTGTTATTAGTGTTTCTTGAAGTTTCATCCCAGGCTGAATTTTATACTTGTTTCAATTTTCAAATTTTTCTAATTGTTGGGCTGGTTTCTAATTAATTATAATAAATAAGATTAGATGAACACAAGCACACACTTACACTAAATATAAATACTTATAATATTTTTTTCTCGTTATTATTTTTTAAGTTGTCACTTTAGACCTTATATCTCTTTAGACATTTAAGGTAACAATTAATAGGGTTATATTAAACTTTGTATTTCCTTAAGTTTTACTTAATACAGTCAATTATGTTTTTAATAAATTTGGGTTTAAACATCCTATTTTTAATTAATTAATTAATTTTCAAAAGAATGTATAAAAAGTAAATATTGATTTTACTATTTAAAATTCTCACTTTCTTTGAAATTCCTTCTTTTAACAAAAGATAGAAAAAGGTAAAATAGTTTGAAATGAATTTTTTCTTTTATTCCAAAGTTCTATTTTCGCATTTTCACACTGTTTTTTTTTTAACAATTATGTTCTTAAATTAGCACTTTGACAAAAATCCAAAAACATTACATACTTAAAACATCAATGAAATATTTTTCTCTTTAAATATATCTTTAGGCTCCTTAAAATTAAAAAACACAACCTAAAATTTTAAATTTCTTTTCCCACTTTCAAAATCACTTTCTTTAAAATAAAAAAAAAACAATTTTCTTTTCTTTTAAAATTCTTGTTTTAATTTTAAAATAAGAATACAAACAAATTCACTTTTGCAAAATTCCAAAATATTAAAAAATTAAAAAAAATGAAGAGAGTAAGATAGTGAAATTACAATGATTTCATAAATTAAAGACACAAACCAAATTTTAGATTTTTTCAGTTTACGAAAATCTATTTGATTTTAACTATATTATTCTTTTGGCAAAAATAAAAAAAACCAATAGATTGATGCACAATTTTATTCAAACTATATGGATTCTGAATCATATTGTAGGCCATATGCATTGGTCAAGCCCACTTTTATAAAAAAATTGTTTTCCTTTATTTTTATTTTCTTAATTACTTTTCATTTTTATCATCTTTCTACACGTGAATGATAAGAGTAATAAAAAGAATTAAATTATGGTCATACATATTTTATAAAATCAACTTTAGGTAATTATTATTAGAAATGAGTGTATAAGGTATTAAACACCTTTATTTCCTGAAATTGATCCCTAGTTTACAAACCATCTTTTTTATTTCATTAATTGGTTTCTTGAAGTTTTTTTTTTCTAATAATATTTGCTGTGACTCTTACACTTTGATTCTCATTTTTAAAGAAAAATTTAAAATTTCTTTTTTCTACAACACCTCATAGTCACATTTCAGGTGTGACAATATCAATTATAATTAGATTTTCAATTATATTGGTAATTTTTATTAGGACTAAAATTGTCTATTTGATTTAATCTACTTTGCCCTCATGTTTATAACTAACTTTATTATAAAATAAGGAATTGAGACATCGTTAGTGCTTTCTTGCCACTATATAGATGAAAGTACAATAGATTAATAATCATATGGGGAAAAATCACTTTCATACTTCATTTTTCATCACAATAAATATATAAAGCCTAGGACTAAAACTATTAGCTAATAATATTGAGTAAGTAGGTATTTAAAAATAAAGGCTAAATTTTATTTTGGTAATTGGTTTATTAAATTCACATTGAAAATATGTTAAACCTTGAAACATTGAAATGACAAGAGCACACATGAAATGGATTGAAAAGGAAATGTCAGGAGCACATGTTTATAACATATGTCTTTAAATTGCATTAAAATAAATATTAATATTTTATATATAGATGTTTTAAATTTGTCACACCCCTAATTAAGGAGGTGTGACAAGCATGAAAATCAAAGTAAACTTAGCCTTCGTGAATCAAAATGAACCAAACAGCCTAATCAATTTAATGATGAAGCAACATAAAGAGTAATTGCTGTATTACATCAATCCACAAAACATTCTTGAAATTTAAATGCTAAATATTTTATTTTAAGTGGAAAAAATAAAAATAAAAATGGCTTTATGAATTGGAAAAATAAAAAGAATGCATCTAGGGCAAGAATAATTCTTATTGTTTTATATAGTTACGAAAATATTAAAATAAGGAAAATAAGTAGACTTAGATATTAAATGAATTAGCACTTTTTATGAGATTTAAGTTGGCATAAATGGCTAAGTCTTTCCCCATTCATTTCAAGTACCCAGGTTTGAACCCTCACCATGTGCAAGTCAGATATTTCCATTTTTTTTCTTGATGTTGACATATATCTCACTAAAGGAGATTACCATATTGCCTATAATTTCATCTTCTTTCCCTTTCTTTTTTACACACATCGTTCTTTAGGAGGGAAGAAACCAACTTCCATTTCATCTTTCCTCCCCCTGAGCTCATTCGTTTTGGTGTTGTTAGTGGTTGCTTATCCTTGTCGGCCAGTGAATGTCCCTCTCTAGCCTCAGTTTGGCTGGAAACAGAGAGAAATCAGGTGACACACTCATTTGTGATTTCAATGCGTTTGAGCTAAGTTAGTGCATTCTCCTTCGAATCTTCATGGGATTTCACACTCAGGACTTATTTCCATTGATTCCCCTATCATTTGTGGTATCCATTTGGCTAGAAATAGCAAAACTCTAGCGAAGCTCCATTCACGCAAGTTTAAAGTGATTTCAAGTGAAATTGGTTTCCTTTTCTTTAAATTTCCATGAGGCTTCACTTCCTTCATGATTTTTGGCCCTTTCTCTCCTATTTCCATTGATTAATTTTGTCCATGCATCTCAAAATCGAAAACATCCAATTTCTAGTACCATTAATGTGCGAAAGTGATAAATTTAAGCTCAATTCGGTATAACCTCATCAAATTGAGTTAGGGCTTCTCATCCTAGGTAAATTTCAGCCTTTTCTTCCTTAGAATTAGAGGTCAATTTCAAGCTTTTTGCTTTAAAATTGAAATATTCCAACATGATTATGTGTGTGTATACTGGTAGGAAGATGAAATCTAAAGTTTTTGGGTTCCTTGCATCATCACTTAGAATCTAAGGGAAAGCTTAAAGCTACCAGAAGCTTTTAGTTTTGAGTTGTAGGTTAGTTTGATATTTTTCTTGAATTTTCCATAAAGAATATGGGAGGAAAAAATGAAAAGGAAACATTACTAGAGTGATTAAGTGGTCGTAGATGATTATTGCAATTAAATAAGTAATTTTGGAAGTTAGTTGTTTGATCACTAATGTCACATTGGTTAAACCAATAAATTCATGAATAAGGGATAAGGGTATAATAAAGCATATTAGAAAGAATTCAAGGTATTCAATATTGATTAAGGTCATGAATTAATTTGGGCTAATAATATGATTATTCCGAAGTTGTAGATGAATTTAAAGGTTAGCAATCATAAAGCATAAAGTTTGAAAATGTTGAAATAGGCTAGCACCCAAGAAAAGGTGAATTGGGCATTCATAAAAATTTAAGATAAAAGCAAAAATTCTTTTCCAAATTGAAAACTTGATGCAAAATGAATTTCGATATATAAGTATGGAAAGCAATAAATAACACAATTAAAGTGCAACAATAAGAGAGTAAGGAAAGAGAGAATGCAAATAGAGTTTATCCTGGTCCGATTCCAACCCAAGCCTATGTTTAGTCCCTAAGCAAATACTTGAGATTTTCCACTAACTTGCAATCTGATACAAATATTTAAGAATACTCCTCCTAAAACTAAACTCTCTTCAAGGAATATCTTTCCTTGAAATAAAAAATCTTTTTAAGAAGAAAATACTCACAGCAAAAACTCTTAAAAGAGCAAATAACACAATTGAAGCTCATTAGCAAGAATATAGATATTTGAAAGTATGAATCACTCAAGATGTTTTTCACTTTGTTTCTTGTGATTTTTGAGCTCTTGAGATATGTATTTATAGGCCAAAAAAGCAAGAGAACCATTTGGAGCTAAGGAGAATTTCAAATTTGTACAACTTGATTGCTGCAAGTAAGTAGCTCCATTTGTTGACTTTATGACCATCCTCTATTCTATAACCGCAAGTTTAAATATTCATACCTTATTCATTTCAAATTTATTTTGATCAAATTATATTTCACCAAAAAGCTTTGTAAATCTATTTTCTATCTTGACAAGTTTCATTTCAAAATTCAATTTGGTTATTGAGATATTGTTAAAAGAGTGACAAAATGTTAGACAACAAATTGATATATAAAGCTACAAATTGAGATATTCATAAATCCTTTATTTTAAATTAATTTTAAGCATTTGATTGGAAAGTTGTGTAGTATAGTTTCATATGAAACAAACCTCATTCAAAAATTCTTACCAGTTGGTGAGATATTGTTGAAATTGTTATTAAAGATTAGGAAAAAGTGTGATATTTATACTTAAAATTTTGACAATTATAACTTCTTAATTTTAACTCTATTTTAAGCATATGATATATATGCCTAGAAAAATATTTAAGTCTATTTTCAAATGTAATAAATTTCATTTCGAAATTCCCTTTGATTTGGGAGATATGATAAAAATAGTGATCTAATGTCTAAAAACAACTTCATTAAAATCCATATCTTTCTTATTTTTCTTGCCCAAACTTATATTTTGAGAATAAAATGTATTGGCCTAATAAATGTAAGTCCAAATGAATTTTAAAAAAATATTAATAAGCTTATGATAGTTAGTCCAACTTACAATATACATATTTGATCAAATTCATATATTTCAATATGCATATTTTAATAACAATTAGTAGAATGTAAACATATTTTACTATGCATATAAGATTTTTATAAATATCCAATTTTGATTGTCTATAATATTGAAGTCTATTAGATATAATATAAGTATGTATATCTCATATAAATGATGATTCAGTTATAAAGTATTCCATGTTAATGATCAATCAATGAAGTACATATTGATACTATATATCTAATTTATTTATTACATTTTTGTCACATATTTGTCATCATCAAAACTTATAAATTGTACCTTAGGGTTAACAATCTCCCCCTTTTTTTATGATAACAAATCACTGAAAAAAATATGTTTAATAATAATGTATGCAATATAATAAGCACACACATATTTTTCTTTTCCCTTTATCCCTCTATTTGACATCAATGAAAAGGTTTATGGAAAAGTTTAATCACATATTCTTTTACTATTCATGTAAATTATATAATGATGTCAATTTGGTATAGGGTAGGTCTCATCAAAACTTATCATTATTTTATTACCATGACGATTGGAAATATATAGTCTACATTTGAAATTATATTATCAAGTATATAACTCAAATTTCACAAGATATAATCAAACATGCAAATCTTTTTATCTTTTCAAATATTAAGAAAACCTGCAATAATAATAGAAAACACTTTGTTGCTTAAATCAATAAGGATAATTTGAAATTGCAATTGAAACATTTTTATTATTTTAAAGTTTATTAGGATTGACCATGTCTAATTCTTTTCTTATAAACCAGAATCTTTCATTTGAGAAAGGTTTGGGAAAAATATCAGCAAGTTGAAAATCAGTTTGTATGAAATTAAGTTTAATATCTTTCTTTTAGACATGATCCCTAATGAAGTGATAGAAGAATTCTATATGTTTAGTGTGAGAGTGCATAATTAGATTCTTGGTAAGATTTATTGCACTGGTATATCACAACGGATTGGGATTTCTTTAAGGAATACCCCAAGATCCTCAAGTTGTTTTCATCCAAAGGATTTGTGCACAATAACTACTTGCTACAACATACTCAGCTTCAGCTGTAGACAATACCACACTATTTTGTTTCTTACTAAACCAAGATACGGGAGAGTTTATAAAGAATTGACATAACCTACTAATGCTTTTCCTATCTATTTTACTTCCAACAAAATCAACATCAGAAAATCCCACTATAATGTTGGAAAAACCTTTTGGATACTATAATCTGATATGATGTGTGCCACAAAGATATTTAAAAATTCTCTTTACAGCCATGTAATTAGATTCTTTTGGACAAGATTGAAAACAGGCACACATACAATCACTAAACATTATATTTGGTCTACTTGTGGTTAGATATAAAAGAGAGTTAATCATACCTCTATATTTTGATGCATCAAATGACTTTCCATCTTCATCCATGTCAATTTTTATTGATGAACTCATTGGAGTTTCACTTGGTTTTGCATTTTCCATTCCAAACTTTCTGAGCAAGTCTTTAACATAGTTTGGCTAATAAAGATTCCATCATTTTGTTGTTTAATTTTAAGCCCCAAGAAACAGTTGAGTTCACCCATTATAGACATTTCAAATTCTCCTTATATCATGTTAGCAAACTCTTAGTACAAAATTTCATTAGTAGCACAAAATATTATATCATCCACATAAATTTGAACAATTAAATTTTTATGATTTTTCTTTCTATTGAATAAGGTAGTTTCAACATTTTCTCTTAAAAAACCATTTTTAGTCAAAAAGGTGCTTAGTCTTTCATACCAAGTTCTTAGTGCTTGTTTAAAATCATATAGAGCTTTTCACAATTTATATAGGTGATTTGGGAAATGTTCTCAAGTTGAAAATCTCAAGTGGAATTCTTCCGCTCAATGTATTGGTGGATAAGTCTCATGCCATGATAATCAGTTTGTTAGAGCCCAAGTGTAAGTATCGCAATTATGAAAGATTCCAAAGGCACTCTGGAATCGATCCCGAGAGCATGTTGTAGGCTAGAGACAAGTAGCCCAAACTTTTGAGATGGCAAAGTTCATTTATGACGGAGCCTTATAATCTATTGTTACTAAGATCCAAATATTGAAGGCCTTGCATTTTGTTTATTTTAATTTGAATAGGCCCAATCAAAATCATTCGAAAATAAAATTAATTGGATCACGTTGGTCAAATTTCCAAGTGCACTCGTTATAACTCCGCTGAATTTATTGATCCCCAAACTTAAATAGTTGAGAGACTAGAAGCATTAAATATGCTCTATGGAATTTGTCCAGTAAGTTCATTGTGCAGCAGATTTAATTTTTTCAGGTTGCGAAGGCCACTTCCTATATTGGATGGCAGAATGCCGGAGAAGGAATTAGCTCCTAGGTACACTTCAGTCAATGTTGAAATGTTGAAAATATTGGAAGCAATAGATCCACTCAAGTAGTTTTCTGTCAAAGCCAAATCATCAAGTTTATCAAGATTGCCTATCTCCTTGGGTATAAAACATGGAGACACAAAAACTAATGGATAATAACATTTTTACAAGGGAATGAACTAGTAAAGAGAAGAAATTATAAAGAGGTAATATTTTGTGTATTCAATATTATAGATATGTATCAAATCTGTGAATAGTTAAATTTATTCAAGAAAAATCACACTATCTTATTAATTCAAAAAAGTTTGATGTTTTTGTCATGTTAATTAATCCATACATAAATATTAGACAGGAAGAAAACAAATTTCATCTATTCATCATATTAGCATCCTATGAGTTACATCTGAGTATGTTAAAAGTATTACTGAGTGAACTCTTCCACAAGAAGTTTTATATGATATCAATTCAAGTGATATATCTTATCTACTGTTGAGTAGAGGAGAAACACTCAATTAACCACAAATGTAAAGCACAGACTACATTTTGGTAAAACTTGAATGCATCTTGCGCTGAACGGAGGAGGAGAAGACAGCTTCTTCTGCCAAAAATACTAAAAATGTAATTTTTAAAAAAATTCTACACAACAAGAAGTATTAGAATTATATATTGTAATTTGCATAAAGTCAGACTAAATAGTCCGAGTCTGCTACTCTAAAAAAAATACAAACAATTGTTGTCATGTCAGCAAGACAGCAGAGATATGCATGAGAGTGAGTTGATGTGTGTGCAGTGTCCGTATACGTGAGTTAAGAGAAAGGAATGTATAAAGAGAGATGCATGTATGATAAAAATGAAATTTACTCCTTGTTAAGAGAGTCGAGCGTGAGTAAGTGAAAGTAGAATTGAGGGAGAGAGAGAGAGAGAGAGAGAGAAAGTGAGTAGGGTGGAAATGAAGAAAAGAGATAGGTGAATAGTGTAAAAATTAAATCTCGTTATTAAGAGATAAAAATATAATCTTTGAATATATTATTTTTTATTTTTACATAAAGTTTTTCGGTGAGCAAAATATTTTTTAATTTTTTATTTATCATAAAATTATTATTATTGTTGTTTATTTATTATAATATTTAAAATAATTTCATACAATTGTTAGAATAATTTTGATATTTTATGGATTAGTATTAATTATTCTATTAGATTAATATCATGTTATTACTGATTAGACAATTGATATTATAATTTGTAAACTATGAATGGACTGTGTTTTATTTTATTTGTAGATAATCGGTGATGGGTTCGATTATCCACAAGTTCATTGGACAAAAACCTAATTCACAGCCTAAGAGCATTAGTAATCATCCCGACATATTACTAATTTGAGACTGTTATTCAAATAGAGATTTAATGGGCTGAATTTTGATTAATTAAATAAGAAATCATTCTAAAGATTCTGAAGGATTTTGTTTTAATAATATTAATTATTATATTATTAAAATAAAACTCTATAAATAGTACGCTGAAACCCTAATTTGACATACACTAATTTTAAAATCATTCTCTCTGGCCGTTAAACACTCTGAGACACTCTGGGTATTGGGAGTTGAAATATTTTGACTCAATCAGTGCACATAGTTATTATATCATTTTCATTAGGTCAAATTATTGATTAACTTAATCTTCTTATATTTTCTGTTCATGTATCATATTTTATAATTAAATGTATACATGCTCCAATCTTGTTTTCAATAATTTGAAAAATATAACATCTAATCCTTCACTTCTTAAAAAAAATATTAGATATAGTAGAGATAATTTTAAAAAAAATCTATTATTTCATTTGAGAAGTAAATGATCAAATATTACATTTTCGAATCTTATACTACACATTATATTTGGTAACAATATGTGTGATCATAAGAAAAAAATATGCCGTGATTTTATCTATTCTATATTGAATAAATAGAGATACAATCAAAATTTCATATATATTAATTATAATTGAATCTTTCAATAAAATTATTTGTTTGGAGTTTTCATTATTATCTCTACGCTTTTCTCTTTCTATTTCTCAACTCAACGCTTCTATAAAGGAAGCGTATAAGAAAATTATCAAAGAAGTTGTTAGAAATTTCTAATTTCAATATCAACTTGAAAGAGCTATTCATATCCTAAGGATGCTTGGCATTCGTTGGTGACAATCTATACTTGCATGTACATTAATTATTAAAATCAGATACACCTACCACTTATGAATACATTATACATTCAAGCAAAAATTTTGGCATCATGTATGATCTTTGACAATTTAAAAATAACTAAAACTGGCTTCCGGTTCGTTATTCAAGAATAATATTCTCCCTTGAAAAGACATGCACATTTACTGTTATCATATGTGCTCATATGCATCATTTTAGTATTTATATTATATGCCGAAGTGTACAGGTAATAAATGGAACTTTTGCAAAGTGAGCTGTGATCGTAACTTTTTCACACACACATGCACATTATAATATAAGGTCCTCTATCTTATAATAAGAAATTACAAATTTTTTTTTAAAAAATTAAGCTACAAAAAATTATATTTTATTCGAATAAAATACTATTTTAGTTCCTTAGTTATAAGTTGATATTCAATTTGATCCTTTATTTATCTGTCTATTTTCAATCTGGTCCCTACTAATTTTTCATTTTGAATATGGTCCCCTCACATATCAGTCTATTAGTAATTTAGTCCCTCACTTATTAATCTATTATCAATCCTTAGTTCTTGACTAAATTTAGTCCAAATTCTAAATAGACTGAGAGGTAAAATTGAGAATGAATTAATAAGAGAAAGACTAATTAACTTATAAGTAAAAGATCAAATTAATAATAAAATTCATTGAGGGACTAAATTAAGAATCAACCAAAATAGTCTTTTAATCTATTTTAACCAAAATACTATCAATAATAGGATTATTTTTAAATTAAAAATGTAAATTTAAAATAATTTTCACAAAAATTTATTTTGATGTTACTTATTTGTATACAAAATAAATATAATTTTTTAAAAATATAACAATATTTATGTTAATTATATATATATATATATATATATATATACACACACACACACACCTAAAACTAAAAAAATGAAGGAGATAGACAAAGGGTATACCTGTAAATGAGTTGCCACCCAAATATAACCCTTTCAAAGATGTGCAGTTGCTTATTGATTTTGGAATGCTTCCGTTAAAATGATTTCCATCCAAATCCAAAATTTCAAGTAAAGGAAGATGATGACACTTCTCTTCTGGCAGACTACCATGTAATTGGTTGAAGTAAAGGGAGATTTTTCTCAAAGACGGCATGTTAAAAGAGGTAGAGGAATTTCACCAATAAAAAATACAAAATTTATGAATAATATGATTTGGCTAATCTACAAATATATTTGGATACATTTAATTTGATATGATTAACAACACAAGTCAACCAAATAATCTATCTAGTTTTTCTATGAACTTATGGTCGAATGTCCTTGCAAATCAATAAATGAGTTCATGTAAAATATGCTGTTTAGGAATTTTGGAGACAACATGGAACTTTAATTTAGACAAATCAGTACATTATAGAATTAAAACTTTTATTTAAGGAAATAAAGTGGTTTTAGTCTGATACTTTAGAGACAACATAGAATAATAATCATGCAAACAAAAGTTAAGGCTATAAATCTAAATAAATTTAAATTTAAGTGAATTGTAAATAGGGCTAACTTAAAAATAAGTAAATATAAATAGAAAATTCAGGGTGATATGAGTTTAGGAAATTTTCCACACTTAAGAGGAAAATATATAAATAAAATAAATTAATTAAAAAAATTTAAAAATCCAAATTATCTTAATTCATTTTTCTATTTTATTTATTTATTTTCTTCCTTTATTTCCTTTTCTCTCCCTTTTTGCCCTTACACATAAGGGGAAAAGTATTTTAATACTCTCTCACATTTAGACCTATCATTAAGTCAAACTTTTAAAAATTGAGCTTGAATTCGGGTTCAAGAAAAAGCTCAAACTTATATTTTAATTAAGTTTTTTTATTCGAGCTTTTATCCATATTTTTTGAGTCAGGCATATCGAGTTAATCAGGTTTTTTAAAGAAATATTAAATTAATTTGTTATTTAACATTTGTGATAAATAACATAAATAATTGTTATTATTCCATGTAAAATTATATATAAAGAAGTTATAAATATAAATAAATTGTTGGATTGACATAAGTTATTTATATAATAGGTATTAGTTTTTATTTCTTTATATAATAAGTTTTTACTAATTAAAAAAATATTTGTTCGAGCTTTTTGAGCTTGGGTTGGACTTTGAAAAAAGTTTGAGCTTAACCCATTCTTACAAATCAGACTTTTTTGGACTTTTTTTATTCTAGCTTGATTTTTTTTTTGTTGGACTTATTTGGATTAGGTTGATTTTTTAATTTATGATTAAGTCTACTCACATCCCTGTCTTTTGTCTCTCTCTGTTTTCTCTCTAAAAGTTTCATTCTTTTCACTGAAAACCCAATGCTCTTTCCGTTCGCCAGATTTGTTGATCAACTCTTGAATGTCTTTACAAAATTCCAAGATTGCTTTCCTTCGTATTTATTGAAATTCAATGGTTGTTCCCGCCATTAAATCTTAAGTTAGTGAAGTTATAAGAGAAAGTATCAAATTATCAAAAGAATTAAATTAATATCTTAATTATGAAAAGATAATTTAAAAGCCTTGAAATTGTCTTCATGATACTACTAAGATAAGAAATAATTAATTTGGATTTAGTAAATTTGCTAAGTTAGGGAAATAGTTAATTATATATGAAAAAGAAGTTAGTTGGTATTATTGGGCAAAATTATAGTTGAAGAAGGGCATAACATTGCCAACTCTTACCATTTAATCTTAACGCATACGAGGACAAAGATTACCGAAAGTCAAGATGGATTTTCAGCTTATGAAGTTCAAGTAGTAAGATGTGGCATGAGGTGCTGTGAAGATAATCATGTGGCAGAAAAAAGAATTCTAAATTCCAAAAATAAACCTTATGAAACATGTGAGTAGGAGAGGTGACAGCTTAAAGGAAGATTCAATACAAATAAATAGACATGTGAAAGCAAAGTGAGAGTGATGGAAATTAGGTGGCAAACAAATAAGTGGTCTCTGGAACTTAGTCAGAGAATTTCTAGCAGTACCGGCTGCAAATTGAGGAAGGAAGGGGAATTACAGAAAACTTGGTTAACTTCTGATCAAGACACATAATTTTCATGCGGAAGGAAAGGAACGAAAAAGAGAGACTATATATATAGGCCAGTAGGTTAGAGCTCTCAATCTGGTAGGAAACACAGCTACACCAGTAAGAGCAAGACATGGGGCAGATTGCAGAGCATTGATTCTCAGAAAGGGATCAGTTGTTCGTTAGTGCAGTCAAACGGAAAAGCACATTGAAAATAGGATAAAAACGGAGCTCCACTCCGGCAATAAAACCGAGAAATAAGTCTGAGGACAATGTATCTAATTGGGCACTATGTGTAGCCCCAACTACGTCAAATCGAGCTCCATAAAGTGCGGGCCTAGCTACCAGTTGATCAATCACGTGTATATTTAGCATTGTATGAGATTCGTTGTTTGTATTGTCTGGAAATGTACTTGGGTTTTTTACTATATTTATATATTCTGTGAACTTAGAATAGATATATATTCTTTATATTTAACACCAAAAACTAAAGTTTGCAAATTTATAGTCATAATATATAAATACTTCCATTTTAAGATTGTTGGATCCAAATTTAAATTAAATTTGTATTACTAAAAAATTCAGAGAGATAAGTGTTTTATGACTTGAGGTCTCTAAACTATTCATGAAGAATTATTCACACCAAATGTGAACGTTATCCTAATGAGAGTACATCTATGTGTGGTATGTAACAGTTCTAAATTTGTGATTTTTAATATATGCTAAATTATTTAAAAGAAATTAGAAAGAATTAAATAAGAATAAATATACCCAGTTGAATTATTTAAAAAAAAACAACCTATAGCTTAGTTTTAAGGCACAAAGGCAAAATAGTCATTTTTCAAAAATGCAAAGGGCAAAATAATAAATTTACAAGGCAAGGGGCAAAATGGTCATTTAAAAAAAAAAATACCAAGAATAAAATGGTAAATTCATAAGGAGGGAATGTAGCATTACCTTAACTTATAAGGCTCACACCATAATAAAATATTAGATATCCGTAGGGTTTACGCCATAATTATATCTTAGATATTTATAATTTGAGATTAAATCATAATTGGTAGATTAAAAATATGTGATTAAATCTTAGTTGCTGAATTCTCTTTAAATACCCTGAATTCTTTTTAAATACCCTACACCCTACCCCTTTTCTTCACACCATTTCCTATATTCTTCCCCAAACCTATTTCACTCATTTTTACCTCTCCACTCCACACTTAGATCTAGAAGGAAGGAAGCAAGAAAGAAGGAAGCAATTTTAGGAGATTTAATATTCAGGTAACATGATTTATAATATTCTAGTTTCTTTTCTTCTCTTTTCTTTTTTCTTCTTGAATGATCTTCATGGTAACCTCTTTTGGCCTAGAATCATTTATCTTGAAATTTTGTTAGTATGATTTTCCATGAGCTCATTCAAGATCTAAGAAGGGTAAAATTAAATAAGAATGATGATAGATAAATATTTTGAAATATTTAGGAAAATATTATATAAGACATAACAACTTTAGGCTAACAATTTTGATGTGTGAATTTTCATGTACATTATGTATCTTTACATAAATATTTTGTTACTCAGGCGCTATAATTGCCTATGTTATTATATATTTCAACTTTGTATGATTGGGTGACAATATGGTTATTTAAAAAAAGAATTATTCTTTATAAGATTAAACTATTCCTATACACTATGTATTTATTGATAGTTTGAAATCTCATTTGATAATGACTAACTATACTGCCTTAATATATAATGTGAATCATTGGTAATGGTTGACTTTGCCACCTTAATATATATTATGAACCCTATAAGTTCTTTAGCAAGACATTATATCCCATTAATCCTGCCTATAAGTTCTTTAACGAATCACATTTTGAAGAATAAATTAAAATTTTGATAACATTAAGCTATCTGACAATGTTCAAAGTTATCATAATGTTATATATACAATTTCTTTGTATATTTCAATACGATGAAAAATGAAAAGCAAACCTTAATTAATAAAATATTCAAGTATGTTTATTACAAAGTTTTTCAACAAAAATATAACATGTCCAACAACGTTTTACGAACAGGCAACATTTAATAATCAATTATTAAAAAATTTGCATGATGTGATTTTATCAAAAATAACTAGATAATAAATATTTTAAAATTGCATTTAAATTTTGTCTGTAAAGAAAGTAATATCAATCTCTAATGAATTTGGAAAAACTTTTGTTCACGTCCTTTCGATTTCAAATTTTATACGTACTATCTTTAAAAATCTAAATTTTAAATCATCTACATGTTTTGAATTACTAATTTTTTTGGTACTCTGTCTCTCCATATAATTAACCTTCATATGTAATAAAAAAAAAATAGAAATTAAAAACGATGTTAGTCCAAGTTTTAACCTTCCTAATACATCAAGTCACTTTTATTACTTTTGCATTGTTCTATGCCTTATGTTACCAACAATCAAGAATAGTTTTAGCCAAAGATTGGATTTCCTGCAATTCTCTAAATAAACTATATATCATCACATCACGCAGTTCTCGTATCAATTTTTTTTAACTTTTTGAATTTGGTATTTGAAAACTATCAATTTTGGTATCTCAACTTTAAACCTGAACCATTAGATTTGTACAATTTTTTAATATTGACCATTTGATCTGTATAATTTTTATAATACTGACTGTTTGTTTTGCGCAGTTACAAGGAATGCTAAATCCATACTAGTTTTACCTTTCAACCTTTTAGCAGTGAACAACAATTAATGGCTACAAATAATTGGTTATTTCTACTTAATTAATTTAATATGTTATTCCTTCTAAACTAACAAAAACATCTGTCTTTTTCAATTACACTTGTGGACTCCTTAGATCTATCATTTGTGGATGCAATTTCATACTTCGTTATTTCATTTATAGTTCAAGTCTCGTAGGCTGTATTCGAATAGACGTTAATGACCCGTTTAACAAAATGTTTTAATTTCATTAGAATAAATATTAATATTCTACATACCGATACTTTAAATTCACTTTACTAATTAAAATGAAGAACTATTATAATTCATATTTAAATGACCATTTTAGTAATCTTTTTTTCACTACCAACCATAGTAATTTTGTTGTAAAATAAAATTTTAATATGAGAATGTAAATTTATTTTTAATATAATAATAATAAATGATAATTACATGATGAAAAGGAAGGCATGTTGTGCAGAATCATTTGCAAAAAGTAAATAATAAATGAAGTTTTAGTAGAATATATCAAATATATTCATTGGTTGATAATAAAAGTATGATAAAGCATATAATTTAATTAAACCTCAATAAAATTAATAATATTTATTTTTATATGTGTGTGTATATTATATATATATATATATATACACACACACACTTTTATTTAAATTGAACACATACAGTAATTTCAACGTTACCTTAAAATAAGATTTTTTTTTTTTTCAATTCAACTAAATTTACTCAATTCTTCTTGGGTTTTTATAAAAGAAATACATTATTTACTGTTTATGAAAACTTTAATTAAAGAAAAAATAAAAATATTTATCCAAAAAAAAAGGTGTGTGTATACATATTTTGTTTGTCTAATTAAAGTTCTCCATGAGGGAAGGTTCCCCAGGTCAGGAAAACGTATATTTTCTTTAGACCTGACTCATTGTGTGAAGGGCCATAAAAACTTATACTTAATTATGATGTCAAACTCACAAGTTAATTATATAAGGTTTTTGATTTTACAATTATATATAAAGAAAATAAGTTAAATAAGTGGAGATTCAAAGTTAGTACAAATTTGAATAAATTTATTATTTAACTTATTGAGTTTATTTAGGTAACTATTTTATTTATTTAAAAATGTGTCAACTAACTTGTAGTTAGTAATATAGAGATTCAAACTTAAAATCAAAAGAAATATTAATAAGTTTATTTTTTAAAAAATCATTATAATATACTTTATTACTTATTTAAATATATAAAAAGTTTCTTTTCCAAAAACTGAGTTTAATGACTTTGATAACACCCTTAAACATGGAATTTAAATAACTATCACTCAAAATAATAATAGTATATATAATTAAAATAAAAGTAGGTGAGGACATAGGTTACAAGTTTAAGGAAGATATACTTAATCATAAACCCAAGGAGTACATCTTCGCTATTTTTTTCTTTCTCTCCCTTCCTCTTTTTATAGAACCTGTAGTAGTCCTTTGCCATAGGGACCAAACTGCAATATTTTTAAAGAATTTGTTGAGTCCTTGTGTTTCCTATATTTGCTAACCTGTCCCCACATTTTCTTTTACATCTGAGCACGTGATTCTCAATGTTAAGTATCCTAAAGAAAATGAGTTTATTTTGAAGAAGAAAATTAATGAAAACTTCACATCACCTTGATGCCCCTGAAATTGATATATCATCTTGTACACAAATATGAGTACTTTGGGATGAACAATATGAGTTTATTTTGATGAAGAAAAATGGGTGAAAACTTAAATCATATGGCAGCCATGACTATCCCTTCTTGGATGGACGGGTTGGATGAAATTCAAATTTAATTTGATCAAGACTAATATATATCAACTAGCCAATAAATTGTACAGTGCCACTTTCCAATTTATTAGATTCATCGAGCTATTTCATAGTAATTTGTAGTTGATTATCTAAAAATATTAAGAGCAAGGGAAGATGAACCATATCAAAAAACGGAAAATAAGCATAAATAATTGAAATTTTATTTGTAATCAATATTTATGAATTAGTAATAATTTTCATAATTACTTATTTTATATTCATAAAAAATTGATGCTACACTAGGATTTCTTTGAGAATTGTAACTACATTTTGATTTTGAGACATTTTTAAAATTAGTATCATCTATCTTTTATTTTTATTACATTGGAGGGTTATAAGGAAATTAACTAAAAAAATAATAATTAAAAATGTATTTCTTAATAGGAGTTTAGATTCTCGAAAAAATGATATAAATTTTGAAATGTGAATGGACGTGGGTATAAGTTTTCTTGAAGGAGATGGACATAATTTATTTTCAGGAAAAAAATCATATTTAATAAGCACTTGTCTTTTAGGATGCAACTTTAATCATTGGACTGAAATACATTTATATATATATATAGTTTAATTCATATTTTTAATCCAAACACCACAGTAGCCATTTCTAAGTCATGGGTAGGGTAATTCTACTCGTGTTTCTTCAATTGTCTTGAGGCATAGGCAATCACACGACTATGCTGCATCAAAACACATCCCAACCCCACTCCAAAGGCATAACAATAAATGGTGTAACCGCCAGATTTTGATTTCAATGCAAGAAAATGTGCTGATGTCAAATAGTTCTTCAATTTTTGGAGACTTGCCTCACATGCTTCAGTCCATTGAAACTTTACATTCTTTTTAATTAGTTTGGTCATAGGAGCAGCTATTTAAGAGAAATCTTTCACAAATAGACGATAATAGCTGGCTAAACCCAAGAAACTACGGATTTTAGTGATTGTAGTGGGTCGGGGCCACTTTCGAACTGCTTCCACTTTACTACGATCCACTTGAACACCCTCATTTGAAACCACATGGCCTAGAAATGCCACTTTATTAAGCCAGAATTGGCATTTAGAGAATTTAGCATACAGTTGATTTTCTCTCAATATTTATAGCACCATTCTTAAATGTTGTTCATGCTTCCCTCGACTATTTGAGTAAACCAAGATGTCATCGATAAAAACTATAACAAATCGATCAAGGAAAGGCTTGAAATCCCTATTCATCATATCCATAAAGGCGGCTAAAGCATTAGTTAGTTCAAAGGACATCACTAAAAATTCATAATGGTCGTATTGGGTCTTGAAAGTCATTGTAGGAATATCCTCCCATTTAATCTTCAATTGATGATATCCTGACCGCAAATCAATTTTAGAAAAGCATTGTCCACCTTGTAACTAATCGAATAAATCATCAATGCGAGGTAAAGGGTACTCATTTTGTACTGTTGCCTTATTTAACTGCCTATAATCCACACACTGCCTGAGGGGCCTATCCTTTTTCTTCATAAACAAGACCGGAGCTCCCCACGGTGACGAGCTTGGGCAGATAAATCCTTTATCTAACAAGTCTTGTAATTGATCTTTCAATTCCCTAAGTTCCAGTGGGGCCATTCTATAGGGAGGCATGGAGATTGGCTGGGTGTCAGGTAGTAGATCAATGCTAAATTCAATCTTTCTATCCAGAGGTAGTCTAGGTAATTCTTCTAGGAATACATTTGGAAATTAATTGACTACCGACACAGGATGCAACGTTGGAACCACTACTTTTATGTCTTGGATTGAGGCTAAGTAGCCTTGACATCCATTTTTTAACTACTTCCTAGCCTCAATAGTCGATATAAAATTGTTAGGAGTCACCGTATGATCGACTTTGATAACAACAAGTGGTTCATTCAGGAATTCACATCTTATAACTTTAAGATGACAATCCATGGTGGCATAACAGGAAGCCAACCAATCTATTTTGAGGATCACATCAAAGTCAATCAGGGCTAAAATAATTAAATCAACCATTGTTTCATGGCCGTCAATTGTAATCGTGCATGACTTGCATATTTAATCCACTAAAGTGGATTCCCCTATCAGAGTTGTTATCATCAAAGAGCCCTCTAATTTGATAGGATCATTACTAATCAATTTTGCAAAATGTGGGAATATAAGAGAATGAGTAGACCAGGATCAAACAACACATGAGTAGCATGAGAACATATTGTAATTGTACTTGTAATCATTGCATTTGATGCATGAGCATCCTGTTTATTAAGAGTAAATACTAGTGCTTGACCACTTCTAGAGGATGTCTGACCTTTACCAGAAGAAGTCTTGCTGCCATTACCTCTGCCACCCTGAGTTGAAAATGTACCCTGAGGTCTGTATCCTATTTACATAAAATCATATGGTTATATAGAACTTTAGCTAGAGCTGTAGGGGGTTTGAGGGCAATCTAGTATCATATGCCCTACCAGTTCACATTTAAAGCATGCCCCAAACTCTTTATAACATGGGCCAAGATGAGATTTCCTGTATGTGGAACAGGGAGATCTACCTCTCTATGCTGAATTAGTTGGAGGAGTAGGTCTGAAGTCTCTAGAATTTCCTCTATCTTTCGGTACTCAACATTTTCTGAATTGATGCTTATTGGTTGGACCGAAATGTTTGAGCTAGACCTGATGCCTTAGGCCTTCTAGAAGAACTAACCATGGCGAAACTCATTGAAAGTTTTCCTTCATTTGACTGCTTCCTCTTCGTCTGCATTGTATTATCTTCTTTATCCCTTTTCTCAATCATTTTAGCATAATTTGTTGCTGCAGTGGAGGAGGTAAACTGATTGATTTGGGGTGCCATAACCCTAAATAATGGCTTTATTAGGCTTATCACAAATCATTTAATTTTGCCCCTTTCAGTGGGAACTAAATGAGGGGCTTACTTAGATAGCTTAGTAAATTGGATGACAAGCCCGAAGAACTTTCCGTAAGCTCTCGAATTCTCTGGCACGAGCATCTCTGACACTCATGGGCGAATATCACTCCAAAAACAATTCTTTGAATTATTCCTATTTGAGATGAGGCAACTCATATAGTCTTCCTTGTAGCAGTGACTCATACCACGATTTGGCAACTTTCTTCTATTAGAAAGTAGCTAAGGTAATTGATTTCCTTAAAGGATGGTCAAGTGCCATATGTATTTGCTTGATGTCTTTAATGAACTGGTGAGGGTCCTCCTGATTATCCATCCTTGAAATAGTGTGAGGCTTAAATTTAATGAATTTGGTTAGGATCCTTTTGTTACCACTCTCTTTAGCTCCAACTTGAGGTCCTCTAGCTCTAACTTGTTCCGTAGGGGGCTCAATGGTAGGAGGGGCATTTTGGCCAGCCATTTGTGTCGCCATTGGGGCTGCAAGACTCTTTACAACTCTTTAAACTCCCTATTGTCTAGTTGCTAATTTTGCATTAGTAGGTACTATAGGTTGAGAAGGTTCTACCCACCCCTCTAGAAAGTATCTGATGGGAGGCTTGATTGCTCGCCCACCCCATGCAAGAGCTCTACCAGCACTTCCTGCACATGCTTGTCCCTTACCTTGACCGCTAGGGGTGGTATGTCAAGCTAAACGGCAGCCCTTACAGAGGCCTCTTCAATGGCCTAATCAGTGGTGGCATGTGATCTAGACAACATTGTCCCTTCACACACAAGAAGAAATTTATTTAGAGCCAAATCTATAATTATAGCCTCTCATGAATATAAGATATGAAATAGACTAGATAAATGACATTAGATATCTTATGAGATTCCCAACAGAAACTCAGTTATAATTTTGCCGGATACATAATGATAACCGAGGTACCACTGAGAACACCTTGCTCCATAAGATACAAGTATACCAAGTACCTCTAAACTAAGCTCTGATACTAACTTTGTTATGACTTAAGCTGATAGGGCATGACCGGTATGGGGATGAGGTAACCTTCATCCTTGAGAACCCATCGAAAGCTTTATAACAACTGAACTTATATAAATTCATATTGACTAAGCATAGGTCCCATAACTCTCTATATAAAGATTTTCTAACATATATAACAGTACATCAAACGTTTAGCTTGTACATAAGGGAGTGACTAACTGAACTATAAAATAAGATAAAATCCTAGTTTTAACTATAGGCTAGGCTCACCAAGGAATTTGTCACCAAGATTAAAATTCCTAAGGTAGGTGTTTTAAATCATCGCTGGAATCTGAAAATGTTAAATAATAGGGTGAGTAGAAACTCAATGAGCAAGTAATTTTAATATTACAGAAATTAAAACCAGTTTATAGTGGTACATCTTTTGAAATTCAAAACCAAATATCATACAGATAAAATTCAATAATATCAAATGAAAATAATTAGTAATATAATGCATTTGGGAATTTCTTATTGAACCAATAATAAATACAGAACACAGAGCTAACCCAAGGCTAGTAATAATAGATCAAAACTTATACTCATCCATCCATAGGCTTTGAGTAAATATCTTATTAGCCCTTGACCTCAAACAGAATATGGTGGTAAAGGTATCATACCCAACTTCATCAGATTACTAATCACAGTGCACTATGGCTAACGTCTATTGCCGTTAGCTATAGGGTTCTATTATGGACATATACCCAATATTTCAGAAATAATTATTCATCCATATATAAATATCAGTAATTTCAAAATCGTACCACATTAGAATTCAGATTTCAATATTTCTAATAATTAAAAATTTAGAATCATAATTCCAAATAATTTCATGCATAATTAGAATTATCTATTCACCTGTGAGGAGTATACAAATCTCCTCTTATCCGTGACTATAATTCCTTTTTGCTGAAATTTCTAACCACCTAAAAACATTAAATAAAATATTCTTAATATTTAGTCTTCATAAATTTAATTATTTAATTATGTCACAAATTAATTATTCCTTATTGACCTTTGTCCAATTCATCTCTTTCTTTACTAAATTTAGAAATTAAATTTATGGGCCACTTTCTTAATTAATACTTCAAAATACTTATGACTTATATTTCATTTGATATATTCTTATTATCATTATTATTATTATTATTATTATTATTATTATTATTATTATTATTATTACTATTATTATTATTACTATTATTATTATTATTATTATTATTATTATTATTATTATTATTATTATTATTATTATTATTATTATTATTATCACTATTATTATTGTTATCATTATTATTACTATCACTACTATTATTGTTATCAATATTATTATTATTATTATTATTATTATTATTATTATTATTATTATTATTATTATTATTATTATTATTATTTTATTCAATTATTCCATTATGCACTTATTAAATTCCTAACACCTACCATCACATAAATTTCTCTTAAGGGTCATCTAATAAATTCTAAATTTTTCTACTTAACCTTAAATAATATTTATTGTTATTCAATTAAGTCAAATTAATTTTTTCCCTCTAATTTCCTACCTTTTTCTCCATGAAAAATCTAGGAAAATTACTATAAATTAGAAATTCGTTCTAAATTTGAACTAAAATTTCTAAAATTCTAAATCACTCCCTAGGTGTATAACAAAATTTAAGAAGCTCTAAGAACATAGATTTCATAAAATTCCCAAATTACCCCTAAACCCTTAAATTGAGGTTTTTCAATTTGGAAGCCAAAATTTATGATTAATTAGTAATTTCAAGGGAGAAAGGTGTGTAATTCACCTTAGAAGTGTATTTCTAATCCAATTTGAAGGAAACAACTCGAATTGAGCTCAAATTTGTCTCTTTTTCAAATGAATAATGCTTGAAATTAGGGTTCTTAGATTTTGAGCAAATTGGACCAAATTGATAAGTGAAAATGAGGATGCAAAATCAATGTAGAAAATGAAGCCCTATGTTTAATTGGATTAAAAATGTACCAAAATTGCGCATTGAAGCTTTGAATTTTGAGTTATTTTCGGGTATATCGGGTTGTGGGGAATTTTAGAATTTTAGAATCCTAACACTCATAGGGAGTGATTTAGAATTACAAATCTAGGAAAATTACCTAATATTTAATTGTCACCATTTATCTGTGACCATTAATAACACAAATGGTTAACTAAACATAATAGATAAATACATACTTGAGTATTTTATAGATGGTAAAAATGCCTTTTTCTCCATAAAACTACAGATGTCTGCAATTAGATAAACTTAATTATGTGCCAATGGCATCAATATGCATAAATTAAACGGATATCAAACTCTTTTTATACTTTTAGAAGCATTTAAGCTTCTTTTGTGGCTTTGGCCAAAACAAACTTGAATTTCATAATTCAGTTAGTTTTCTTGATTAGGTTTGCTTTGATGTTATATCTTAATTTGCCTGCTTGGTGAGTAATTTAGTCCTTATGTATTAATGGTCATTAGACTCGTGAGGTCTTTTGGAGTACACTTAATTTGCTATGGTTACAAGTTACTGTGTAAGAATTCCCACAGTCAAAAAATGTTTTTCAAAATTTAACGTGCAATGGAGTAGTGTTTAAGGGGGTGCTTTTGATTTTATAGTCCAAGTGCAAAATAAGAACATAATAAGGAATTAAGTCAATGTTCTTTCAAGTTAGGACATGGAAGATCAACTATGCTAGTCTCAATTTCATGTTTCATTCTCACTTTATTTATATTTAGACTATTGTTAATTTCCATTTTGCTCTTCTTTTAATTAATTTAATTTTTTTTCACTCCCATCCTCCATGAATTTATACCAGTCTAGGCACCTTGAGAATTTGTATTCTTAAAGGCCTTAAACAATGTATTTAAACACTAAAATCCATAAGCGTTACAAAAAGTGATTGCATAAAATAAGATTTAAAAGGGACTAAATTGGTATAATTTTTGTGATTACTTTTTTAGTATAAAATTGTAGATTGAATTGTATTACATGGGCTTGTTTTGCGTTGTAGGCTTTCTCAGGAAAATTGGAGAAAAAGCAAGAAAGAATTTAACCCAAAAGTCTAAACAATCCAAAGAACCCAAGACTATTAGTTCTTTAACCCTTTGACCCAAAAATCCAAAAAACCTATGACCAAAGATCCATCTTAAGACCTATTTCCCCACTCAATTTCATGCCTCACTCCTCCTTTTTATTTTCTATTCACATCTCCTTCTTCTTTCTTTGCACTATTTTTATGAATTTTACTATGATATTTATGATGTAAATGAAATCTTAGAACCCTGATGATCTATATCTAAGAAGGTGTTATTGAGAAAAGGTGAATAAGTGAGATTACCCATGTAGAATAATAAAGTCACGAACAAAAAGTAAGTAATAACTAGGTCTAGAAGATGTATATATGGGAGTTTAATAAGGAATCCTATGTATATAAAGACTTACTATTGCCAAAAGAGCTATCAAAGATTGAATTTAGAGAAGAGACATTGCCATTAATATAGAAATCAAGAAAGAAATTAGCTTAAAGTAGCAGGGTAGCTCATTTTCGTTCCTCTTATGTTATGTGTGTGCTTGGGCTTAGTGATTCCATATTTGATTAAGTTTCATGCTTTATATTGCTATGAGTTGATGAATGATGGTGTGATATCCCACAAAGAGCCTTGGCGGCTCACAATTGATGTTATGTGTGATGGCATATAGGGTTTGGACATAGCAATCCTACCTTAATCATGATATTTAACGAGTTTTGGTCATGAGCCAAACACAAAGGTGTCAACTCTAGATGATTTCATTATCTATGTTCATGTTATGTTAATGTGTGCATTACTTTACTCATGCGTGCAATAGAGTGTATGGAACGTGAAGTGAGCTTTTAGGATTTTTTGTCTCATCTTATCTCTAACTAACTATTTCAGGTAGATCTAGTAAGGATAAACAAAAAGAGGTAGCCTTTTAGATATTATAAAGGGGCAAAGCCAAAGAGGCTTAGCTAGTTTGGAAGCTATGATACTTCTGATGTATATAACAAGAATACAAGGATCAAAGATGTATTATTATATAACTTAGAATATATTCATTTAGTCATATTTTAGTTTCAAGAAAGTGTAATTTCATGGAAGAAGAGAAAATGAGAAAATTTAAGTAGATGAAGTCTAAAAATTTAGATCATTAGTAGGTTGAATCTTAATATATTGGATTTGATTTGTACCAAATTTCATTAAAGTATGGAGAATTATATATAAAATTTTTCAGATATGCATGATGTTTGGTGACACTTGACAGACTATATGGATAAATTTTGTGTTGAAATTTTATTTACAAGTGCTTGTGGAACTAATGAAGTATTTTAGAATGTTTTATTGCATTTGGATTCCATTTAGGCAAGTTTTGAACTAAATATTGGTAGTGAAAACCTAATTCTACATAATTCTGTACAACCACGATCATGGATTTATTTGAGGAGACAAATGAATGAATTTTAAACTAAAATTTGGTAGCAAATTAGTTATTATGTTAGTTTAGTTGCTCAAAAAATTTCATGTGAGATTTAAAACCCATAATAAAGAAGGAATATACAACAACATATGTAACCTAGATGATAGCTACAAGACAAGGAAAAGAGCAACATTCAAACAATTTACAAGATAACAACAGGGGGTAAGATGCAACGAATAATATGAACAATATATGTCAACTAAAGATAGGAAATAGTAAAAAAAATTTATAGTAAAATTATGACAGCAAATAGTGAGATAATGTAATGAATTTTTAGTTTTGACAATAAATAAGTGGAATAATGACTTGATTTTATAACACTTTTTGTACAAATAGGAAGACTATAATACAATAAATTTTTATTGCAAATTTGGACAGCAAAGAGGAGGATTCTATAGAAAATTTTTCAATCTAATTTGACAGCAAACATGGACATATAATGCACATGAATTCCAGAATGTTTCGTAGTAGCAAAATAGAGCTCAAACCTTAGTTCCTTTGCTTAACTTCTTGCTCTCTCCTTTTAGCTTTCAGACCTTCATTTTAGCCTCCTCTCTTGTGCCTTTCTGACATTCTTTTCTACCTCCATCTATTTTGTCTTTTTTCTATCAATTGTTCCTCCTCCTCCTGCATTTTTATTTTGAGCCTTTTTTTCTCCTCTATCGGCCCCCTATCTTTTGTTAGCCACCTATTTTATACTAAAAAACTAAGGTTTTCCTAAAAGCATTTCAAATTGCCCATTAATTCATTCCAATTTTTCCTTTTTGGGAGTTTCATATTTCATTATGTCTTGGCTTTCAAGGAAGGAAATTATCCATTTTGTTTCCGTTTTCCCTTTTCTTTCAATGATTTTTTCCTTGTTTATTTCCAATCATTCCTTTTTTTTTTTGGGAGTTCCCTATTTCCCTTTTGCCTTGCTTCTTAAGAAAAGATGAGACAGATATTTAGTCTCATCTTTTTTATTTTTAATCATTGACCCGTAAAAATAAGAATTAACAAAAACAAAAACACATGATTATGCTGACTTAAAAATAAAATTAAAATTTTACTTTGACTCAAATGATAAAGTTAACATAGAAATCAAGGTGAAGTTAACTAAATATTATTAATATTAGAAATGGTTGAACAAAATATGGTGTTCACAATGTTCCTTTTTACATATTTTTTTAGGTTAGTATGGAGAAAGTGTAATTTTTTAAATACTTGCCTAAGAAACAATAAAGATATGAACTCGTATTTTGTTTTACAAAGAGACATAACAAGTAACAAAATAAAATGAACTAAGTTGACCTAATGACAAAGGAAAATCAGACCTTAGTGGACCAATCAGTTGTCCCACTTCTGTTATTTCCTTAGTAAGAAGATCAAGAAGTACCAACTACATTTTTCATCACTTCAGAATATGTGAAGATGGGAATGCTTGTTAATTTTGGAATCATTCATGAATATAGTGTTTAAATTGTTGCCCTTCTTTACTTGAAATCATTCATGAATATAAGGTTTGAATATTTTCAACAAAGGAAAAAATAAAGATGAACACTACATTTATTGTAATGAACATAAGAAGACTTTCTGTAAATCAAGAAATAAGTTTCAAAGTTTCCAATGTCATAGGTGCTATGTAGAAGCCTACAATAACAATTCATAACAAGGCTTTGAAAATAAAAAAGGGGCCCTAACGCGAGCTAAGGTTTTAGAATGAAATGAGGGCTTAACACGAGCTAGGACTTTAAAAAGAAATAATGGCTTGACATGAGCTAAAGCTTTGATAAGAAATGGTGGCTTGATGTGAGCGAAGACTTTGAAATGAAAAGTGGGGCATAACGTAAGCTAGGGATTTGAAATTGAAATTAGGACTAGACACGAGCTAGGGCTTTGAAAGTCAAGGGTTCTTCTTGAATGTGATGCAAGGCTTAATTGAAATCTAAAGGTTCCTGGAGTTGACTGAAAAAAAAAGGGTGCTTAGATGCGAGGACTTGGCTATAATTCTGGGATTGATACTATCATTAAGTTTTAAGTTCCAACAAATAAATTGAATAACTAAACAAAAATACAAAATTGAGTAAATAATCAATTAAATGGAACTAGGACTTTTACTTCACCTCAATGTATAGTTACTTTGTATAGATAGTTACTTCTTCCCTGAGCTGTGAATTAGTCTACTAACTCAGGGATTCAATTGTTTATAAAGTTCTGTCAAATCATCATAAACCTAATTGCTTTCTCCAACTCCTTATATTTCTATGAAAGCTAGCTGAGAAGATAGTTAATATAAAGTGCTACCTTAATCTTGGTTATCTAAGACAGTCAAGTATTGTCGTCTTGACTGTTAATTGCTATACTTAGTAGACTTTAAGCATGCAAACGGAGATTATCTTCATCCAACTCTTCATTTAGGGTTTCCCTTTCGAGTTAGTCTAAATGCAATTCAATTCTATGGTGATCAAGCTCAGAAAATCATTAAGGATAGAATGAAAATAAGTAACTTGAATTCAAAATATCAATTAGAAAATACTGTGATACAAAAGTAACCCCACAAAGAGGTTCAACCAAAATCCTAGATAAAACTACTAGCCTTTAATGGGCATTAGGACATATTTAGATAACAAGGAAAAGCAATAAGAATACATGAAGAAAGAGGAGAGGGAGGTGTTTAGAAGGGGAAGAACTCTATACAGAGCCCTCACTCTAAAACCACCCCTTTCCTTAGCAACTCTCAACTTAGATTTCTCCTCAAGTGATTTCCACTCCTGTTTATGCATCCTTTTTGCTTGGTGTCAGCTGCTTGCCTTCATAACTCTTTATATAGGTCTTATAAACCCTAAAAGTGGAGCATGGGTTGAGTATAGAGCGCACAATCATTAAAGAAAATTAGGGTTTTAGGTAGCACTCTTGGGTGAGGTCCATCTAGCATTGGGGTGCCAAGTCTTAGGCTTTAGTGCCCAGGCACTAAGATACTGGTGCTTGGGCATCATCTTTCTGGCATGCATGGTGCCCGGGCACTATCTTTACGGTGCCCAAGCACCAGCTCTTTATTTTTGGTGCATAGGCATTGAAATTCTGATGCGTAGGCTTTATTTTTACAGAAAACTAGCACCTGGGTGCTGGAATTCTGGTGCCAGGGTGCGGTCATTTCAAAATTTTGAAGTGCACAATTAATGCCTAGGCACTGGATTTTTGGAGCTCGGGCGCTAAGTCTCTGGAGTTGGTGCCCGGGTGTTGGGTTTCTTGTGCCCAGGTACTGGAATCTTCATTTTTACGCCCTTATTTACTTGTACTTTTCTAACTCAATTTCCTAAAGATTCATCATAAAAGATTCTTAATTCTTAGCTTAATAATGGTCAAAGGTAAGTTTTCAAGTTATGAAGAAATTTCTTTGAAATCAATGAGATTTTTTTCTATAATTCAAGTGTTTTTGCTATTTATATTATTCTAGATAACTTTCTTTTAGAGAGTTATCACACCCGCAGACTTGAGGGTTTGCTTGTCCTCTAGCAAACAATTCCAATCATGGCTTCACTTTACCATTTTTCATAACCTCCAAGGATTATTGGATGTATACAAACTATTAAGCCACATCAATCTTATCAATAAGTAAAACTACTATTGAATTCCTAGATAAGATGCAATCAACAGATCCTTACTACCTCTAAATTTTTCATTCCTTTTGAAAACACACATAAATGAGTTATCCTCTTTTGAAACTTTATTCTATAGGCCTACTTTTCACTCCATTCTTCACACTTCTTAGAGGAACACAACGTTAGAAATCATTAGGTCTCTATAAACTTGTAATGTTAGGCTTAGATAAGGGTGGATGAGAAAGGTATTTTAAGCTTAGACCATACCACAAGCAAGCATCTATTGGGGCAATGTTACCATGTCTTTTTAGACTTTCTTTTAACCAAGGGCATATTTTTTCTTTCTACTTCCCCTTATTTTCATCTTCCTTCTTTCTCTCTTTTTTTTTTCTCTTTCTTTTACTTCCTTTTAATATTATTTGTAAGTTTCCCTATCCATCGTACGTTGTCCATATAAGTTGTTGATTTTTCATGCTATAATCAATCCTTATTCTACTTTTGTGACATAGATGGTGTAAATGAAGGAGTTAGTTAGTGTGACTAGGTGAATCAGTGTTTGAAAGAGAAGAAGGATATTTAAGGCTCAAAGGGGGACATCTAGGGATGAAAATTTTTTTGTTAGCTACAAAATGGCTCACTCTGTCCAATAAATGCCTAAATCCTTTTTTAGACAGTGTGTTAGCTTTTAAAATTGTGTTTTAGGTTTTGATTAAATAGGTTATAAAATGTAGTTCACAAGGAACAAATCAAAGTGCACAGATTCAAATGTTCAAAATCATTTTTAAGGTAAGAAAGTTCAATCTCATGCAATTTATTCCAAGTTTCCAAAGCACTTTATGCATTATGACAAGAATAGAGACAAATAATAGGTACATATGCATTCACTATCATCTGTTCTGCCATGCTAATGGAAAGTTAGTTGCTATTTTTGAGTGCAACAATTGGATGCTTAATAGTGAGTGCAGAAACTAATTATATTTTTACTAATTTCTAAATTTTCCCAGTATGGTAGAGACTATCTATGTTCATATGCATGGATCCTTCCCTCAGACTTAGTCTGAGTGGTATCCTAATTGCTCAGCCTATGATTTCAAAGGAATAGGATAAAAGAGGGTAATAGTTAAACTTAAATAACAAAGAATAAAGTACTCCCTTATCAGTTTAAAATTCTAGTTCCTTGTCATCCTTTGTGGTTTTTGATTTGTTCTCTACTTTTTAAGGTGTTGAACTCCTTTCTTGAATATTCAAAGGGTATTTTTCAATGAAATCATAATTAAACTAAAAAAGAAAATATATAAAAAGAACAACGTAAAGAAAATTGCAAGAAACTTGGGTTGCTTACCAAGAAGCACTTTAGTTAGAGTTTTCAGCTGGACTTTTTCTCTGATGTGCTAGGCATTATTGATTTCTCCTGGATCAGGAGTGGGTACATCAACATTCTAGTTAACCACATAGGTATGGTTGTTAGCCACTGGTTCAGGTGCTCTATTGCTATCATATGCCATAACAAGTGATTTTTCCCTTCGACTCTTAGATTTGTTTCTGATTTTTTTTGGAAGTTCTTTCAATTTCATATTCCAAAGGCAAAACTGCTACATTTCCAAGCATACGCATACACGAGTACTTGAAGGATCAACAAAGAAAAACACTAGAGACAGTGCAAAACTCTTAATAATAGTCTCAACCAATTTAAAAGCCAACTTCCCAATGGGGACGCTAGAAACTTGTTTGCTAATTCCTATACACGTAAGTGCATGTGATCGCGAAAAGTAATAAAAATTGAGTAAGATATTGTTCCCATGAGGAATTGGCTATAATTTTGGGATTGATTCTATCATTAAGTTTTAAGTTCTAGTAAATAGATTGAATGAATAATTGAATAACTAGACAAAAATGTAGAATTGAGTAAATAATCAATTAAATGGAACTAGGACTTTGACTTCACCTCAATGTATAGTTACTTTGTATGGACAGTTACTTCTTCCTTAAGCTATGAATTAGTTTACTAACTAAGGGATTTAACTATTTATAAAGTTCTGTTAAATCATCATAAACCTAATTGCTTCCCCCAACTCCCTATATTTATATGAAAGCTAGCTGAGAAGATAGTTAATATAAAGTGATGCCCTAATCTTGGTTATCTAAGACAGTCAAGTATTGTCATCTTGATTGCTAATTGCTATATGTAGTACACTTTAAGCATGCAAACAGAGATTATCTTCATCTAACTCTTCATTTAGGGTTTCCCTTTTGAGTTAGCCTAAATACTAATTCAATTCTTCAGTGATCAAGCTCAAAAAATCATTAAGGATATAATGAAAATAAGTAAACTGAATTCAAAACATCAATAAAAAAATACTGTGATATAGAAGTAACCCCTCAAAGGGGTTCAGCCAAAATCCTAGATATAACTACTAGTCATTAATGGGCATTAGGTCATATTCAGATAACAAGGAAAAACAATAAGAATACATAAAGAAGGAGGAGAGGGAGGTGTTTAAAAGGGGAAAAACTCTATACAGAGCCCTCACTCTGAAACCACCCCTTTCCTCAGCAACTCACAATTTAGATTTCACCTCAAATGATTTACACTCCTCTTTATGCTTCCTCTTTGCTTGGTGTCTGCTGCTTGCCTTCAAGACTCCTTATATAGGCCTTAAAAACCCTAAAATTGGAGTAAAGGCTGAGTATAAAGCCTTCAATCATTTGAGAAAATTAGGGTTTCAGGCGATGTGCCTAGGCGAGGCCCATTTGGCGCCAAGGCACCATGTCTCAGGTATTTGCACCCGTGCATTGAGATACTGGTGCCTGGGCATCATCTTTCTAGCAAGCATGACACCCAGGTGCTATCTTTATAGCGCCTAGGCACCAACTCTCTATTTTTGGCACCTAGGCATTGAAATTCTGGTATATGGGCGCTATTTTTTCTAAAAACTAGCACGTGGGTGTTGGAATTCTAGCCCTTAGGTGCAGCGCTATTCATTGCAAAATTTCGTAGTGCATAATTAGCACCCAAGTGTTGGATTTTTGAAGCACAGGCATTGGATTTGTTGTACTTGGGCACTGGAATCTTCATTTTTCCTCCTTTCTTTTCTTGTACTTTTCCAACTCCATTTCTTGAATATTCTTCACAAAAGATACTTATTCTTAGCTTAATAATGGTCAAAGGTAAGTTTTCAAGTTATTGAAGAATTTTCTTTGAAATCAATGAGATTTTATTTATAATTTAAGTGTTTTTGCTATATATGTTGTTCTACATAACTTTCTTTTAGAGAGTTATCATCTAGCATAAATGTAAATGGTGTTTATACATGATGTAAGGCTTAACTGAAATGTAAAAGTGCCCGAACACATTGAAAGACTTAACATAAATGTAGACGTGCATGGGCTTAAAAGATGTGATCCCTTGTGGCACATGTTTTAGCAACTATGAAAAACAATGTGAGAAGTTTTCGCATGTGAGATGCTTAAGGTGATGCTTATTTTTTAGAGTGCTAGATTTTGCATGTGTGGCACATGTAGAAATGCAATGCAAAGTGTGTACACATGTGTGATGCATGATGTATATGCTCAAACACAATTTCTTCTTTTTGTTAATGTAGGATTTTGCATGCAAAATGCTTGAATATGATAAATGACTTCTACTTTCAAGTGCTTCATTGTGATAGGGACGCTCAAATTTTAGGCTTCAAGAATAAAATGGAAAATAAGGTGATGTATTTTTTAGAGATGTCATGGTTCATCTTTCCCTTCATAAACATTTAGAATCATTAAGGGAAAGACGAGAGCATATTACTCCTTTTATGTTTTAATATGCTTTGTGAATATAGAAAAGCAATGTAAACACATGATGCTTAGATGTCTTTAAAATTTGTAAATTGCAAGATTCTCTTGGTCATCTACATATGGAAGGATTCCTTTTGCATACTCTTTACTTGCCCCATTCCAATAGCTCAAGGGCTTAAGAGTTCTGAAAAATATACTTTTATTGTAGTGAATGGCATTTAAACCTGAGCCTCTAATGCTTCAAACAAATCCACCCATTTGGGTCTTTAACTAAAAATTTTTGAACATGATTCCTTCAAAATTAACTAAAATAACATGTTTTGTTTTGATTGTCTTGGACATATCCCTAAAGTCATTCCCTATGAATTTTTCCACTAGTATTGCTTGAAAGGTCAAAATTAAATGTGCCTATATTTTATTTAACAATCTCAAATGCAGTCATGCATTTAAGAGTGTAAGGCTACTAGTTTTTAAAGAAGATGGATTGCCTTAGTTTGAAGCGGCTTAAAGAGTGACAGAGTATGCAAACTTGCTTAATGATTTATAGTGAAGCAATGCCAATGGAAAGGACTTGTTGGACCAAGAAAAACCTCAGTTCCAAACTGGAGGTACGATTAAAGCAATTAGAAATGCAATAATACGAGTTTGGAAGAAAAAGGATTACCCCAGTTTGGGCCAATATGGGAAATGATAAAGCACACAAGCATGCCTGATGAGTAAAAGTGAAGCAATGGAAGGGATATGTCATTAAATGGTACCTTAGTCCATGATAAGAGGCATTTTATTTGGAAACATGTAATTGAAGAGAAAATATTATATTTTGAATACAGACGATTGCCCAAGTTCCTTTTTTTAATTTTTTTGAATCCATTCTTCACATGATATTTTCTTTCAAGTTACTTTCAAATAAGTTATAACTCAACAAGGAGTTTTCAAATTCCATGCCCCTCACTTTCTCTATTAATTTCCTAATCATCTTCACTAACATGGTTTTTATACCCAACATTCACTTAACAAGAGAGGATATTTCATGGATCTAATGAGGTTTAATGGATAGAAAAATATGGCTAAAGAAAAATGAATTTATTGGCCTAAATATCCATGTGATTACAATGTGAATTTTGGTCTGGCAACCATGCGATCTTGGCAAGACATGTAGGTTTTCCTTTGTTATCATGGAATTATTCCTTGATGATTATGCTCTTTTGACTTCAGGCAATGAAGGATTTTTCATTCCATAGGAGCTTCCATCTTGAGGATTTTACTCTCCTGCTCTTTATTTTCTCCAATTTTGATTTTTTTGTATTTTCATTTCCTTCTCCAAAAGAACTCATTCTATCACCAAAAGAGCTCTTATGTATTTGATTCTCATTGTTTCCCAAGTTCAGCTCATGTTAAGTATTTGGAGAATTTCAAACGCTCAAAGTTAGTGACAAAGATTAAACTATGTTTGGATAGTTGAAAAGAACTTGATTCTCTCTTGACATTTGAATTTTTGTATAAAAATCTCTTGCAGACTACCTATCTAGAGTGCTCATTGTCATATGTGAAAGAAATTATCCTACTTTGGCTTAATCTGGGTGACTAAGGGTAACTTCATTATGTTTGAAAAGACAAAGAATGCCTTGTATCCTTGACATTACTTGTTTAAGGACATGAAATGTACCTTTATTTATTTTTGGAGTAAAATAAGGTTTTAAGATTGCATTGCCATCATGACATAACATTTTCCCCATTAATTGAAAGTTTTCGAAGAGAATAACGCATAATTTTTGTTTTTTTACCATTTAGAAAAGCATACAATGAAAAGGGGTGCTAGCATAGCTAATGGAATGAAAAGGTATACCAAAACACATGACCATAGCATTAATGATGTTAAATAAGATAAGGTCCAATGATGAAATATGCTTCTAATGGCTTTTAACTTCCACTACATTGAATGGTGTTGACCAAACAAGCACTATGTAATGAAAAAATTGCACAAAATGGTATTGTTACTTTGTCTTAAGTAATCTAATGGTCAAATGAGGAACCAAGAATGATGATTTTTCCTTTCATCCATATCCTCATTCAATTTGCTTGTGATGAAATTGTAATGCTTCCTTAAGAACTCAAGCCTCATGGTGAGTTTTATAACCAATTTGGTCCAAGCTAATGGAAACTAGATGCTGATGAAAGAAATGTCCTACCATTGTTATAGCTAGTCAAGTGAGAGTATGGAAGAAGGCATGTAATTTTTGCAACCATAGTGGCCTTTGGCTTTAAGAATGCCAAGCTCATGATAATTTAGGATATATTTAGTGGATTGTTGATGGCTTTAAGGTTTCGATGTTAACCATGGTACAGGGCCCAAAATGGGTCTGAGGTTGGGTGTGTTAGTGCTCCATGTATAAGCAAAGCATATAAGCTTGAAAACTTAAAGCCTACCTAACCCTTATTTGCTAAGCAGATTGGCTGAAAAGGAAATCAACAACAAATATCAAATAAATATAAGTCATTTACCTTAATGTTTTATTTCGTGTATTATATATCCTAATACATGTATCAAAGATAGATAACAAACAAATGTGGACATAAATAAGTAACAAACAAGAACCAGAGACATTAGGCAACAACAATGGAGAATTATAAAAAGATAAACAATAAACATGTTATACAACGTATAACAGGGAAATTAAATAAAGAAATGAATTAAGAAAACAAAAGAAGTAGGCAATTAAATTAAAAGAATGGCTATATCACTTCGGTTGACTAATTTCAAACTATCCCCAGTGGTGTCTCCAAACTGTTAAACCTAATAACACGGTCAGAGGGTCATAAAAGTAAAGAAAATAAATTGATTCCTAAAACTAATTTTGAAAACCAATTTACTAGTCCTCACCAATATTTTTAATTGAAAACCATTTTTTAAATGAAAAGAAATAGAAAGGTGGACCGCATAACCCCAAGATGTGTTTGGGAGTCAGTTTTAGTGTGGATAAGGTGTTATGTACCCCGCAATGTTGATCCGTAAAGACGGTTACCATAGACTAGTCAACTGAAACAAACAAAATATTACCTTAGATTTATTTTGATTACCAGTATCAAAATACATGCAAAGGTAAATAGATAAAATAGAACACAATTAATACAAACAAAAAATTGAATATTTATAAAGGACAGACTTAACTTAGAACAAGAGGCTAGGGCCTTCGCACCTTGTGATATGAATCAAAGTCAACGTAGTTGATCAAAAATGCATGTTTGTTGGTTAGTGATTTTTACTTTTGTGAAAGGAACAAAATAATTGAAATTAGATAGACTTTGGTAAACAAAACAAAACTAGAATTTGGTTAATGTGTTCTAATTTACAAAATTAGAATAATCTCCTTTATTTGTTTTATCATTTTTGCTTTTCTATTTTTTAAGTTACTTAAAATAAAGCAAATTTTGAGAAGTGGACAAGGATCCTTGAAATGACATTTTTACTTGGGATCTTATTATCATTATTTTGAAATTCATAGTTTTTAAGAGAACATCGATTGGATATTAATGATTAGAATTCAAATTTCATTAAAAATGTGGGCTGCTAGTATTAGGTAATGCCTAAGGAGACATGTGATCTCACATTGCGTCACTAGTTGACTAAGTGCCTAAGGAGGCTTTAGACCTCACACAACAACACAAACAAAATATCACAAGTTCATCATTGTTAGTGCATCAATGTTCAAATATACATCCATTATTCATATATAGTTAGGAAATTCACAATAACCTAAATGAATTTGGTTCTTCCAACTTGTGGAATTTACCTTACTAGCATGTTGTCACTAATTTGCATTCCATCCTTGTTGTGTACTTTTTGCTTTTGACTATCATGATTTTCGGCATGCTTTCCAATATTTCAATGCTTTACATTTTCACAACTAAGGCACCATATGACACCATTAATCAAGAGCCATAATATCAAACCTTAGCTCAATCCCACGACATGTTCAAGTGAAATTTAAAACCCATAATAAAGAAGAAATATGCACTAACATAAGTAACCTATATGGAAGCTAAAAAAGAAGGAAAAGTATGGCAATTGAAACAATTTACATGATAGCAACATGGGAGGGAAGAAGCAATGAATAAAACTAACTATATATCAGCAAAAAAGTGGAAACAATTGATAAACTGCAAGTAAACGTGTCAAATGTAATAAAAGAATCTAAAAGATCAAATATCATTCCCACGAGGATAAGGTATTGTCTTTATTGTTCTTAAGATTAAATTTTTGCTCACCCAATATACAATGTGTAGAAAAGTATAGCTTAGTGTGATTATTTACATATTTACACTAGTGAACCAGATAAATCCAGCCACTATGTCTCGATGCAAGAATTTAACAATAAAACTAAGCATATAAATAATACTTAAACTCACTAGGACTCTAAATAAAATAACAAAAAAACTCATGACACTACACTAGATTAAGCTAATTAAGAGTTGAAGTGAGGATAAATTGAGTTATTAATTTCAATATTAACTTTGCATTCACAAAGTGAAATTCCACTTCAAGATAATTTAACTTACTAAAAAGATAAGCTTGATCCAAGTGATTATCCTAATTCTAGTTCCAAATCCAGTTGAAGGTTAATCCTAATCATTTAAATTAAATCTTCTTAAAACTCATTACGATTAAAAGCTAAACTATCAAACACAACCTACCTAGAGGTTGATCCCCATCATCTAAGTAGAATTGCACTACCTTAATCAATACTATCCCTTAAAGGTTGATCTCATTCATTTAATGAAAACTAATCTTCAAGTACTTTAAGCTTTTGAAAATCATTGAGAATATTAGTATGAATATACCTTAATGGCTGATCCTAATCATTTAAGACACATTCCACTCAATTCTCAATAGGACAATTCATCAAACACCTTGTGGGTACTTGACTCCGTAACAAGAGATCATGAGAGAAATTAACAAAATCAACCATTCAGTTTACTTGCAATCATATTAATTGATTAAAATATATGAAAACCCTAAATAAGAAGCAATATACATTCATAAATCAACCCTAACTACAAGCGAAGTGAAATAATCTCAATTAACATATATATACATATATATATATAAAGTCTACAAATCCTAACTCAATATTCTTAAATATCCAACATAACAACTAAAAAAGCCATCAATCTAGGCTACATAAAGAAATAAAAAAAAATGAGAAAAGATAGGGAAGGAAAAAAAGAGTAAAAGGGGTCCTCCATGGAAGAATCCATAGAGGATTGCCCAAGGGAGGTTAAAGGAGACCAACCCTTGGCCTCTCTATCCAAGAAAACACTTTGGAAGAGCAAGTTTATTGAAGTCTTCTTCAAAAACTCTTGTTCTCCTGAGTTATTTCATGCCTCCAAACTTCCTCCCTAACTTTAAAAATCTTGATGTTCCCTATTTTTAGCACCTCCTTACTCAAAATACACAAATACCCTTAATAAGATTGTGTGTTAGTGTGAAGGCATTAGTTTTGGGTACCTTGGTGCCAAATCTATGGATTTTGCACTACATTGGGCACCTTAGCACCACATTTTGGCAACCAGAAAGATGTTCATTTGATACAACTTTAGTTTTAGCCATAACTTCGCAATTCGATGTCAAATTTAAGCAAATTAATACTTATTGAAAAGCTTTCAATGATATCTACAACTTTGTATGATATGACTATCATCAAATTCTAACGTTTATAGGACCAAAAGTTGCATCAAAGTTGAGTGTTTATCATTTTCAATTGAATAGCATCTCAAATTTCTTTATTGGCTTTTTCCAACTTCCAAGTTATTTGTGAAATCTTTCGAAGTATCCATGATCTTCTAATTTAATGCCTCCAAGCCCTCATTCCCTTGAACTAAAACAATGTTCTTGCAATTTCAATTAAAATAGTTTAAAATTAGATAAATTTAATGCATGGAAGCAACCAAATAGTCAAACCTTTAAAGTTCATGTAATTAACATTATTTAGTCACTAAATTAAATGAATTCATCCAAGATACATGATAAGTCCCTAGTGAGACATACAAATATAACACAATTAAGGACTTATCAATAATGCATCAATTTATAGCAAAATTATGACAACAAAATAAGTTTTAGTGAATATTGATAGCAATTCAGTGGAATAATGCAACAAGCTTACAACACATTTTGGACAGTAAAAAAGATTATGCAGCAAACTTCTCATAGATTTTTTGATAGCACACGAAGACTATAATGCATTAGAATTTCGGCGCAATTTTAAATAGCAAATAGGAGGATTATGTGGCAAACTTTTTAGCATAATTTGACCGCAAACAAGGACATATAGTGTATATGAATTCTAGCATGTTTCATGATAGCAAAAGAGAGCTTAAACCTCAACTCCTATGCTCAACTTCTTGCCCTATCCTTTAAACTTTTAGACCTTCCATTCAACCTCCTCTCTGTGCCTTTTAGACCTTCTTTTTTGCCTCTTCCCTCGTGTCTTTTGTCTTTCAAATGCTCCACCTCCTCTTGCATTTTTCTAGCCTCTTTTTTTCCTTTATCACTCCCGTCTCTCTTGCTGGCCACCCATGTTCATAGTAAAAAACTAAAGTTTCTATAGGAGAATTTTCAAATTTCCCATTAATTCTTTCCAATTCTTCTTTTTTGGGAGTTTCCTCTTTCATTGTTTCTTGGTTTTCAAGAAAGGATATTCTCCATTTTGTTTCCTTTTTCTTTTTTTCAATTATTATTTTTTTCCTTGTTTATTTCCAATTTTTTTCCTTCTATTTTGTGAGTTTCCTATTTTATTTTACATTGCCTCTAAAGAAAGGATGAGAGAGAAATTCAGTCCTTTTTTTAATTTTTAATTATTGACCTGAAAAAAATTTAAATTAACTAAAACAAAAACTTAAGATTACATTGACTAAAAATTAAATTAAATGACCTAAAAATAACAATGACTCAAAATAAAATTAAAATTATTTACAGCTAAAAATGAAAACAATGACTAAAAATTAACTCTAACACAAATGATAAAGCTTACAAAGAGTTCAAGGTGAAAGTTAACCCCAAATCATTAATTTTGGAAATGCCCAGAGAAATACGGTGTTCACGTTAGTGACTCTTAAAAAATTTTAAATAGTTTCTAATAGTTTATTAAAATCTAGATAATTAACTTTTCATCAAATGATCCAAATTAGCCCAATTTTACCTATATTTAGGATTCCTAAATGCAAGGAATCCATATGGCTTGAAAGGGGCTTGAACTTTGTTCAATAACAAATGAAAATGTCAAAAAGGTGGGAATTTCTTAGGATAATCTATGTATAATTGCATTGGATTAGAGTTTCAATATTATTTCGATACCCAATTTACACAAAATAATATATTATTTTCTTCAACTATAACAAATGTATAAACAATACATACTAGCCAAATATAATGTCTAATATTCCTAAATTGCTTCTATATCTTCCTTTCCATATCATTTGCACCATCTTGACCTGTATTTCTCTTGAATTCTCTATTTATGAAACTTTAGCTTTAACTTATGATAACTCTATGAAAATAGAGTTAAAGTTTTAGTTTTAGTTAAAGTTTGAGTCATTTTTATTAGCTTAGGATTTTGAATTTAGAAGTTAGGATTCATGGTTATTTTAAGTCATTTTGGTGTTGTTTTGATGATTTACATATTTAAATCTCAGCAAATTGGGGTTTATCGTGTTATTGCCCTTTTTGCTCAGGCCATGGATAGAAGAAAGGGGTGTGTTGGCATTAAGAAAGTTAACGTCTCAACTTTGAGAAACTTTTAGACCCCAAGATATCATAATTTGGATATGGTATTTCACAGAACATTTTAAAACTCTTCAAGACCTTTCCAATGAGCAGTAATTCTACAAATCTTGACATTAGAGCACAAAGTTACAGTCAAAATAGTAAAGTTTGTCTAATAGGCTATAATCTGGTAGCTAGGCATCAGAAACTAGAGCCTAGGCACCAGAATGTTCAAAAGTTTTAGAAAGTTGATGCCTTGGCACTAGAACATGTAGACTAACCTGAGAGTTGGCACATAGGCGCCATAATGCAACTAAAGAGGGGCAAGTCCATCTTTCACAATAGGAAGGCTAATTTAACTTAGATTTTAAGGGCTTTTCATGGGAGAGAGACTCTAGATATAGAGACACACTAAGAAGGTAACTTAGAAGGTAACTAGAATGTAGAAGAAGGCATTCTTAGCAAAGAAATCAAGAAATGAACTAATTTAAGTGACCAAAATGACATTTTCTTCTCTTCATCTTCTCATTTCTTCATCTCTACCATGTTTTTTTCACTTAATTTTGATTATACCTCTGAATATACTAGGTTAGGTTTTGTTTATCTAAGATTATGCCTATTTGGCATGTAGATTGATGATTATTATTACTTTTCATCTTAAATTTCATTATAAATGAGTTTATTCAGTTCAATTTTACATTGTGGCCTCTTTGCTTGGCCACCAATTAAGGTTTACATTGAGGATTTAGGGATTCTTGAAATAGAAGCCCAAATTTAGTGATAGAATTGAATACCGCTTGATTGATGTTAATTAATTGCTTGTATTAACTCAATTTACCTTTAGGATAGACAAATACCTACTGAACTAGCGAAGTTGTGATTAGTCATATGTAATGCGTCACTTTAATTTGATTCTCAAATAGATAGAGGGAATTGAGTTAAGGTGATAGAATTTATAAGGGATTGAAAAATGCTTATAATGAAATTAGAGGCTTAAGCTAACTCATAAGCATTTAATTCATGATTGGAAAGTAGCTATTTTGCAATTAAAATGCCAAATTATACCATAGTCCTAGGAAATTTTCTTTGATATATACTCATATCTCTTTAGTCTTGCTCTATTAGCTCTTTTGCATTATTTTCTTTCTTAATTAGTTTGAATATTATGATTAACTTGGATAAGGTAGAGACCATAGTATTAGTACTGAGCAAAAGTGTTAGCTAGAGTTCCTAAAGGATGACACTCATTTTTTCACCACTATATTAGTTGTTGACTGTGTCCACTTGCATTGTGGAATTTTTGTATGCAACAACTTATTTTTAACATTCACTTTTTATGAAGCTTTAAAGAGATATAATGTAACTCTTCAAAAATTTGGAGTGTGATAATTCAGAAAATAAGGATAAAACATTGTTTCTGCAAGCCTAATCTAGGTAACTCCTAATTTACTTATTAAAGTGAAGTCTTCAAGGAACCATAGACTGAATTTGACATTCATTAATTGAAAATTAAAGTAAAATTTTAGTAGAGCCTTGCCTATAAATGAGACCACCTGATATTTCTATTGAATACTTGTTAGCCGAAAACTAATCACTATCAAGAGCTCTATTTTTATATACATCGAATATTAATCAAGATAAACAAAAGTGCAAGTGGAATATTGTCTCTGGTCATCTAAGGTGCATCTAGAGTATATATGTACAACAAATCAGACCTTGATTAACAAAAGATGTACAAAAGGTGCAAAAGAGACCCAGCTCTCGCAGAGTAGGGTGGGGCTAACCAGCGGATGTCTATGCCCTATCTTTAAATCCAAAAGGCTACTTAATACGTCTATTTGAAATAGTAAAAGTGTACAAGTGCATCATAAAAAACATAATAACGTAATTAAACAAGAAAGAAAGATTTTAAGAGAATTATTACATAGTGAACCATGTGAAAGTAAGATTTGTCAAACTATAAATTTAAGCAATAAACTATAAGTAAAATAAGATAGTATTGTATAACAGATTTAAGCATATGTAACCTTAGGAAACCTGCTTTTTAAGTTTTAGATTAGCTTCAAAAGATGGGAAAATAATTTAAGTTGAAGACAATCAATGGGAAGGACTTTCATGGGTCATAATACATTTGTCATGGGCATACAACCCTTAGGGGTAAACTAACCAATCTGTCGTGTGTCCAAAACTAAAGCTACATTATTCATCCATCCACATATGATGGTCATCACATGGGGTTAACAACTCCTATTACCTTACTAGCTAGGTGTTTCCATGGTGCACCATGGGCTAACAATAAGGATATAATTCTATATGATTATATCAATGTTTACAGTATAATTGTTGTCCTGCTTCTCCCTTAACAAACTCCTTTTCCATTCCACAACCATATGGTAGCCCTCCCAAAACACCTAGGATCAACAATGTCTCTCCTAGATGCAACTTAAAAGAAGGAACTTACTCAGAAATAAACCATAGATTAAAGGAGAAAAGTGATATGCAATCGACCAATTACCTTTCTATGGTGTAAATCAAACATCTCTAGAATAAGGAAGGAACAAACCTTAATTTGTGATCAACACTTGTGAGAGAGAGTTCAGGAGCTTGAATGTTCATTAAATGGAAGAAACCAACTAGACCCTCCCAGAAAATTGAGACAAGTTTGAGCCTTATCCTACCTTGTTCAAATACTAAAGAAAAATAAGAATAATCTGGATCCCTTACAATAGAGGGGATTTGCAGTAAATTTTGGACCATTGGATGAAGATTTAATAGTCTATATTTTTATTCATGACTACATGCCATCACAAGTAATAATTGCTATTTATAAATGTAAGCCATTCAAATTTCATTTGACAACTAAAATAAGTTTACTACAGCTGTTTACTATAGCTAATCCATGTCAAAACAAGAGAGCAGAGGTTTTTTGTAGCAAGAGGAAGTATGAGGTAAGAGAAAAATGGGGAGGGGTATTTTTGTAATTTCATATAAGGGAGACACGTGTCAAGAAATTTTTTTTTCATATTCCTAAAAATGTAAGCCACATAGTTTGAACCTAAAAAGTCTTGGCTATAGAACATAAGTGAGACCACCTTGCTAGCCTCAATGTAATATTTTAACCTTACTTTATTTATATTTAAGTCATCTTTAATCCATTTTTTAGTTTCTTTAAATAATTTAATTTGTTTCTCTTTACCTTAATATGTTTCCACTTCTTTGCCCCCCCAATTTGGAAGGTCATCATTAACTTTTTACTTCTTGGAAAAATAATATTCTCAAAGGTAAATTTCTATAGGTGTTACATTCTCCATGGCAATGAATTTGAGGGTTTGAATGGAGGAAAAATTTGAAATTTTGGGTCCTTTTGACATCAGTGACCTCAAGAAAATGAAGGATGTAGGTTATTGGAAGTTTTCATTTAGAGTGGTAAGTTGATTTGGTGAATTTTCTACAATTTTCTTGAATTTCCATTGTTGTAAGGAGAAATATGAAGGAGGACCAAGTTGGGAATAAATAAATGGCATTGAGCAACTTTGTAATTTGAATGAATAGATTTTTGAATTAAGATAGAATAATTTTCTAAGACATTCAATGAAGTTGGGCAACTCTAGGCTATGGAAAAGAATTGATTATGAATTATATAAATGAAAATTACATATGTGTGTAAATAAACTAGAAATATAAAGATTTGTGAGAACTATACAATATTGGAGATTTGAGTTGTGAGACCTTACCTTTCAAATTGAGAACTTCAATGAGATAGAGCATGGATGCATATACCAATATAACCGTGCAAATAAATTCGATTTATAAAAGGAGATGATGTAGCAAATAATTCATATAAGATGTCTAATATAATAAATAAATGGTGGTACCTCTCATATATATATATATATATATATATATATAGTTAATAATGGTGGCTCATGAGGAAATTTATTTAAATCTTAAGGCTCGAGAGCTTCTCTCTACTGATGCCAACCTTCAACGCTTAAAATCCTTCATGGGAAGGTATGTAAGCCTTATTAATACTAGACCATTGGGTGCATCATTCTAAGCAGTTGAGAGTAGCATCATGAAGGTTACTCAAGTGGCGGCTTTAAGAATTAAAAAATTTTGATAGCTTACTTTAAGGGAATAAACATAAACTTTTAGAGAAGGAATAGAAGGGAAAGTAATCAATACAAAAATTGAACCAAAAGGAATTGCCCAGAAAACATACAATGTTAGTGCGGATTAGGTTTTATGAAGTAATTAAATTTATTTAAGGGAATTATTTTGAGACTTAATGTTTTAAGGTTTCCTTACTTTTTATTAGAGGATATTAAAGATTCCTTCTGCAGTCTAAAATTTTTGTGAAGGTGACAGTAAGAGTTAAACTATGGTGTCCATTTCTTAAGTGAGTAAATAACGCTAATTAAGCGTATTTGTTTTATTTTTATATTTTTCTAACAAACAAAGTTCTTATTAAATATTTTAGCATCTGAGGCATATTTTTTGAACTTATAATTATCATCATATTAGTATAGTCTAGACTTCTAAATTATCTAATTTGGAGTTATGAATAACTTCACATGATTTTTAGTGTTGTGAAATGTTGGTATTTGACAATGTATTATTGGTTTTGTGAACAATCAAGCAATTTGAACTAACCTTTCCAAATAACTCTGTTATGAACTTCAGAAGTACTCTAATTCTATAATTTTGAATTTTTCTGATTTTGTTTTCTATGTAAACTTGATTATGGATTTGTTCTTTTAAAACTACTATGATTTTAGATATATTGAAACCTCTAAGTTTGATAAAATTTATGGAGCAATTTGAGATTTCAACCCTTTCGCCTCTATTTTCATTGTTTAATTTGAGATTTGGCACCAAGATTTGAAACCCCCAAATTAACATGCATGAATGTGTGTGCATGATGGCTTGAGCTTGCAATTGGAGCTCAATTAGGCATGATTTTGTTAAATTTCATAAGGATTTTTCCTTCTTGGTAAGATTTCATTATCTCCCCTCTAATTTCAAAAGCTAATTTTGCATTTTGGCCACTATTGAAAAAAACCCCTTCCATGACATTGAGTTGAAGTGTGCAGTGTGGAGAATCTGAAAATTCCTTGTTCCTCTGCCATCATTTGACCTCAAGAAGAAGGATTAAGGTTTCTTAGGAGTTTTTGTTTGAGTAATAAGTTGTATTGAGGACTTCTTCAAATTTATCATGAATTACATTGTTGTAATGGGAAGCATGATGAGGGAAATTTCATTGCCAGTAGTTATTACAATGGATAATTACCTTAATTTATCATTGGTTTAATTTTCAAGCCATTAGATGATGTTGGACAACTCAATGATTATTTAAAAGAGGTTTGCTGACAAATTTAGGCATGTATGGGTTTTGAAATATAAATATATTGATGTTGGTTAAGTATTTGATGTCATTCATAAGTTGAGAAACTTATTTATATAATATATATTACTTAGTTAAATATCAAATTTGTTCCATATATACTAGTAGTTAATCCCTTTTAATATATCAAATAACGTAATTATTGTCCTGCCCTCTCACCTCTATTATTGGCTCCCCCACTCTTGTCAAGTGGCAAACAGACTTCACTTGCAAAAAACTTTTGAATTAAATGCATACTCATGATAATATTAAGAAAAAGAAAAGTTGAATACTTTTGACTCTACTTCCCTGTATATGTTTTAAAACGTCACACCATAATGTTAAAGTAAATACTTTTGACTATTTCTTACTAACTTTTCATATATTTAATTTGATTGCCGTCTCTCAGAACATTCATGTTGTAGAATGCATCATCACTTTTTTCTAACGCCTTTAACTTTATTTTAAAAAAAATTTCCAGCGTAGGATTACACATAATTTTACGAGTTCAATGAAATGCTTACGTGAAAATTCAGATAGGATCAAACTACATGGAATAAAAAATATCTTATCCTTAATATTTTCGCTTAATCCGTTAATATATATATATCACCAATTATTTTTAAAAAGTTTCTATTATCAACGTTACTTACATAATTTAATCTATCGAATAATCATAGAAGACTATTTATATGGACTTACTGTTCCATGGAAGACTTGATTTCGACTTGGGCAGAACATAATATTCTTTCGTCTTTCTTGGTACCCGCTGCTTAGTGCTTGCGGCTTTGATAAGTCTATATGCTAACCATGGAGAAACTTGGGCTTGTTTGATTCTGTCCATTGTTTTGATGTTCATATAACAGTTTTGTAAAATTGTTTTTTAGAATAGTTTTTAAAAATAAAAGACATAAAAACTTGTTTGAATCCTTTATTAACACACTCAAAATAAAAAATAAATTTTTTTTGAAATAATAATTCAAAAATAAATTTTAAAAACACTAAGACTTTGTCTAGTACCAAAAATTAAATTTAGAATTTAGAATTATAATTATAATTATAATTTCATCAAAATTAAAATTAATTCAAAATTTTAAGTTTTATGTTTAGGCCATGAAAAGAATTAGAACATAAAATTGTAATTCTAAATTTAATTATAAATTTACTATTTAGACGAAAGATAAATATCCATTTTATTTACTTGTATGTGTTACGTGTTCAATATATATATGCATGTGTGCATGCGTATATACGCATGCATATGTGTGTGGATGTAACAAATTCATTATATATGTATTTGTGCATTTGCGTGTATGTGGATGTGTATTTGTGCGTGTGTGTATGCATACGCTTGTATTTGTACATTTAAGTGTGTGTCTGTGCGTGTGTGCATTGATGCTACGTATTCGTTATATATATTTGGAGAAAAATACAATTTTGGTCCTTCAAAGATAAAAAGTATTAAAATGGTTATCTAAGGATAAATATAAGTCCTCCAAAGATCAATTTAGTCCTCCATAAGGACCAAATCCATTCACTATTAGATATTTAGAGGACCATTTTGATACTTTCTATCTTTGGAAGACCAAATTAATACTTTAACCAAAAGTGAGGAACTAAAATTATATTTTTCTCTATGTATTTGTATGTGTTAAACATGTTTGGTATATATGTATATGTGTGCATACTTGAATACACATGCATGTGTATGTGTGTTTATATAACAAATTCAATATATATGCCATAGTACTTGTGCATGCAGGTAGATGTATATGTGTGTGTGTTATACGTTCAACATGCAGGTTGATGTCAAGCTAGGTATTGAATTCATTTAAAACCTAGCTATGTATTATGTAATACCTATAAAATTTATACTCAAAAAGGGAATTTAGTTAGAAACAAATATAGATGCAGATAAAATTTTATTCAAAATTGTAACCAAAGTCAGTATTCAAGTCTCACCTTGTGCATTTTAGCACTTGTAACTCAACTAAGTACGGTAACCAAGTATCTGTGAAGAAAATTTTGATTTGATAATATATATATATATATATATATAAATTATAATAATATTTTCCATTTAAAATATTTTAAAAATTCTCAATTATTTCTACTAACTCCACCTAACTCATATTATTGCCCAATTATACAACTAACCTCCACTTATATCCTAAAACCATTAAAAACACCAAAATTATATCTTATACTCCATCATTCTCAAACACCAACCTTTATCATCACTCTCTCACTATGCTACCATCGATTCCTCACTTTTAGCCATTGTCACCACCACTAGCGAGCCACTAACAGTACCGCCGGCTCATCCTTAACCACCGACAACCTCTACCACTAGCAATTTCACTGAAAAAATCATGTAACCCACAAGGCCTCTGTTCAGATCTTCCACAGGCCACTGGCGTTGTTTTTGCCATCGTAAAGGGTCACCGGTGACTCCTTTCAGCCACAACGACCCCGTCAACTTCCTAGCCACGTCCACTGATTGCCACACAGCTAGAATTTCATTAAATTCCCCGTGGCCCGATACACCCAAAAATAACCCAAAATTCAAAGCTTAAATTCACGATTTTGGTGCATTTTTAATCCAATTAAACATAGGGCTTCACTTTGCGCATTGATTTCACACCTTTCTCCCTCATTTTCACTTATCAATTTGGTCAAATTTGCTCAGAATCGAAGAACCCTAATTTTGGCACTATTCATTGGAAAAAGAAACGAATTTGAGCTCAATTTGGGTCGTTTGCTTCAAATTGAGTTAGGATTACACTTCATAAGTGAATTTCATGCATTTATCCCTTGAAATTAATTATGAAATTTGGCTTCCAGATTGAAAGACCCCAATTTAGGGGTATAGGTGCAATTTGGGAATTTAGTGAAATTTATGTTCTTAGGACTTCTTAAATTGTATTATGCATCTAGGGAGTGATTTAGAATTTTTAGTAATTTTTTTAGATTTTTCATGAAGAAAAAGGAAGGAAATTAGAAGGAAAATTTTGAATGGCTTGATTGTATAACAATATATATTATTTGAGGTTAAATGGAAAATTTGGAATTTATTTAATGACCCTTAAGTGAAATTTGTGTTATGATATATGTTAGAAATTTAATAAGTGCATAATTGAATAAAATAATAATAATAATAATAATAATAATAATAGTAATAATAATAATGATAATAGTAATAATAATGATAATAAGGATAATAAAATGAAATATAGGTTATAAGTATTTTAAAGTATTCTTTAGGTGACCCATAAATTTAATTTTCAAAATTTAGAAAAGAAAGAGGTGAACTGGATAAAAAATGAATGAGATAATTAATTAGGTATGTGATAGAATTAAAATAATTAAATTTATTTGTAAGGATTGGATTATAAGAGTATTTTATTTAATGTTTTAGGTGACTAGAAAATTTCAGTAAAGAAATTATAATCAAGGATAGAATGAGGTTGGTCTAATCCTCTCAGGTGAGTAGATAATCCTAATTATGCAGAATATTATTTTAAATTATTCATGATGATATTAAATATTGAATTATTAGAAATACTGAAATTTGAATTTTGAAGTGGTATGATTTTGAAATTTCTTATATCTGTACATAGATAATTATTTGTCTTTGAAATACTAGGAATATGTCCAAAATAGAACCCTATAGTTAATGGCAGATGACGTTAGCCGTAGTGTGCTGCGATTAGTATTCTGATAAGGTTGGGTATGATACCCTTACCACCATATTCCGTTTGAGGTCAAGGGCCATTATAATATTTACTCAGAGCCTATGGTTGAATGAGTATTTGTTCCAATTTGTAATCACTGGCCTTGGGCTAGCTTTGTACTCTGTAATTATGATTGGTTCTATAAGAGATTTCCAAATAAATTCTGTTGATGATTTTTCTATGTTTAATGTTACTGAATTATGTCTATATGATATCTGGTTTTAAATTTTGAAAGACGTATCACCTAAGTTTGCCTTAATTTCTTTAATATTAGAATTACCTGCCCATTGAGTTTCGACTCACCCCATTAATTAACATTTTTCAAATCACAATGCCAGTCCATAACGTTCACTTTTGGAATTTTAATCTTGGTGATTAATTTCTTGGTGGGCCTAGCCTACTACTAAAGCTATATCTTTTATTATTATTATGATTCTGTTCAGTTGCTTCCTTGTATATAGGCTAGATATTTGATGTATTATTATGGTATGTCAAAAAACATCTGTATGAAGAGTTATGAGACTCATACTATTTAATTTGAATTTATATAAGTTCTACCGTTATAAGAGTTTGATTACGTCCTACCAACTCAGGTCATGACATATTATTTTTTATTTATTTATTATTTATAATAAATTTTATTTGTGACAAATCTTTAAAATGTTAATCTTTTTAAATTTTAATTATTCTATTTTAAATCATATTTTTATTCATTTTTTTATTTTTAAATTTTAATTTATTTATTTTTCTTTAAAAAATTATCTTTCTAAAATTTTATTTTTAATAAAAATAGGAAGTGACCCGACTTTACTAGTTACTAACTTGTTAGGTTGAATCCCAAATCTTATTCAAACTTAGCCCACAACCTTATTTAAATCCATTTTTTTTTTATAGAATTATAATTTTTCCATTAATTGAAACAATTTTGAAAAATAAGAGAAAATATCTAAAACTTGTTCTTATTCTTTTACTCTAAAAAAAACATTTTTATGTTTTTTAAATTTTTACAACAATTGATAAAAAATATATTACCAAACAAAGTTTTTTATTTTTTTATTTTTTAAAAACAAAACTATTTTAAAAAGGCAACATTTAAACAAGGCATATTTTTCTGTTTATTTGAGAAACACAAGCATATCCATTGACATGTCTGCACTTCTTGCTTTCAAATCTTCAATCACTTTGGATCCAAACAAATTTTTAGCTAATTGGTCTGTCTCTTTTTCTCTATGTAATTGGGTTGGTGTCACTTCCAATAGTTTCAGGTAAAAGAAAATGTGGTAAACGTTACAAAAAGAAAAAATAAATATATTATTTAAGAAAAATAGAACAATAAAGGATTTAATAGCGAAATATAATCAAGTCAAGTAGACTAATACTTCATACTAAAGCTTGGTAAAACTGGCAAGACACTGCCCTAGCCTACTGTGTTCAAACCATGACACCCTTTGTGCTTACTACTTTCAGCTAGGGCTGAGTAGGAACCTGATAGACCCGGAATACCCAACTCGGCCTGGCCTATTCGGGTCGGGTCAAAGCAATGACCAACAAGGGCAGCTGGAACCCGGAAAGCTCTGATCACCGGGCCGGGCTGGGTTCCGGGTAGCTGTCTGGCCAAATTACCCGGCTTGGCCTGGTGGTCATATATATATATATATATATATGTATATTTTTTAATTATTAATAATTAATAATTTAATATGGCAGAGGCAGATATTCGTGTTCTGTGGCTCACATGTTCATTCAAACTTCAGAGTTTTGTTCTTCGAGTTTGGTCTCCTTGCCCTAGCGTCCTTCCACGGCGTTGATTGTCGCCGGCAATCGTCTGTCTTTGGCCGGTCGTTCATTCACTGGCGTTCACCTACGCTGTTCGTCACTGATTGTTGGTCCTTCACCGACTGTTGCTTCGTCTATTTCGCATTTGTCGATCCAAACTAGGTAGGTATGACTTATTTTGAGCTATTTTTTAGCCAGTTGATGACTTCACCAGGAAATTGAAGGTTTATTGTTTATTGTTTCCATTGTTGGTTTTATTCAAAGCCCTTATTTTCTTGCATAATATTATTCTGTCAGAGGGAGGCAGGCACCATGTGCATTAAGCAAAAAAATGTAATGTTGAGTTGTTGACTAGCTGTGGTTGATGGCTGTGCGATAATGTGTTATTGTTAATGTTAAGTTGTTAGGTTGAAGTTGATTTATCTGTTTAATGGTTGATCTGTCTGGTTACTTTGCCTGTTGATCTGTCTGGTTGAAGTTGTTTCTTATTTTTTGTGAATGAAAATAAATTATAGGTAATATATTTTAACTTAATCAATTGCATGATTTGTTTCTGAAAATTGTATATGCTAATTATCATGAATTTTAACCTATATATACTTATGCTTATATAAATGATGATGAAGATGAGAATGCCAACTTGAAAAAGACTTTATTGGTTACATTTAAACTATTGTGCAGAAGACTTCAGTTAGAATTTTTTTGATGTAAAAAGTTTATCTTGAGTTTAGGAAATTATACTTTCAATTCTTTTATCACTTTACTTTTCTTTGGTAGAGTTTAGAAATGGCTGAAAACAATCTGGGGTCTTCTATGCTTTCTGAGACAACCCTGCAGCTCCTATACTATCTAAACACACCTATGTGCCTTCAGATGTAGCCACTACTACTGGTTCAGCTGCAACTCCCAGTCCTTCAACTGTTGTGGCTTCAAAGAGAAAAGGCTCAAACCTCAAGTCTTCTGTGTGCGAACATTTTGTAAAACTTTCATTGGAAGAGATTAATGGGGATGTTAGGGCTGTATGCAAATATTGTGCTCCCTCTTATGCTTGTGACCCAAAAAGCATGGCACTAATTCCTTAAAGAAGTACTTGCTTAGATGCCAAAAGTATCCCAATAGGGCCCAAGAAAAGAAACAGTCTATGTTGGCTCTGCTTAAACCTTTAGGTGGAGCCCAACAGAAAAATCTAGTCCTTCACACCTTCAATGCAAATGAATGTCATAAAGCTCTAGCTAAATTTGTGATTTTTGATGAGATGCCTTTTCATGTGGTAGAAGAGCGTGGGTTTTGAAAGTATAGCAACCATTTAGAGCCTAGATTCCAAGTTCCTTCTAGATTTATAGTTGCTCGAGATTGTTATAAGATGTTTGTTGAGGAGTCTAAGAAGGTTAAAACACTTCTTAAAAAATCTTGTATGCGCATTTCACTCACTACAGACACTTGGACATCAATTCAAAATTTCAACTACATGTGTCTTACAGCACACTTAATTAATGAAAATTGGAAGTTGCAGAAGCGGATCTTGAACTTCTACATAATAGAAAATCATAGAGGGGACACTATGGGGAAGGCAATTGAGAAGTGTCTACTTGGGTGGGGGATTGATAAAGTGTTCACACTAACCATAGACAATGCAAGTTCTAATGACACTGTCGTGAATTACTTGAAAAAATGTTTGAAGAATTGGAATGGATTAGTGTGTGATGGGGATTTTTTGCATGTAAGATGTTGTGCACACATTCTCAACTTAGTTGTCAATGACGGCTTAAAGGATATGAATGCCTCAATATCTGCTATTCACAATGTTGTAAGATATGTGAGGTCTTCTCCTACAAGGCTTAAAAGATTCAAAGAATTTGTTGAAAGGAAAAGATTGAGTCTAAGAGCCTTGTGTGTTTGGACATTGCCACTAGATGAAACTCTATTTACCTGATGTTAGATCATGCTCTGAAATTCCAAAAGGTGTTTGAAAGGATGGAGGATGAAGATGAAAAATATACAACTTTCTTTGCAGAAGATAGTCGTCAGACTGGTCCCCCCACCATTGTAGACTGGAGTAATGCTGGTGTATTTGTTGAGTTCTTGCAAGTATTCTACAGTGTGACCCTCAAAATTTCTGGCTCACTGTATGTAACATCAAATGCATTCTTCCATGATCTCGCTTTTGTTCAAGCTATATTGCAGGTAAGCTATAATCATGTAGATCCTCTCATTGCAGAAATGGCAAGAAAAATGAGAGGTAAGTTCGATAAATATTGAGGGAAGCCAGAGAACTTGAACCCCTTGTTAATTGTAAGCGTTGTGCTAGATCTTCGGTTCAAGCTTGCCTACGTAAATTCCTCTCTTAACGACATGTATCCTGACCTAAATGTATATGAGGCTATGAAGATGAAGGTGAAAGATACCCTATATCATTTGTATGCACAATATTCCGAGGGTGTTCCTAGTGATGTGCCCCAGCCATCTGAACATATTGGTGGTCGTAGTTCAAATGAATCTTTGGATGCCAGGGGTGTACGAATGCCTTCATTCATGTTTGCAGGACTGATGGACAAATGGCAACTAAGCCAAAGGAGTAGAGGGGGTTCAGATACAAAAACAGAGTTGGAGAAATATCTTGAATCAGAAGTGCTTGATGTTTACAATGGCTTTGATGTTTTGGCTTGGTGGAGAGACAATTATTCAAAATATAAAATTCTATCGTTGATTGCACGTGATGTGTTAGCTGTGCCGGTCTCCACCGTAGCATCTGAGTCTGTTTTTAGCACTGGGGGTCATGTTCTTGATACTTTTAGGAGTTCATTATCTCCTAGGATGATTGAGACACTAATTTGCACTCAAAATTGGCTAAATCCTACGGAGTTCAACATTGAAGAGTGAGATTTTGACGAATGTGATGAATTTGATACTATTGCAGCTGGTAGGTTTCTCACTTTTTTTTACATATATGTCTTCTCTAACACCTATACTGATATAGGTATGTTATTCTTGTTATGTTTTACAGATGTTTTAGGAAGTTCAAGCGGATCTGGTGGTGGAGTTGGAAGTATTACCACTGACATGAATGTTGATTGACCATGTGTTTTATTCGTATGCCATTATATGTAAGATTAAGAAATTTAGAAGTGGTTAAACTTGGACATATTTGTAATTCTTTTCTAACGTTCTTTGCATTTATTTTGTTGACTAATTCCTAATGATGGATTTTAAGGGTATGAATTATCTAATTGTCTTATTATTATGAATTTTAGATGACAAGGAAATGGGTGAAACATCATACTTGGACTAGTAAGGAAGTTCAAATATGGTGCAGCTTGAGTAAGAAGCAATTGAGGATGAAATATCGTTTTATCTTGTTGTAAACATTTGAATTTTATACTATGTAGATTTGGGTTAATACATTAGTGTGGTGGATAAATGTTATTTGATCATGTACTTGAATTTTTGAGTTGGTTTTAATGACCTATTCGAGGATGATGCTAATGGCAAGTTAATCTTTTGTTGACAAGCATGATGCTAAGATCATTCTGTAAATCAATCCCAATTGTTTAAGCTTTCAATATGTTATACTTGTATTTAGATCATTATACTAGTTAACTCTTCTTCATTTGTAATGGTAAGATGATGTTCGAAGAAAACTTGATAATTATCATTCAACATTTAGACCCACTCTTATATGGCTATGCTTTTTAGGCAATCCTGGGCTGTCAAAGGAGGCATCTAGCATTTTCATTTGGTGTTTGAGCAAGAATACCAAATGTTACAAGCAATGGGTGAGCTATTCTGTCCATAAATGATATAAAAGCAGAGATTTTGTATTTTGAGAAACTAGCCATGTATATATATAAACAATAGGGTTTTCTTTTCCTTATGCTTAGCAATGTTTGTATTTCTTCTACAGCTCATTACCAATGCAGAACTGGAAGAATTGCCTCTCTTTGTTCCCTTGCATTGTTTTGAAGGTTACTTAATTTACACAAGTTTACTTTTTGTTTAATACAGTTCTAACAAATCAAAATAGTTCATTGCCTATGTGAGATCCTATGTAAATTGGTCATTGGTTCAATTCACTCAAAGCAGACTTCACAGAAAATGGACTAATAATTTTAGTTTGATTTTTTTTATTTTTTTGCAGACCCTAAAGAACAAGCAGTAAAATGCATAGAATTTGCTTTATCTCCAACAGAGAAAGTTCAACTTGCTATAGATTGCTTGCCTAAATCTTTAGATAAAAAGGCTTCATTCTGTTGCTGGACAATAATGGATTATCACAGAGCCAACACTTCAAAGGATGTAATTCCACTTCTGGTATTTCATATTATCAGCACTTAGATTGCATAAAGTTCTATTCATCAAAATCTAATATTTTTTAAGTCTTTGTGATGGATATAGCCATAAAACCTTTCATATTTCGAGTTTTTCTAATTTACTTTCCCATCATTTATTTTGTTTTTCACTCTCACAGGTTGCAGAAAGATTTATAGCTACTGTTGGTAAATCTACAAAACCTCCACACCAGATGGCATTCTTTATTGACTCCAAACAATGTGAAGTTGATTTCCATGAACACTCAAAAGGAGTGGACTTTCTCTTTGTCGTATTATGCCATTCAGATATTTCCTTCTAACATATGATAATTGATAACTCTTAGGTTTGGGATCTTGTGGATTAGGCATTCTGTACTCTGTAGGATGACAAATATTTTGGTTTGGTTATAATGGCACATTCATGAACTATGTGGCTTTCCTACTTGGATCAAGTTTTGAGTGATATGCAATAGCAAGTACCGAGTAGTTATTCTAATTTGTGTTGATTTGTATTGCAATATTTTGAAACTAAAATTTTCTAAAACTTTGTAATTCCTCATTTGCCATGGTAGCAATGGTCAAGTTGTGGAAAATCATGGGTTTTAATCCCTGATTCATATTAACCCTTGATTGTTTGATAATTAGGTATCGTTACTTTCCCTGAAAAAAGTCTGTTTTTCATGTTCATTGGATGTTAGTAATTATGTAATGATTTTGAATTTATAATAGTTGGATACTATATCATATTCTTGAACAGTGACGTGTTGTTGATTGTACAAATATTACAATGCAGATTAGAATGTGTTGGGTAGTTTGCATGAGTTCTAGGATTGATGACTAGAGTACATTCACCAAATAATGTCACTAATAGATTGCAATTATGGGAAATATTAGATATTAATCACAAAAAACTGGCACTAATTATTTGCAGGGCTGCAACTAAAGTTTGAAAACACCATTTCTGGCCCCTTCTAAGTTTTTCAATACTTTGTAAAAGGTCTACTAAGTGTGAAATCTCATTCCTCTATGAATTTAGAGAATTTATATGACCAAGTAATATGGTGACTGGTGACCATTTTATTCTAATGTCTTTGCATGATATAAAAAAAGCTTCTTAATATTGTTATTCATCAACTACTAACGAACTCAATATTTTTGTGACAATAGAACTATAGGTACATGCTTTAAGTTACATACTTGGTTTCAGATTTACACTTAGAAACAAAGGCTTAGATGTATTATACACACACACACACACACACACACACACACACACACATATATGTATATATGTATGTATATGTATATATATATATACACACATATACACACTATCTGGACTCAGGTCATTCAAGATAGATTGATCTATATACCTCATGAAGTGCTGGTATGAAGTTCATGTTCTTGTTTCTCTTACATATTTGTGTTCGTAGAACTTCCAGAAATTCGTAAAGATGTCCAATGTCCAATTTGCCTTGGTAAAGTTTTTGTTTGACCTTCTTGGATGACATAATTGGGTAGTTAAAATTGTGTGATTTGTTTTTGCTATAGTCAAATTATATCCAGAGCTATAGGATAGGACTTAATAGTTAGGATTACTTTCCTGCCATTAAATTCTATGTGTCATTGCACTCATTTTGGAACTTAGAAATGTTGCTTTCTCAAATAATGATATCAAGGCAAATAATTAATATTTCTGTCAAGACTGCAATGTCATTGTTACTGATGCTTTATTCTATAGGAAAGATTTTTCCACTTATCACATATTTTGTTTATGCCATTTGCAATTATATGTTATTTTAATTGTGCAAAGTACTACTATATGCAGAGTGTGCTTTTTTATCTCTCTTATTTGATCCACTTCCTGTTGGTTTTTTTTTTCCAATTTGTTTTAATTCAAGAATCAATAAATTCTTAATTTTTTTTTCTCATACTTGATACATTTATTCGTTTGTTGATAAATTCGTCTACATGCTTCCAATTTACATTTGGTAAACTTAATTACTAATCTTGTTGTCTGAAGTCTCTATTTTCATACTTAGGATCTCATTAACAAAACGGGCCATGCCCTGAGCCAATAGATATACTTGGGCAGTGTTAAAGCTTTTGCTGATGGGTCTTTGGGTTCTAGTAGTGCATTATTATATGAGGTAAGAACAGGGCTTTCAAAATCTTCTATATACAATTTCCATTGGCTAAGAATATGCATTTATTAATGTAACCACCTCTAGAGATGGAAATTTAGCACCTGGCTTAACCCTACACAATAAATCATGTAGTATGAGATTTCTTACCATGGTAATTCAAATTTTGTAGCCATATCTCAATGAGCCTGATAACTATGGCCTACAAGTGACAGAACCTGAAGTTCTTCTCAATATGACCTTAGAGTCAGATTTATCTGGTCTTCAGGTGCTTTATTATTCTGTTACAACAAATTGCTATTATCAATCTATATGAAAGCTTAGTTATCAGTTGGAAGGTTTCCTCTTAATTTGTTTCAAGTTGCAATTCATGCTATAGGGGATAAAGCAAATGACCTCATCTTGGACTTGTATAGTTTAGTTGCTTCTACAAATGGAATGAGAGATCGAAGATTCACAGTATTATTTTCACTCAACTATGGAAAATTGTCAATAATTTTGTATTTTACTCATTGCAAGTTGAAAGGTCAGAAGTTTTAACTTAATTGATATTTGTTTTAATATACTCATTGTGAAGCAATTAAAACTTTGCTTTCAGATTGAACATGCCCAACATTTGGCATTGGGAACTCCAGGACTATTTGGCAAACAAGGGGTTGTTGCATCCATGCAGATTTCTCAATTCTCATAACAATTATCTTGTAAAATTTTTGGTTTTTTATGGAATGATCTGCATACTTGAGTAACTATGATTTGTTTTTCAGTTTTCTAACAATGTTCCTCTCTTTCTATATGCTATCCAATTTTGCTGTTTCTTTTGGAAGTGTACCTCACATGCCAAAAGTCATTATTGTTTAAGGAAATGCACTCCATTGAAGTTAAATAGTTTAATCAACGACCTGCACTTTCCAAATCTGCAACTGGATTCACTCCATAAAGCTACACTTCTTGCAACTTTTGACCAACAACGAGTGTTGCTTCTTGAGATTACAAATCACATATGGTTGTTCTTTTGTATGAGAAAAGTGATATTTCAAAATGCTAGAGTTTAGCACTTGCAAGAAACCTTTTTTTTTTTTTTTTTCATTACTCACTGTAACTTGAAATTGTCATTGCTTTGTTTCTTTTAACCATTTGGCCCATTTTAGTCCTAACCTTGGGGTGACTTAATATGAACCTTGCATATGAATTATGCCCTTCCCAATTGTTGTATATGTTAACAAGATATGTAATCATTTCCATTTGTCAATAATCAACAGCCAGATCACTTATTGGATGATGCTGAATCTGCTGGTAGAAAGCTTGGTGAGGATAAGACTAAAAAGGAGACATATTTATTTAAGTCACTCTTAGATGACAATGCATTAGTGGCATTTAGTTCTAACTAGCCAGGATGGCCTGGTTTACTCGGACCTGCCTGGCTGGCTCAATGATTTTCGGGTCTATTTTGAGCCGGGCCGAGCCTAAAGTTAGAAAACCAAAGACCTTTTGACTATTTCAAGCTGAGTCTCGGGTTGAATTCATGCCCGGCCCGGCCGGCCCAACCCATGCTCAGCCCTACTTTCAGCCACTCATTCCTGATATTTTAACATGCAAAAAGACAGGTTTCCCTCTGAGTTTATTTTGAACTAGAACATTCCTGATTCACTCCAAAAACCTTCTCTTCGTTGACACTCGTCCTTGTCGCAAAGCTTCTTCTCTGTTTTTAGCGTTGTGTCGTTCTCGACGGTGATGGTGGGATTGTACGAAGCTCCTTCTTTTCCTCCTCCCTTCTTTGGCATGTTTCATTAGTGGAAGGTAAACTCCTCCCCTTCAACGTCGTGCAACTGCCCCGTGTCGCAATAACCGTCTATTTCTTCTGTTATTACAGTAACAATTCTTCCTATCAACCCATTTTGGTGATTTGTGATGACAACTTCATCGTGACTGAGTGGGGGTGCTATGGTTGACAGAAATTTTTCCTGTTTTCCCCAACTTAGGATGTACCAACCTCCGTGAAAGATAGCTAGGTAAGCTTTTTGTTTTTGTCCATATTTTTAGAAGAGTATATAAGTTGAATGGATCCTAGAGATGCTTGAAATATTTTTCCTTAACAATGTAATTCTGTGCATGGATGATGGCAATCGTAATGTTACATAGATGAAAAGGACTAAATTTGTCTTGATCTATGGAGAATTGGGAAATTTCTGGTGTATAAGAGAGACGTGTCAAGTGTATGTTCCTTTTTGGGTAAAACTTCAGTTGGTTATTTTGAATGTTTGATGTAGGATGGTTTTGCCGTACAGATATGTGAAAGATAGAGGTTAACGGTAGTTCTCAGCATCAAAGGATATATAGTGAATGTAAAAGTAATATGATTTTATAATTACAACTTCAAACTTTTTAGTAGATATAATGTTGCAATGGATATCTGATAAGTCTTTAATATATATAAAAGAAAGGATAGTAGAAGGATGAAGCTAGGCGTTAATTGTAGACTAAACCAAAAGATTAGTTAAATTACAATCATTTAATGGCTAAATAAGGAGGGCCAAGGATTGAAACCATGAAGAAATGGTTGAATCAGGCACCTTATGAAGTTAGTGAACTGCATTACTTTAATCATTTTTCTAGATTTTAGTTATACTATATGGGTATAAGTTAAGCAAGGAATAAAATAGGAAAGGAACAATATGAGCAAGGAGATTTTTCCTAAAATATGCAGAACCTTACCTTTGCTTTGCACTTGATCACAGGATACGTCTTATTTATTTTTAAATTATTTTATTTTCAAGATTTTAATCTAGTATCGCTCCATACTGATCACAGGCATGATTCCCAGCTTGTAGTAATTGTATTTTTTTATTTTTAATTGAGAGAAGAGCTCTCTTTGAATAGACACTGAGCTAACAGGTTTTGTTGAAAAAATTTGGAGAGTCCTATTTTAAGGAGAGACTATGCCAATTTTTTTTTTTTCAAATTAAAAAAAAAACTGATATTATGATTTAATATAAAGTAGCATCTAGAAAAGAAATCCCATTATAGGTTAATTACTTTGGAGTTCTTAGTGGCATGAATTGTATGAGTTTTAGGGAGTTTCGGCTTGCAGGAATGGGATTTTTTCTTTCCTAAATTTCTAGGTCATTCACATTGCAAGAGTTTGGGGTATGACAAATTGGTATTTGAGCCATGTTAGGTTTTCCTATGGGTCATCTTGGAGCTAGTTCTCTTAAGTGGAATCTCAATTATCATTATGAATCCCGAGCATAACTATAATTGAGATATCATTGAAGACCTAATAGGGTGTCCTAACGTATTCCTTTTCCTTCAACCCTTTCCTTTTCTTTGATTTGGCATAAATTCTTGTTTACTATACCTTTATACTAATTTGTCCTAGTGGTGGGGTACAAATGTAGGAAAGGGACCTCCCTCCTTGTTAAAAACTCCTGCAATTCTTTGAGAATAGAAGTTAGTTGGCTTATAGTGTATTTTGTGTTTGATTCATGGTATAATGCTCCTTCTACTCTTTTCTGCCTTCCTTTTATGAGTATTCTTTCTTAACCTCTGCAGTGTCTTCTTATAGACTGAAAAAAAAAGAATGATACTAATTTTGTTATTAGTAAGGATATGGTGAAAATTGGGAAACATGATCTGTGCCTACTGATGTGGGTGAAAAATATCAACAAGACTCTAAAGGGCTTTTGGGTGGTGAAATTTGCTTGGAAGGGTGAGGAAATTCTGAGTGTGATAGAAAAGAAGAGAAGGTAGTTTCAATAAGCAATTACAGAAGAGAAACAGTTGAAATAAGAAAGGAAGGACAGTAAGTGCAAACTGAAAATAAAACTTGTGCTGTAAAAGTATATATGCTGTTAAGATGTTTTAAATATCATATCATGTATAAATTTTGGCTTGTGTGTGGAGTTGTGAAAAGAGAATAGGCATGAGAATGAGTGAGGAAAAGGAATAAAAGAGAAGAAACTAACTACAGAAAATTTATATAATACAGACAAGGTAGGAAGGATATTATGTAGAATTTTAGTTTCTGTACAGTAAGTTAAAGAATTATGTGCTTGTTCCCTTAGACATCTTGAGAATATAGTGCTGTGTTGGATGTTTTGAAGGGACAAATTGATGGATATTTCAGCAGCAAAATAAACAAATGAATCAGTTATAGCAAGATTAACGAAAACATGGGTAATAGGGTGCTGTATCTGGTGAGCTGTAATGTAAAATGTCAAGGAGATTTTAGAAGTTTTGTTCTGCAAAATTTTGCAGTAAGAAATAGGGTAATTAGTTAAAGGCTTGGGGCCGAGCAAGGTTTGCTTTAAGAATAGTATGTGGCTTAGCCAAAACGAGAAGGAAAAAGTGTTATTATCAAGGTATGATAAAGTTGCAACTTCTAAATTTTGCTGTCTAATGTTTAGTGTAATTGAAGCCTTCTTTGCTGTCAAATTGGGTAAAAAGAAAAATAAATAAATAACAAAAATGGGTGAGTCCTGCACATTTGTTGCTGCATAAATACCAGCATTGGAGGAATTTAGTAGTTAGGAAGTATGATAGGTAGATCGAGCATGTTAGTAGAACCATAGCTTTGTTCTTGTTATATTTCCCTGGTTTTAGTTTTGTTTTGGTGGGGAGAATTTAATGGCTGTTTAAAGGGGGATTTAACAAAAGAATTATAAGGTAAAGGAACTAAATATGAAGATGCAATTGCAATAAACACAGAGTATAGTTACAATGTAATAAAACTATGTTGAACCTAGTGGTACGTACAGCTAAATTTTCTTTGTAGTAGTGTGTGTTTTGTTTCAAATTATTTAGGAGGAATGTAGACTTAGAGAGCTAATAAAAAATGACATTTTTTTACTCTATATCTTCTTTGATAGCATCCAAAAACTGTAGTGCAGAATATACACGTAAGGTACCATTAGGCAAACTCAATGTAGAAATGACATAACTAGTGTAGTATAGGGGCATATAGAATGGAAAATAAGAGAGTTATATAGCCCTTCTTTGGCTGAGAAGATCCACCTATGGAACCATTAGAATGAGTAAGCTCTAGCTATGGCAGCAAATATTAGGTACTGATGTCAATGGAATTAGGAGCCATAGTTTATTATAAGTTGTAGTAAAGATTTTTCTACACTGTCTTTGATAATTGATTTAGTGGGTGGACAAATGACCTCAAAACCCATGAAATTTGACATGGGACATCTAGACATATTGAGAAATTGATCTGGAAAGTTTGAAGTGTTTTGAAACAGGGCTGATACAAGTTTGAATTACAAACAGAACCAGTACTATTAAACAATGACAGCACCAGGCACTGTTCTAAAAGGCTTACTTGGATAGGAAAATCTATTGAGAGTCAAATTTCTACTGTAGGTTTCTAAACATGGAGGAATGTCTCTATCAAATTACAAGGGATGTGGAATAATATTGCCCCTTAAACTATGCACAGAACTGATTGGGTTCCCAAAGTAGGATCAATCTGCACTGTCTTAATTATTTGCCTAGTTGAAATGGTAAACTTATGAGGTTGGTATCCTACTTTATCTGGTTATCAGAGAAAAAATGAGAATAAATCTTGAGACTTCTAGAATCCTTTTGAATGGGTAGATATGACTGTACTATTAGTTAGCAAATGGCAGAACCGAGGAGGTTATACAGTAAGCAAAGCATGGAAATATGCAGTAAAAAAATAATAAATAAATATAGAGATGTATCAAGTGTGTTAGTAAATGAGGTTGATATGATTGTATACCTTAAGGAAGGTGGTATTATCTAGTTAGGTGTTGTAAAAGAGCTTGAAGTTAGGAACATGTTAACAATGGAAATAAGTCCTCAGGTGTACTAAATAAGGTAGGTACAGTAGAATAGAGAGGGGGACAATCTTAAAGGTAAATGATCACTTTGGAAGTTAGTAGATAAACTTGGGGTATGATTTAACTTGTTGGAAGGTGATGACATGATTGGGTCATCCCGTAGCGCCTAGACCGGCTAAGATGAGTTGTATAATTGCATTGGGAGAATCTGAGATGTAAAAGTGCAAGACATATGAGGACGTAGTTGAGCGAGTGGCAAAATTTAGACCACATCAATGTTGGTATATGAAATAATTATATTGAGTACTTATACAATGTGTGGACAGCAAAACAAAGGAAATAAGTTATGCTGAAAACAGTACGAAAATAATTAGACACAATATTACAAAAGTAGTACAATGCGTATGCGGTTTTGGATCACTAAATCAAATCAAAACTTTTTCCATATGGATAAGAAGTCCATTATAAACTGTTTTAGGTGAACCAAATAATAATGACAACAAGGGTTATGGAAAGTTGTGAGCCAATTGATAGTTTAAGGGTGTCAAATGATTGGAGGCTATTAGGTAGTGCTATATACTCTACACTTACCAAATATCAGTGGATGTCAAAAGTGTCGGTGAAATTATTGGGTGGAGCTAGACTTAAGGTGTATGTTGAAAACTAGGATAGTGTGCCAACCTGTATAGCAAGTTAGTAGCCAAGATGAGTGGTGGAGAAAGGAAGAGGGAATTATGCATGAGAAATGTCACAATTCCATTAGCATCCAAAAAAAGTCCTTGAAATTCGGGACTGAATTTTTTTTAGGAGGGGAGAATGTAGCACCCAAGAAATCCAGTCTCAAATAAATCCATAATAACCTTAGGGAACTTAATAATAATGTAGAAATTCTTTAGGTAAAAGAAAATGTGGTAACCTTTAAAAAAAGAAAAAAATTAATTAATTAATTAAGAAAAAGAAAACGTTAGAGAATTTAATGTGGAAATATAATTAAGTCAAGTAGGCTTAGAACTAAAGCTTGGTAAAACAGGCAAGACGTTCCCCTTGCTTACCTTAGGAGGTTCTGTGTTCGAACTATAGCACCCGTTGTGCTTACTACTTTATTTTCAGCTACTCATTCCTGATATTTTAACATGCAAAAAGACACATTTACCCATCTGAGTTTCTTTTGAACCAGAACATTCTTGATTCACTCAAAGAACCTGCTCGTTGTTGACACTCGTCCCTACCGTAAAGGTTCTTCTCTGTTCACTATTTTGCGTTGCGTCGTTCTCGACAGTGATGGTGGGATTGAATGAAGCTCCTTCTTTTCCTCCCCCTTCTTTGGCATGTTTCACTAGTGGAAGGTAAACTCCTCCCCTTCAACGTTGTGCAACTGCCCTGTGTCACAATAACCGTCTATCACTTCTGCTATTACAGTAACAATTCTTCCTATCAACCCATTTTGGTGATTTGTGATGACAACTTCATCGCGGCTGAGTGGGGGTGCTATGGTTGACAGAAATTTTTCCTGTTTTCCCCAACTTAGGATGTACCAACGTTCTGTGAAAGATAGCTAGGTAAGCTTGTTGTTTTTGTCCATATTTTTAGAAGAGTATATAAGTTGAATGGATCCTAGAGATGCTTGAAATATTTTTCCTTAACAATGTGATTCTGTTCGGGGATGATAGCAATTGTAATGTTACAATGATTGAAGGACTAAACTTGTTTTGCCGTATGGAGAATTATGAAATTTCTGGTGTATAAGAGAGACTTGTTAAGTGTATGTACCTTTTTGGGTAGAACTTCAGTTGGTTATTTTGAATGTTTGATGTAGGATGATTTTGCCATTTAGATATGTGAAAGATAGAGGTTAATGGTATTTCTCAGCAACAAAGGATATATGGTGAATGTGAAAGTAATATGATTTTATAAATACCACTTCAAACTTTTTAGTAGATATAATGTTGCAATGGATATCTGATAAGTCTTTAATATATATAAAAGAAAGGATAGCCGAAGGATGAAGCTAGGTGTTAATTGTTGACTAAGCTAAAAGATTAGTTAAATTACAATCATTTAATGGCTAATTAAGGAGTGCCAAGGTTTGAAACCATGAAGAAATGGTTGAATATAACCTTAGAGAGTATGGGTAATATGTATAAGTAGGAACCTCATGAATGGGTATAATCCATGAATCAGGCACCTTATGAAGTTAGTGAAGTGCATTGCTTTAATTTTTTTTCTAGATTTCAGTTATACTAAATGGCTATAAGTTAAGCAAGAAACAAAGTAGGCAAGGAACAATATGAGCAGGGTGATTTTTCCTAAAATATGTGGAACCATACCTATGCTTCTTTTGTTCACAATTCCTTATTATAACCCCCACCTTTGAGGCTACGGTACAAAAATATACGAAACCTTACCTTTGCTTCTTTTTGTCACAATTCCTTAATATAACCCCTACCTTCAAGGCTACGGTACAAAAATATGTGAAACTTACCTTTCCTTCTTTTTGTCTAAATTCCTTAGTATATCCCCCACCTTCAAGGCTACGGTACAAAAAGGAATGAGAGAAACAATATTGGAGTTCAGTTGATTTTAATTAATGTTTGAAGTAGTTACCTGCTTCTAGTGAGTGAAAATAGGACCTAAGGGATCTCCTTTGATGTTTAGGATGTTGGTCTAATGTCAATGATTGTAAGATTAAATAAATAGAGATAGGGAAGTTGGAAAAAAATTGTTCTGTCATTTAGTAAGTAATTAAGATAGTGTTTATATTGTTTAAATCATAGGAACCTCTGGAGTGTTGCTGGGCCAAGGGAAGTATTGTGAGGTGATGGAAATTGTATTGCTGCGTGTCTGGTCAGTGAGTAGACAGTACTATCTATGCTTCTTTTTATGAATTTTAAATTTTCCTTGTGACTTAGTGTATTTTATACGTTCTGGTGCTTTGGGAATAAACTTTCAAAAGGGTATTTATTCCTATGTTAACTACTTTGAATCTTTGGCAAACTTTAAGGAAACATTATTAGAAAGCCCTTTGTATCTGAATTGCCCATTGGGCGGTAATGTATATTTTGAATGATTTCTGGATTGTCATAGTGAATCGTATGTTGTGTGGTTTTCTGAAAGAGTTCTAAATGATTTCAATCATAGTAAAAGAACTTCTGGAATACTTGGAAAACTACTGCCTATACATTCGAAACTGATTTGTATTGTTATAAGAAAAAAATAGAATTACGTAGGAAGTAGGCATTAGCCATGGTGTATTATGATTTTATCACTATACTAAGGCATTTGTGCCACTTCATTAACTGGTTGTAAGTCATTTTATTCACTACTGATTACTATATTGTATTATTATTGCTAGCAATAGTTAGTCATATGTTATTGTTTTATTGTTGGTTTTGTGTAATGTTTTCCGCCTCTATATCTTGCAATCGTGATTTGAATACTTATTAGTACCTTTCATTTACAAAGTATCTTTGATCTAGTATAAAACTTATGATTTTAATAAGATGTCTTATATTTCACGTGATTTGCTAGTATCATGTTTCATGTGACTTCACAAAGTTTAATTGAAATGAAAAAAAATGGTTGAGAACAAACTCTACCATTCTTGTCTATTTCTTTCTTAGTATAGTTAGTAATATCTATTCATTGAGTGTTCCCACTCTCCCTTCTCAACATTTTTACAGTTCCTGATAGCATTGCTAACCATGAATTAATTGTTAGGGGTGTGAGTGGCTGACTTTGTTGGTTTGCCTTGCACTTGTTTGTACGATACATCTTATTTATCTTTTACTAATTTTATTTTCAAGATTTTAATTTAGTATTGCTCCATTCCGATCACAGGCAGGATTCCCAACTTGTAGTATTTGTATTTTTATTATGTTTAATTGAGAGCAGATCTCTCTTTGAATAGATACTGAGCTAACTGACAGGTTTTGTTGAAAAATTTCGAAGGGTCGTATTTTCAGGAGACTCAATTTTTTTTTCAAATAAAAAAACTAATATTGTGGTTTAATATAAACTAGTATCAAGAAAAGAAATCCTATTATAGGTTAATTGCTTTGGAATTTTTAGTGGCATGAATTGTATGAGTTTTAGGGAGTTTAGGCATGCTGGAATGATACTTTTTTCCCTAAATTTCCTTGTCAGTCACATTAAGAATTTTGGGCGCGACAATTCCCCTCCTACTTCTAGCAAAAAACTCACATGATCCAATGACTCTTGCTGTCTGTGGGACTCACATGATCCAAGAGTTGCTGCTGCATAGTCGGATAAGTTGTACAACAAGGGATCCTCGTACACCTCCAACTACCTAATTAATAAATTCAATGTGTGAGTGGTGTATATATATAAAGTAAGATAGTTGAATTGCTATTACACTTCCAGACAACAATTTAAGATCCTGGTTCTTAGATAAAGAAATAGCTGCACGCTAGATTATATTTCCAAAAATAATAATGAACAATCTAATGATAATTATATTGAAATAGTTACACTGGTCCCTACTAATTTAGTTTACGTCATGGTGCAACAGGAAGATTTGACATGTCTGGACTTTAGATGTGAAATTTTCCACAATATGGAAAAATCTGTCCTCTTAGCCATTTTTCTACGGCAACTTCGTTAGATCGTATTAGTGAATGGACCACTATCAAAGTTTTTTCAGTAGACTCCTGAGCCTACCAGACTTGACCACAAAGTGAAGGGAACACACAAGTCAATATAAAAATAAAATGAAAGTGTTGTTTTCAATTACAGATTATGAGCACTGTTTGTGGCGTTTTCTAATAAGGTGTCCAAATTCTAAATGCGTAACCAGGAAGACGACTTTCTTTTATCAGTATAGAAGGAATCTCATACTAGATTAAATTATATATATAGTAAATTATCACCGTTTATTTGTAACCATTTACTACAAGTCAATAATAAAATTATATTAGAGATATAAGTACATACTCAAGTATATGAACTGTAGATGTCAAGTAACATGAGAAAAGGTAGAATTGGATGAACTTAACTACGCGCCGGTGAGATCAATATGCGTAGATTCAACGGATATCAACCTCATTTTAAACGTCTGGAAGTATTTAAACTTGTTTTGTGGTTTAGACCGAAACGGACTTGAATTTCATAATTTAGTTATTTTTCTTGATTAGGTGTGGGAAAAAAGTAAATGTGCCCTTTCTATGGACCACACACGAGTCAAGTCCACCAGAATTGAAGAAAACATAAGCATCTTTGGCCTTGGGTTACCTCCCCTCACCATAACTTTTTAATCAGTCTAACATATATATATATATATACACACACACACACACACACACATACAAATTTTCTAATAATTTTTTCAACTTTTTTTTTTATATTGTAGTTTATATAGAAGATATAAAAATATATTTATTTTATGAAAATTTCAAAAAAATCGTGTAACATACATCATACATATATATAACACAACAAATTATCAATGTGAAACAGTAATGCTTTTAATGTTCCGGAAAGAACATTTTGTACAAAATATTAAATGATATTTTTAAAATAAAAATATTAAATATAATTAATTCAGACCTTAAAAATTTATTGGTAAATTACTAAGTAATAATTTAGTTCTCCTTTCGATATTTAAGTAATATATACACACACACACATATATATATATATATATATATAGTGACAATAATCTTAATTAAAGATAAAATTATAAAACAAATAGTATATAGAGACATTAGCATTTAGTATATCGTCATTTTCGTTTAAATTTTCCAAATATAGGAAAGCATCTACTTAAAACTGTCATATATTCGATACACTTCTTTTCATGTCCGAAATTATTTTAGAGATATATAACATCATGCGGGATACATTATGGTCGCATATCTGACATTTCCTTTTTTTTTTTTTTTTTCTCTAAACTTTTTCTCTTCTAAATAATAGTAACTATTTACATTTTTTTTTTCTTTGATAGCCTCCTCTGCACCTAACTTTTTAAAAGAATGTTTTGGAGATATCTTTTCCGTCACGAATAAAAAATATCCCATGATCTTAATATTTTCGCTTAGTCCATAATTATATATCGCCAGTCATTTTTTAATAATTTTTTATTATCTACATTATTCACATTTATTCTATAAAATAATGATAAAAAAAATATTTAGATGGACTTACTGTTTGTAGCAAGAAATTCATCTTCCTACATGGATGACTTGATTTGGACATTGAGAATATAAACTACTTTCCTCTTTCTTGTTACCTACTGCTTAGTGCTTGAAGCTTTGACAAGTCTGAAATGCTAAACATGGCAAAACTTCATTTCTCTGTCATCTTGTTCTTACTGCAATGTTTCATGGCATCCTTAGCTTGGAGTATGACGAACATCACCGCAGATAAATCTGCACTTCTTGCTTTCAGGTCTTCAATCACCTTAGATCCATACAATCTATCAGCTAATTGGTCTATCTCATCTTCTCCATGCAATTGGGTTGGTGTCTCTTGCAATGCTCGCCATGGAAGGGTCCATTCCTTGAACCTTCGTGACATGGGTCTCAGGGGTAGAATATCTCCACAATTGGGAAACCTCTCGTTTCTTGTTGAACTTGATCTGAGTAATAACAATTTCTTTAGTCAACTGCCAAAGGAGATAATTCGACTGCGTAGATTAAAACTACTCAATTTGAGCTACAATGAATTTGACGGAGAAATTCCGGCATGGATTGGAGATTTTTCAATGCTTCAATACTTGAACTTCTGTCATAATAAATTGAGTGGATTTATTCCCTCATCTGTATCTAACCTGTCAAGGCTAGAGACTTTGAATTGGAATTTCAATTTTATTGAAGGGACCATTCCCTCTGAGATGGGAAAACTTGAGAACTTGAAGATTTTACAAATTGGGGGAAACAATCTTTCAGGTATGTTTTGGATGATTTGCGATATAATATTGTTCTAAGTATGTCAATATGCCTATTTATTTTTTCCTTTACCCATAATCATGGAATGCTATTCACAGAATGAGTAAATCTTGCCATATGTCCCACTAGGAAATCCAATGCCTATGTTATTTGGATGATCATTGTGAATTGACATTTTGGTGTTGTTGAATCATTTGAAGGAAGCATTCCAAAAGAGATTGGTGATCTTCCACAACTATGGGGAATTTATCTTCCTGACAATCAGCTTTCTGGCTCTATACCATCAACAATATTTAATAACTCCGTGTTACAAGAGATAAGTTTTGCCTATAATAAAATTGATGGTGTTCTCCCCTCAAATATATGTCATGGACTTCCAAAAGTGGAGCTACTTTTTTTTCATCAAAATTACTTCTCCGGTGAAATACCATCTGTTTGGCATCAATGCAAAGAACTGAAATATTTGGGATTATCCAACAACGGATTCAGAGGATACATACCAAGTGACGTTGGAAATTTGACGAAGCTCCAAGTCTTTTACCTTGATAACAACAACTTGGAAGGTATACTTTTTAATGATAGCCCTAAAATATATCTTAACTGTTTATTCTTAACTATAGCCCATCAATTTGTTGTACAAGTAACTACGGTACTTGCATAAATAACAACTTAATAATTATTTAATTATTGGCGAATTGGGTATAGGGTTTACTGTCTAAAGAAACATATTTTTGACAAAAATTCTATCCATATTTAGAAACAATTGAAGTCATATAAAAATCAGTTTAAAGGAAAATAATTGACCAAGATATACTAAGTAGTTATTGGGTCGGTTGAACTGAGTCACAATAAAGAATTATAATTTTTACCCAGCAGACCTTATCCCCCAGCTCAAGTATTATTTTTGTTTTTTACTAGTTTATTTTTATTTTATTTATAATTATTTTAAAAATATTCCTTCTTTTTAAATCTTTGAGCTTTACGGGCTATCAATCTTTGACGTGAAATTCCTTCACGAGAAGAATTATAAGAGTTTTCTCTCTTTGCCACTCGTTAATATGTAAAAGTTCAATAATACTATTGCTGAAATACTAATTTTAAACAGGTGAAATTCCATCATCTCTCTTCAACATATCTTCCTTGAGAGAAGTTAGTCTATGGAAAAACAATCTGCATGGTAGTCTCCCACTATCAATTAGCAATTACACTTTGCTCGAAAAGTTATATCTAGATCACAACTCCTTTACAGGTATGTTCAATCTACTCATCCATTATGAGCATTATTTCTGGGTTTAATAACGCAATTGTATGCTTTAACAAAATTTTATTTATTATTTACAAGTGAATATGTGGGAGAAAAGCAATGTTGTGTGATATTTTAAAGTCGTATATTATGTGAAAAAGAAAGCTAGTAGTGACATGTGAAACATAATTCACCCTTAACTCAATGATACACTGTCACGACCCGTCTGGGCATGTGACTGGCACTAGGACAAGTAGTGCCTCGATCACGCAAGCATCAAACTAATAGACCCAAACTAACACAACTCAAGACATTTTCAAACAATGAACAATTCCGGTAGATTCTCTCCATAAATTTACATAGCCTTAGTTTTTTAATTAGACCCATTCAACAATACAGAGAGCTCGCCACCCAAAATACACATATTTGAGAGTTCTGCCCCCCGTTAAAATCAAATATAATAATTTTTAGCACAGAAGGTGGCACAAAAAATTGTAAGTTATTTCAAGCTTTGCCCATATCCATTTCCAAGCTTACTTAGAGGACGACTTACTCACCCACGGTGGCGGATGGCTAGCCAAAGGATTTGGGGCAGAACGACTTGGTGAACCTGGAGCTGAAAATAAGAGACTATAGAGGGGTGAGTCACTTAGAGTAATACAACTAAAATATACTTTAATATAATTACATAAGAACAATCAACTCGTAACAATGTAAATGTATAATTGGAAAAAGTAAGATGCACTTCTCATGAATAACAAAAGCAGGGCCATTCGCGGGATCATGTAGGGGGGAACATTCTCACTCATTCATTCATATGTGGAGTCAATGGTTACACCTCCTAACTAGTCATACTCGTGCATTCATATCTGGAGTCAGGGGACAAACTTCCTGACTAATTATACTAGTCAAATGGGAGTCAGATAATCACTTGTATTGGCTAATCAAAGTTAAAAAATGGATCATCCTAATTGAACATGAGTCAGGGAATCATTCATCCTGACTCACTCGAAGTTAGGAAATTAATCATCCTAACCGATCTTGAGGTAGGGAATTTCTCATCCTATCTAACTCAGGGATTAAACCAACATAACTGATTTCAATATACATAAACATCATGTTACAAGCCCCATGCAATGCTTATCATCCCAGTTATAATATTGTCATGACACACTTGAAATAAATCTCAAATATTTACCTCCTCAAATTCTTTATTTCCGTCATACAATATAAGCCAACATTGTATCAAGATATACTATAATGCGAACACACAACTTGACAAGGAGTAACTAAGCATCACAATAACTTCATGCATAATTCATAAGAAAGCATCAAGCTGAAAGAATTACTATTTCATACTTAATCGTATTAAAACTTTTACGTCCACTTGGTATCGACTCACAATAGAGGCAAAATATACCAGCGGAGTCTGAATAGGCTACCAACATTTATACGAAAACAATCAGTAGAGTCTTTGACATTCCTCAACTCAAGCCATTAGAGAAATATAGATCTTTAATATATTATCAGAAGAACATCCACAGCCCAAAAATGCTTACATTCCAAAGTCTCCAATATAAAGAATCTAACCCCAAACTTGTTTCTAACCCATTACCCCTAGTTTACAACACTTCCGAGCAACTTTTAAGTCATCAATCTAGCCATACAACATTATCTGTAATCAATTTCTACCTGAAATCGAGGAAAATGAAATGAAGTTATTGTTCCAAAACCTAAGACCATAAGAATAATATTTGTGCCCGAAAGATAGTAAATCATGCCCCAATCATGGTTAAGTGTCAGTCCAAGTGAGTCCGTATATATTTGGGGTAAAAAAGAGATGAAGATAATGCCGTAATGATAATATGAACTATAAATTTGGAGTGAATCGTATAAACTTTGCAAGAATATGCAAAAAAAGAAAGAAAATGACTTACCAGAAATATATTTGCAGCTTGAATGAAGGAAAGCAAGAGGAGGAATAAAAATAGCATAAAATGCTGAAAATGGCGTCTTGTGCATGGGGACGCCAGTTTTACTGGTTGATGCCGAAAGTATTTTGGCCAAAATTCTGTTTGCTTAACATTTTTTAGCATTACGTTTTCAAGCCACATACTTTATTGTCATTACAATTAAGTTCATAAAAACCTTTCGAAAGTTCCTTGATATGATATTCTTGAACTTTTCCTCATCAAATCTAAACCAAATGTTTTTTAATTGTTGGTCTTGCTTCATCATCTTATAATAATGGTAAAAAGATTTACTTTTATTGAAATTACTCAATTTTTAAAAAAATTATATTTAGAATGACAAAGGAATTTATTCTTCAAAATTAGGATTAAGATTCCCACGACTCCCTGGCATAATTTTTATTTTTTAATGAACGAATAAGTGAAATGCAATTTTTTTGTTGAAAAATTATACTTTTGAATGATACTTATAATTTTACTTAATTTTTAATTCAATCCTTATAATTTAAAAATTTATAATTAAGTTTTTTAAGTTTAAATAATTTTTAATTTAATCCCTGGAATTCTATTTTTACTATTATTTTATCATATACGTAAGTTAATTTTCCTTTATTATCTACTTTTATATCATTATTACTATAAATCATACATATTTAGAGTGTTTAGATAATATACAATAAGTTATATTAAGCAAATTTAATTGAATATCAAAATTTTTTTAACAGTAACGACTATATTAAAATGTTTGTAAATTGAAGTGATCTAATTACAAATTTTTAAACTATAGGGACTTAAAGTGAAATTTTCCCTTGTTTTGTTGAATGAAGGAAAAATTGTATCACATCTCTCCAAAGTAGCCTATTAATTTTTTAAAGAAATGGAAAATTGGATTAAATATTTATTTCATATTATATTCTTGTAAACAAAATAAATAAATTTTAAAAAATATATTTGTCATCTAAGTATATATTAATAAGCATTTAGAGCTAAAAATGGATAGCAAAGGGAAGGGGAGGGAAAAAAGTAACAAAACTAACAAAAGCAACATGTACAGATAACATAAAGTGATGTAACATCAAATTTTATATTATACTATGAAGTTTCAGCCACAATATTTTATAAAAGAAAACTACTAAATATATATATAATTAACTGAGTAGGATTTCAATATCAGAGTTTATTGGCAAATACATTTCAACATTTGAAACATTTCCAAAAGTAGATTACATGGATTCCTTCTTGAAATGGTCTATTTGCCCGCACTTGGAAAGTTCATTGCTTCAAGTGACTGCACAGCATTATCAAGTAGTGCCTACACAACAGAAGAATACTGATTACTACATGGAAGTTGAAACTTATTCATTCTACTCAATGGATGATTAAGGAAATATTAAAATCATTGTGTGTGTGTGTGTGTGTGTGTGTGTGTGCATTCTGTTAACATCATTGACACATTTCACGTGCCCTTCTATGCCAATTTGTACCATGATTCCTTCATAAGTTATAAGAGATTAGATATAATATTAGATTGACCTAGGTTGTTAATCTTGCTACTTAGATGAACCTAAATATAGCTGAAAATCAGCCCAGTCTGTGCATTAAGAAAAACAAGGAAACAAATTCACAAACTTTGTTTTAATTTTGTAGGTGAAATTCCCCCTTCTCTTTTTAACTTGCCCTCCTTGAGAGAGATTGACCTTGGCTACACCTATTTACATGGTAAGTTGCCACAAGAGATGTGCCATAAGCTTCCTTCACTTGAAATCTTCGTTTTAACTCAAGATCAATTTGAGGGAAGCATTCCAGAGTCAATTAGCAACTGCACATCATTGAAAGGATTATATTTGTATAACAACTCATTTACAGGTAAACCCTTGTCCATTCGTACTTGATCTACCGTTATCTGTTTAGATAATTTTATTCAAACATGAAAATATGGAATAAAATAATAATAAACAGCAAGATTTACATTTCAATGTCATACATTTATTTCTTAACCTACTTTTAACAAACTAAATAAATCAGGACATGGTTTTATAGTGTTGCATTGCATTTAATTTAATATTAGAATTTAAGACATGGATTGCTTGCGCATATCAGTATATATTTGACTCTTCCTTTTATGTTCTCTGACGCTCATCTACTAGTAAGTTAGCCCAAAATGAAAAAAGGTTACGTGCTTATTATTAGTACATATGCGACATGTATACTTGGCAGTGTATATAAGAAATATTGAATTTCCATATATAGTGCTTGCTCTATTTTGGTTACCAAAAATTTTGAAAATTGGTAACTAATGATTCAAATGAAAAAGTTCAACTCAATATATTCAATGAAAGTTCAAATAGTTCATTAAAGCAATTGAAAATTCAAATATGTACCATATGTACTAATATTTAGCAGTGGTCTTTCAATCTTTGTCCTTGAGAAAATGACCATTTTAGTCTCTCAACTTTTGTTTCAGTATCAATTTAATCCTTTATAAATTTGTAGCATTCAAAATAATTTTTCAATAAGCCAATTATAACACTTTGAAAGGACTCATTTTGACTAATGTTAAATTTTTTATATACGGGTCATTTTAATACTTTAAATTTGTGAGAAACTAAATTATATTATATGTTATAGAAGAAAGTTCTAGTTCAAGAATTCATAAATCCTTATGGTCTCTTTATTGGGTAACTTCTTTCGTCACTCATAAAATTTTTTAAAATGTTCAATAATTGTTAACAAACCAAAATAAGTTGAGTTGATCAAAATTTCTTTCACAAGATTACGCATTAAAGGAAAAGAAATCGTAGTGAGAACCTTGGGCGAGAATCAGCCTTAGGGGATTTTAGGCTATTTTGCCGTGGATGAATAGTTGGCCTGAAATTATGATGTACATAACTCTTCAGCTCTTGCTTTATCATTTTAATGTCTTTCTGTAATTTATATTTTCTAATTGGCGCATGGCAGACGTTAGTAGCATGTAGACCACCCATGAATGTACTCTTACAAAGAGAAGTTATTTCATTATAACCTTGAAATGTAAATATACATCTTGTGAATAAATCTTGCTGACATTACTTTTTGATGTTAAATATAAAGAACATAAAATCTTTTTGAAATTCATGAAATATTTAAAATAGATGTCGACATTTCTCACTAAAACTAGATATCTATTAAATTGAATCTATTCCTCCTTTGTAGAGAGAGAAAGATATGCAATTACTATTACCAATATGTAGTCCATGCTTTACATATGTGGTCAATCAAGTGTTGCTGCTCTATTTAACAATAGATTAGAAATATCCATTGAATGGATATCGATCATGGGAAAGCTTGTAGTAGCTAGAGACTTATGCAGTAATATTTTTAATATAACATGTAATAGAAAAATACTCATTTCATTGATAGATATAATTTGCTTTCCTGCATGCAAATATTCATATGAATGAATTAATTAACAATAACGAAAATATGAAAATTTTTGGGAATACTAATTAAAAATTATGTAGAGTTTTGTTAAACTAAATTTATCCATTTACATATCAAATGCATATTTATATTTTATACAAAGAATGTTACACTTTTTTCTTCTCTTTACTGGTTCACAAAGTTACATATTATGTATAAATTTTTGTGCTTCCAGGTATCATACCCAAGGATATGGGCAATCTTCACAAACTTGAGATATTAGATTTGGGAGACAACTATTTTAGTGGCCCTATTCCTTCCAAGATCTTCAACATTTCAACTTTGTCATACTTGTTTCTAGGAGTTAATTCCTTCTCTGGGTTCATCCCATCAGATATGGGAAGTGGCCTTCCCAACCTAAGGCATCTACATCTCACAAAAAATGAACTTACAGGAAAACTCCCAAGTAGCATATCCAATGCTTCTAAACTCATTGACTTAGTATTAGGGTTGAATAGGTTTAGCGGTGTTATACCCAATTCACTGGGAAATTTAACAAACTTGATTGAAATTAGTTTAGATGGGAATGATTTGAATTGGCTTATTCCTAAATCGCTGAAAAGATTACCAAGGCTTCAATATTTGGATCTCAGAAACAACAGATTGCAAGGTTCCATCATAGATGAACTTTGCCAAATCAAAAGTTTGAGTGAATTGTATCTTGATCAAAACATGTTTTCGGGATTTGTTCCAGGGTGCCTTGGAAATCTTACTTATTTGCGAAAGTTGTACTTGGGCTCTAACAAATTGATTTCGCATATACCCTCTTCTTTATGGAGTCTCAAAGATATCATTGAGTTAGACTTATCCTCCAATGCATTTAGTGGAAGAATTCCACTTGAGATTTCCAATATGAGAGCATTGACACTGTTGAACTTATCAAGAAATCAAATTTCTGGAAACATTCCTACAACTTTTGGTGGCTTGAAAACTTTGCTAAACCTATCTCTTGCACATAACAAATTGCAAGGGCCTATTCCTGAATCACTTGGCAGCATGACAAGCATGGAGTTCTTGGATCTATCCCAAAATAATTTGTCAAGTGTGATTCCAAAGACCTTAGAGTCACTTGCCCATCTTAAATATATTAATCTTTCCTACAACTTATTGTGCGGTGAAATTCCAAATGGCGGTCCTTTCCAAAATTTTACAGCTGAATCTTTTTTGATGAATGAATGTCTATGTGGAAATCCCGAACTACTTGTCCTGCCATGCATAAATGGAAACAAGCATAGGTTTACTAAAGATATCCTTTTGTTGAAATGCATGTTGCCTGTCCTGTTAGCGGTCATTTTGGTCATTTCATGCATAGTCTTTCTAAAGCGCAAAAGAGATCATGTCAGTGATTCAACCAACAAGGATTTATTAAATTTGGAGATACCAATTAAGATAACCTACTATGAACTTTTACAGGGAACTAATGGATTTGATGAGAGTAATCTTCTTGGCAAGGGGAGTTTTGGATCAGTATACAAAGGAATTCTTTCAAGTGGAAAGATAGTTGCTATTAAAATATTTAACTTAGACTTGGAAGAAGAACTAAGGAGCTTTGATACTGAATGTATTGCCATGTGCAATTTACGCCATCGCAATCTCGTTAAGATCATCAGCAGCTGCTCAAATGTTGATTTTAAATCTTTGATAATGGAATTCATGTCAAATGGGAATCTTGACAGATGGTTGTACTCTCATAATTATTGCTTAGATATCTTGCAAAGGTTAGCCATAATGATTGATGTGGCTTCTGCATTAGAATATCTTCACCATGGTTCATCTACACCAGTGGTTCATTGTGATATAAAGCCTAGCAATATTTTGTTGGATGAAGATATGGTGGCCCATCTTAGTGATTTTGGGATTGCAAAATTGTTAAGTGATGAGCAGCTAGAAATTCATACCAAGACTTTGGCTACATTTGGCTACATGGCACCAGGTGATGATTTAATGATCCTATTATATTTTGTTAATATTCTCTTTATGTTCTTATCACATATATGCTATACAAAATCTTAAATTATTTTATTACTAATGAATATCTATCATGTTGACATGTGAAGATTCTATAGATGATATATTGAAAAATTGCACAAAACTTAGTCTTTTTGGAGATAACAACCTTTCGACTTACCATTTGAATTGACATGTCTAGAGTATGGATCCAATGGAGTTGTTTCCACAAAGGGAGATGTGTATAGTTATGGCATTATGCTGATGGAAATGTTTACAAGGAAGAAGCCAAGTGATGACATGTTTGTTCAAGGTCTAACTATGAAAGATTGGGTTAGCAAAGCAACACCACATTCAATAATCAACATTCTTGATGCCAATTTGTTGCAAGGAGACAACCAAGATATTGGCAATATATCATCACTTATGTTGTCTATTTTTGAGTTAGCATTGAATTGTTGCTTTGATTTACCTGAGGCACGAATTAATATGATAGATGTTGTGGTGTCATTGAAAAAAATCAAGGTCATATTAATGCAAAATGATAGAGGTTTAGGATTTAATGTTTAGTTATTGTTTCTTTGCCCCTTCTTTAGATTTTGATGTTAAACAATGCATTTCCAAAAGTTGAACATGTATCAATTATCATAGTAAATTAGAATAATGAGTTTGTCATGACCTTAAAAATGCAAAGTGGCTAGCATAATGGTTGAGGTAAATCACGTTATCATAAGCCCGATAAACAAATATAATGAACCAACTATTACTTGTAGTGTTCTATGTTATAAGTTCTGATGATATGTGACAAATGGGTTACAAGTATTGTGTCAATATGTACTTAGTTGATTAATAATTTACTAGTAATACTTTATACTAGAATCGTCATTTATCCCTTATCTATAAGATGTGCTTGCTCATATCATATCCATTAGGCTTTAATGTTGTATAATATGAATTGGTTATATAATTATATGAATCTCATATACATGATAAAAATACTTATATTGCACTAATTACTATTAATGTATGCATATTGTTAAATATAAATTGGACTAACTATTTAGTTTGCAAGTCAAAATCTTTTATGTAGGATTGTCCAAAGAAAGAAGAGTGAGTTTACAGTGAAGAGAATTAAATTTCAATATCATGCTTTACACAAAAATAGCATACTGGAATGATGTCCAAAGCATTGAAAAATTTAAAAATTTGAAGATTTAGAAGCTTGGTTGCATTAAGACAGCAACCAACTGAAAAAAGTATATTAATCATAGGGTAGAAGTTATTTTGCAAACTTCAATAATTTTGATTCATATTTATAGGCTCATGATATATTGGTTCTAAAAATATAAGTTTGGGCCCAAAAAACTAGTGAGATATAAATTTTACCTAAAATCATTTTAGAATCTTCAGTCACTATTTTAAGTATATCCCACAAATCACATGGGATTTTGATGTGAAAATTGATGTATTAGAAAATATATTCAAAGAGCTTTCCAATGATAAATCATTTGCTTAAAATAAAGTTGAAATGGAAAAGTTATGTTCATTTAAACTTGAGTGGTGATATAAGAATTTTGCATAAGATAATTTTTTTTACTTTTACCTTTGGTCACCATTTTGAACATATCTCACAAACTGTTTTGTTTTGTTTTTTTTTTACCTTTAGTCACCATTTTGAACATATCTCACAAACTATAACCAATTTTGATATGAAACTCATTTAATTAGAAAATAAGCTAAAAGGGATTCCCAACATTAAGTTATTCACTAAAATAAAATTAAAATAAGGAAAAAAATTCCATCTTTAGTGTTGCATCTATGCAACTAGAAAACTCTAGTCAACTAGTTAACCCGATAAGTTGATTAGCCAGCTACACACTTGAACTAAAAGTCATATTTTTGGCTAGTGGTCAACTGGTAATATCAAGGACAACATGTTAAAGTAAATAATGACTCTTTTATGTATTCAACAATTATTTTTCATTGAGCATTATATATAAGACTTTCCAAACATATTTTTATCTAGAACCAAGTGCTATAATGTGAGCTTAAACTTGTTTTAACATCTTTCAAGAAGAAACAAACATCATTGAGCCAAAACTTATACATTCTCAAGCATTTAAGGTATTAGAGCTTTATATTGTATATTTACTCTTTGAGAGAGTTTTGTTGAGCAATGTTATTCATCTTGAATCTTTGTAAAACAATGGTAGCATATCCCTTAAGAGAGAAAGCAAGAGTATGGAAGCTCTTGCAGTGATTTTCCTTTATGAAGAGAAGTGTTCATTGGTTTTAACACTACAAAAAAAAAATCACCTAGCTTCGGTCAAAATATGCTCCTAGCATCAGTATTGACCAACACTATCTAGTCTAACATTGGTTGTAATAACCATTGTTTTGTTCAGCATGGAGACACTCCTTAACATCAATTTTAAGAACTGTTGGAATAACCAACATTAAGGAAGAAATTATTTAACTTCTGGCAAAATTGACATTAGTTTGAGGGACTAACATTGGTTATTTTCATTGGAAAAATACAAGAAATTTTAGTACATCTGTTAGCATTAATCAAAGCTGACGTTAGAATCAATAATGGTTTGATACTTAATGATGGTCATAACTGACATTAGAGGAGTTTTACATATTTACAATTGAGCGATAGTTTTAACCAATGCTAAGTGGATAATAGAATGCTAACTTGACTATGGTTCTAACCGATGCTAATAGGCAATGTGCATTGTTTAATTGGCATGAGAGGGGTATATCATAATGACGGTTTCAACCGATATGAAGTTAAAAGGTACATCTTCATGCCATTTAGTGTCAGTTATAACTGACATTAACCTGATGTTAAATTTTCTATTTTCCAAATCTGACAGTATATTACAAATTTTACCTACACATAACTGAGCTTAATACTCAAGCAAATCACTTGAACCAAAACAATACTTATATTGAACAAATATTAGTCTGCATTGTATCCTCGTAACTAAAAATCCTAACCATTACATAAAAAGTCATGTTCAAAAACTAGCAAATTAGTTCAACTACCAAAATAACTATAGGAAGATTATGTCATGGATCATGGCTAGCTTCAGACGATCGTCGGTATCTTATTGGATTGTTCAGTACTACCTACATCAGGCACTTGAAATCATGACATTTGAAGTAAGAATTCAAAATAATTTAATTAAGTTAATGATATTCTAAGTTAGCTTTAGTATTACCAGTGAAGTAGATGATTCTGGTACATAAAGAATCTCTAGAGGTACTCCAAAATGCTTGGCAAAATATTGGAACTTGTTGATGATTCGAGTCTACTCATGAGTACACTCTAGTTGCATGGCTTATAATTTCTCTTCATTGTGCTCAACTCATTTCGTAAAGCAGACACCTTATTTGTTGAGGTAGCATTAGATGTGGTACTCAAGCTTAAGCTACCAAGCCAGTGAGTAGGCAATCCAAATGCTTTTGAAGGACATGGTCCTAGTCCTACACCTCAGACATGTCCAGAATGCTCTTTGCCTAACACTTGTCCAAGTGCATCATCTGAGGAAACTAAGCTAGGGCGTGGCTAAGAGGATTGGGCTTCCTCCTAAAGCTTTTCAGAATTTTTTTTTTCCTAAGAATTCAAATACATAATGTAGTTAACAAATTTAGAATAAAATAAGTATAAAATTTGTAGTCTATGCATGTAATGCAACCAACAAGTAATTTCACTTTCACTAACCAGCCAAAACAAATAAAATATAGCAATATTCCCTAGACAAATTTACAAAGTTTCTACAAGAAGAGTGAATTAGAATAAAGGAGTAACTTTGCAACCCTTATATACCCTTTAAAATACAATAGAGCCATACAAATCATCAAAATATTAAATTCTAGCTAGAGACAACTAAACAACAACATAATTTAACTTACCGATACAATTATTGCCTCATCAGTCATAAAAGTCTCATCTTTCCTTTTTTGAGTGGCAATAAATAGTCCATCACAGCTTACTAGTCTACCTTTCTCTAATTCCTGTCAACCAAAGATAATCAGTTGCAACAATGCAAACTATACATGAACACTTTAAAGTTATGCATCAATTGAAATAGTATATCACCATTTCATGCTTCCTTCTAGCATAACTCTTGGAACCACCATATGAGGAAACATAAGTTTTTTGGATTTGCCTTGTTATATTGCTTATTTTCTAGAAGTGAAAGAAAAACAAGTGAGTTATGTAATCTTAAGAAAAAAAATAATTATATAAGAAACCTAAAAATAATACAATGCTTCTCTTATTAAGTCGATAATCCACAAAGCTATTATTAATCTTGAGATAGTTATCTGGGCACTTGCTCATGATTGTTTCTCTACTATTATTTTCACCAAAATGGCCCTATATAACCTATTTCTATACTCCTTTCTCTTGATTCCTAAAGATCTCCATGCCTACACCAATCCAAGACTAGTTTGAAAAGTAACCTTTTCTGCATTTAAAATAAATCCAAAAAGAGTCATCAAACCATAATTAATTAAAAATGAATGCATAAACAAATTCTAATGTTCCACACTTTACCTCTATGAGTTCTATTGCATCCTTCATGTACCTTCCAGGCACTTGCCTCCAATCAAAGAAATTAAGAGGAATTATATCAGTATTAGGGGCTAGATCTCCTAACCAAACCCCAATCATGCCTCCTACCTCATCATACCCTTGTCCAAAGGAATTGATAAGGTATACTACTCCTTTCCTACTTGGTAGACTCCACATATCTTTGTTTTTCATTCTCTTTCTTAAAACCACTCCATTCTCATCTAACATGGAAAATGTTGATTACAGATATTGAGTCTTAATACAATAGAATTACTTGATTAAATCTCATTATAATAAAAAATATACTTAGGGCAGAATGCATTATAATAACTTCATTATCAATGACATCAACTGTCCAGTCCTTGTTAGAAAGACGGTCGTTATTGCACATTAATTGAAAGAGCCTCTAATAGTACTTGCTTGTGGTTGGGAAGAGGTTACATTATTTGCTTTTGCCTGAGAAAAGATTAGATTATTTGCTTCTAGTCGAGAGGCAATGGTAGCACTTATTTCTACTGAAGATTGTGCCTAAGATGTAGGTGTAGTAGCTCCTTTTGTTTGCATCTTAACATTAAATGCCTTATGTGCTCTTCAAACAAGAGTAGCAACCTTTACTTTATATGATCGTGTATGCTTAGGTGGCATCTAGCAAGAGTTATATTTAGTAGTATGAATTTGAATGAACATACTTCAAAGTGTATTTGAGAGTTAGAAAATAAAAATAAAACATAAACCGAAAAGTATATGCTATTGAACAAACCATGTTATCTCCTTCATCACTATTCTCTAACCCAACATCAAAGTTGTTAATTGGTTTATCAAAGAAATGCTCATCATTACCTCTTAATAATTGTAAATTATCAATATCATCTGAAAACTTAGAAAATATTTGTTGCTCTAAATGTAGCAGCTACATTTGTTGCCCATTATCTTCTTCATCATTTTCTATACCATCACCTATTTCATATAAGTCGTGAGGCTTCACATGAATGGCAACACTCCATGGCTGATTCATTTTGTCATCCACATAAAATACCATTTGTACATGTGAAGCCAAAATGTAAGGTTCATCCTATTCAAAATCTCCGGTATGAATAAGTCAAGAGAAATTTATTAAATTAAATTGAATTGTTTTCTTGAGGCTTAGGCTCATAAACTTGTAATAATGCAATTTCTTGTTTCTCAAGACATGAACAACATAAAACAAATCACCATGAGCAACTCAAATTTGCAAAGATTTAAGCATATAAATCATCAAATCAACGTTAAAACAACTTATACAACCATAAATTGAAATTTTCACATGCAAATGCCTAAATTAACAAAAGTGACTCAAAATTAAACTAAAACTGACAAGATTACACAATGATAGAGCATGAAATTGCTTAAAAAACTATATTTCATATAATTATCGTAAAATAAACTTCGTTAAGACATAGGTTACAATTTTAAGGAAGAAGAGTTAAACATAAGGTTGCTATAATTCTAATGGTTGTCACCATACTCTAGTCACTGTCATGACTCATGTTCTTACCAAAGGGAGGAAACTTCCCCATTTTTTTCCACCTCTCCTTTATCCTTTTATAAAACTAGTAGTAGTGCATTGCTACAGGGACCAAATTGTAACTTTCTTTCAAAGATTTTGTTGAGCTCTTGCATTTCCTATATTTGCTAACCTGTTCCCATGACATGTGATTCTTAATGTAAGTATCATGCAGAAAATAAATTTATGTTAATAAAGAAAATTAGCAAAAATTTCAAATCATCTTGATGCCCTTGAAGTTGATATAGCAACTTGTACACAAATATGAGTACTTTTGGTTGAGGTATATGAGTTTATGTTGAGGCTAAATTTCATAGTACTCTTCAACATCATGTGCAAATAATTTGCATGCCCTTCAAAAATTGACATGACCCATTTAAACTTGGGATAATGTGCAAGTGAACCCCTTATGTTAGTTAGCAAATTATTTCACCAACAGAAGCATAATAAATAAGGGGCCTATTTTCACATGACTCAAATTTTAAAGGGGATCATTTGCACTTAACCCAAAGTTTAAGGATGTTGTTAGCACAAAAATTTAAAATTCAGGTGGTTTCATTTAATAATGGTGGTTTATCCGCACAAATTTGAAAGTTTATTAGAGTTCATTATTAGGTTTTGAAGATTAGGTGAGTTATTTGTGACAATACACCTAGATGTGGGAGAATAGGTGATAGAAAAATATTTACTCATCAAAAACATTGTTTGAAAATACAATCAAGTAATAAATTACATTTCAATAAAATATTGACAAAATAGTTAATTGTGTTTGAAATACTATTAATTGAAAAGTTCCAAATTTAGTTTTTGAAATATAACAGAAAGCAATCAACTATATAGTTTACAATGAACTGAATTACTTAAGAAGACAAAATTTTACAAAAACAATTGATTATAAAATTTACAAATAATTAAAGAGCATAAACCAGAAATGCAGAGATAAGGATCAAGGAAGCAAACATAAGAGATAAGCAAAATGAAAATACCATACTTCCAAGCTCTACAATTTGAAAAGATAGAGAGGCAACCATGACTAATATTTAAGAAAAAGGAAATTGACCACTACCATTATCGTTATTAAGTCCAATTTCCTAGTCCACTTAAAATGACACACACAAAAAGCAAAAAGGCTTGAGCACGAATTTAATTAATAATACTCTTGATAATACTCATTAAGTCATACCCACGTTCAACTAACAAATAGTCTAGTAGTCTTCAAATCCAAGGCTCGCTAAATAAGACCCACTAATTGAGACCACTTGCCTACGACCATGCAAGCATTTACCCAAACCAAACAAAAGTAGCCAAAACAAGTGCATGTACCTAAACAAGTCCAACATGACATATTATCTATAGAAGGTTATAGGCTATCTCAATAAAAGATTTGCTAGGTATTGTTCAATCAACTGCGTTTAGATTGACCCCACTAGTCTTACTAGCCTCACAAGACACATTCAAACAAATTTTATCCTTCTTTATTAATTAATTTATTTAACTATTAGTAAGCTTAAATATTAATAATTACTTGAATCATTAAGCGCATTGAGCCACAAGCCTTTGTTAACTCATTTGCACAAATTTACTTCAGGTTAAATCCTAGTAACATGATTGCCAACTTTTATATAAGCACCCACATAGTTAGTCTGATGGCATGCTTAACTTAACCACAATTTAGAATACCGATATGCATTTTATGCCATTCATCTAATATAAACTTATTTCACTAAACTTGATTTTCCAATTCTAGTTATGATTGCTTTACATAAATTTCATTTAACTTCCTTCTTTGGTGCCAATAGTTATCCAGCTTCACCAATGGCATAGGAAAAAAATATCCAAAACTAATAAATGTCATTAAATAATTTTAATGCCTTAAATCTTCTCCAACATGCTTTGTGCTATCCTTTTCCATATTCAAGAATTGATTAATTTCTCCAATATGGCTTTGGAATTAACTAAGCAAGTTCAAAAATTAGTCATTGAATTAAAATAATTATCCAAAATAAGATTTTCTTCATCTTTCTTCCCTCTACAACAAAAAAAATTAGAAAATATTGGGATAATCATCGAATCAACTTACTGCTCCGAAATGAAAGTTTCTAATAACCTAAATCCTTCCTCTTGAGGCTTAAAGATGGTATAGAAGCCAATAAATTTCAAATTTTAGCACCCTACATGTATGAAAATACAACCATGGAGCAATGATATCGAATTAGTGAACCAAAACTTAAAATTAGCTACTAAAATTTAAGAGACACAAAGGAATCTCACCAAGGAAGCAAAGCCCCAACTCAATTTGAAGAAACCACACCAAAATCAAGCCACATTTTGAGCTTCACATTGTATGAATGCTTCAAAGTGGGGTTTCAAAAGTCAAAGATTATTTGATGAAATTGATCGGTGCAAACAAGGGAGAATGAACCAAAAATCAATTTAGAAGTGAAGCCTTAAAGAAATTTGACAAAACTCATCTAAATCCCACTGATTTTGAGCTAAAAATCGTGTCTAACTTGCCTTAACTCTAACGAGACCATTTCTTTGTGCCGGTCACCCTCCATTTTAGGGGTCTTGACACATATCCTTCCTCTTTGAAGGCATTATTTTAAACTAATTAATCATCTATACCTCAATTCTTGTACTTTGCAAGTTGTTGGCCAGATATATTCAGAATTTGCTTAATTATTTCTCAAGAGAAATGGATTTGTGAAATTGGAAATTTAAATGTACATGAATTTGATAAAATTTGGACCATGAAAATTTTATGATCCATATTTTAAAAAGTTGTTAGAAATTGTCTAATATTTATTATATTTGAACTATTCAATGAAAATTTAATGGTTAAGAACTTCATAAATGTAGTGAATCTGTTTTCAAGATGCAACCGTGAACTCTTGCTTCTTAGCAATGTCAACTATTGGGATCAATGCTTTAGGGACGTAGCTAACTTTTCCGATCGACATAATTACAACTTATAACATTCTTCTTTGTTTTGTAATTAAAAAAATCTAGCAAATATATTCTGCAATGCCACTTTCCAGTTTATTAGATTTATTGAGCTATTGCATAGTAATTCGTCATTGATTATTTAATAATATTAAAGAATTTCTTATATTGAACAATAGATGCTCAATTTTTATTTTTTTCTCAGATATTCATGTTGTAGCTCTACTTTTTTCAGATATGCTTCCAAATCTCTAACCCCCGTATTAGAATCCCTGTTCACCAAAAGGACCTTCTGAATAGAGCAAACAAAAAGAGTTGAGTAAAAATGTTTAAACCACATGACGATCTAGGAAAGACGAACTGTATCACTAAACGAAATATAAATATATATAATTGAATGACATTTTAATGAACCTATTCAACAAATTTATTTTGGATAAAATGTTTCTAAATTTAAAATTTTATATGATTTCGTTTATAATCAATATTTATAAAATAATGACATTTTTCGGAATATATTTATAAAATCGCCATGTGTCACTTCCCCATTCCGTGCCCATTGCGTTGAATGGCAGGTGAAGAATCTCTTTTTGAAGCCATCGTCGAGCACTCTGAAATCGTTTCACATGAATTTTTTCTCTGAATGATCCAGAAAATGTGAGAAAGATTTGTTTTGCATGCCACGAACTCAAGAAAATGCCGAGAAACGACGAGGAAACAATGCATTTCCTGCATGGGGAATGCACGCAGGAAGACAGTGTTGAGAGAATGGAACAGAAGATAGGGAATTGACGTTACAATTGAAGAGAAATACAGGAGAAAAACCAGTAAAAGCCCAAGTATAAGGATGGCCCAAATTGGAATTGATCACTTAAACTAAAATGACTTAGTCTAATAAATTAGTCTAACGGCCCAAAATTACATAGAGCCTAAGATAATTTAGCCTAGCGACTTTTCTCCTTGTAGCTTGAAATTTGTCTTTGAATTACCTTTTTATTTTTATTCCCTAATTTATCCTAACAAAATATGGTTTTTACAACTACACTTACAGATGTTTTTTACAAATTGTAACATGTAGTAGTCAAAAGCCAGTTTATGAAGTAGGAAGCCTATTATAACTCAAAATGATGTTATATGGTTATTGGTAACCAACATTGAGCATTGAACCAAAATTAGATGAGTCCTTGTGAAGGCCCCTTTTTTTTTTTTTTTATAATTTTTTATCCTGACACTATAGTATAAAATATTAATGATTTAAATCCTCTTTTACCAAAAATATTGCACCAAACACTCCAATGTACTCTTTTAATATTGTTTTAATGACTCCACACAATCCCACTTGAATTTTTATGTTTTAAGAAAAGAATCCACTGGTTGTGTGGGAGTAGACTCAAAATTTGATGGAGGATGTGCATTGATTGGCAGGATAAGAGGGTAATAAGAGATGGGAGTGGCGTGTTGTGAGATGGGGAGCGATAAGGATAGTAGAATTTTTACAATGATGCAGAATTAGCATTAAAAATGTAGGCCACTCGAGTTTGATCCAACATTTCACATTTATTTATATTTTTAATTTAATTTGTACAGAAAAAGTATAGAGTATAGACCGTTGAATTTTGATCCAACATTTACATTTTTAATGCAGCTTCTACAATAATGTGAGGGATCAGTTGTCATGAGACAAGAGGGGTGGGTGAGTGTACTAGGTGGTGGGGGCGGGAGGGTTTTTTTTTATTAAAACTGTGGTTATTTTAATTTTTAAAAATGTATTAAAATATTTATCATTTAAATGATGTGTGAATTTCATGAATTAAATCATTAGCACATTATTATAATTAGAATAAAGTCATAATTTCATAATATGCATATTTATTCATCAATTTTATCTTAAGCCCCTTGATTTTGCACTCTACATATGCAGGTTAATTCGAAATCTTTTTGGATATTAAAAGCTTCATTGAATCATAATCTGACAAATATTTTGTTTTTAAAATAACAAAATGTATAATTGTTTGTTTTAGCTAATTATGGCCCTTTTTTTTTTTTTTTCTTGCTGGCTTAATTTAATGATGATTATATGTAATGCGCACATATATAATGTTTCAAGAATGAAACTTCTAGGTAATTTATTATTTAAGTGGTTTGATATGCCCTGCATTATATGTTAATATCATCTTTTATTATGTAGATAGTATACATTAAAAATAATTTGAAAAAACAATGCGTGAGTCAAGCATAGTCCACCAATAAATAAATCAGGTTAAAATACATTTTAAATCCTAAAATTTTAAGATTTATTTTGTCCCTTTGTTTTATTTAGTTAAAATTGGCTCATTAAGAGATTTGTATATATTTTAAATTATACCTGATATTCTTCATATATTAAAATGTGTACTTAGCTCTTTTAATATTTTGATATATATTACGTAATTAAAATTTTCAAAAGAATTGATAAATAAATATGCATATTATGAAATTACGACTTTATTTTGATTATTATAATATGCTAATGATTTAGTTAATGAATTTCACACATCATTGAAAAGATAATATTTTAATAATATCAAAGGAGTACAATGGAGCATTTGGGTCACCTGTATTATTATTATTTTGTATGACAAAAAGCTGAATTCCTTATCCGAAGTAAGTTGAATTACAATCACACTTCCACAAAACAATTTAAGATCCTTACTATTACACAAAGAATTAGGTACATACTAAAGATTAGTTTTTCCAAATAAGTAATAAATAATCCAGTGATAATTCATATTAAAATAACATTGATCTCTGCTAGTTATATCATGATACAATAGGAAGATTTTTTACTAAGTCAGATCACATGTTTGGACTTATCCACCTTTTCCACAATCTGGAAAAATCTTTCTCTTCATAGCCAATTTTCTAAATCAAGCAACATTGTCAGACTGTATAAGTGAAGTGAATGGGCCAATCAAACCTTTTGCTATCAATGTTCTATCAAGGGACTCCTAAAGCATGTCAAACTTGACCACAAAAGTGAATGGACACGCAAGCCATTGGAATTACGGTCCTCAAATGAATTTTCATTTCAAGAAATTGAATGGAATTAGAAAAGTGTTACTTTCAATCACAGGATATGACATTTCTAAGGTGTCACAAATGCAACGAGGAAGAAGATAGATTTCTTTTATCAATTGAGAAGGAATTTCGTACCAGATTGATGACCTATTTAGCTAATTATCATCGTTTATCTATAACCATTAATACTACAAATTGGTAATTAAATTATAATAGATAGATAAGTACATACTCAAGTATTTTATTGATTGTATAATACCTTTGTCTCCATAAAACTATAGATGTCAAGTAACATAAAAAGTAGAATTGGATAAACTTATTTATGCGCCAATTACATCAATATGCGTAAGTTCAGCTGATGTGAACCTTATTTTAAACGTCTGGAAGTATTTAAGCTTGTTTTGTGATTTTGACCACACGTAATTATTAATATAATTTAAATTATTAAATCTTTATCCAAACTTTAATTTAATATTACAGAATCTACAATAAGTCTATTAACTACAGGCAACAAGTTCGGCATAGATTTTAGAATGTAGTTAGTTTTCTTGACTGGATGTGCTCTTATGTTATATCTTAATATGCCTGCTTGGTGAGTAATTTGATCCATATGTATTAATAGTCATTATAATTATGGGGATTTTTTGGGAGTACTCTTAATTTAGAATTTGGATTTGTCAATTGTAGTTGCGGTAGTGATTTAACAGCAGGAATTTATTTCTAGTGACCCAACGTAGTAAAAAAATTAATTATGTCTGCACGTGATTATAATTTTGAGGTAAACTAGAGCTACATTAATTACAGAACCAAATCGCTTAATTTGCTGTGGTTACTATGTAAATATTCACACAATTAGAAAATGTTTTTCAAGTATATTATGACAGGCACTACAGTAGTACTTAAGGGTGCTTCCGATTTCTCTGTCCAAGTACAAAATATGAATATAATCAGAAATTAAGTCAAAGTTCTTTGAAAGTGATGACAGTTTTATTAAATTTGTAACTGTGGCAAATAATAAATGCTTATGGCATTATTTATTGACCATATAAATTAATTTTTGTTCTTGTTTGAATATACTTATTTTATTCCTTAAAATTATTTTCTTGTTTGAGATTTTTAAAAATTAGTATTATCTATCTTTTATTTTTATATTTTTTACATATGTAGGTTATATGAAAATTAACCAAAAAACTTAGTAATTCAATAATATATTTTCTTCATAATAGTTTAAATTCTCGAAAAAATTATATAAATTTTGAAACGTGAACGGACATGGATATAAGTTTTCTTAAATTCATATATAGGCGATTGATATAATTTATTTTTTGACAAATATTCTATGTAATTGTAGAAAAATAATTATTTGGTTTTGAATAAAATTTGAACATATACATATTTTTTTAACAATTTATCAGTTCATATTAATAACTTTTAAAAAATTTTAGACAAATTATGTTTTTGTTAAATGGCTCGTAATAAAAACACTAATCTTTTTACCTATTCTGTTATGCCTATTATTTGTTATCTTCTGATAAGATAAGGAAAAGAGCAAGTTCTAATTGTTTCTATCCATATATTTTTTGAAATATATATATATATATACACACACACACACACACACACATACATTTCTATAGTTATTTCTATTCATAATAAATGTGGGCTTTTATGGGTCACTTCCATGTTCACATCGTGAGTTAAGTCTAGTAGACTCCAAGGAAATATATGTATCTATGAACATTGAGAAAAAAAAAAAATTACGTGTGTGCATCTATATACAGGTTTTTTTAATTAATTTTTGTCTTTTATTAAATTTTTTGACGATATAAAATATATTTCTTTTATAAAAATGTAAGACATAAAAATTTATTTTACGACAATGCATTAGCAACCGTAAATTAAAGATGACTTACAATGACTTTTACAGGCATAATAACAACCGTTGAAATTTCATCTAATTCCAGAACATAAGGAATTTGAGAGTAAGAAATAAATACTATTTCTCACACTGCACAGACACTGTCATACAAAACGATATGCGATCAAGAATAGAAAGTCATATAGGTACCATGACACAGAGGTGGGATGAGTTTTGATTCAAGTCGATGATCTTTTACAAAGATGAACGCAATATTTATGCTAAAGATTTCCAACATCTCTTTAATAGCTAGTTTGTTTTTTTGGGAATGGTATCATTGGCGCAGCGATTATAGAAAAGTCCAATAGAGGTGGTGATGCGCAGATCATGAACATTTATTGCTGGTGATTCTTTAGAGCAGGCAGCGAGAACGAAGGTCGATATTTTAAGTGAGTTAGGGCATATTGGACCATTGCAAGTGATATAATGGACTGATTTGAGTTGAGCCTCTACCAAATACACACTATAAGTTCAGGTATAGAACTTTGACATAATCATTAAAAAATGAAATATAAATATTATTTCAAACATATATAACAACAAACTATGAGAAAAAGTAATAGTTTGTAAGGAGAGGAGGGAAACTTTTTAATGTGCCGGCAAGAATAAATTTTGAACACAATATTAATTTAATATAATTCAAAATTTTTTGTCCCTTTATAATCAATCCTTAAATTCATCCTTAGGTGTGGGTAATAGAATACTCTAGCAAATATGTGGCACTAGCAATCTTCAGTTTTGTAAACTGTAACAAAATATTAGAAAGCTGCAATAAAATATTCTATATTGAGAGAGAAAGAAAATGTTACATCAATGGTATTAAGTTATTCATTGAGTCTGATATATTCTTTAAAAAAATTATATACAACTATTTAAAATATAATATATATATATATATATATATATAATCATTAGTATTACAAAACATGTATGGTTATTGTAATAATTGCACAAATTTTATTTTATTATTAATTAACTATACATTTTCTATATGTTTATTAAAAAAATCTGATAGAAAAAATTACAGGAATTGTATATAAATATGGTTTTTTAAAAAAATAAAACATTTCAAAAATTATACTTGAGAACCTTTTGAAATTACACTTTAACAGGCACTAATTTAAGATCCTGATTCTTACACAAAGCATGAGCTACATGCTAGATTACTTTTCGAAAATTACAAACCAATAATCAGGTCATAATGAACAATAAAATAGTTTGATCTCTTCTGGCTCATATCATGGTGGAAGAAGATATTCTTCGACATCACATCTGACATTTTCCACAAGTGAATGGACCACACAAGACTTTTGTTATCAACGTTATTTCAAGGACACACTAAAGCCTATTAGATTTGACCTCAAATGAATTGTTTTCTTTTTTTGGAGAAATTAAGTGAAAATGTTGTCTTCAATCGCAAAAATATTTATGGCGGTGTCCACATGTGTAACGAGGAAGAAGACAAAGACTTATTTGGTCAATTTAAAAGGAATCTCGTTCATACTAGTTTAATTACAGAGAAATTATTATTTATCTGTAACCATTAACTACACTATAAAAATGGTTGTTAATTAAATTATAGCAAAGACACATGTACTCTCAACTCTCAAATATTTTATAGATGGTGAAATGTATATATCTTTATCTCTATAATGATGTGAAGGTCAATTATATTTGCTTTATAAAAAAATTTACATTACTAAAAATACAACATAAAGTCTGAAACTTGAAAGGACGTGAGAATAAGTTTTTCTCATCGTTTATTATATTTATATATAATATAACAAACGATGAGAAAAAATAATGCCTTGTAGGAGAACAATATTTTCAATGTTCCGGATAGAATACATTTTTTACAAAATATTAATCTCATTAATAAAAACTAAATAATAAAATAAAAATATAAAGTATAATTTAGTCAAACCTTTAAAAAAGTTTAGGTAGTTTACTGAATAATTATTTAGTATTCCTTTCACTATTTAAGAATTATATATATATATATATATATATATATATATATATATATATATAGCGACAATAGCCATTATGTTTCTATGAACGTCGTTTAGGGAACGGTCAAAATTTTATCCTCTCTACAAGTCAAGCTTGCGAGGTAGCAGTAATTTAAATATATCTTTGTACAGTAATTTAATTTAGAATATAGTCTTTATGCATTAGCTAATTAAAAATAAAATAATAAAAAAAAAAGTGTATGGATACATTAGCATTTAGTATATAGTCATTTTCGTTTAAATATTTCTATTGTAAGAAAGCATCTACATGACACTTCAATATTTGATACACTTCTTTTAATGTCTGAAAATATTTTTAGAGATATATAATATAATGTAGGAAATAATATGGTCACATATCTGATATTTTTTTCTTTTACTTTTTCTCTTTTAAATAATACTAGCTATTTACTTTTTCCTTTGATAGCCTTCCATGCACCCAATGTTGTCAAAATCGCGATTCTACCTAGACTCGGAAAGGGGGGGTGAACTCGTATCGTAAACTCGTAACGTAGAATCGTAAGAGTTTACCTACACCTGTTATTTAAGCTATTGAATATAACCATATCACATAAAATTTCATACATAGTTCATAATTCATAATCTATAATATATAAAGTTCAATAAACTCTGTAATCCATATCCATAATCTATGTCCATAATCCATAATATATAATCCAAATCAACATACAAAATTCAATAAACTCTGTAATCCATAATATATAATCCAAATCAATATACAAAGTTCAATAAACCCTGTAATCTATATGTCATAATCCATAATCCATAAGATATAATCCATCACACATAATACATAATAATCATTCAGTTAACATAACAAACTCTCAATATAAATTCAATAAAAATCATCAATTCCACGACTATCATCACTACCAGAATTTTGATCATCTTCTATATAATCTCCACCTATCTCATTCTCATTCTCATCATTATTATCTTCTTCTTCATCTTGGAAGTCATCATCAAATTCCATATTGTTAAATTGTTCACCAGTACTAGTACCACCAACATTAGCATCAAGCTGAACAACCAAATCACCAATTTCTATTGCCGCCGAAACAGGATTTACTTGAATAGGTTCAAGAACCTCATCATCTGCTTCCACATTATCTTCATTTTCCATCTCCTCAGTTATCCATTCATCATTAGAATGAATATCATCAAAATCATAAACATGAGTTCTTGTAGTTTGCTTATTTTTTAACTTCAAATTACACATCACAAATGCCAAGTTATTCATCTTCTTTTGGTGTAGTTGATTTCTTTTCTTGGTATGAATCTAAACAAAATAAATAATCTTAATAAGTATTCTAACCACTAAAAAAATTAAAATGAAAATAAAGAAAGAAAGCAATTATAATTTTACAATTACTTACCCTTTCAAAAGCACTCCAATTACGTTCACATCCAGAAGAGCTGCAGTATAAGCTAAGAATGCGAATTGCCAATCTTTTAAGTTCTGGGCATCCATCTCCATAGGCTTCCCACCATTCTGTTGGGGCCAATTGTGTTCTTAATGTCTGTGCAGAACCACAACTAAACATGCCCTTTGCGAAATGGAATTCGACCAATTGGAACTCAATTTTGTCTCTTTCTCCCTTATCTTCAACTAGTCTTGCTACGCATTCATATAGCCCTTGCTTAATCGTATAATCAGCTTGGAAGTCAGTGTTGAAGTGAAAATGAGGATTGAGGTAATATGTAGCAGCATGTAAAGGCCTATGTAATTGAGCATCCCACCTTTCGTCAATTATGTTCAATATAGGCTCATAGCTGCAGTAATCAACAAACAATCAAGCCAAAATATATTAAGGATAAAGACACTAATATAAAATATATTTTTTTGTATTTACCTCCTTGAAACATTATTAAAGTTCATCTTAATTTTTGCCTTTGCACTTTCCATTGCTTCATATATGAATCCCATGACTGGTTTTTCCTCTGAATCCATTAAACGAAGAACTTTAATGAGAGGAGTAGCAGCTTTAAGGCAAGTAATCATATTCCTCCACAACCTGTTATCCATAACACTTCTTGCCACTTCCTTCCCATCCTTGGTAGCAAAAAAATTGCTATCTTTCCATTCCTCAGAATTAAATAGATTTATCAATGCCGCTTTATGGTCATTAAGACAACCTAATGTCAAATAAGCAGTGGCAAAACGAGTCACAGCTGACCTAATCAAGTCTCTCCCTTTTGTGAATTTTCTTAACATATTGATAAGCATTGATCTTGCATAAATGTAAGTTGTAATTCTTCTACCCTTACTTATGGTTTCTTTATGCAACTCTATTTTCTTTTCTAAATCCTCCAACATCAAATCAATGCAATGAGCTGCACATAGTGTCCAATACAGGTGTTTTCTTTTCTCCATCAATTTTTGTCCAGCTGCCTTGTAATTTGCAGCATTATCAGTTATTATTTGCACCACATTCTCCTCTCCCACTTTTTCAACAACATCATCAAGCATCTCAAACACTTTGTCAGTAGTTTTAGAAATATGAGAAGTGTCTAGTGAATATAAAAACACGGTCCCTTTAGGACTATTGACCAAAAAATTACAAATGGAATGTCTCTTATTATCCGTCCACCCATCAGACATAATGGAACAACCCATCTTTTTCCATTCTTGTTTAAACTCTTCAAGCATGGCATGTGTATTCTTAACTTCCATATTCAAGTATTTTTCTCTAATCTTATGATAGGATGGAGGCTTAAACCCTTGGCCATATCTTCCAATAATCTCACATATCTTAATAAACTCAGGATTTTTTACACAATTAAAGGGAATGGCACTTGTGTAGAAAAAACGAGCTACTTGTTGGCAAACTTCTTCCCTAATATCTTTCTTGAACATGTGATTAATGGTTGATTGTGAGCTACCTTGGCCACTGCTATGTTTTTTGGGACCTCTCAATAAATTTAAGAGGCCTTGGGGATTTGAATGTCCTTGAGTGCTTGGAGTTTCCTCCTCACCAACATCAACCCATTGTTTTTTCCGTTTAGATGATGCACATTTGGATTCAATAACATGTTGTAACATTTGTGCTTTAACATCATCCGAAACACTAACACATGGTTCAACATCTATTCTTGTGCTAGCTAAATGATGTTTAAATCTATAGACTCCTCCACTATAAACTTTGCCACAATAATTACATTGAACTTTTTTACCATCCCCACTGACATCCTTCCCATGTTTCCACCCTATATCAGATCTATTACTCAGAAAATTCTTCCTTCCAGCAGCTACATTTTTTCCAATAGGGGCTGATGGAGCACTTGCACTTGAAGACATATTTTCTTTGATGTATGACAAAACAACAATATATAAGTTTATATCAGCTAAAGAGAAATCCAATAAAGCTAACCAAAACAAAGATGAATAAATGTAGAAAATAAATTCAAAGATAACATAATAAGTTTTATAATTTGTTCAAAATAATAATAGCTAACCAACTATATTACACCCCATTCCAACATAATAACAACAATTTCATAATTTGTTCAAACTCATCTCCCTAGCACCATTTATATCCCTATTATACACTCCAAGAGCACTACCACTCCCTAGCACCATTTATATCCTTGTTCTTCAAATAACATTTGACTAGAAAAAAAAGAAGGAAACATGAAAGAACCATCGTTGACATTTGTTTGACTAGAAAATGACAGATAAATACAAAGTTCTTTTAAAGCAATCAATTTATAAAGTGACACCTTTATGCACTAAAACTAAATAATATCATCAGGTTCCTGCCAAATCAACCTTGGAGCAAAAATACAGTCACATTTTATAAAGATTTCCTTATTTTACTCTTTCTTACATGTAAAAGAGAAGAACAAATAACTACTTATTGAAGAAGATATTATATGCTAAAATGCACAAAATGGAATAGAAAAATCCTAATTCAAACAGAAAGAAAAAAGAACAAGCTTGAAAAAGCAATAACATAGAGGATATCGATACAGAAAAGTGTGCAAAAAATTTCAGATAGTAAAACAATCTCATTTTCAATTCACCCTGCAAACTGTAAATTTGAATGATAAAAAAAATCAAGCAGATCGAAATGCTTTGGAAGTAACTTCAGCTTCACAGTTATGGAACCCACAGTGATTGAATGTGTGTGAAAATAACACAGAGAGAGAGAGAGAGTCTGTGAGAGAGAATGCCTTAGACTGAGAGTATTTGCTTCCCTTTCACGTACCAGAGGAGGAAATTACAGCAGAACACAGCAGTGAGCAGCAACCAGCAGTGAGCAGCCCTTTCACGTACCAGAGGAGGAAATTGCAGCAGAACACAGCAGTGAGCAGCAACTAGTAGTGAGCAGCCCTTTCACGTACCAGAGGAGGAAATTACAGCAGAACACAGCAGTGAGCAGCAACCAGCAGTGAGCAACCCTTTCACATACCAGAGGAAGAAATTGCAGCAGAATACAACAGTGAGCAACAACTAGTAGTGAGCAGCCCTTTCACGTACCAGAGGAAGAAATTGCAGCAGAATACAACAGTGAGCAGCAACCAGTAGTGAGCAGCCCTTTCACGTACCAGAGGAAGAAATTGCAGCAGAACACAGCAGTGAGCAGCAACCAGCAGTGAGCAGCCCTTTCACATACCAGAGGAGGAAATTACAGCAGAACACAGCAGTGAGCAGCAACCAGCAGTGAGCAACCCTTTCACATACCAGAGGAAGAAATTGCAGTAGAATACAGCAGTGAGCAGCAACCAGTAGTGAGCAGACCTTTCACGTACCAGAGGAAGAAATTGCAGCAGAATACAACAGTGAGCAGCAACCAGTAGTGAGCAGCCCTTTCACGTACCAGAGGAAGAAATTGCAGCAGAATACAGCAGTGAGCAGCAACCACCGAGCAACCAACAGCGAACAACAACCACCAAATAGCAACTACCAAACAGCGAACTGGGAGGAGCAGATTAACAGAACCAGCCACCGAGCACCGAGCACCGAGGAGTGAGTAGCAGCTAAGAGAAACAACACTGGAGAGCAGGCACAGCGAATTGCGACCACCGGCAATGATAGATCGACAAGAAGTTGAAAACAGAGGACTTAGGGCGTGATGAACAGTGACGAAGAAACACAAAAGCAGCAATAGCTTGGATTCTGTAGCCTAGCGTGAAGGATTAAGGAAGCTTTGGTTTGGTTTGGTTGAAGTTGATTCATTTCACAGAGTTGGGCTGCACTGGGTCTAGAACTGTGGAACAGGCTACAACAACGTTGGGCTTCACTTCACTGCTGCTTAATGGGCTTGTCACAGAGAGATTTTTTTTTTTGGGCTGCAAAGGTTAACTTGTTTGACTCGGTCAAACTCGCCGATTTTACCGAGTCAGTCCGAGTTAGTGGCGAGTTTGACCGAGTCAATCCTGATTCCGATTCTAATTGCGATTTAACACGAAATTGCCATCTAGGATTGTAAAATCGATGATTCTAACGAGTTAAATCGTGAGTTTGACAACATTGCATGCACCTATAACTGTTTAAAAGAATGTTTTGGAGAAATCTTTCACTATCAAGAATTAAAAAAATAGTTGATGATTTTAATATTTTTGCGTAGTCGGTAATTATATATCCAGTCATTTTTCACATGTAGTCTATTAAATAATTATAAAAAATATTAAGATGGACTTACTGTTGGCAACGAGATATTCATCTTACTACATGGATGACTTAGTGTGGATTTGGAGAGAATATAATCTTCTTTCCTCTTTCTTGTTACCTACTGCTTAGTGATTGCAGTTTTGGCAAGTTTGAAATGCTAAACATGGCATAACTTCGGTTCTCTGTCATACTGTTCTTACTACATTGCTTCATGCGTCCTCAGCTTTGAGTAGCCTAAACATCTCCGTGCACATGTTTGCACTTCTTGCTTTCAAATCTTCAATCACCTTGGATCCAAACTCTGTACATTAATTGGTCTATCTCTTCATCTCCCTGCAATTGGGTTGGTGTCACTTGCAATACCCGCCATGGAAGAGTCTATTCCTTGAACCTTCCTGACATGGGTCTTAGGGGTAAAATATCCCCCCAATTGGGAAATCTTTCGTTTCTTGTCGAATTTGATCTTAGTAATAACAGTTTTTATGGTTAATTGTCAAAAGAAATAGTTCAACTGCATAGATTAAAACTGCTCAAGTTGAGTAACAATAAATTTGTCTGAGAAGTTCTGACTTGGATTGGGAATTTATCTGCACTTCAAGAGTTGAGCTTTAGCAATAATGGTCTTGGTGGGTTTATTCCATCATCTCTATCTAACCTGTTGTCGTAATCGGCCTTTCGGTGGGATGGAATTAAAACAGGTTTAAAACCGATTCCCAAGAATGGAATTTTGAAAATCGATTTTATTAGGAGTAAATCAAATACACATTTAATGCATCTTTAAATGCTAACTTTCAGAATGAGTAAATCTTGCTATATGACCAAATGGTGTGGTTGGATTTTACTTTTATGAACATTAATGTTTACGTTATGATCAAGAGCTTATTTCAAAATAGTAGATCAGCAAATTATTGTCATATATATTTTTTTAACAACTTACTTCCAAATTAAAACTTCTTTCAAGACAAGAACATATTGACTCAACGTATGCTTTTGTCCAAAATTCAAATCAATGCATGCTCAAAAGTACTTATATATGCATGCGCGTGCACTTGAATGATATATACAATATTATTGTGAACTGATACATTGTTGTTATTATATATTTAAAGGAAGCATTCTAAAAGACATCGGTGATCTTTCACTATTAAAAATAAATTTTCTTCAAATGAATCAGCTTTCTGACTCTATACCGTCGACAATATTTAATAACTCAGTGCCACTGGGGTTTGATCTTTCTTCTAATAACTTTGTTGGTGTTCTCCCATCAAATATATGCCATAGGCTTCCAAAACTTCAAATGCTTTATCTACATGATGTTGGAATATTTTAAATATATTGTTGGAATATTTTAAATATTTTATGGATTAGCATTAACTATTTTATTAGATTAATACCTTGTTAATTCTAATTAGACAATTAATGTTATAGTTTATAAATTGAGAATGGACTGGGTTTTTTATTTTAATATGTGTGTGGCTAATCGTTGATGGGTTCGATTATTCACAAGCCCATTGGGCAGAAACCCAACCCACAACCCAAGAGTATTAGTAATCATCTCGTCAGATTACTAATTTAAGATTGTTATCCAGAGAGAGAGATTTTATGGGCTTGATTTTGATTGATTAATTAAATTTAAAATTGTTTTAAAGATTCTAGAGGATTTTACTGAACAATATTGATTAATTATATTATTAAGTAAAATCCTATAAATAACACACTGAAGCCCTAGTTTTAAACACACACACAAAATTTTATCATTCTCTCTCTGCTGTCAAGACACTCTAAGAAACGCTTTTGGGTATTGTAGGTTGAACTCATTAGACTCAACCAATATTGAGAATAATGATGTCGTCTCCATCAGGTCAGATTGTTAATTTATTTATTCTCCCAATTTGTGATCATGTTTAATTACATGTTTTAATTCCGGTTTCAATTGGTATTAGAGCCCAAGGTTTTATGATTGTGAAATTTGATGATGATTATTTCATCAGATAAATTTTAATTTTAGGCTTATGAAATCATCAGTTTCATACATTATTATCATCATTCAATAAGTAGAATAAATTACTGCATGTGTCCAATTTTTGGGCGGTAATTGTCAAACAAAAAAAAAATTGACATCTTCATCAGTGAAACATCTTCATCAGTAAACTCAGGCACCAGTGAGTTCTTCATCGGTTGTTGGCAAAACTTGACATCAATGCTGTGTTCAATGGCGTTGCCGGCGAGCCCTAATAGACATAACCCAACGCCAGTGAACGGCGTTCAAGCTGAGGAACCAACCAACGGAAACCCACATTTTTTCAATACAACTTTCACAAAAATTGGGGTAGATTCATTTGATATACCCACCGGAATGCTGTAGATAGTTGAACATCGATCAAAAAGGGCTAAATTTGAAGCCTTAAATCCTTGAAAACCGACGGGTCAGAGTTGGTACTCGTCGGGTCTCTGGCGGGTCAAAACGACCCACCAGAGGTTGAAGAAGAAGTGTGTGGGCAAGGCCCACGCGCTCTTCTAGCTCGTGGTGGCGCATATGGACACACCGTCAGCTGGATCAAGTCTAAAATTTGGGATATGCCTCTACTCGCCCCAATCTAAATTATGGTGACTTTTTTTCAGAATTTTTAGAGCCTTGTAAATAGGAGTTTCAAAATTTTGCAAAATTAAAGGGCCTAAAAATAATATTTAAATAAGGTATTTTTATCCAAAAAAATTTGTACCTAGACTAGATATAATGTGGGACCATGTGTTAAACTCACTCTCCTTGATTTTGTGTAAATAAATCATAATTAATATTTTTTGTATTAATTATTATGTTTTATTCCTATTTTAAGTGCGTGCCTTGAATGGGAATAAACCATTGGAGAAATCTGTCCTAACTTTGAATTACAAACACCTAATGATTGCGTGTTCACCTATCGTGGGCCCAATCATGGTGATATGTCTGATTATAAATAAATTAACATCACATTTGTCACTCAATTTCCTATAATTTTGGATAATTTAGTTAACCTCATCAGGGAAGAGTCTGAAAATTGCGATGAGTCCATAAGAGAGTATATATATATATATATATATATGTTATATTGATGATGGACATACCCTATCGGTGTGATGCTATCAATATAATTATGTGAAATAAACACATTTGCGAATCATTGGCAGCATTTCAATCTAATGCCTTCATTATTTCTTATACCCTATCAATGTAGAAATAATGGGTGCATTTTGTTATTTCCTTTTATGGTCAAATCAATAGGGGATATGAGTTTTCTTTCATGATCTGTTATAATCCAAGACTTTAAGTGGGATTATAAAGCACATCTTGATGATACAATTGCATAAGCTGAATTTTTGTAAAGGAAATCTTGTTTTATGATTATGTTTCTAGGACATAATTAATATTTCCTTATTTTGCTTCATCAGCTTCTGTGTTCCAACAACTGTCTGTGGTGAAAACTTTGAATAAGACAAATTATGACGACTGGCATGAGTCTCTTAATATGTACTTGATCATCTCCAAGGAGGATTTGGCCATGAGAGATCCAAAACCAGTAGATCTCACTGTTGGGTCTAGTGCTGCTGACAGAGCTTATCACAAGCAGTGGTATGAATCCAACAGGATCTGTTTGACAGTCATAAAATACACTATAGAGAAGACAATCAGACAGAGCATTCCTGAGAAGGACACCACTGTGGAATACCTTAAAGCTGTGAGTGAAAAGTTCAAAAAGTTTGATAAGACGTAGAAAGCGTATTATCTTTCACTGCTGGATAACACTCATTATGATGTAGTGTCTGGTGTATGTGAGCACATGATGAAGCTGGTGAATTACTTCAACAAACTGAAATCTCTAAATGTAGACCTAGGTGAGAGTTATCTTGTCTACAAAGTCCTACAATCTTTTCCAGCAGAATATGAGGTTCTTAGAACCACATACAACTCACAAGAAGCTGAGTGGACCATCGATCAGATGATGTCTATCGTGACTCAAGAGGAGGAGTCATTAAAGAAATCAAATTCATATAGTCATTCAGTGAACTACATCTCCTATGCCTTGTCAAGTAAGACTAGAAATGAGAAACTTAAAGGAAAGAAATCTAAGGGCAAGCCCAATGGTAGAAGGTTCTTTGAGATCAAGAAGAATAATAAGAAGAAGAAGGGTCAGAAGAACAAATTTAAGGGTAATTGTAATTACTGTAAGAAGCCCAGCCACAAGATCTCAGATTGCCTTAAGCTGAAGTACAAGCGTGAGAATAAAGGTATCTTTCCTGAAACTGCCCCCTTAGCTCTAGTTTATCTTGAATCCAATAATTTTGAAACCTCTATGGACACTTGGTGATTGGATTCTGGAGCAACTGTTCACATAACTAATTCCTTGCAGGGGCTCAAAGATAGAAGGAGCCCAAATGAGAGAGAAAAGACCAGTCTGGGAGTGGAAGGAAGTTTAGCTGCAGTGTATTGCGCAGGAACTGTAGTTTTGAACTTGTACTCTGGACATACTTTAATTTTGAATAACGTTGTCTATGTACCTTCTTCAAGAAGGAATCTGGTTTCAAGTTCTGTGTTAGACAAAGATGGATATTTCTTTTGGCAAGGAAATGGCAGAATTGATGTTTATTTTAATTCAATCATTGTTGGAACTGCTAGATCAATAAGCGGTTTATATTGCTTAAATGCGAATGTTTGTTCAGATTCCACTCCTATGGCATCAATTAATGCTGTCATAGGACACAAATGTCAAAGAATTGATGAGAACTCTTCCATGTTATGGCATCGACGTTTGGGCCATATCTCAAAAGAGAGATTGGAGAGAATGGTTAGACAAGGCATATTGCATGACCTAGACTTTTCTGACTTTGAATACTGTATTGACTGTATTAAGGGAAAACTTCCCACTAGAGCTAGGAAGAAAGGGGCTAATAGATCTGAAGCTATTTTGGAATTGATCCACACAGACATTAGTGGACTAATTACTCCATCTGTTATGGGCAATTACAAATATTTCATAACCTTCATAGACGACTATTCCAGATTCAGCTGGGTTGATCTGTTGCATGAAAAATCTGACTCGCTAGATGCCTTTAAAGCATTTAATACTACCGTTGAATTAAAGTCTGGAAAGATAATCAAGAGTGTAAGATCAGACAGAGGTGGAGAATATTATGGCAGATATACTGAAACCGGGAGAAATCCTGGACCGTTTGCTCTATTCTTACAGGAGCAAGGAATTGAAGCTCAATATATTATGCCTGGGACTTCATAACAAAATGGAGTTGCTGAGAGGCGTAATCGCACCTTGAAGGACATGGTCAGAAGCATGATCAGTCACTCTTCGTTACCAGAATTTCTATGGGGTGATGCCCTTAAGACAACAGCCTATGTCTTAAATCAAGTTCCAAGTAAATCTGTTGAAAAGACACTATATGAGCTTCTCACCAGTAAGTAGTCAAGTTTGAGGCACTTTTGAGTGTGGGGTTGTAGAGCAGAAGTGAGACCATACAATCCGCAGCTCAAGAAACTTGATTCTAGGACTGTTAGCAGATTCTTCATTGGATATTGTTCAGGATCCAAAGGATGCAGATTTTATTGTCCTAGTCACATTACCAGGGTCATTGAATTTGACAGGGCCTACTTGGACAGTGGGAATGGTGTCCCTATAGTAATTAACCTGCATTGTGTGGATAACATCTTGCCCATGCTATCATTGTCATCTCCACCTGTAGATCATGCCATTAGAGATGACACACTTGTTGAGAATCTGATAAATCCTATTGTAGAAGCTCCTATAACTGATATAGGAGAACCAGCTCTTCCTTTGAGACGATCACAAAGGGTTTGCAGACCTACAATTTCATATGACTATATAGTGTACTTGCAGGAATTTGAGTTAGACATTATTGATGGCACAAATCTAATTTCTTATGGCGAAGCCGTAATAGGATCTCATTCATCTGAGTGGTTGAAGGCTATGAATGATGAGATGTCCTCCATGTCTCATAATCATGTATAGGAATTAACTGAGTTACCAGATGGTTATAAACCTATTGGTTGCAAATGGGTCTTTAAAACCAAGAGAGGGGCCAATGGTGAAGTTGAAAAATACAAAGCCAGACTTGTAGCTAAAGGCTATAATCAGAAGGAAGGGATCAATTATATTGAAACATTCTCACCTGTATTTACTAAAGATGCCTTCAGAGTTGTAATGGCTCTTGTTGCACAGTTAAATCTTGAACTTCACCAGATGGATGTCAAAATTGCATTCTTAAATGGTGATTTACTTGAGGATGTTTATATGACGCAACCTGATGGATTAACTGAGGTAGGGAAAGAACACTTAGTGTGCAAGCTGAAAAGGTCCATTTATGGACTTAAACAAGCCTCATGACAGTGGTATTTGAAATTTGATCAGATAATCACCTCACTTGGTTTTACAGAGAACATTGCTGATCAATGTATCTATCAGAAATTTGATAAAGATAACTTTATGATACTCGTTCTGTATGTTGACGACATACTCCTAACTAGCATCTCAGTAGCTATGTTGAATGAGGTTAAACACATTTTGTCATGCCACTTTAACATGAAAGATCTTGGTGAAGCCTCTTTTGTCCTGGGAATTCAGATTCACTGTGATAGATCTTGTGGCACTCTTGGTTTATCTCAGACAACCTATATAGAATGAGTACTGAAGAAATTTAACATGCATACTTGCGCTCCTTGCGCAGCACCTGTATAGGAAGGTGAAAAGTTGTCTAGATCATCTTGTCCTAATGATGATAATTCAAAAATTGAGATGAATAAGATTCTGTATGCATCCACTATTGGCAGCCTTATGTATGCTCAGTTGTGCACACGACCTGACATTGCTTTCGCTGTCAGTGTGCTTGGTAGATACCTGAGCAATCCTGGTCCTGATCATTGGAGGGCTGCAAAGAAAGTCATGAGGTACTTACAAGGTACAAAGCATCACATGCTTACTTTTAGAAGATCTGAGCCACTTAAAATTGTGGGTTATTCAGATTCTGATTATGCATCTTGTGTGGATGATCGCAAATCCACTTCTGGATACATCTTTATGATGTCTGGAGGAGCTGTATCGTGGAAGAGTTGCAAGCAATCAGTAATAGCTACCTCAACTATGGAAGTAGAGTATATCGCTTGTTATGAGGCTACCCGCCAGGCCATATGGTTGAGGAAACTGATATCTGGCATGCATCTAGTTGATTCTATATCACGACCCCTAACCATATACTGTGATAGTTCATCTGCTATCAGCTTTTCTCAGAATCATAGGAACTCCAGTCGCACTAAACACTTTGATGTTAAGTTCCTATTCGTCAGAGAAAAGATTACTGAATCTCAGACTCGTTTGGTTTACATTCCTATTAAACACATGTTGGCAGATCCATTGACCAAAGGCTTGCCAGTAGGAGTCTTTAAGAATCATGTGACTCACATGGGCATTGCTAAAAATTTTGATGAAGCCTTGGTTTAGTAGGACTCTAAATTAAATTCTTAAGGGATTTTGAATTGTTATTTGACAATCTTGAATGTTATTTTATGTTCCATTCAATTTAGTTGATGAAACTTATTTATGGAAATGTCAATATCACTTGATTCCCTATCGGTTTCAGTGATTTTTTGGGTATGGTTTCTCCACTAAATCTTGTATGGTTTATAAATATACACACATCCTTGTGTTTATGTAAACATTATTATGCTTGATTAATTATTCATTTATTGATCTAATAATTTAATTAATGCTGTCCAAGTGGGAGATTGTTGGAATATTTTAAATATATTGTTGGAATATTTTAAATATTTTATAGATTAGCATTAACTATTTATTTGATTAATACCTTGTTAATTCTAATTAGGTAATTAATGTTATAATTTATAAATTGAGAATAGATTGGGTTTTTTATTTTAATATGTGTGTGGATAATCGGTGATGGGTTCAATTATTCACAAGCCCACTGGGCAGAAACCCAACCCACAACCTAAGAGTATTAGTAATCATCCCATCAGATTACTAATTTAAGATTGTTATCTAGAAAGAGAGATTTTATGGGTTGATTTTGATTGATTAATTAAATTTAAAATTGTTTTAAAGATTCTGGGGGATTTTACTGAATAATATTGATTAATTATATATTAAGTAAAATTCTATAAATAACACACTGAAGCCCTAGTTTTAAACACACACAAAATTTTATCATTCTCTCTCTACTGTCAAGACACTTTGAGAAACGCTCTTGGGTATTGTGGGTTGAACTCGTTGGACTCAACCAATATTGAGAATCATGATGTTGTCTCCATCAGGTCAGACTATTAATTTATTTATTCTCCCAATTTGTGATCATATTTAATTACATGTTTTAATTCGGCTTTCACATGAAAATGACTTCAACGGTGAGATGCCAACGTTTGGCATGAATGCAAAGAATTGAAATACTTGCAATTATCTACTAGTGGGTTCAACAGAGGATACATACCAAGTGACATTGGAAATTTGACCAAACTCTAGTTCTTATTTCTTGCTCACAACAACTTGGAAGGTATGCTTTTATGTTAACTGTTTATTCTTGATTATTGCTCATCAATTTAATTATAATACAAGTTGAGTAATTCGATAGTATAGATAGTGACTTATTAATAATTTAATTGCCAGCCATGAGTTGTGTTATCCCTAAAGACGTGATGTTCTGTTGTCAAAACAATTCAATCAAAATTGGATTAACTTTGTATTAGATTGTTGAGTACGAAAGTGAATATGAATAGTTTATACATAAAAATAAAGGCATAAAAGTGAGGTAAATGAGAATTAATATCAAGAAAAGGAGAAAGCTCTTATAATATTTAGAACTTTGATCCAAAACAATAAAAAATAAGTTTTGTCAAGTGTGCAAGTGCTTTGGATGCCACGTAATGCAAACAGAGGAATTCACATGTCAACCCATGTAGGTAAAACTATTTAGCAAGCACTATTTGGATTAATGAGATGGGGAAAAAAAGAAGAAGAAGAAAAAAAGCAGATAATGGATGCAGATATAAATACAAAACAAGGAAACACAAAAAAAGCCGCAACTTTGGTTCTATATAGCTGCGTTCGGATAGTGTCTTCAAGTATAATTAGGCTCTTGGGCTCCTTACATATTATCCTTTTTTTTTTTTCCTTCTTTTTCATTTGGGCAAGCTACATAAAACAAACTGAGTTGAAGCATATTTCATTTTTCAACTCAGTAGACTCTCCTCTTACTCAATGAGTCTATTTGAGTTTGACCAAATTTAATTGAATTTAACCAAGTTCATGTCGAGTCCAATTTTTTCTTCACATTAGTGCAATTTCCATTCCTGAAATTATAAATGTGGTGAGTTGAATAAGTTGACTCATGGGTTTGAAAACACTGATGAGTGTGTATTACATGTGCCCTTGTATTTGTATTTGTATTTGCATATATGTGTAGTTACATGTGTACATATATGTATACTTGCATGTCGATGCCACCATCAACCTCTCTATTGATCTTTAATGTAATATATATCAATTTCATTGATGCTAAATTAATACTCATTTGAAACAGGTGAAATTCCTTCATCTCTCTTCAATATTTCTTCTTTAAGAAAAGTTGTTCTTGGGACAAACAATCTTCACCGTAGTCTCCCAATATCAATTGGCAATTGCACGTCACTCGAAATATTAGATCTAAATACCAACTCTTTTCTAGGTGTGCTCAATTTATCCATCCATGATATTAGTTTTGTTTTTTTTTTAGGTTAAAAGATGCAATTTTATGCTTTAACAAAATTCCATTTATTAGTTAAATTTGAATGGTGGGTGAAAAAACAATGTTGTTTGAGATTTAAAATTCGTATGTTATATGAGAAGGAAAGGTCACCATATGTATGATATGATTTACCATGCTCAGTTACTCACAAGTCATGTCACAAGTAATACTATGCCTAATATCTATATATATCCAACATAGTTTCCAACATAGTTTTAGATAGACCACAACATATTCCTTACATTATAGTCAATAATATTGTTGCAACAGCTAGCTTAACCATTAGCAAATACTCCATTGAAAGAATCCTGGAGAAATCAGTCTAATGGATTAATTATGATTCTTGGATATATGTACTTGAAAATTTTCTAAAATATGCTGAACTTTTCAATGCCTCTTGTCTCAAGTTAGCATTGAAGCTAAGTTGCAACACTGGAGGTAATTTTTCTTCCAAAATCAAGAGACCATGTTTTACAAACATCCTTCCAATAGAACCCAGCTTGCTTGAAATTTCTAACTTTCTAACTAATGTACTTCATGGTTTTCATGTGGTCTTGCAATAGAGACATGGTATTGAAGACTATGATGTATACAAAAAATCGTTCTTTTAATTTCTATTAATAGTAATACATTTTAAATGACAAACAAAGGCATTTATATCTTGCCAGAAATTGCTAAATTATTAACACCTTTTAACAAAATAGTTCTTTTCTTAATACCTCTTTAAAGGCTTTGGCAGATCAAGAACACTTGAGCGCATGCAATTGATCTAGTAAAAGATAGTAAATTCTAAATAGTGTGAAACTCCATTACCCAATTTCTTAGTTTGCATGATGTTTAGGTGTTAGATAACTCAGTTAGGTGCTTATGGCTTCAGATAATAGGCCACATTATCTAGTTCAAGTAATCAAAATAATCAAACGAAAATACTTACCTTTAAGTGTCCAAATGTGAGTCATATTGTTGCTACCTTGATTTGATCGTAACCTAAGGAAATTTCCCCTTTACTAAATCTTGTGCAAAGATGGTGACAAAAAATAAGGAAACTGTATATGTTAAATTCCTAAACATCCTCAGCCATAAGAGTAATGCAAAAAAAAGACTAGATGCTTACCAAATCCTATTATATGCCAGCTGACTAGCTCGATTGGATTAACACAAGCAGTTGGAGTATAGGAAAAACATGGGGAAAGATGACCTAAATTTATATCAATATAATTACTTCAGGACTCGCTCTTTAGGTCATGATTGTTTCAAAATGGCAAGTTAGGATGAAGAAATTATGAGGTCACTATAATAACAATACTATAACTATTCTAATTGTTGACTATTAGCTTGAAGTTGTTGTGACATCTCACCATCAGCACCATGCAACACTTGTAAGTACTTATACATAAAACAAACTAATAACTTAGTATAGAACAAGGAAATAATGTAGAAGAAATCATACCTCCAGCCATTGCCGTTGAACGAAAATGCCATTAATGTCAGAATTGTTGAACTCGAAAATGAGAGCTTCTAAGCCTTTTTTTCTCACTCATTGATGATGGTATGTGAGCTGAAAGGTGTGAGAAACTAGACTTAGGGACCTAAATTTATAGGTGAGCTTAAGTTAAGCATTCCATTAATGGTAAATGTTGCAATAGTAAGTCGGTAAGAAAAATGCATGCAAACCATGTGGATTTAGGATGAAAGTCCATAAGGATAGGATATCAATATATCAAAATGAACCATACTCATGCTGTAGTTGTCAACCATATTAATGAAGGACTGCCACTTTGAAATTAATATGGGAGGGGCTGCTGATGTTGCCATTAATATGAGAGGCTGACATTCTCCCACTTGGTCTATTATACTTAATGATTTCAATATCCTTAATCATACTTATTCCAAAAGAGAAAAATAAAATGCATGAATCACAACAGCAAGTCCTCTATAAGTGAGTATTAACTTTTAAATATTACAATGCATATCACTTTATCTTCTTACTATAACTTTATGAATAAGCCTTGTCGTAACCGACCTTTCGGCGAGAATGAATTAAAAAAGTGTTTAAATTGATTCCCAAAAATGAATCTTGAAAATCAATTTACTTGGAGTTGCCACCAAAATTTTTAATGGAAAACTTTGGGAAACCAATTTAAAATAAAAAAAAAAGGCAACATGATCTACGAAATCAGAGATGAGCGCGGGAGTCTATTTGAGTGTGGGGAAGGTGTTAGGCACCCCACAACACCCGTCCATAAGGACGGTTACCTTAAACCAGTCAGCTAAAATGGAATATGGCTTTAAATATAACTCAATTACCCTTTTATTGACATGCATGCCTGTTAAACAACAAGGACAAAAACGACCATGATGAAAGCAAACAGATAGATATTTACAAAGGGCGGACTTGACCTAAGATAAGAGTCTAGGGCCTACGTACCCTGTGATAGGGATCAAAGTCCACGTAGTTTGACCAAAAGGCATGTTTATTGGTTGATGATTTGTGAATTTTGTGATGAGTACAGGAGGGTTTCAATTAAACAAATTTTCGTAAACAAAACGTAATTGGGATTTGGTTCGTGCGTTTTAATTTACGACATCCTGATTAATCTAACCTTCTTGACCTCTTCATTTTTCTCTCTTTTTAATTTATTATTTTTTTGTTTTTGGGATTTTAATCTTTATTTTGAAATTTAAATAAAATGAAATGATTATAAAGAATGAATTTGATCACGTGAAGAAAAGATATCATTTAATTAAGACATTTATTTTTGTAATATTGTTATGATTGTTATTACTATTTTATAACAAATATGTGCTGATTTTGGGAATCCAAGGAGATTAAAATCTCACATGACCCTATGCAATCGAGGAGAACAATATTCTCATACGATAATTTCATAAAGAATAGAAATTATTTAATTAAAATAAATGTTTAGTTATTATTATTTCTAAAACCAATTTGTACCAAATTTCAGGATCTAAGGAGATTAAAATCTCACATGATCCCACGCAATCGAAAAGAACAAAATTCTCACACAATAATTTCGTAAATAATGGAAAATATTTAATTAAAGTAAATATTTAATTATTATTATTTTTACAACAAATGTGTGCTAATTTTAAAGATCTAAGGAGATTAAAATCTCACATGATCTCACGCAATCGAGGAGGACAAAATCCTCACATGATAATTTCATAGATAATGAAAAATTATTTAATTAAAGTAAATATTTAATTATTGTTATTTTTACAACAAATGTGTGCTAATCTTCATTTATTATTTTTTTCTCTCTTTCTAATTTATTATTTTTTTTGTTTTTGGGATTTTAATTTTTATTTTGAAATTTAAATAAAATGAAATGATTATAAAGAACAAATTCGATCATGTAAAGAAAAGAAATTATTTAATTAAGACATTTATTTTTGTAATATTGTCATTATTGTTATTATTATTTTATAACAAATATGTGCTGATTTTGGGGATCCAAAGAGATTAAAATCTCACATGACCCCATGCAATCAAGTAGAACAATATTCTCACATGATAATTTTGTAAATAATGGAAAATATTTAATTAAAGTCAATATTTAATTATTATTATTTTTAAAACAAATGTGTGCTAACTTATAGGATCTAAGGAGATTAAAATCTCACTCAATCCCAAGCACTCGAGGAGAATAATATTCTCACACGATGATGGCGTAGCTTTATTTTCATATATTTATTTTAAAACAAATTTTGAAATTGGAAATATTTAAACCAAGACCAACTCTCCTAAACCTATGAGAACCTGAGTCCCACATGACACTTTTATTTAATTAAATTTTATAAAGACCCCAACTTAATCATTTTGTAAATAATTTAATTTTTATATTCATTTTTTAAAATTATTATTATTTATTTATTTGTTATTATTAATATTTATTTATTTTTTTAACAAGTATGTACTAAATTTCGGGGTCTAAAGAGATTAAAATCTCACACGACCCCAAGCACTCGAGGAGAATAATATTCTCACATGATGATGATATAGCTTAAAACCTTGTTTGTAAAGCCGAAATCAATTCCACATCCACATTGACATAAAAAAAATGACAATAAGAACAATAAAAATGACAAAAATTAATTAAAACAAAACATAAGCAAATAAACACAATGTTATCTAAAGCAAAATGCATGAACAGTGTCAACTATGCATAACAACTTCCACCATGCAGCCATACCTCACGTGCTTCTTCTTCAGCGTTATTTTCTTGCTCATATGAAAGACTGCTTTCCTTCCTCGGTTGATGTTTTGCTCACAGATCTCCAACACGGTCCCCAAACTTCTGCTTCTTGGCTGGAAAACAGAGGCCAAATGCTTCTTTTCAACTCAACACCTTCCTTTCTTCTTTCCTTCTTCTTCTTCTTCTTGATACCTTTCCCTCTTCCTTCCTCTATTTTCCTCTTCTTCTCAGTGTTTCTGCTGTCTTCTCGGCTCCTCACACACCTTCAGTTTTTTTAGCACCTCTCCTCGGTTGGATCTCCCTGGATGGCCCCTATTTTCAGCATTTTATTTCTCCTTCTTCTCTTCAACTCCTCCTCTACTTAGCTCTATTTTTTGAGCTCAAAACAAAGGATTTCTTCTTCCTCTTCTTCCTCACGAATCCCTTAAACTTCCTCTGCTTTGGATCATTCAAATAGAGGTAACAAAAAGACAGCTTGGTGTGTCCGTGGAACCTCTGTGTCAACAGTTTTTTTTCAATCTGTGGCTCTTCTGCTCAACACGTTGGTTTCCCTCTCTTCTGCACTTCTTTGTCTCTCCTTTTCTTCTTCCTCCAGCCACGCTTTCAAGGCCCAGTAGCACCTATTTTCTTTCAGCTCTCCATTCTCAGTCCTCCTGCATTTCGGTTCACCTTTTAGTGTTCTCTCAGTTCAGCAACATTTCTCCTCTTCTCGGTTTAGCAACGTTTCTCCTCTCCTTGGTTTAGCAGCATTTCTCGGTCTCTCTTTCCCCTCTCTACTTGTCTCGGCCTCTCTTCTCTCCCTCTCTTCTCTGCTCATCTCGGCTTAAACCTCTAACACTCCTCTCTTTTCTCCTCCAGCCACCCTTTTTTTTTTTTTTTCTGCAATGGCTCCTCTTTTTTTTCTCTTCGTTTCTCTCTTTTTTCTCCTCCAGCCATGGTCTAGCAGTCCCTTCCTTTTAAGCCTCCAGCCTTTTTCTCTTTTTTTGCTCTCTTCCCCTCTTTTTCTGGTGCACACTGCCTCCCTTTTCAGCCACTACCGTTGCTTCTGCTCCCTCCCACTTTTTAGCAACAAACCCTCCTTTTCTTGTCGTGTCTCCTACCCCTTTTTTGCCTTTCCAACCCTCCTTGTGTCCTTTTGTTTCTTATGAGAGTGTGTGAGAGTAGTGTGTATGTCCATGAGTGTGTGCATGTGTCAATGGGAGTGTGTGAGTGTGAGCATGTGAGTACGTTTGCATTTTTATTTTAATTAGGTGGCCTTTCTCTCCTTTGTATTTGGATCAATTCAAAAATTTGTTGACCCTATTCATTTTATTTTTTTTGCAAGATGATTATCATGTCTTTACTTCAAATATGTATTTTGAATTTTTCCTTTTAATATTTTTTGGTTTTGTATTTGGTTTTTCCCATGTTAATTCTATCTTTTGCTTTTTGCATTTTTGTTTTCAATTAATTAATTTTTAAAATTTTTTATTTTATTTACTATCATTACTATAGTTATTATTATTAATTGTTTTTTTATTATTATTATTATAATTATTTTAGGTGGGGTGTTCACAAGCCCTATGCTTATTCTAGGTCCCTTTAATGTTGTTTATTCTTTAAATATAAATATGCACCCAAATGAGAAAAAAAACAACTCAAATAAATAAGAGCTTTATTATAAATGATGATAACATACATCAAATACTTAATATGGAACCAAGTCCCATTCTAGTTACATGATCCATAATGTTGATGTGTTTGCTTCAACTTCAACTTTTCCTTGACATATTCCTGAATGGCAAAATACTTAATGTTGATGTATTTGCTTCGACTTCCACTTTTATTGTTCTTAGCTAGAAAAATTGCAGTTGAATTATCGCAATATATTCTTAATGGCCTTTAAATATAATCCAAATTTCTATGACCAGAAATAAAGCTCTTAAGTTATACACCATGCGAAGTTGCCTAAAAACAAGCCACGAATTCAGCCTCTATGGTAGAAGTAGCAGTCAAAGTCGCAGCACCACCGACAGGCATAAAATTATACTCGGATGTTAATTTATGTGAGTAAATGTAATCGGTTAAATCTGGATCAGAGTTGCCAACTACCTCAAGGTTCTCAGTTCGCTTGTACATTAGCATGTAATCTTTGGTACCTTTTAGATACCGCATAACCTTCTTTGTAGCTCTCCAATGATCTATACTTGGATTGTTTTAATATCTACCTAACAATCCAACTGCAAATGAAATGTTTGGTCTTGTATAGACCTGAGCATACATAAGGCTTCCAATAGTTGAAGCATATGGAATGTTACACATTTGTTCCCTCTCTATATTATTCTTTAGGCATTGGCTCAAATTGAACTTATCACCCTTCACAATAGGTGCGACACTTGGTAAACATTCTTTCATTTAGAATCTTTCTAATTCTTTATTAATAAAGGTTTCCTATGATAAACCTAAAATATATTGAGTTCTACTCTATGGATCCTAATGCCAATGACATAAGATGACTCACCCATATCCATTATATAAAAGTTCTTAGAGAGAAACTGTTTCACCACATATAAAAACCCTTTATCATTAGTTGCAAGTAATATGTCATCCACATATAGTAAAAGGAAACATATTTTACTTCACATATACATTGATCCATGACATTCTTCACAAATCCAAAAAAAGAGATAATGTCATGAAACTTAAGGTACCATTAGTGGGAGGCTTATTTCAATCCATATATGGATTTTTTAAGCTTGCAAACTAAATGTTCTCTAGCATTAAAAGAGAATCCTTTAGATTGTTTCACATAAACCTCTTTCTCTAAATTCCCATTAAGGCATGTTGTTTTCACATCCATTTAATGTAACTCTAAATCAAGACAAGCAACGATTGCCTGTATAATTTGAAAGGAATCCTTCTTTGAAACATGAGAAAATGTTTCCTTATAATCAATTTAGTCCATTTGAGTAAATCCTTTAGCCATAAGTCATGCTTTATATCTCTTGATGTTGCCTAGTGTCGTAACCGACCTTTCGGCGGAATTGAAAAGTACTTTAAAACTGATTCTGAAAATCAGAATTTTGAAAATCGATTTCTTAGGAGTCGCTACCAAAAATTTTTAACGGAAAACATTGGAAAACCAATTTAAAATAAAACAAAAAAGGCGAAATGGTCTGCGAAATCAAAGATGGGTTCGAGAGTTTATTTAAGCATGGGGAAGGTGTTAGGCACCCCACAACACCCGCCCATAAGGACGGTTACCTTAAACTAGTTAGTTGAAATAGAATATGGCCTTCAATTACCCTTTTATTGACATGGACGCACGTTAGACATAGGAAACAAAAAAAGCGAGAATGCATGCAAACTGATGGATATTTACAAAGGGCGAACTTGACCTAGGATGAGAGCCTAGGGCCTATGTACCCTGTGAGAGGGATCAAAGTCCACGTAGTTCGACCAAAAGGCATTTTTGAGATTGGTGGTTTTTTTGATTTGTGATGAGAGTAGGAGGATTTTAATTAAAACAGATCATTGTAAACAAAACGGGATAGGAATTTGGTTTGCATGTTTTAATTTACTACAATCTGATTAACCTCGTTCTCCTGAACTCTTCACATTTTCTCTTTTAAAATTTTTTTGTTGATTTTGTTATTATTATTTTTTGAGTTTTGAGAGTTTATATTTCAGGAATTAATGCCTAATTTATAATGAAAGGAATATATTTTTTTATTTTATGAATTTTTGAATTTATTGTTGGTAAATATTGATTATCATTATTATTGATTATTGGTAGACAATTTAATTTAAGTGATGTGTGTCACTTAATATTGATTATAAAATAGTGATGTGTGTCATGTGTGTGAGAGCAAATGAGCATATGGGAGCAAATGAGCATGTGGGAGTGTGAGTGTGAGTGTGTGAGAGTGATGTGTCCGTGAGTGAGAGTGTGAGTGTGTGAGAGTGATGTCTGTCATGTGTGTGAGGGCAAGTGAGAGTGTTTTGCAATTCCATTTCAAGTATGTGGCCTTGTTCATTTTATTTCTTTGCAAGATGATTGCCATGTCTCTTCTTCAAACATACATATTGAATTTTCCTTTTTATTATTTTTGGTTCTTATGTTTGGTTTTTTCCATATTACTTCTATTTTGCTTGCCCTTTGCAATTTTGTTTTGATTAATTGTTATTATTATTTTATTATTTTATATATTTTTTGAATTTTTAAATTCTATTTATTATTATTATTGTGATTATTATTAATTGTTAATTCAGGTGGGGTGTTCACAGTTGCCTCTCTTTGCTTGTCTCTTAAGTTAGGGAAGTGAATAGTGAAGAAATGACCTAATCTTAAGAGCAAGCAAAGACATGAACACACCACCTTCCTCATCGAGGGAAGACAGGGGGAGACAGGAGTAAATTCGTGCTTAGATGGGATGGTGAATATCTTGAACAAAATGCCTGGCTTTCGATATAAATGTAAATTGCCTGGACACGATGCAGGACTTTTGCAGAAATGTAAATTGCCTGGACTTGAGCAGGACTTTTGCAGAAATGTAAATTGCCTGGACTTGAGCAGGACTTTTGCAGAAATGTAAATTGCCTAGACTTGAGCAGGACTTTTGCAAAAATGTAAATTGCCTGGACTTGAGCAGCACTTTTGCAGGAATGTAAATTGCCTGGACTTGAGCAGGACTTTTGCGGAAATGTAAATTGCCTGGACTTGAGCAGGACTTTTGCACCTGGACTTGAGCAGGACTTTTGCAGAAATGTAAATTGCCTAGACTTGAGCAGGACTTTTGCAGAAATGTAAACTGCCTAGACTTGAGCAGGACTAATGCAGAAATGTAAATTGCCTGAACTTGAGCAGGAATTTTGTAGAAATGTAAATTGCCTGGACTTGAGCAGGACTTTTGCAGAAATGTAAACTGCCTGGACTTGAGAAGGACTTTTGCAGAAATGTAAACTGCCTAGACTTGAGCAGGGCTTTTGCAGAAATGTAAACTGCCTAGACTTGAGTAGGACTTTTGCAGAAATGTAAATTGCCTGGACTTGAGCAGGACTTTTGCGGAAATGTAAATTGCCTGGACTTGAGCAGGACTTTTGCAGAAATGTAAATTGCCTAGACTTGAGCAGGACTTTTGCAGAAATGTAAACTGCCTAGACTTGAGTAGGACTAATGCAGAAATGTAAATTGCCTGAACTTGAGCAGGAATTTTGTAGAAATGTAAATTGCCTGGACTTGAGCAGGACTTTTGCAGAGATGTAAACTGCCTGGACTTGAGAAGGACTTTTGCAGAAATGTAAACTGCCTAGACTTGAGCAGGGCTTTTGCAGAAATGTAAACTGCCTAGACTTTAGCAGGGCTTTTGCAGAAATGTAAACTGCCTAGACTTGAGTAGGACTTTTGCAGAAATGTAAATTGCCTGGACTTGAGCAGGACTTTTGCGGAAATGTAAATTGCCTGGACTTGAGCAGGACTTTTGCAGAAATGTAAATTGCCTAGACTTGAGCAGGACTTTTGCAGAAATGTAAACTGCCTAGACTTGAGTAGGACTAATGCAGAAATGTAAATTGCCTGAACTTGAGCAGGAATTTTGTAGAAATGTAAATTGCCTGGACTTGAGCAGGACTTTTGCAGAGATGTAAACTGCCTGGACTTGAGAAGGACTTTTGCAGAAATGTAAACTGCCTAGACTTGAGCAGGGCTTTTGCAGAAATGTAAACTGCCTAGACTTGAGTAGGACTTTTGCAGAAATGTAAATTGCCTGGACTTGAGCAGGACTTTTGCTGAAATGTAAATTGCCTGGACTTGAGCAAGACTTTTGCGGAAATGTAAATTGCCTAGACTTGAGCAGGACTTTTGCAGAAATGTAAATTGCCTGGACTTGAGCAGGAGCGAGGTAGGTGTCGAACATGGACAAACATGTATGCGTGAGAAAGGCACATCCTTAAAGGATAATGCAAATTTTATTGGTTTTGATACATGTTAAAATGATACCTATTCCCTTTGTGCTTGTGAGCATAAAACCTCTATCTTTTATTTTGGAAATCGGAAGGGTGACATGTTAAATTATGATTCAAGACAATTGGGAAAACGTCAATATTGCCCAAAGTGAATGAACTGTCTAACCACGCTTCCTTCATTGCGACCCTAAATCCATTGTTTCAACAGTCGATAATCCGCATACTTCGCTTCTTCACTACAAGCGGGCTTATACTCTCTTCTTTACAGTAAGCCTGAGGACATTACAGTTGCTTCTATCTCCTTTTATACAAGGTAAACTGGTAATGAAAATGCCAAATTGCGTATATGTTGCATCCTTTAGGCCTCATCATAGTAATTGCATGGAAACACTTATTTAAAACGCATTGGGGTATTTCTGGGATGCATATCATCAGACAATATTTTGAATAGCGCTATTCACTTGAATGTTTTATTTTGCATATTGAATGTATGAGACCATCATAAAGGCAATATGGTTATGTGGGGGAAAAGAGTGATGAAAGGCAAGTTATCTTAAATGAGTATACAAACAAAAGACTCCAAGGAATGTAGGTGGTAAGTCGAATGCAAGTATAAAAAATAGCAAAATACAACTGGGATGACTTTGAATTTTGGCTTCAGGCGACAATGGTTGCTTACACCTAGTGTTGCCAATGGATACACTTATTTCGAAACTGACTAATGAAGACAACCCCTAAGGATCCTTTCGGGTTGGCAATTTAGTCTTCATACCACCTCACTTTGTCCATCCTTTGCCACCCTATCCTTCATCTGAACCTCCTTCTTGAACTGGCCCTAATTGCGAATTCTCCTTTCTTTCTTCTTCTTTTTTTCTCTCGTCATCCCCGTCTAAGCAAAGTATTTCTTGACTGCGTCGGAGTTAATTGGTTTTTCAAGCTCCCTACCATCCATATCTGCAAGAGTCAGGGCCCCTCCAGAGAATGCTCATGTCACCACATATGGACCTTCGTATGAAGGTGCCCATTTGCCTCTATTATCCTCTTGATTTGGGAGGATCTTTTTCAGGACCAACTCCCCTGGTCTGAACTGTCTAGGATGAACCTTTTGATTGAATGCCCTTGCCATCCTTTTTTGGTATAGCTACCCATGGCACATAGCTATTAATCACTTTTCTTTGATCATATTCAGCTGTTCATACCGCCTCTTTACCCACTCGCTCTCCTCGATGTTGGATTCGATCAACACTCTGAGAGAAGGGATCTCAACTTCAATCGGGGTGACTGCCTCCATGCTATATACTAAAGAGTATGGAGTTGCCCCTGTGGATGTTCGTACCGTCGTTCGATACCCATGAAGAGCATATGAGAGCATCTCATGCCAATCTTTATAAGTAATAGCCATCTTGCTAATGATCTTTTTGATAATTTTATTCGTGGCCTTAACTGCTCCATTCATCTGTGGTTAGTAGGGTGCAGAGTTATGGTGCTCAATCTTGAATTGACCACATAATTTCTTAATGTCAGCTCCATTCAGGTTGGGAGCGTTATCCGTGATAATCCTTTCTGGTATACCGTATTGACAAATGATGTTTGATTTCAGAAATCAGAGGAAGACCGTTTGGCCAATATTGGAAAATGAACATGCTTCTATCCATTTTGTAAAATAATCAGTGGCTACCAAAATGAATCGGTGTCCATTTGACGCCTTTGGGTTGATGGGGCCAATCACATCTATTCCCCACATTGAGAATGGCCACGGTGCCACCAAGTTGTGTAGGGGTTGGGGTGGAGCACTGATCCTGTTGGCATATGTTTGGCATTTGTGACATTTTCTCACGTGGTCAATGCAGTCTTTTCCCATGGTTAACCAGAAGTATCCACATCTTTGAATTTGTCTAGCCATAGTATGGCTGTTAGCATGGGTCCCACAGATTCCCTCATGGATCTCTATCATTATCCTTCGTGCTTCTGATGCATCCACACATCTAAGCAGAGTGTTGTCCCATGACCTCTTGTATAACACCTCTCCACTAAGGAAAAAATTCATTGCCAATTGACGGATGGTTTTTTTGTCATTCTCCGTTGCCTCAGCTGGATATTGTTGGTTCTAGACATAGTTTTTTATATCATGGAACCATGACCGTCCATCATTTTCTTCCTCCACATTCAAGCAGCAAGCCGGGGTGTCCTGGGTCTCAACCTGGATAGGGAGCATGTTAACTCCACAGTCCAACTTAATCATCACAGCTAGGGTGGCCAACGCATCAGCAAATTGATTTTTATCAAGGGTCAAATGCGTGAAATTTATTTCCCTAAACCTTGACACCAATTTTGTCAGATGTTTTTGGTATGGGACCAGTTTGGGATCTTTCATTTGCCACTCTCCTTTTACTTGATAAATTACAAGGGCTGAATCTCCAAACACCTCAAGATCTTTGGCACCTAACTCCAAGGCGGCTTGTAGACCATTGACACAAGCTTCATATTCTACCACATTATTTGTGTAGTCAAAATTGAGCTTGATTGCCACTGGATATTACTTGCCTTCAGGTGATATTACTACCACTCCTAACCTACTACCATGTACATTGGCTGCCCCATTAAAATACATAGTCCACTTTTCTTTTGGATCATCTTCTTCCAATGTCAGAATATCCTCATCTGGGAACCGGAAGTCTAGCGGTTGATATTCATCCAGGGGATTGGCCGCCAAATGCTTAGCTATAACACTCCCTTTGACTGATTTATTGGTCATATATTCCACGTCATATTCTGAGAGTATTACTTGCCATTTTGAGACTCTTCCCGATACATGAGGACTCTCAAAAATGTATTTTATTGGATCCATCTGGGAGATTAGCCACGTTACATGATAAAGCATGTACTGCCTCAGTCTCTTTGTGGTCCACACAAGACCGCAACAAGTCTTCTTAATTAACGAGTACTGTGACTCTTTTCTTCCTGATTCGTCGTGTTGTCCTAACACTGCACCCATGGACCCTAGTCGGATGGTCAAATAAAGGATAAGGGGCCGCCCCAACATAGGAGGCACCAAGACAGGGGGGTTAAGAGGTACTCCTTTATCCTATCAAATGCGCGTTGGCAGGATTTGTTCCATTCTCCTGGTTAGTTCTTGCATAATAATTTAAATATTGGTTCACAAGTGGCAGTTAAATTTGCAATGAACCTGGCTATGTAGTTCAAACGACCCAAGAACCCTCGAACTTCTATTTCTGTACAAGGTGGTGGCATGTCGCGAATCGCTCTAATTTTATCAGGGTTTATTTCTATCCCCTGCTTACTAACAATGAATCCCAAAAGTTTCCCAGACGTAGACCTAAATACGCACTTACTAGGATTCAATCAAAGTTTGTATTTCCGTAATCTTTCAAAGAGCTTATGTAATACAGCCACTTGACTTTCCCCTTCAGCTGATTTAGTGACCATGTCATCCACATATACCTCTATTTCTTTACGCATCAAGTCATGAAACAAGACGACCATCGCACGTTGGTAGGTGGCCCCAGTATTTTTAAGTCCAAAGGGCATTACCTTGTAACAAAAGGTTCCCCATGGGGTAATGAATGTGGTTTTTTCCTTGTCATCAGGGTGCATCGGGATTTGGTTATAGCGAGAGTATCCATCCATAAAGGAATACCTGAAGCTTTTTGCTGTATTATTGACTAAGACGTCAATGTGGGGTAATGGAAAGTCATCTTTTGGGCTGGCCCGATTTAAGTCCCGATAATCGACACACATCCTCACTCGCCCATCTTTCTTTGGCACAGGGACTATGTTCGCGACCCATTGAGGGTATTTAGAAACTTCTAAGAAACCGGCATTCCATTGCTTCATTACTTCTTCTTTGATCTTAAGGGACATCTCTGGGCTCATCCTCCTCAGCTTCTATTTCTTAGGTCCTATATTGGAATACAAGGGTATCCTATGGGCAGCAATTTCAGGATCTATTCCTGGCATATCCTGATAGGACCAAGCAAACACATCTATATATTCCCTAAACAACTTGATCATATCCTCCCTTTCTGGGTTATCAACTATTTTTAATTCCTTCTTATCATCCTCTGTCCCTATATTGATCACTTCAGCGGTTTCTTCGTGTGGAACAATACCCCTTTCCACAGACTCTACTATTTTAACAAAGGTTTGAGATATGTCATCATTATCATCAGTTTCTAAATCACTTGCAACCATGACAACACAAGGCTCATTCAAGCAGAGCCCTAGTGCTTCTGTTTTAAACAAGAGTTCCGAGGATTCAAATTCCTTGGAAAGTGGGTAGAAAAAGCAACAATAAATACGAAAAGGCAGGATTCAAACAAGATTTTGGCAAAAAGATCGAAACTACTGCATTCATTCAATATTTAAAATAAAGTTTCAAGTCGTTAGCTATTACAGAATTTTAAAACACGATATTCAAAACATTACTCTAATGACATAACATCCGATAAAATTTCGGATTCCCAATTGTCTAGTGCTTTTCCTAGCTCGTCCGGCTGGATCCATGCAACCTCCGCATGCTCTCCTTCTTCTTCACTTGCCATTATGACTAAGTCACCTGGATGTATTATCTCAGTGGGAGTAGGAAAAGTTTCTCAGAGGTGAAGTATTTCTGCTTTCCCTTTTTGCTTACCCTCCTTCCATCTCACCTTGCGGGTCTCCCTGGAGAGCTCGTATCCTAGCCCCTGTCGCCCCAGATTTTCGAGCAACTCAACTGGTTCCCCTATGCCTTGCAGATTTATGCCCAGTCCTTTTCCCTTTTGATACCCACTGTTCATCATGATCTTGGCCACCACCTGATTGACTCCTTTGGTGGATTCTCCCACTCCTAACGGCATTTGGTCAGTGCCCTTTTTAGAATTCCCAGCCTCCAATACTTCTAAACTCGGGAAAGAGCTGTCTATGACTTGCTCGGCATTTTCAATGTAAGGTACCGTACTTGACCTGCAAATAATCATTTCTTCTTCACCTTTTATGGTGACAAGCCTCCCTTCATCGATGTATTTGACCCTTTGATGCACAGTTGATGAGACTGCGCTAGCGGCATGAATCCAAGGCATCCCTAGGAGCATCGTATGTGCTGCGTCGATATCCATGACTTGGAACTCGACAGTAAACAAATTTGGAGCGATTTGTAATGGGAGTTCAACCTTTCCAATCACTTCCGTCCTGGTCCCATCGAAGGCTCTCACTACTAGGTCATTGTACTTGATGCATGACTTCTCAACAGGAAATTGCCTTAAAGTGGACAAGGGCAAGACGTTCAGGGCCGACCCCCCATCGATGAGCATTTGAGCAATTATATACCCATAGCATTTTAGAGTAATATGGAGGGCTTTGGGCTTTCCGACCGATATGGGGTGCATCTTGTCCTCAGAGAAGGAAATTAAGGTAGAATTTTTCACCGCATTTATCAAGTTCACGACCTTCTCCGGTGTGATATCAGGACGCACATAAGCTTCATTCAGCACACCCTGCAATGCCCTTCGGTGAACTTCTGAATTCATTATTAGGCTCAAGATAGAAATTTGGGCTGGAGTTTTCCGCAGTTGATCCACCACGTCATATTCGCTCTGTTTCATAATTTTTAGAAACTCCTCTGTTTCATCCCATCCTTCCTTCCCAGGGGCTTCCTTGAGATTCGAGCTTTCCCTTACTTCTAGGTTTGGATTCAGAGCTCCTCCCACATCTTTGGAGTATACCCGACCACTGCGAGTGATCCCTCCTACAACATCTAAATGACCCCCTTCCGTGACAGACCTCTCTTTCAATGCCTCATTGTCAGATGAACATTCTATCTTTAGCCCGTAATTCCACGGCACAGCATGATCGCTCTGATACGGAAATGGAGAGGGCATGTAAATAGTGGCGGTTGGGCTTTTGATAGGCACTGGCGTGGGTATTACAAGTAAAGATCCTTGCGCTATACTTCGTGGGTCAGGATTGTTTTGGACCGGGGTGGCTCCCTTAACTTCATAGAGTGGTTTGTCAACCACCAGGAAGGATTTCCTAAGCCTTGTGGAGTCGGATGCTCCTTTGGTCAATGCACTGTCTTTTTCTGTGATGCACACATCCCTTTTAGTAGGCTCACGAGTTCTTTCAATGGTTAGAACTCCAAGCATCATCATCTTCTGTGTCAATTCCCTGAACTGCTCACAACCTTCAATGTTGTGCCCCACCTCTCCATCATGAAACTCACAATACCCATTTTGCAACCTTTCGAGTTTGTTCTGTCCACCATTCTGAGCGGGCACATAGTTAGTACCCTTCAAACCCTCATATAACTGTCGCATGGTATAGGATGCCTCAGCCAAGTCTTTCAAGCCAAAATCCACCCCCTCTATCATGGACACTTGCCTTTCCTTATTGTGATTTGGCAAGGGGTTAGTGACGATATTGGGGTCATTACCCATCTTTATGCCGATGTGGTTATTGTCCAACAATGCTAGCACGTGCTTCCTGAAGGCGTCACATTTGTCAATATGGTGCCCTGCAACTCCCATGTGATATTCACAAGTGGCATTGGGATCATACCACTCAGGGAATGGTGGCTGGAGTGGCTTGACCGGTTTAGGGCCCATAAGCTTCTTTGCCACTAAGTCGTGAAAAAGCTCCGATCGGCTAACATTGAAATTGGGTAATGGCCTGTCATCGTGGGGCGGTAGTGTTGGCCTAAACCCTCGATTTTGGGCTATCGGCTGTTGCGGCCCAGAATAAGGTTGCGGTGGTGTTGGGTAGCTCGTGTAATTCCCCATGGCTAGGCCTCGTGGCTGGTAAGACATGGCCGGGTTCTGACCGTGAAAAGGTGCCTGGGGATATTGACTATGCATAGGGCGGGGATGTTGGAATGGGGCATGGATATGGCTAATATCCCCTTCCTTCTTCCGACTGTTTGTAGGTTTTCTAGTTTCCATAGAGGTGGCTTCAAATAGCCCCTCGCGCACATCAACGTCTATCCTCTCTCCAACTTGGATCAGATCAGCAAATTCATTTACGTGCGTCCCTAGCATTATCTTACGGTATCGGTCCCCTAAGGTACGAATAAAATAAGAGCATAATTCCGAGTCCATAAGTGGTGGTTGGACTTCAGCAGCTGCGGCTCTCCATCTCTGGGCATATTCTTTAAAGGTCTTTGTTCCCTTCTTCTTCAGCCATTTCAGGTGCTTTCGTGTAGGGGCTGTATCCAGATTAAACTTGTATTGGCTCATGAATACATTAGTGAGGTCTCTCCACCTCTTTAGCTTGGAGTGATCTAATTTCATGAACCAATGTAAGGCCGCGCAGGTCAGACTCTTGTGAAAGAAGTTTATCAGGAACCTTTCGTCCCTGGACCATACCGACATCTTGGTGCAGTACGATTTTAGGTGGTAATGTGGATCTCCACTACCATCGTATTTGGTGAACTCAGGCACCTTAAATTTTTTAGGGATGGGGACCTCCGGGGCTAGACACAACTCATCCAACTCAACAGACTTATAGTTAGTCGGCTTCTGCAAAGCTCTCAGCCAGTCTTTAACCTCTGCTATGTCCTCTTCCCAATCTTTCCTCTCATCACCCTCTTTCGTCTTGAAGCTGGTGTTGGCGGCAGGCTGAGCAGGCACTGCAATTCCAATAGTTGGTTCCCCCCCAGGAATTTCATAGGTGAAGACACCACCTTGGCTCCATTTTGGGTACCCTTGTCCTTCAGCCCCTGAAGCCAAAGGGTTTGGTGGTCGGTTTGCCACTACCGGTCTTTGTGTCGGTTCGAGCACTCCGGTGGCAGAAGGACTACCCAGAGTTACTCCCAGTATTCCAACACCTACATTAGGGATACCCTGGTCGACATTAGTGGGGTTTGGCGAAACCTGGTTCGCGGCCATGCTAGAACTCATATTCTGCAACAACTTCATCATCTTCACCATTTGCGACTGCATGGCCCCCATTTGATCCTTTAGGGCCCCTACTTCCGCTTCTAACCGTTGCTCGGTCTCTGATGGACTATCTTCAGCAGCCATAGCTCTAGCCTGCGCTCGGGTTATATACGTTCTCCCAGACGGCTGGGCCTGGTTAGACGAGTTCTTCTGTTCTCGGGCAATATTGACGTCTTACCTGGCATTATTGTCATATATTTTTTTTTAAACAAAATGAATGTAAATAAAAACAATTACCTAGGTTTCTGATTTTCGGTGTGTTAACTTGGCATAAAGGATGTAAGAACCACGGACCTTTGAATCCTTGAGGATACATATAGTAATACTCAATGAATCAAAGTTAACTGCTAACACAAGGGACACTTAGTATCCACATGTATAGGTCTATTTTTACACCACACAACCAATTTCCACACAAGATCTCTACTATTTCGAACGTATTTGATGGCCAAAAGACGAAACCGTGCATTATAATAAAGTGTCTGGATTACATTAATCGACTTTGAAGTTACACATCAAAGGGACCCCATCTATGGGTCTATCTTACAAAATACTGAAGCTGTCTTTGTCCCTTACTCATCTAAAATTTCATCAACATTTTCAAATCCTCTATAAGGTCATGACATAGAGCGAGAAACTCAGTTACTGCTACAGGAGTCTTCACGGGGATGGCATGCCCTTCTGCTTGCTTATATGCATGAACGAATTTAGGAATGGCATCATTGGCAAATAAGATCATTCTTCTGAAGTGTTCCAGCCACATTTTTTTTCGGCCACTTGCTCTTCATGGCGTGACTCCCACAGCCGAGCCTTTTCTGCTTGACGATTGAGTTGCTCAACTAGATTTTGTATGGCTACTGCATTATCACTCTTGACGCTGATCACCTCCCTTGTCATTTCTTCTAACCGTTTGGTGAGTACATCAATTTCTCATTGGAGGTTACTATGAGGCTTGAGCTCTTCTTCCCGCCTCATTATAGCATCTCTTTCTTTAGTGGCCTTTGACAATCGAGCTTGATAATGGATGACCTTCTTGCTACTCTCTGTCGTAACCGACCTTTCGACGGGATGGAATTAAAATGGGTTTAAAACTGATTCCCAAAAATGGAATTTTGAAAATAAATTTTATTAGGAGTCGCCACCAAAATTTTTAACGGAAAACTTTGGAAAACCAATTTAAATAAAAAGAAAAGGAAGGCGAAATGGTCTGCGAGGTCAGAGATGGGTTCGGGAGTCTATTTGAGTGTGGGAAAGGTGTTAGGCACCCAACAACACCCGCCCATAAGGACGGTTACCTAAAACTAGTTAGTTGAAATAGAATATGGCCTTTAATTAATGTCAATTACCCTTTTATTGACATGGATGCACGTTAGACATAGAAGACAAAAAAAGCGACAATGCATGCAAACTGATGGATATTTACAAAGGACGGACTTGACCTAGGATGAAAGCCTAGGGCCCACGTACCCCGTGAGAGGGATCAAAGTCCACATAGTTTGACCAAAAGGCATTTTTATGATTGATGGTTTTTTATTTGTGATGAGAATAGGAGGATTAAAACAGACCATTATAAACAAAACGGGATAGGAATTTGGTTTATATGTTTTAATTTACTACAATCTGATTAACCTCGTTCTCCTGAACTCTTCACATTTTTTTTTTAAATTTTTTTGTCGATTTTATTATTATTATTATTTTTGAGTTTTGAGAGTTTATATTTTGGGAATTCATGCATAATTTATAATGAAAGGAATATATTTTTTATTTTATGAGTTTTTGAATTTATTGTTGATAAATATTGATTATTATTATTATTGGTTATTGGTAGACAATTTAATTTAAGTACTGTTATTCATTGGTTTATCTGTTTGTCTTTGAACAAATATATGCTAATTTTCGGGTTCTATGCAGATTAAAATCTCACACGAGTCCGGGACGTCGAGGAGAGACAAGTATTCTCACACGATCCATTTTGCATAAATATTTAATCAAAGTTAACATTTAATTATTGTCCATTTATTCATTTTTGTATTATTATTAATATTATTGTCATTTCAGAATTAATTATAGGGATTTAAGGAGATTAGAACCTCACGTAATCCCGCACAATCGAGGAGAACAATGTTCTCACACGATACTTTCGCAAATGATAGGGAATGTTTACTAAGGCAAGCATTTTGATTATGATTGTTATTATGATGTAATCCAAATTTAACATTTAATTATGGTTAATTTATTTCCACCATTCACCCATTAATATTTCATTAATATCATGGTTACTTTTTAATTATCCAATTCATTGTAGGGATTTAAGGAGATTAATATCTCACATAAACCCCAATAATCAAGGAGAACGATATTCTAACACGATAATTTCACAAACAGCATATTAAAGCAAGCATTTTGATTATGACTATTATGATTTAATCCAAATTTAACATTTAATTATCATTGATTTATTTTCCACCATTCCCCCATTAATATTTCATTTGTACCATTGTTACTTTTTAATTATCCAATTCATTGTAGGGATTTAAGGAGATTGATATCTCACATAATCCCCGGTAATCAAGGAGAACAAAATTCTCACACGATAATTTTATCCATCATGACAATATTCATTAATTACCATTCAATTATTTTTCAACATTCTTTCATTAATATTTCATTAGTATATATTGTCATTCCTTTATTTTTTTCACCATTTATTAATTAATATTTCATTAATATTAATTGTCACTTTTCCATTATTCAACTAATTACAAGGATTTAAGGAGATTAATATCTCACATAACCTCCGATAATCGAGGAGAACAAAATTCTCACACGATAATTTTTATCCGTCATGACAATATTCATTAATTATCATTCAACTATTTTTCAACATTCTTTCATTAATATTTCATTAATATCTATTGTCGTCCAATTATTTGATTAATTGCAAGGATTTAAGGAGATGAAAAAAAAACTCACATAATCCCGGCAATCAAGCACAACAAAATTCTCACATGCTAATTTCATATATAATAGCCATAATTAATCAAAGCTAATGTCTAAACAATTGTAATGTTCAAAAATAAAGAAAATTAAACACGTGAACAGTAGCATTGCAGGTTAGAGTGCGTGAACAGTGCACATGCATGAAATTGCATTGAACGAAATCAGGTGAACAGTAATGACGTGCAGCAGAATTTTCGGCCAGTGAAGAATGTGCAGCCATACCTGGTTTTTCAGCTCCTCCTTTGTGCTCCAATGAAGAAGGACCTTCTCCTCCTCACCCAACAATGGAAGATGAACCTCCAACAGCCCCTCAAAGTCGTTGGTCTCGGCTGGAAGTGCAGAAAATGGACAGCTTCTTTGGAGTTTCACTGGACAGCTTTGTTGGGTTTTTTCTGGTTAGTTCCAGCGCTGGAAATTCTGCAGAAAGTGTCCCTACTTCTTGGCTGGAAGATGGAGGCTGAGAGCTTCTCTTCTTCTCCACACTTTCTCTTCTTCCTTGTGCTTCCTAAGCTCTCCTCTGTTCACCTCTATTTTTTGAGTTTAAAACAGAGTTTTTCTCCTTCATGGTTCAGCTTCTATTCCTTCCTTTGCTGCCGCTTTGTTTTGGATTCATACTTCCTTGTTTATGCACATCATTTTGGCATCCAACTCTCCATTTTTCTGTTCCTTGGATGGTCTAAACTTCAGCACCTTTTCACTCCAGAATTTTGGACGTTACTTCCACAGTTTTTCTGCACTTTGGATAGCTTTGTTCAGCTCTCGGTTTCTGCAGTTTGGCTCTCGGTCTGCTGCCTCGTTTCTGGTTCGTCTTCCTGCTGTTCTTTCCTCACGTGGCTGCCTTGCTTCCTTGCTTCATTCAACTTGGTTTCTCCCACACGTTGTTGCCTTCATTCTTCTTCCTTTGTTCAGCGTTATTCCTCATAGTTTGCTGCTGTCTTCGTTGCTCTTCTTTTCTTCTTCAGCTCCTCTTCTCTTCTTGGTCACGTGGCTCTCTCCTTTTCAGCATGGTTCCCCTTTCTTTTTTCTTCCTCTCTTCTCTTCTCCAGCTCTCTCTTCTTCTTAGCCGAAACCTCTTTTTTTCCCAGCATTTTCTCCTTTCTTCCTCTCGGTTTGCTACCTCTCTTTATGCTCCAACGTCCCCTCTCTTTTTCTGCCCTTTGCTCCCTTTTTCCCTTGCTTTTTCTGCCACTTCTAGCCACCACTTTGCTGCACACGGTCTCCACTTTTTGCTGCCACCTCCAGCCACGCCACACTCCTATCTCACTGCTCCAGCCACCCTACCTTCTGCCATGTTACAAAACCACTCCCATTTGCTTTTTTGTCCCCCTTGTCCTCTTGTGCATGTGTGTGCATGGGTGCATGCATGTGGTGAGTGTGTGTGTCCATGGATGAGAGTGTGTGAGAGTGTGAGTGTGAGTGTGTGAGAGTGAGGTATCCGTGAGTGAGAATGTGAGTGTGTGAGAGTGATGTATGTCATGTGGTGAGAGCAAATGATCATATGAGAGCAAATGAGCATGTGGGAGTGTGAGTGTGAGTGTGTGAGAGTGATGTGTCTGTGAATGGGAGTGTGAGTGTGTGAGAGTGATGTATGTCATGTGGTGAGAGCAAGTGAGCATGTGAGGAGCAAGTGAGCATGTGAAAGTGATGTGTGCCATATGTGTGAGGGCAAGTGAGCATGTGGGAGCAAGTGAGCATGTGAGAGTGTCTTGCAATTCCATTTCAAGTATGTGGCTTTGTTCATTTTATTTCTTTGCAAGATGATTGCCATACATCTTGAATTTTCCTTTTTATTATCTTTGGTTCTTATGTTTAGTTTTTTGTCCATATTACTTTTATTTTGTTTGCCTTTTGCAATTTTGTTTTGATTAATTGTTATTATTATTTTATTATTTTATATATTTTTGATTTTTTTATTCTATTTATTATTATTGTGATTATTATTATTGTTAATTTGGGTGGGGTGTTCACACTCTCCTCAGCTCGTTTTTGAATCCTTCTTATAGTATTTTTCAACTTGTCATTCTCCTCTTTCAATTTCCATAACTCGGTGTTCATCTCCGACTCCTTTCTCCTTTTTGCTCTTTCATTTTCTTGTAACTTAGATAAGTTCTCCAAGTGTCTTTTGCTTACTTCCTCCAAGTTTTGCAGCTTAGCCTTTTTATCTTCTAATTGTTTGGCTAAACCCTCATTGACTGCTCGTAAATCATTACTCAACAAGGGGTTCTGAGATCCTAGGGGTGGGTGGATCCCCCCGATCCTTTTCTGGAGCCAAATCTTGTATTGCTTCGTGGCTACCACGGCACGTTTCCCTAACTCAAACTTCCCTTTACACATTACACGGCCTCATGCATCCCTTATCTGTTGGATCATTTCCATCTTCAGGGGATCGGTGTAGTAGAAGCTGACCTTTCGCACAACCTCTTCAGATGGGATATCCTGTACATATGCGAATTGGCAGTGAGCAACCGCGGGTTTATAATTGATACATCCTCTGGCACCCATGAGAGGAACATTAGGGAAATGTCCACAACAGTATATAATATCCTCGCTCTCCCACCAAGAGAGCTTCCACCAAATAGTGGTATCTTTAAGTTCCCCTATTTTCTTACCCCATTGTCACGACTCATTCTTGCTTGTAGCGGAGCTGACCCTTCGCGATGGACATAATCTCGGATCGGGAGATGAACGGTGTCAAACCTTATGCCAAGTTGATATTCCCTGCCATAGATATGGTTAACCCACCATATATTCAAAAGGGGCAAACAACACTTCAACTTCCCTTTCTTTTCTCTATGACAAAAACTTAACGTCAAAAATGTTTCCGCTAGTAGTGCTGGTACGGGATTCATGCGGTGATTCTCTACCATCCACAAGACACTTACCGCTGCCAAATCGACTACACCCACTGCTGACGGGAATAACACTAGCCCATATACTGCTAAAGCAAGCACTCTTCTGAAGACAATCCAGTTCCCCTTCTCAGCTAAAGCTTCCAACCTTTTCTCTAAATACTTCCTGGATAATCCTTCTGTTGCACCCGAGCGGCATATTTGTACTCGTGTAGGTTCCTTCCCTAAAATCTGGGCTACAACCTGTTTGGAGGGGAGATGTCCGGGATACAAGTAGACAGGGGTATCCTTGGTTATAGGCATTCTCATCAGTCCCCCGTATTCTTCCAACGTGGGCACAGGCTAGAAAGTTGGAAACGTGAAACATCTTAAGGAATCATCCCAATGTTGAGCTAGGGCTACAAGAGCATCTGATTGGATAGGAACTGACAGCAACTCCAAAATATCTCTATAGTCCTTTTGAAAATGACGGAGTTGCTCCCCTCTGAGCTTCTCACTTATAATAATTAAGCTTTCTACTGATTCAGCTTCTACCTTCATGTTAACTCTTTTTCTAGAAGAGGCCATTTCTGTCGAGCTTGTGTCTTGTGGTTGTGTGGCGTCCGATGAGTCCTTCATGTCTCTATGCCAAGTAACGAAAATGACAGTTCACTATAACAAATCCATGGGTTAGAAATAAAACGAAATGAGCACACAATTTATTTAATCAATAGATTACTAATCACTTTCTTCATTTCTAATCGCCAAAGACCCTATTGATCCATTGGAAATAGCAACTATAACTCTCATCCTAAGGAGAAATAGATCCTCACATGGACGAGGCTTAAATAAGTGAACCAGGTAACCTATTGATGTATTACTTTCCTCGAAATTATTGATTTTCAAAAACTCCCAACTCCATCAATTAGGCAAATCTTACCACACTGCTGAAGTTTTCAATTGTAGCTCATTTCGCTTGGCTAACAACGCATTAAAATGGAAATGTTGTGATAATTCAATACCCCATAAAAGTTTTTCTTCTTTATATAAAAAAATGTAATCATGCCATGAATGATATGTTGACGTGCAAAATATGAGTGTAACATGATCCTTGGTGTCCTAAATTGGGTCAACCCTATGTGTGGGAATGGTACCCTAAAGACGATAGGTTCTAAGAAGGTTATCTATTAAAGTGGTCCACTAAGGTGCATGGTTTGGGGGTAGATCTAGCATCTTATAGCGTTATTGGTCCTCAGATTGTCCCCACTCAAGAGAGTGAGGATCTCGCGACATGAATTAGACTTAAAAGAGGATAGAATCCCACTTCAATCAAATCCGTATAACGAGACACAACCTGAGCGAGGTCTTCACAGTAGTCTCAGGAAGCGATAAGCTTCACAGGAAAACAGTTAAAAACCCCTACTAACCTAGGGTAATCGAGGACCCGGGTATAGAGCCCAAAAGTGTGTGAGGTAGAGTGTCAACGTGCATAATATGGGAGGGGAGCATATAAAACTCTAAACCGACAGTTTATCCAACCTTTATTTATCAAACAATTGAATTGCAAGAGAAGACAAGAGCTTATAACATAAACAGATAGGAAAGTAAATACACCTATACAAATAGGAAAGTAAATAGCAAGTACATAAAAACATACAGGCATATCATATGACCACAAAAGATAAATGACCAAGAAACACCAAAAAAGAATAAACCATTAAACCAAACAAACATACAGGCATATCATATGACCACAAGAGATAAATGACCAAGAAACACCAAAAAAGAATAAACCATTAAACCACACAAACACAACAAGGGTAATTAAAATAATAAGAAGCCATATTATTTCAATTAACTAATTAAACAGGCTTGACTCACGAATTTCCCTAGTGGAGTCGCCAAACTGACGTAACAGACCTTTCGATGGAATTGAAAAGTACTTCAAAACCGATTCCTAAAACCGGAATTTTGAAAATTGATTTCTTTGGAGTCGCCACCAAAATTTTTAACGGAAAACTTTGGAAAACCAATTTAAAATAAAACAAAAAAGGCAAAATGGTTTGCGAAATCAGAGATGGGTTCGAGAGTCTATTTGAGTGTAGGGAAGGTGTTAGGCACCCCACAACACCCGCCCATAAGGACAGTTACCTTAAACTAGTTAGTTGAAATTAAATAATGGCCTTTAATTAATCTCAATTACCCTTTTATTGACAAGGACGCACGTTAGACATAGGAAACAAAAAAAGAGAGAATGCATGCAAACTGATGGATATTTACAAAGGGCAGACTTGACCTAGGATGAGAGCCTAGGGCCTATGTACCCTGCGAGAGGGATCAAAGTCCACGTAGTTCGACCAAAAGGTATTTTTGATATTGGTGGTTTTTTTGATTTGTGATGAGAGTATGAGGATTTTAATTAAAACAGATCATTATAAACAAAACGGGATAGGAATTTGGTTTGCATGTTTTAATTTACTATAATCTGATTAACCTCGTTCTCCTGAACTCTTCACATTTTCTCTTTTAAAAAATTTTTGTCAATTTTATTATTATTATTTTTTGAGTTTTGAGAGTTTATATTTCAGGAATTAATGCCTAATTTATAATGAAAGGAATATATTTTTTTTATTTTATGAATTTTTGAATTTATTGTTGGTAAATATTGATTATCATTATTATTGATTATTGGTAGACAATTTATTTGTTTATCTGTTTGTCTTTGAATGAATATATGCTAATTTCGGGTTCTATGGAGATTAAAATCTCACACGAACCCGGGAAGTCGAGGAGAGACAAGTATTCTCACTCGATCCATTTCGTATAAATATTTAATCAAGGTTAATATTTAATTATTGTACATTTATTTATTCTTTGTATTATTATTATTAATATTATTATTATTTCAGAATTAATTATAGGGATTTAAGGAGATTAAAATCTCACATAATCCCAAGCAATCGAGGAGAACGATATTCTCACACGATATTTTCGTAAATAATAGGGAATGTTTATTAAAGCAAGCATTTGATTATGATTATTATTATGATTTAATCAAAATTAATATTTAATTACCATTCACTTATTTTCCACCATTCACCCATTAATATTATTGTTGCTTTTCAATTATTCAATTAATTGTAGGGATTTAAGGAGATCAATATCTCACATAATCCCCGGTAATCAAGGAGAACAAAATTCTCACACGATAATTTTATCCACCATGACAATATTTATTAATTATCATTCAATTATTTTTCACCATTCCTTCATTAATATTTCATTAATATATAATGTCATTCCTTTATTTTTTCACCATTTATTCATTAATATTAATTGTCACTTTTCAATTATTCAACTAGTTGTAAGGATTTAAGGAGATTAACATCTCACATAACCCCCGGTAATCGAGGAGAACAAAATTCTCACACGATAATTTTATCCATCATGACAATATTTATTAATTATCATTCAATTATTTTTCAACATTCTTTCATTAATATTTCATTAATATTAATTGTCTTCCAATTATTTGATTAGTTGCAAGGATTTAAGGAGATTAAAAGCCTCACATAATCCCCAACAATCAAGAACAACAAAATTCTTACATGCTAATTTTATACGTAATAGCCATAATTAATCAAAGTTAATGTTTAAACAATTGTAATAAACAAAACTAAACAAATTTAAGCATGTGAACAGTAGCATCTCATATTAGAATGCGTGAACAGTGCACGTGCATGAGATTGTCTTGAAGGAATTCGAATGAACAGTGACAGCATGCAGAATTCTTGGCCAAGATAAAACGTGCAGCCAAACTTGTGCATTTTTCAGCTCCTCCCTTGTGCTCCAATGAAGAATGACCTTCTTCTCCTCACTCACCTATGGTAGATGGACCTCCAACAGCCCCAAAGCAGATGGTCTCGACTGGAAGTGCAGAAATGGCGGACAACTTCGTTGGACAGCTTCGTTGGAGTTTTCTGGTTGGCTTCAGTGCTGGAATCTCTGCAGAAAGTGTCTCTACTTCTCGGCTGGAAGGTGGAGGCTGAAAGCTTCTCTTCTTCTCCACACTTCCTCTTCTTCCTTGTGCTCCTTAAGTTCTCATCTGTTTACCTCTATTTTTTGAGCTCAAAACAGAGTTTTTTCTCCTCCATGGTTCAGCTTCTATCCCTCCCTTTGCTGCCACTTTGTTTTACATTCAGACTTCCTTGTTTCTGCACATCATTTTGGCATCCAACTCTCCATTTTCTGCTCCATGGATGGTCTGAACTTCAGCTCCTTTTGCACTCCACAATTTGGGACGTTCCTCCACGTTTTTTCTGCATGTTTCTGCACCAGTTTTCTGCACCGTTCAACTCTTGGTTTCTGCCTCGTTCAGCTCTCGGTTTCGCTTAGTTTCTGGTTAGTTTTCTCTGCTATTTTTTCCTCACGTGGTTGCCTTGCTTCCTTGCTTCATTCAGTTTTGTTGCTCCCTCACGTTGCTGATTCCACTTTCTTCTTTCTTTCAGTGTTGTTTCCTCTCGGTTTGTTGCTGGTTTCGTTGCTCTCTCTTTCTTCTTCAGCTCTTCTTCCCTTCTCGGTCACGTGGCTCTCCCTTTCAGCGTGGTTTCTGCCTTCTTTTTCCTTCCTCTCTTCTCTTCTCCAGCTCTTTTTCCTTCTTAGTCGAGGCCTCCTTTCTCTCCAGCATTTTTTTTTCTCTCGGTTTGTTGCCTTCTTTTATGCTCCAGCCTTCCTCCCTTTTTCTGCCATCTTGCTCCCTTTTTTTCCTTGCTTTTTCTGCAACTTCCAGCCACCACTTTGCTGCACATGGTCTCCTCCTTTTCCTGCCATCTCCAGCCACGCCACACTCTTCTTTCACTGCACCAGCCACCCCACTTTCTGCCTCCTCTGTAGAACCACTCCCACTTGCTTTTTTGTCTACCTTGTCCTCTTGTGCATGTGTGTGCATGAGTGTATGCATGTGGTGAGTGTGTGTGTCCGTGGGTGAGAGTGTGTGTGTGTGTGAGAGTGATGTGTGTCATGTGTGTGAGAGCAAATGAGCATATGGGAGTAAATAAGCATGTGGGAGTGTGAGTGTGAGTGTGTGTGTGTGAGAGTGATGTGTCCATGAGTGAGAGTGTGAGTGTGTGAGAGTGATGTGTGTCATGTGTGTGAGGGCAAGTGAGAGTGTTTTGCAATTCCATTTCAAGTATGTGGCCTTGTTCATTTTATTTCTTTGCAAGATGATTGCCATGTCTCTTCTTCAAACATACATCTTGAATTTTCCTTTTTATTATTTTTGGTTCTTATGTTTGGTTTTTTCCATATTACTTCTATTTTGTTTGCCTTTTGCAATTTTGTTTTGATTAATTGTTATTATTGTTTTATTATTTTATATTTTTTTTGAATTTTTTAATTCTATTTATTATTATTATTGTGATTATTATTAATTGTTAATTTGGGTGGGGTGTTCACACCTAGTGAGTCTCTTTTTGTCTTAGATACCCATTTACAATCAATGGCCTTTGAGCCATTAGGTAACTCAGTGTGATTCCAAACTTTGTTATATGCCATAGAATCTATCTCATCCTTTATAGTGTTAAGACATAAGTTAGATTCTTCACAGTTGATGGTTTTTAAAAACATTTCAGGATCATTTTCAGCTCTTATATTATAGTCAAATTCTTATAGGTACATAACATAATCACTAAGAATTGTTGACCTTTTAATCCTAGTTGATCCTCTTAATGTTAAGTCAACATGCTCTTGGAGAGCATGTTCCTCAATTAGTTGCATAACAGATTTTGGTAGCTATTGCACAACCGGATCAACTTGGGCATGGTCAATAGCTTGTGGTTCCTCAATGATTGGTTTTTCAACTCCTATTTGTAGTTAAGGGGTATGAATATTAATCAATCTATCACTTGATGTTGGAGTTTGAGTTCTCAATTGATCATCATCAGAATTTAAGTTTTGAGTTTGATCACTCCCACTGAACAAGTCATTTTCAAGAAACTTAGCATTTCTAGACTCCATAATCCTAGTGCTATATGATGTTATCCCTTAGACTTTTCAACATACTTAATAAAGTAGCCATTAATAGTCCTTCGATTTAGCTTTTTCACTTGTAGAAGTTTGACCTTGATTTCTAAGTAGCTAGAGAGAAATGACTTCTTTTACTAAATAATTTGAAAGGACTTTGCCTCCAAACTTGTGAGAAGACTTGACCTTTCAAGAAAAAAGGGAAAGAACTGGCATGATAAGCTTATCATCAAGCATACATTTGTATCCAGCCAAAATCTATTTCACTTCAATTCTAGACTAAAACATTTACCAAAAAATCTTGTTTGCTTGGACCATTTTTTATTGGTTCATGTTTCTCCTCTTAGAGCTATTAAAGTTGAAGATAAGAACGACTACTCTAAGTTCTTGATGAATGGATATAGGCTCAAACAATATTAGTGTGGCAACTTTGATCTCCAAAAGTCCTTCATTATGATTATATAACATTAAAAAAGGAGGAGGTCTAGCTAATGACTTAAACCTTAGTGTTATTGAGAGGCAACCTAAAGATTTTTTTAATGTTATTTGAGTTTTTTCCAATTTAGAGTATTTGTTATTATTTCCTTTAATTTGATTTAGCTGTATTACTTACAAATTGTACAAGATGTACATGGAAAAGGCAACCCCATGAAAGACTTTCAAGACCTACCACCACCACCATCTCAGTCAGGTGGAAATCAAGAGGAGGAAGACTAAAATTATGTTCAGGGACATTTCTTCTCATCCTCTTCAGCATTCCATTTTCATTGATTTCCTCATGTCATTTGGCATGATTGGCATGAGTAAGATATACAGGGGTGTAATGATTAATAAACACATTACTTGAACTTCAAATACTAAACTGCTAGTAGTAATCAATTATTATGGAATTGTGCTGCTTATGAATATTCAGGTTGAATTGGTTACATTGTCTATTTTCTATTCCCATTTGATCTCTTTATTATTAAACATTAAGGACAATGCTCATTTTAAGTTTGGGGGTAGGGAAATCAAAATTTTGGTGATTTGAAATATGTGTATTTCGATAGTTATTCTTTCCTATGGTTGTGAAAGCCTAATTCCCATGATGAAGTTAATTGCATCTTGAATTATGGTTTGTAGGAAGCACCTGTTATGTTTTTCATTGTGTGAATTATTGGGTAATACATATTTCTTCCATAATTTCTTTGGATATTTTGAGCATAAGGTATTCTTGTGTGAATTGAATGTATGTCTTGGATGCTGATTTTGAGTAATTCATTATATATGGTGATTTCAATTTTAAGTAATAGAACTTTCTCTATACTCTCTTAAAGTGAAATCCTAGGCTTTACATGGATCTGAGATATGATTTAGGCATTTTATTTCATGATTAGGCCTTTATAATCCCTCACCCTTTTTATTCAGATATCCCTATCACCCTTAGTTGAGCTGAAAATAGTAAGGCTTGTGATATTAATTCTTAAAGATGCACACATGTTGCCTACCCTTTACTAGCTATATAATGAAAGAAATATACCCATTTCAAGGGAAAAGTACAAGTATGTGTGTGGTTTAAGAGAATTATTACGTGATTAAGGAGTTGAGAAGTCAACCATAGTCAAAGATTGTGTGAGAGGAAAAAATGAAATAAGAAGAAAAAAGAAAAGGTATAAAAAAAAGTGAAGGTTTAGCTCAACTTAGATTTTGTAGAGTTTACGGATGATGCGAAAAAGGCCATTATTTATGTTCAGAAGAAAGTGGTAAAAAAAATTGAATGTTAGTGAAAATGAAAGAAAGGATAGGAAATTGTGTGGTTATAGTGTTGAAGACTAAAGAATTCATATTTTGGTTTGTCTTGCACTATTTCTCTTGTGTTTCAATTTTAATCCCTATCCTTTGTTTAGTAGCCATAGCCTAGGCCACATTATATGCTATAACGACCAGATTATCTTTAGTCTGTGTATTGCTTACATTTGTGGAGAGTGGGTAGACAAGAAAGCTTATGAAGCAAATTATTGAAATTTATCATATATTTGGGATTGCATGAAAAATGATTTCATTACATACATGACAAGATTGTAAAAGCTAACTTTCACATACACACTCCAGAATTTTAGAAGAGGTGAGAAATTACTTATTGAACTTTGTAGTGACTTCCATTATGTGATAATTCTTGTAAATCATGAAATCTATGTACAATTGTTGAGAATGAAAATTTTGGCCTTTCATAAATGCTTGTGAAGAATGACCAAGTTTTTTGCAAACCATTACACAACCATTGAATTAAAATCATATGACTAATTCATAACTATCCACTTAGACATATCATAACCATAGGATCTAAAAGCCTTGGTTAAATCCTAGCCTTTAAATTCTCTTTGAATTCCCCACTTATTCAATTCTACCCCACCACCGTACATCATTCACACTCACTTTCTTCTCTTTAGTGCCACACCCACATTCAAAGAAGGAATCAAGGAACTTAGGAAGATTACAAGGAAAGAGACATCCATGTAACATGAATTAGCATATTCTAAGTTCTCTTCTTCACTTTTCTTTTCCTTTTTCTCCTTCTTGAATGGGTCTTCATAATAATGCAAGGACAAAAGGTTTGACTATGGTGTAAAAATACATTTGAAGCTAAAATACTCATTGATACTTCATAACCAATCCTTTTTTTCCTATGATCATTTAACTTAAAATTTTGTTACCATCATTGTACATGAGCTCATTCAAGGTCTAAGAAGGATAGAATAATAGAAGATAGAAGCTAGAGAGATATTCTAAAATATCTTGAGAAGTATATGAGTAAAATATCATAACAACTCTAGGTTATGAACAATGACTTATGGATTTCTTATGCAATATGCATGCCTACATAAATTTCTTATCATGCATGTATTGTAATAATTCATTTACATTATTGTGCATTCCAACTTTATGTGATTAGGTGACAATATTGTAACTTGAGAAGAAAACTAGTCTTTGCAAAGTAATGGAATATTGAACTATTTTTGTACTACAAATTCTTGTGCACTATGTACTTATTAATGGTTTGGCATCCCATTTGATGAAAAAAGATAAATATGACACTAAAAGGAGGTTAATTAGGAACCTAAAGAAGCTTATGGACCTCATACATATGAGACTATGGCTGGCTATGCCATCTAAATGTTAGTTATGGACCCAATGGTTCCTTAACAAAGCATTACATCCTATGAATCCTGGAATCTATGCCAAGCCTTGTCACCTAAATAGTTGTAGGAAAACTAGGTTTATTATACTTTTTCCACTGCAACTTGAGCTCTAACCTTTATGGTAGGCTGTGCCACCTAAATGATCTCAAGAAATTAAGTCAGCATAGAATGTATCCTTGTTGGAAGCCTCCTGAATTAGAATATATATGGAAGGCTCCTGGACCAATTTGGATATAGAAAAGTGGACATTAAAGGGATTCCTAACCTCAAGAAGTACATCCATGTTGAGAGGGAGAATGAAGAAAAGAAATCTTTATAATTCTCTCTCAAACTAGTTTAACCTTGATCACATGATGGATTATAACTCTTTAAAAGGAAGTTATCTAGAATAATATTGATAAAAAAAACTATTAAAATATAGATAAAATCTCATTGATTTCAAAGAAATTTCATTTATATATTGGAAACTCACCTTTAACCATTGGTAAGCATAGATTTAAGCATCTCTTATGATGAATTTATAGGAAATAGAGCTGGAAAAGCACAAGCAAAGAAGGGAGGAAAAAGTGAAAAATAAGAAGATTCCAGTGCCTGAGCACCAGAATTCTAGCGTTAGGGTGCCAATTTTCTAGAAAATAGTGCCCAGGCATTAGAAAAAAGCTGCCTAGGTGCTAAAACTAGAGAGTTGGCACCTAAGCACCATAAAGACAGTGCCCAGGCACCACACATGCTAGAAAACCACTGTCTTGGAGCCAGAAACTTAGTGCTCAGGCACTAAAACCAGAGACATGGTGCCCTGGTACCAAATGGACCTCGCTCGGGCACACCGTCAGAAACCCTAATTTCCCCTAATGATTAGAAGCTCCATAGTTGGCCTATGTTGCACTATAGGGTATCTAAAGCCTATATAAAGGGTCCTATGGGAAAGATTGAGGGATTCAAGCAGAGAGGAAGCATAGAAAGGAATGGAAATCACTTGGGGAGAAATTCAAGTTGAGGTTTGCTGAGGAGAAGGTGGTTTAAATGTGAGGGCTCTGTATAGAGTTTTTCCCCATTTGATCAACTACCTCTCCTCCTGCTTCTTATGTTCTTTATGCTTTTCTTTGTTATTTGAATCTGTAATAATGCCTATTAGATGCTAATACATTTATTTGGTATTTTGCTAAACCCTTTATGGGATTACTTTTGTATGACAATATTTTCTTATTGATGTTTTAAATTCAGTTGCTTATTTTCATTTTGTCCTTAATGCTTTTCTGAGCTTGATCTCTTTTGAATTGAACTTGCATTTAGACTAACTCGACAGAGAAACCCTAAATGAAGAACTGGATGAACATAATCTCTGTTTGCATCTTGAAAGAGTAATAAGTATAGCAATTAGCAGTCAAGACAATAGTACTTGCTTGTCTTAGATAACCAAGATTAGAGCAGTACTTTGTATCTACTATCTTCTCAACTGGCTTTCATAGAAAAATAAGGAGTTGGGGGAAGCAGTTAAGTTTATGATGATTTGAAAAAACTTCATAAATAGTTGAATCCTTAGGTTGGTAAACTAATTCATAACTCAAGAAGAAGTAATCGTCAATACAAAGTAACTATGCATTAAGGTGAAGTCAAGGTGCTAGATTCATTTAGTTATTTGTTTACTTAATTTTACATTATTTCAAGATATTACACAATAAATCCTTTTTCCTGATTTAAAAGTTTGATAATAGTATCAGTTCAGAATTAATCTAAGTCCTTATGGGAATGATATCTGTGAACACCCCACCTGAATTAACAATAATGATAATCAGAATAATAATAATAAATAGAAAAAAATTCAAAAAAATATAAAATAATAAAATAATAATAATAATTAATCAAAACAAAATTGCAAAAGGCAAACAAAATAGAAGTAATATGGAAAAAACCAAACATAAGAACCAAAAATAATAAAAAGGAAAATTCAAGATATAGGTTTGAAGAAGAGACATGGCAATCATCTTGCAAGGAAATAAAATGAACAAGGCCTCATACTTGAAATGGAATTGGAAAACACTTTCACTTGCTCACACTCACACACTCTCACATGCTCACTTGTTCCCATATGCTCACTTGCCCTCACACACATGACACACATCACTCTCACACACTCACACTCTCACTCACGGACACATCACTCTCACACACTCTCACCCATGGACACACACTCACCACATGCATACACTCATGCACACACATGCACAAGAAGACAAGGGGGACAAAAAAGCAAGTGGGAGTGGTTCTGCAGAGGAGGCAGAAAGTGGGGTGGCTGGTGTAGTGAAAGAGGAATGTGGCGTGGCTGGAGATGGCAGGAAAAGGAGGGGACCGTGTGCAGCAAAGTGGTGGCTAGAAGTTGCAGAAAAAGCAAGGGAAAAAAGGAGCAACATGGCAGAAAAAGGGAGGTGGCGTTGGAGTATAAAGAAGAGCAAGCAAACTGAGAGAAAGGAGGGAAAAAATGCTGGAGAGAAAGGAGGCCTCAGCTGAGAGGAAAAAAGAGCTGGAGAAGAGAAGAGAGGAAGGAAAAAAAAGGCAGAAACCATGCTGAAAGGGAGAGCCACGTGACCGAGAAGGGAAGAGGAGCTGAAGAAGAAAGGAAGAGCAACGAAACCAGCAACAAATTGAGAGGAAACAACGCTGAACAAAAGAAGAAAATGGAATCAGCAATGTGAGGGAGAAACCAAGCTGAACGAAGCAAGGAAGCAAGGCAACCACGTGAGGAAAAAATAGCAGAGAAAATGAACCAGAAAATGAGTGAAACCGAGAGCTGAACTACAGAAACCAAGAGCTGAATGAAGCTGTCCAACGTGCAGAAAAAACCATGGAAGCAACGTCCCAAATCATGGAGTGTAAAGGAGCTGAAGTTTAGACCATCCAAGGAGCAGAGAAATGGAGAGTTGGATGCCAAAATGATGTGCAGAAACAAGGAAGTCTGAATGCAAAACAAAGTGGCAGCAAAGAGAGGGATAAAAGCTGAACCATGGAGGAGAAAAAACTCTATTTTGAGCTCAAAAAACAGAGGTAAACAGAGGAGAACTTAGGGAGCACAAGGAAGAAGGGGAAGTGTGGAGAAGAAGAGAAGATTTCAGCCTCCATCTTCCAGCCGAGAAGCAGAGACACTTTCTGTAGAATTTCCAACGTTGAAGCCAACCAAAAACTCCAACGAAGCTGTTCGTTTCTGCACTTCCAGCCGAGACCAGCCACTTTGGGGGGCTGTTGGAGGTCCATCTTCCATTGGTGAGTGAGGAGGAGAAGGTCCTTCTTCATTGGAGCACAAGGGAGGAGCTGAAAACGCTAGGTATGGCTTCACGTTCTGTCTTGGCCGAGAATTCTACATGTCGTTACTGTTCACTCGATTTCCTTCAAGACAATTTCATGCATGTGCACTATTCACGCACCCTAATATGAAATGCTACTGTTCACGTGCTTAAATTTGTTTAGTTTTGTTTATTATAATTGTTTAGACATTAGCTTTGATTAATTATGGCTATTACGTATAAAATTAGCATGTGAGAATTTTGTTGTTCTTGATTGCCGGGGATTATGTGAGTTTTTTTCATCTCCTTAAATCCTTGCAATTAATCAAATAATTGGAAGACAATTAATATTAATGAAATATTAATGAAAGAATGTTAAAAAATAATTGAATGATAATTAATAAATATTGCCATGATGGATAAAATTATCGTGTGAGAATTTTGTTCTCCTCGATTACCGGGGGTTATGTGAAATGTTAATCTCCTTAAATCCTTACAACTAGTTGAATAATTGAAAAGTGACAATTAATATTAATGAAATATTAATGAATAAATGGTGAAAAAAATAAAGGAATGACAATATATACTAATGAAATATTAATGAAGGAATGGAGAAAAATAATTGAATGATAATTAATATTGTCATGGTGGATAAAATTATCGTGTGAGAATTTTGTTCTCCTCAATTACTGGGGATTATGTGAGATATTAATCTCCTTAAATCCCTACAATGAATTGAATAATTGAAAAGCAACAATAATACTAATGAAATATTAATGGGTGAATGGTGGAAAATAAATTAATGATAATTAAATGTTAATTTTGATTAAATCATAATAATAATCATAATCAAAATGCTTGCCTTAGTATGCTGTTTCCCGTTATTTGCGAAATTATCATGTGAGAATATCATTCTCCTCGATTGCGTGGGATTATGTGAGGTTCTAATCTCCTTAAATCCCTATAATTAATTCCGAAGTAATAATAATATTAATAATAATACAAAAATGAATAAATGGACAATAATATTAACTTTGATTAAATACTTATGCAAAATGGATCGTGTGAGAATACTTGTCTCTCCTCGACTTCCCGGGCTCGTGTGAGATTTTAATCTCCATAGAACCCAAAAATTAGCATATATTTGTTCAAAGACAAACAGATAAACCAATAAATAATAGCACTTAAATTAAATTGTCTACCAATAATCAATAATAATAATAATCAATATTTATCAACAATAAATTCAAAAACTCAAAACAAAAAATATATATTCCTTTCATTATAAATTATGCATTAATTCCCGAAATATAAACTCTCAAAACTCAAAAAAAAAAAAATAATAATAAAATCGACAAAAAATTTTAAAAGAGAAAATGTGAAGAGTTCAGGAGAACGAGGTTAATCAGATTGTAGTAAATTAAAACATACAAACCAAATTCTTATCCCGTTTAGTTTACAATGATCTGTTTTAATTAACATCCTCCTATTCTCATCACAAATCAAAAAACCACCAATCACAAAAATGCCTTTTGGTCGAACTACGTGGACTTTGATCCCTATCGCAGGGTACGTAGGCCCTAGCCTCTCATCCTAGGTCAAGTCCACCCTTTGTAAATATCCATCTGTTTGTATGCATTCTCGCTTTTTATCTCCTATGTCTAACATGCGTCCATGTCAATAAAAGGGTAATTGAGATCAATTAAAGGCCATATTCTATTTTGACTGACTAGTTTAAGGTAACCGTCCTTATGGGCGGGTGTTGTGGGGTGCCTAACACCTTCCCCACACTCAAATAGACTCTCGAACCCATCTCTGATTTCGTAGACCATTTTGCCTTTTTTGTTTATTTAAATTGGTTTTCCAAAGTTTTCCGTTAAAAATTTTGGTGGCGACTCCAAATAAAATCGATTTTCAAAATTCTGTTTTTGGGAATCGATTTTAAACCTATTTTAATACCATTCCGCCAAAAGGTCAGTTATGACAATATCTTACACACTATTTATTACTTTTCACAATAAAAATCAGTGAACAATGGATTCGATGTCACATTGAGATAGATATTATTGCTTGACTTTATTTTGGGTACTCACTAGGGGATGCATTAGCTAAAGGTGGGGTTGCTGCTGTCGGTGAGGTGTCATACGCTAGGGTTCTTAAGACTTAATCACCTAGGTATGAAGTCATATATTGGGATCTAAAAGACTTGAACACTTGAATATGACATCCTAATGCCTAATGGTTAAGGACAATGTCTTCTTTGGTTACCAAATGTTGTTAGTGACGTAATTCATGATATATTTATATGTTCTTTTTATGATATTTGACATGCATTTATATTCCATAAAAATTACAATTCTTAGTCACACCATACTCTGTGGATATTTCAAGTATTGTATATGTTGTTTCATGTTATTGAGAATTTTATTCTCACTTCTCAATTCTCTTTGTTTCTTTATGGCAATATATTAGCTCACTCATGAAGGGTATGCATCATGGGTATTTGTCCCTCTTATTGGACAAGTACCTATAATTTGAAAGGATAGTTGTAGTGAATTGTGATATAGCATTATGGGTTATTCCAACAATAATTTGTTACTTAAAGGCATTAGACCCACCAGATTTTCAAATCCACAGGTAGAACTTAATTAAATCTATAGTGGATGATGCAAAGAATTGTGTGTTTCCTTTTTGTTGTAAATTTTTTAGGCCTACTTTTGGTAGCTGTTAGACTTAGGCCTAGCTAAAACCTAATCCCCAACTACAAATGTACAAACTGTTATTACTAATGGATGTATGGTTGCTTTTAGCAATTCTTAATATTGCCTTCTTGTAAATGGAAAGAATATTTATCAAAGTTTAATTGAATAGACTTTATGATAAGAAATTAAATTATATAATATAAAATAATAGGAGGGGGATACACTAGGGATATGGAAACTCCAAGAATTAGGAAAAACTATATTTTAGGAAATAGCCTTTTAGATGGGAACCAATCTTCCTTTGACCAAAGTCACGTTCCAAAAACACCATTCTCCCTTTTTTGGTCATTTATTACAGTGTTGACAAGTGTCCAAGGAGTCTCAAAACAATCATAGTTGAGATCAATTCGAAATTTTATAAAACAAGAACTCTAACTTGAATTTGGACTTGTTGGATTTTTGAGCAGCCAATGGTAAAAGTTGCATAATTCTCTTTGTAGACCTTCAAATTAGTTGATTCTAAAGCCATTGGAAACTTAACTTATTGAGCTTTAATTTAAACTCTAGAATCTCTATTTTTTTGGTTCAAACAAAGGAGATATCTTTTGACAAAAATTGACTAAAATTTTTCCTTTTCATACAAGTTACTACTTATGATAGCAAATTTAAATAATTCATATCTAAAGCCTCCCATGTTCAAATTGAGTGATCATATACTTGTTGGAAAGCTCTGGAAGTCTTCTTTTATAAAAAATTAGAATCTCTAAATCTTAAGGAACATGGGTGAAGTTATGACCATTTTAAGTGATAATGTTCACAAGCAATTCAACATTTTGCCAAATCTTCTAAATTTGTTTCCAAGTGCACCAGTTCTCCTCTAAATTGCTCTCTAGACCTAAAACCCAATATAACTTGTAAAATAACTAATGAAAAACGAAATCCTTAAGAAAAAAGCAAATTAAACAATGAAAAGTTTATAAAATAAGTGTATGAAATGCACTTATCACTCTGACTAAAATGTTCATGAAAAGCTTTTATGCATAGCACTACTTAATTTTCAAAAATAAAATTAAAATAATAGAAAATTGTTTAAGATAAAGTAAAATGCTTAATTGATATAAGAACCCATGGAAATTATTGAATTTTGGCCCAAAACTAGACCCATATGACTTTTGTCAATTAGTTTAGGTGTTAGACTTTAATTAACATTTTTAAATTTATATTATAAATTTGAAAATTTCACCTATGTTGAAAGTTATGTATGCATAAAGTCAAGTTGCCTGTTTTGACTCACACTTGAGCTTTTGAGGATCAATTTGATCTAATTAACTATATAGTATGGGTTCCATATGCCATGTAAATAAATGTTTTCTTAATAAATGTAACATCCCAAATTTTCACACTTAGGTCCCCTGTCCTTAATTGAAAACCATGGAGTAAAATATAATTATGGAATAACTTCTTATGTAGATATGGAAACAATAAATTTTGTTAGGCATTTTATGGAAAAACAAAAGACATTTAGGGTGTGAAAGAAAATCCCAAAAGAACAAGGACTATACCTTAATTTAAAAAGTAAGAGTAATTTAAGGTCTGTCCTTATTTTCAAATATGGAGATATTTAAGGACCAAATATTGGATATACAAAACTAGAGGGTATGGACAAAAAGTGAGCCACGAAGGTGGGGCCATGGACCAATGGAAACAAGAGCACTCATTGGATGGGCCAAAAGTGAAGATTCCCCTTTGGATAGGTGCACTTTCTTATAGATAAGGCACAATTTGTAATTTCAACCTTGATAAAATAAAAAGGTGTGGGGCCAAGTTAGAATATAAGTTAAAGGGAAGGAAACCATGTACTAGCAATGATTAAGGTCACATGTGAAGGCTTACACTTGCACCAAGGCATGTTAAGGAAGTGACATTTCCCAAAAGCTTCAAGGACTAGTATCCTTACTTGGAAAGAAAGACAATCCCACCGCACACTATTAATATGCATGCTTTGTAGCCATTTTGTGCAAGGTGTGAAGTGAGAGCTTTTTTAGAGAGAGAGATAGGGAGAAAAGGAGACAAAAGAGAGAGATGAAGAGGATGAAGACTACGTGAAGAAGGAGGGAAAAAGAGGTGTTGCTGAAACATTCTTGCACAAGTAAGCTTAGGTTATTTTCAATAGTCACCATCTTTCTCATCTTAATTCTTTTCCTAATAAGGTTTATTAACTACATAACCCATTGTTTTGGTTTCAAGCTTTTTAGAAAGGAATTATTCTTGGTTGATCGAGACAAGTCAAGGTAGATAACTAAGCTATTCCTTTACTTTTTCTTGGAATAAGATGTAGATTATGGCCCCTTGTGGTATGATGATGGCGTTTAGTGGGCAAGACATCTAGAAGTGTGGCAATTGGTCATGCATGACATGTTTATGGATCCTTGTTGCTAACATCCATATGTTTGATTTCCTTGATGAGTATTGATAATCTCTTCTTGTACTTTGCTAATTGTTTATGAATGCTTAATTATCTATTGAGATTTGTTGAGATCTCACCACATTTTTCTTCCAAATTTCAAGCAAGAATGACACTAGTTGATATTTTTAGATTTGTTTAGAGCAATCAAGGTTTTACTCTTTAGTATACTATTATGGTGTTTTATTTATATGGAAGTGAAGTGATGGCCGAGGTAGTCATGAGCAAACTTTTTCTTGATGAGCAATATTGCATGCCAGAATTATGGCCAAGGTCATGAGATGGTTTGAAGAATGGAAGAGAAGAACTTTGGCTACTAGTTTAGTGCATGGTGGTGGGTTACAAGAGTAATAGAATAATTTTGAGTTGTAAAATATATTAATCCTTCATTTACTTTTGTGCAGCCCTAGACATACCTTTTAGATTTATGTTCCTTAGTTTAACTTGTATGGAACCTATGTGAAACTCTTTTAGTCATGTTGAGGGTAATGGATGTAACATCCTAAAATCTTTCTTTCAATTAGGTTCCCATGTCCTTAGTCGAAAAGAAAGTTATAATTTAAGGACTTAACTATGAATAAGCTATAGTTTTTCATATAAAGCCCTAAATAGAAATTTGTTAAGGCAATCAAAGGTGATTTTTAAGATGTGAGGGGAGCCTATGCAAATTAACGAACCTAGGGTAATTTATCTTATAGATAAGAAAATATAAAAAGGTAATGTCCTAAAGTGCAAAGTTTTCTTAAGGTTAGTCTTCAAAATTAATCAGTGAAAGATGAGGGGAAAAAGGGCAAAACACACACTAAGACCCTTGAATGTAATGTGTAGCATGATAAAAGAAAGGAAGAAGTTAAAATGGAACCAAGTTGGTTGCCTTATAATTCACGGCCACCAATGGCAAATCAAGCAATTTGCATGTAAAAAAATGGATATTTTAGAATCCAAGAATGCCATCATTTATCCTAAGCTTGATTTCATCAAATCTACATGCTTGGCTAAGTGTCAAAATGCATGTTACTTAAGCTAATTACATGGTAAATGTTAAATTAAAACAATTGCACCTAATGGAAGCATTTAATGTCATGTATGAAACTTAAGGTATAAATAGGTGTGATAGTGAACCTTGGTCACACACACCACTCGTCTAACACTTATTGAGAGAGAGTGAGAAAAAATAGTTAGACAAGAGCAAGAAGCAAGGAAAGTCAAGTAAGATGGTTCTTTTTATTATTTTCTTTTATATTAACGTGCATTAGGATTAGGTAGAATATGAATGCATGTGTCATTCTTCTCTTTCATGCTTAGGCTGAGACCTTGGGATGCATTTTAAAAGAAGATTCTAGCTAAGAGAAGGTTGTTAAACTTGATTGTTTTAATTCATTTTGCATATGATATATTGATAATGTTGTTTGGCCATGGTGGCGACACCAAAGGGTGTGTTATTGAGCATATGAATCCTTGCTTTGGAAGCAAGTCTAATTGGCATGTTGTGGTAGAATGGATCCAAATTTGTATTGAATTCATGCTCACTTTGTGAAATACTTACATGTCATATATCTATGCTTAAATGAGGTACTTAGGCATGTTTAACTATTAGGAATTTCTTGAATTCTCATTCCATATTCTCACACAATTTTTAGGCCAAATGACATTGCTAGACATGCTTAGATTTGTCTTGCATTATGATAACTTTTCCATGGTGTTTACTATCATGTTATATAACAATAATGGAAAAATCCAAGCCAAAATCATCACAAGAAGACTAGGTGTGCAAGAACAATATTCTCCTAGTGAAACCCTACCAAATGTAACCTTGATAATGTTTTATAGACTTTTGAACATCATTTAAGGAGGTTGAAGAAAAAGCACCATGGGAAAGAGGTGTCGTAATGGCTAATTTCCAATTTTATATTGTATTATACAAGTAATTAGCCTTAAGTGTGCATGGTTTGTAAGCCTAACTTGTATTATGTGACAAAGACTATTTGTTCATGTGTTTAATGTTGGATATCATGTAATGAGATGTTAAATACTTGTATAAAGTTGTATGAAGGCTACAGCCAAATTATGTGTGCATGGTGGATTTTTGTTAGTTGATGTGCAAAGCTTAGAAAATGAAGTTAGATATTACATTTGATGAGATGTATGCATGGAATATATAAAAAGTTAGGAAAAGGGACAAAATAAACAAGATAAGATTAAAAAATGAAATAAGAATCTAGCAATAGTACTGATTGATATGAAATTTTTAGATATTGGTGTATTTTGTTTATATTTGGATAGAAAATAAATAATAGAATAATGCATAGGAGGAAGTTCCAAAATCCATGGCTAAAGGGACTATATAATAAATTAGAATTATATATGCCTTATATTGAATGGACTTATGTGAAATATTATGATTTTCTTACATTTAAATATAAGTTATAGTGTGGACGAAGTTAAATAACTAAGAAGTATACATGCAATGTACATAGGTTTTGCATGAAGAAGTTTGTTTGAATGTGCACATGGGTTCTTGCTTGTAAAATTACCAAAATGCCATATTGGGTTTGAAAATTTTGTTATAAAATAGAAATTTGGTATTTAGCTTATGTAAGATGTGTATTTTGTACAAATCTTCATACATTGGTTATTAGATGGAAAATATGCTTTGTAAAAGGTTTATAATAAATGATGCATGTAATTTTCAAGAATTACATACTTTGTTAAAGTATTTACATCCATGGTTACAAATTTAATAAAAGAGGTTATTTATTTATTTGGTATGTAAATGTCATAAATTCAAGTTATTCAAGTAAAATGATAAGTACTTGTTGTATGTCAAGTTGTTTAAAACATAATATGTAAATGATATTTAAGCTATGAATAATGTGAATTTAGTAAACCTATTTTACTTTGGTCCTTACAATGCTAATTTATGGAAACATATTTTAATAACAAGTATACAATGTGTAAATTTTTATAAGTGTTTTAAAATTTAGTAATAAGTGATTGATTTAAGAAAATATTACTTTGTTATGTATATTAGATATACAAAGTGTGGTTTCAGGTATGTTGTTTATGAAATTGTTGGTAATATTATTTTACAAAAATTAGACTTTTTATACATTTTGTATATAAGTGGTTTAAAATGAGATAAATGTCATTGCATGTAACTGTGGCAATGTTTTATGGAAAATTACATACATGGATGTGTTTATAAAAAGTTAAGTATATTTTGTTAAGTAAATACATTAAGTTATTTTTGTATTTTAGACATTGGTTGTATTTAGATTATTTGATGTATAAATGGAAATTGTTAATTACAAATGTTTTATTGAACATTTGGTTCTTAAACATTGTTAAGTAGAAATATTATTTTGTGTTTTAATTGTATTGTTGTATTTTAAATACGTAAATATCAATAAGTGAATTATGTTATTAATGTGAGTAAATAAGTTATTTTTGAAAACATAAATATATCTGTTGTAATGTTTTCTACATTTAAATTATAGTAGTATTTAAGTGACACGTTGAATTTATTTTGCTTCGTGTTAAAATTTGTTGTGTTTGTTTTCTCTGTGAATTTTAGTGGCAATTCTTAGGTAAAATTTGGGATGTCCCATTGGATGTCTAATTTAAGTCTTTTTCCTATATTTGTTTAAATTTATGTGGTTGACGATTTATTTAATTTAGACCATGATGGTTGAATTATTCACTTTCTTTAGTTGAAATATAGTATTCAATAAAGGTTAATGTCACACCTTAAATTCCTGGAGTGCAACCAGCACAGATAACAAGACTAACCCCATTTCTGCAAGCCAACTGCTATGTTTTACTGACCGATTATACTAATGTGCAAACCATGCAATAATGTAAGTTCATGGTAATTTCAATACCTAACTATTTAACAACCATATATTTTTTGTAGAAATTTCGGCAGAGTCTCCTCTGTAATTGAGGCTTACTAAAATTTCTACAAATATCTGCCTATCAAAAATGAAATTTAGAAAAGAGAACTTAGCTCTCAGATCATCGAATAATTGATAAAACTATAACAAAATAAGGGAATGGGGAACCTACCTATGGTCATCCATACACATTTACAATTATTTACACTTTGGTCAAATTACACTATTACAAAAGTATGATACCCCAGCAAAATAAGAAATAAAATCCTTTGCGGTATAAGTAGAGCTCTTCTAGCCCTCACGTTCAGGAAGCTGCTCTAGGTGGTTATATGAAATTAAAGAAAATATAAATGGGTAGTATTCCAGTAACAAAACCAATACAAATACCTTGAGGTATGCAGAGCTCTGTGTAATTAACTTCGTAATAACTTCTCAAATATCTAATACTATACTTATTGGCCCAAACTTTTAAAATGATTAGTTCTCGGTAAATCAACATTTAAATCCTTACCATAATAAGACATAAACATGCATTAATTAACAAGAGAAAGAGATTTCAACTATGCAATATAAAATAATAGTCATGGATTTACTTCCATGGAAATCAAGTCAGTCAAGGGTACTCAACCCTTGCAAAATATATTTATCGGTCGAGGATCCATAGCCCTCGGAGAACTATAGGCATTGGTCAAGGGTACTTAGCCCTTGGGTAATTTAAATTAGATGGTCGTGAGGCATAAACTCACGCTATTTAGTCCATTTAATACTCACTTTCAATACAATCCCCTTCTGATTGTTCTTACATAAATATCACATCTCAATAACATATTAGCTTGTCTATGATATTATATTTGCTTTATATGTGTTATGCAACATCACACATAATTCATAGTTCATTTGAAAAAGAACTAATCAAGTCTGTAGGCTATTCCCTTATTAACAGTAGGACAACAACCACAAAAATTCCATTACCAAAAAATATAATTGATAAACAACAACATGTATCATGTGATACCGTTGGAAAAGCTACCGCTTACATGGTGGGTGAAGTATTCTAAATAACCTTGTCTCTTTTCCTTGGTTATGGGATATTCCACAAGATAATCCCTATAACACAAAAGTACAATTTCCTTAATCCACCATCACCAATACATTTTTAATTTAGGCTAATTCCAATGCCTCTTAGCATATCATAAATTGAAAGGACTTACTAAAAACAACCAAAATATGTACAAATCCCATACCAACCTATAACATTAACTCAACACATATGTTAGATTAAGAAAAGTTTTCTTTCTTTAGTTAATATCATCTCCATAACCAAACTCATTTTCCTAGAGTCCACCGTATGACTTGCTCACTTCTCATAAATTTCATTCACTTCCTTATATTTCTTATTTCTAAATACTCAATTAAATCCCAATTTTTGCATCACTTTAAAACTTCTTTCACCTTCAACCAAGCCTAGCCATGAACAATAAGAATTAACCATTAAATTCTAGAATTCCAATAATTCTATGTTTAACCCCAAAAATCTAGAAAATTTTTGGTTTGGTCCTTAGGAGAGCCCCCACTTACCAATTTCAAAAAAATTTCCAAAAACATGTCTTTATGACTGAAATTTAAAAGGAAAGGATAAAAAATCAAATAACCACCAGCATCCCCATGAAAAAATTGAACAAAACTCACTAGATTTTTTTTTTCTTGTTTTGCTTAAATTTCCTCCTTATGGTTGCTAGACGTTGAACGGTGGAGATGGAGCTGCCCGTTGGAAAAGTGAAGAACAAGAGTCACTCTCAAGTTGCCTGGTGAACCACCGACTAGTGGTGCATGATTTGGAGGTTGATGCAAAACTGGAGAAAACTGAAGAAGAGGATGAAATGTTGCTGGAGAAATTTTTTGGGAAGGAAGGTAAGAACACATGGGTAAATATGTAATTTCCCACTGCTAGGACACATGGCAACACCTAAAAATGTTCTAGGAGAGCATGCACCTAAGGCTAAAACCCTTGCCATCAAGATCAATGTGCCAATGTCTTACCACTAAACCAAGGTTCTTATTTGATGAACAACCTACACCATGGACATTTATTCATTTACTTCTTCTAAGAACAAAAACTTGCAAGTGTTATAGTTAACATGTATACATTAGAGCAACACTAATGTATATTAGTTAACCATCTAAGTAAGTGAGTTTAACATTGATCTAGACATGATGGCTGAAACACTATAAGAAAAAATGCTATATCAAACAAAGGTTTAGGGGTTTCTTAGGGTTAATTGATATGTGTTACTTAGGCTTTAATATGAATGAGATTACTTAAGATTAATGTCTTTTATCACTTTGGCTAAAAAGAAGAGAAGAAGTTAACCATGATATAATTACGTTAAAACATGAATGGGAAATAGTTATTAAAGTTAGGTCATGTCATTGTTGGAAATAGATAAAGGTAACTTATGAAAATGACTTGTTATCTTCACTAGGGTACACTTTAACCTATACTAGCTATTTTTCACATATTGAATTAAATTTTGATAGGTTGAATGTCCTTTTGGCCGAGAAGCATGAGCATGAATAGGATAAGTTGTAGTTTCCAAGCTTGAAAACCCTAGGTGGCAAATTCTAAGAAGCCATAGGACCAATCAAGAGCTAAAGGTAAAAGGTGAGTGGACTAGTTTGATAAGTTTGATTATTTATTGCCCAATTTAGGAAAATGTGATCTCTTTGGGTTTGATAATATACATCAGCCGAAATCATGCATGCAAATAAACCAAAGTAGTATATGTTAGTGGGAAATAAAATTACATGAGTTATTCTTGAAATGGTAGCACAATGATGTTGGAATTGGAAAAGGACAAGCATGAGTAAGATGAAAATCTAGGAAGCCTTAGAGTTAATTTAGTGGACAACAAGTCACATTAAAAGTATAGATTTGTCTCACTTAGCTTGAAAGAGAAAGGCTAGCAGATAAACCTAGAGAAAGATTTTAAATGTTGAACATTAGGATTGACTGGTTATGGGAAACTGAAGGAAATGAGGTGCAATTTTAATTTAGGGAGATTGATGGATAAATGACATCAAGGTGTTTAGTAATTAGACATATTTAGATGGAATGGAATGATTTTGCATGGTGAATTGCATGATATTTGAAGTGGACAAGACTAGTAAGAATATAATATGCACTTTTGGTTTGAAATTCGTCTAGTGTAGGACATCATTGGAAATGGAGTAGCATGACATGACATTGATGGAAATTAAGTTGACTAATGAAGTAATTCACTTTTTCACTTTGGAAACTACAAAAGTTAGCACTTATGGAAGGGACTTGCATTGAATCATGTGTGACATGACAAAAGTTTGGGGATATTCAAGGCTTAGGTTACACATGGATGAAGTGGGACCTACACATGATAATTCATAGAATTTTATATTTAATAGGTTGATATTGGTGGTTGGATTTGAAGTAATGGGCTTAGATATTGGGCTTATGGAAGAAGAAACCAATTAGATTGATTAAAGATGGAAAATGGGCTTAAAACCCAATAGGCATGACTTGGGCTTAGAATAATGGGCATTTGGAATAGAAATTGGGTTAGCAATAACCGTACGTTACTTTGGGCTTTAATTAGTTACTTATGGGGGTGTTAGGTATGTAATACTGATGTTCATATTAGGCTCATTAGTCATGAACTTTAGGTATCAAGACTTGCTTCTTAATCCACATGAGATAAATGAGTTTATATCTAAATAATATTTTCTTAAGTTCTTAATTAATTTCCCAAGTATAAAATAAAAAATTTCAGTTTAGTCCCTAGATACTATCCCTTAGTAATTCAATATGAATGTGGTCATTAATATTGTGGTTCATTTGTATCTTCTTAATTAGTATTTAGGGATGTCAAAATAAACTAATGTTTGTCTAGCATTTTTTCTTTTCTCCTCTATCTACTCTAAGTTTTTGAAGCCACTTTCTTTAAAAAAAAAAAAATGACAAGAGAAAAATTTGCATATGTAAAAGATATATTTACCCCATTGTTATACTTTAATAAGAATGACATGACCCCAATTAAGGACAGTACCGACGTAGGGGTTGAAGTACATCATCTAATTGTAAGCCTTGCTGATAGATAAAATTGAATTGATCACTTCACAAGTTTGATAGAATTTAACTAGATATTGTCATAATTGGATATGTGGATGCATATAAACCTGACCATTTTAATATCCCATGTAGAGCTTTCGATAAAGTCTCTTTTTAAATACCTTTCCTAAATTTTTGAAACAACAACTAAGTGTACATTATAAAGAGAGCTTCACTCTATAAAAATTAAATCAACCTGAAACTTTCATAAATTAACTTATAGGGCAGGATCCTACCTATGTACTAGGTAGGAACTAAGGTTTGAAATTTGAATTTACAAATAGAAATATCATTACCCTTGTGAACAATGCAAAGCTCACAAAAAATAATACCTTCAATATGCTCCTATGCCAAATATGGTGACTAGAATCAACGTTATTTATTTAAAATGTTGAATAATGAGGGGTGAGCAAGATACCTAGTAAGCTAATAATACTAATTACAAAAGGATGGAGCAAATCAAATACTATCGAGTGCTTTATAAACCAGTCATTCCTTTTTAAAATTTGAAACACAATAAATGGCAATTTAACCAGTACAAAGTAAGAACTTAGTTTCCCCATGAATGGCAGTTAAAACGATTGAATAAAATCAAATTTTATTTGCAAAATATGATAATTAAGTCAAAATAGAATTATAGTGAAACATCAAATGAAACCATAAGAAATTAGATGTTATTTCTAAGCTAGTTTGATTGGAACATTACAGATACTTGTCATGAGCAATACGACTCAAAATAATTAGAATAATGGCATTATGTCTCAAACAAAATATCATAGTATCGACATTATGCCCTAGTTAGATCAAAACAACGACATCTCACCTCAATCATAATAGAATATCATATCGCAGTCACTATGATTAACGTCTATTGTTGTTAGCTACACAGTCTTAGCTACATAGTCTTATTTTAGATAGATTTTGAAAAGTACTACTTTTAATAAATGGTAATCAATGCAATTATAAATTTAGTATCAAATTATTTTCATAATTGAGCCATTTAGAAATTTTAAAAATACAAAATCTAACATATTTAGTAATACATAATCAGAGTAATTCTGAAATGCATTATCATAGTGATTCATAATCCATAATTACATTAATTATGATAGTGAGATAATTTAATGAAATGCTCGAGAGAAAAGTATCATTTTTGTGTTGCAGTTATGAGTTTAGCTTTATTTTCGTCCTCTACTAATTGAAAGTCTAAAAACCTTCTCTTTTGAATATAGTCACATTTTGGTCCTCTGCAAATTGAAAGTCTCAAAACGGTCTTTCACTTCTCAAGATCTAACCCAAAGTAGTCCCTCTTTAAATGAAACCTAGGAGGACCATTTTGAATCAAATCTTAAAGAATGAAGGGCCACGTTGAATCAAATTTTAAATAGTGAAGGACCATTTTAAGACTTTTAATTTGTGGAGGACTTAAATAAGACTATGCTAAAAAGTAGAGGACTATTTTGAGACTTTTAATATGTGGAGGATCAAAATGAGACTAAGTTCAAAAATGGAGGACCAAAATTGTGTTTTTCTCAATTGTTTAATAAAATTTCATCAAGCTTATAGTTTTAAAAATATTTAGAGAACACAAATGAGGTTTATAAATCCCAAGAAGTTTACCCTAGGACACAAGAATATTCAATAAGAATATTTTCACAAGGAAAATATGTAAATAAAAAATATATGCAGAAATATCATTATCTACTCTCCTAGTGAACTGACACCTAGGTTTACCTCTTATCATCTCCTTCATAGAAATATCAAATTTGCAAAGAGAATCTCTATGATCCTATAATGCAAAGAAAAATAACCTTAAGTCACATAAATAATTCCCTCAAACAATTTCTTCCCAAACCCAAATCCTAACACTAGTTAGAAATTTACAATTTTAATTAAAAAGGGAACCATTTGATTATTCTAGGCCCAACTTACTACTCAATTAACACTATAATTGCACATGTAGGTAGACTCAGCCAAAATGCAACTTATTGCCCACAAAATTGCCTTGGAATATAAACATTATATTTATCTAACATATTACTTAAAAGCCAAAAATAAATTATTCAGTTTCGTTAGTCCACATAAATATTCAATTAACATTCATATGCATATTTATTCCCTCCGGTATTTTCATTCTTACCCAAATATCAATTTTTTCTTTTTGCTATCATAAAACACATACTAATTCACTATAATTGATTCACATACTATTATTAATATGGTCATGAAAGCATACATTTTTTCTAATAATTTGCTAAACCTTCAGCCAGTAGACCAATTAACTAGATTTATTGTTTGCTAATTGATACTATTCTAACCAATGATATGATTCCCATGATTTATTGATTTCTCCTCTTACTATATGAAGTTACTATAAACTTTTCCCTAAGAGCAATATGTGCTAGGAATTCTTTGCTTTCTTGGCATTTAGAGGACTAACTTAAAGGTAAAAAAAAAAAAAAAGTAAGAAGACTATTAAGTGCAACTCACAATATCAATTAGGCAAATATATACATATGCCTTATTCTAATTACATTTTAGTATTGTTATTAACTATCTATCATTATTAGTAAAAATATTAGCATTACATCATTTTCTCTTCTTCCATGCATACATGCCCATGCTATGCTCTTATTATTAAAGTCAAAAGTTTTGCGTCTCCTATGACTTCAACATTCCAACCCAAGAATATTGATGTCAGTATAGCATTATGTAATTCCATTATGCTATCTTTAATATTTATTAATCATGCATTACCATTTATCTTCATTTTAGACTCATCTCTATGGCATAACCTTCTACAAAACTAAGTTAAGCACTAAGTACCTTTCACTTCTTGTTGTTCCCCCATTTAAAAGTGTATATATGTCTAAAATCCTTCATCATGTGAATAGCTTATTATTATTTTTATTTATTAATTATTATTATTTTCCACTTATACAAATATATATATATATATATATGTATGGTTATTATTATAACTATCCTTTCTGTTATTATTTATAAAGATCACCATGCAGCATTTGTTTAAACTTCTTGATAAAACAGATTTTTAGCTAATGTGATTTATTATAATCACCTATGATGCATGCTTAGGTTCATGTGCCTACCATATTAAATATATAATTTGGCTTATGATGCCATCAAGTATCATCTTCAACCATTTACTTCAACTTATGACATGTTCCAAGGCTTGAACATTTCAGATTGTTATTATTTAATTAGTAACAAAACTAAGTTACCATATGGCATTTGGTTATATTTAATCCAAGGAAAAATGGGTATAGAGTTTTTTTCTTAATGCCCAATGATTTTAGAAAGATCAACATATCACTTTTCTTAAAATATCAAGTCCTTAGAGACATTAAGTTGCCTTCAAATTGAATTATTTTCCTTTTCCCTATGATATAATTGACACAACCCAAATTCATTGGTCATGACTAGTGCAAAGGCTAAATCAAATTAGCCCAGCTAGCCAAAGATAACATTTTTACATTTTTCATAAATATCGATGAAACACATTAGACACTCTTTGAAAAATAATTCAACAATTTCATAATGATATTAACTAATCAACTTAATAATGTCTCAAAATATATATTCATAATGAAAAGGAAAATAGTCCACACAAGGCATACAGTACTTCATAACATTTATTAACCCCAAATAATTAAACATCTAGTAGCCACCACCTTGAAGTAAGACATATATAGTGATTAGCCCAGAATGACATACTAAAAAGTCTAGACAATAAGAAAATTCTCAGAGCAACTGCAATAGCACCTATTAATAAGAAAAAAATTAAAGAGAGGTGCAAGTCTACCACTGACTTAGTGAGTGCATAAATAACAAAGTATGTAGAAGGGGAAACAATAGAGGTCTTAGAGTTTTTAACAAACAACAAGTTTTGATATAAAAATACCATTTCTAAACCTTATAATTTTGAATAAAATGGGTATCAAGGAAAGAACTAGGGTCATCATACTTGTATCCCTTTTACTAGATACGTCTTAATAATTATTAGTTGTATCCTTTTATCTGATACGTCTCAATATTTTATACTCATGTCCCTTTTTTGGATATGTCTCAATAATTCATATCTATATCCCTTTACTAGATATGTCTTTGTAATTCATTTCAACAAGGTGCACCAAGGTTGTTACCCCTGCTAACAACTACGAGGTTCTTACTTTAATTCCCATCCAACCTTTAAATTATTAAAATTAATGAAGAAAAAGGAACAATTAATGTCAAGATGTACATCATAACCTTATATTTCTATATATACTAATAATACTATTTTAACAGCATGTCATCATATAGTACACATCCATACATATCATATATCCATAATCGAAAGATTTGAAAATCACAAATTATTTCCCTTGTAAGACATTGAGCATGAATAAGGAAATTAAAAGTTGGAAAAGAAAATAAAATCAATCAGTAAAATCAAAGGTGCTACTTTACTAATTTTAAACTCATCAATAGGGATCAATAGTAATAATCTTCTATTCCTATTACACATCCAGATTAAAGAGGTAACAACAAAGCTATCTGTCACACAAGACTAAAATATGAACGCTCCTTCCAATAATCAATTAAAAGTATAATTTCTACCCCAGATATTTGGTACTATGTTGTCGATAGTTACTATGCATGATTACTATGTTGCCAACAATTACTATAAAGAGTAATTAGTAATGCCAACATGTACTATGCAAGTCACTATTTATACTATGCAAGTTACTGTTTGATATTTATTTTATAATGTTAAAACTATATTTTTTTTTATCTTATGATATAATTTAATGCCCAATAATTAGTTAAAAGTATAATTTCTACCCCAGATATTTTCTACTTTCATTTAAATCCTTAACATTCTATTTTCTTTATTCTTATAAAGATTATACTTCTTTAACTACGTATATTTATAGGATATACATATATATACATATACATATATATAGGATTATTACAATAATTTTCTTGTATCAAGCACACAAATTTATGGAAATGAATAAAATATAAACGACTATGAGTATAGATATTGGTACACATTTTTAAGTTACAACTATAGTACTATAACCCCTAGCTACCATCTTTTATCTCTAAGCCAAGCACAATTTGTTCAAGATAGGAATTCCATAAGGAAGAGAAAGGATGGTGTGTTTACACTAGCTTATAAGGGATAATAAACCAAAAAATGATGTCTATAGTGCCATCCTTTGTCCTTCTCCTTTTTTTAGACAACAAATAAAAAGAACTTGGTAGAGCAAAGAACATTAAGTTACAGTAGACTAGAAATGATGGATCTAATTTGAAAAAGGTGATTTATTGCAAAAAAGCAAATGGAGGATTTATAACACCTTGACGTGGCAAAAAAGGAGAATACAAACCTCCTTCAAGCTCAAATGAAAAACATACTAAGCAAAGAGAGCTCTTGACTTCACCAGGGTCAAAGAGCTTGCAGTAATCTAGCTTCATGAAATCCAAGAAAGTTGAATGAGGATGATGCAAAAGATTGATTTGGGAAGGAATGGAGCCCAAAATGAAGATCAATCAGGGAAACACAAACTAAAAAACATTTGCTTCTCCATTGGAAGTATTCAATTGAACAAGGAGATGGGTATAAGTGATAATGAAAAATGGCATAAAGAAAGGTAAAAACCCAGCTTGTTGAACACTCTAGATTGAGAAAGGAAGTAGTACAACTTCAAAATTGTTTTAAATTTTGGGCTTCTCTCTAATAATGTGAAGTGAAGAAGCAAGGAAGCAAAGCTTGAACTCAGGTTTAATAGTTTCCCCAGATGCCTAATGTTCCACTTCTGCCCAGCCATTCATGTTTGAATAATTTTCATGGATAGCTTTAAGAAAAGTCCTAATCATTTATGTAATTGATTTATTTATTATTTATTTTGTCAATTAATTGAATTTTTTACTGGTTGTTACAAGAGCATATAAAATATGCCTTTCTTGAAAAGAATCCTCACTTTTGTAAGAGCTTCGGTACCAAGTGGTCTTTCTACATCAGGGGTAAAATAAATCTGAGCGTTTTAGTGCTTGTGATTTTAGTCAAACATAGTGATTGTTGGTGTAGTACTGATTATGATGAAAAAAATTTAAGAGATTATAATGAACGCAAAATATATATGATAAAATTTAAAGTTTCTTGGAAACGAATACAAGAAATTACATGAATAGGAAATTTAGTATAGAAGGGAAGTATACAACTTGCATTGCCCAATCTTTCCCATAGAGTAGAAGAGGGAGAACTCATAATAGCTAAAAGAAGAAAAAACTTTTACAAGTTTGTACGACTGGGGAAGTTAATGAACACTCAAAATCATGATGATTTATATATATATAAAATATTTATTTTATCTCAAAAGATAACTCCCCACTTCCTTAGCTACTTAAATTATAATTGAATAATTGTTAATCTCCCTTTTACCTTTTAGTCAGTAAGTTTATAGGATAATTACTGACATGCTTTGGGCTACAGGTTGAGGCCTCTTCCTAATGCACTTGTAGGAAATCCAACCCATCATTGATTACCCATAATTAACTTAAACCCAATCCATTCTTGGGTTATGCAAAATTGGTTGCTTAATTAATTAATTTACCTAATAAATTGTACTAATAACAAATTAATGCTAATCCACAACCCTTTAAAAAATATTTCAACAATCTCCTACTTAAATAGCATTAATTGATTATCAGGAAAATTAACTAAACAAATACCAATTCAAATTAAACACCCAAAATATACACAAAACCACACAAAATTTAGAAATGGAACAACACATTATCATTTGATCTAGTAAGGATATAAATGATATTAATATGATCCTAATAGAAGATTATTGAATCCGATAAGGAAACAAATGATATTAATAAAATTTAAGATCATTATATGAATATAATAGATATTAAAATTAACATTCAGGATGTCAACATCACAAAAGCCCTATAAGGTCTCAACTCATACTCCCACTAGACCAAGGCAACATCATGGATTAAACAAGACCCATATGAGCTCTTATGGGTGTGCCTTTGGTCAACAAATCTGCAAACATATGTTCACCATGGATGTGAACTACATGAGTCTGAGATGAGGAAAAAATTAAGAAATGAAACAATGAATCAAGAACATCAAATCTGATAGGAAAAACAATATTATAAATGCTAGTTTAGTTTCTGTGGCGTCCTCTGTTATAAGATGTTTAAACATGATAATTCAACAAGTATTAATCTATTGATGGGGACACTTTCAATAACGATAGTTGGACTATTTAAAGTAACTTGCATATATAAATATAACAAAATAAATTCATTAAAAGGATTCTATACATGTATTCAAAATTTTGTAATTAATGAGTATAAAATATAAGTACATGTTATAAATTTGGAAATGCTAGAATTAATTAAAATCTTATTAGACTTAGATTTATTTAACTAATATAGTTTGAAATTTTTGTACTAACGAATACAATAAAATTCACATGTCAAATTTCTTATGCCAATACATAAACCAAATTTAATATACAAATGGTGTAGTAATCATGCATTACAATAAGAAAAACAATGATTAAGCATAAAAAAATACAATGGAAAATGGTGCTCTTCTTGTAAAATATTAGCTGTTATAATTTTCATCAATGAACTAGTTTCATTTTTATTCTTTTACTAGTTCTACATATTCTTCTTAATTACCATCAATTATATTACTAAAATTCATTCAAAGATGATGTTATCAAATGGAAAGGAATTAATGATCAACATAATTGTAATTATAATGTATTATATCAATATACTTTTTTCAATGTAATAGTCTAAAGGTCAAAGCCCTTATGTAGCAGCCCATAAATCACAAAAAAGAACTATAAAAAAACTCCTCCATTCATTGGTTTAAGATAAACTCAAGAGGCATTTGATTTAGAACCAAACCCAACTATAAAAACCCAACCTAACTCATTTTTTTTTAGCCATTAGTGTTCCTTTTGAAGACCAGCCATCAGAGCGAGGGGAGAAAACATAGAAACACTCATTCTTCTTCACTCTCTCCTCTCACCTTCTCATCCCTTCACCATTTTCTGCTCATCCATGGCTATTCTTGGTAATTTGGAGCTTGGTTATTCATTTTTCTTCACCATGAGCAGCTAAATATCCTTTGCCCTAAGGAGATACAACTAGGCCAGAGCTTGGAGCACAACTAGGGAGTTTTTTTGTTCTTTTCCATCTTGCCTAGCTTTGTATTCATTATATCTTGGTTAGGTTATTTTGGTTACATTTATAAGCTAAACCACATTGCTATAACTTTTATATTATGGATTGGATTATAAGATTTATGCTTTGATGTGTGTTTTGTAAGGATTATTGCTACATTTGATTGTGAAAGTATTGGGTTTGTTATAATCTAATAATCATATGATTGATTATAGTAGCTTGGTAGCATTTGGTTAAGTTGCTCAAGTTGTCTTCACATCTTTACATTAATCTTCCATTAGTACATTAAAGAGGGTAGTCAATGTTGTTGTGAGCCTTTGGGTTAAAGGTGCCATAAATGAATTAATTTACCTAGTGTTTGAATGGTATTTAAATCCCGTTAATTTCCTAGTGTTTAAAGGTGTCATCATCATTTGCATTTAACCCCAGTTATTTTTATTCCCTTATTCAATCATTTTTTCAATTTGCATTTTATAACAAAAAACCTAAAAAATATTTATAATTTGTTGCATTTTATTCAAATTTAATCAAGCAAATAAAGTCAAAGAAAAAACACTAGTTTTTCCTATTTCTTCACATATTTTTACATTCAAATTACCTAGGAACAAACTAGGCTCCTTGAAGTGAATAGGATCCAGATTGCACCATTATAGTGCTTTTTTATATCTGGTATTAGCTTTGACACCCTAATGATGAGGGCTTGATCAGGAGTGTCTACCATGGATTTTGATTTTCTTTATAGGAGGAAGTTATAGATGTCTAATCTCTACTAGGTGGTGGGAAATGGAACTAAAAATCAATGTTTGGAATAATCCCTGGGTTCCAAGGCTGAAGGGGTTTAAATTTAATTCTAGTTGTTAGTGTGAAGCTTTGGAGGGTATTACTATAGCATATTGTCTAATTAATGGGAAATGTGACCTTTTACTATTGATTTATGGCTACAGGATGAAGAATTAAGTAGATTAATTGCATTCCAATTCCTTATAATTATGTAGAGGACAGGCTATGTTAGGTAAAGGGCAAGAATGAGGTTTACAATAATAAAAAAAGGGTACGAAGTGTTAAGATCAACACTAGAGGTTAAGGATGACAAGATCTTCTATTCAGATTCCTAAAATGTTAGGGATAATGATGTCCATAATGCTTATTTGGTTGAAGTAAGTTTACAGAAGGACTTTTATAGGGATTTGAAATGTTTAGCTATTATAGAGGGTGATTGCACATTATAGTCTTCATTTAGTACCTACATTTTAAGTTGAGTACCTAGATCTTCAAACAAGGTGGCAGATTGGCTTGCCAAGCAACCAGTCTTGGAGGTGTGCTTGTTTGGTTAGGGTGATTTTTTTGCAATCCATTTGATTTCCATTTAGGCCTTAGATTTCACTACATCTTGGGAAAGGATAAGTTAGTAGTTTAATTTTTTGTGTTCTCTATGCTAGTTTCAATTATGTTTGCATAACCTTTGCTATTGTTGTTTTATTTGGATTGTCACCTATGCAGGTATTTTTCTTTTGTTATTTTGTTATAATAAAGTATAAATTTTGCTCAAAACAAATATCTAAACACAAGACTATATTTTGAGCTAAAATAAACATCATCAAAATTGCATTGCTGAATCTCATCATTATTAGAAAGTTGGTTTCAAAAATAGAAAATTAAGATTAAAAAAATCATATCATATACTGATTTAGTTCGTGTCAGATATTAATGTCAGACATAGACTATAAAAAATTGGCACTTATGCCTGTATTCAATTTCACTAAATTTGGTATTTTTCATAGAGGTGCATTATTTTACCTTTTATAAAAAATCTCTTTAATAGGAAATGAATATCCTCTGTTCACACTATTCAACGATGTCATTTGAGGACAACCCACCTCAATGGGAGCTTTGCTGTCTGATTGATTCCAAGGCATGGTGACTTTGTCTTGCGGTCTTTGTTATAGCTTTTCTTTCTTTCTTTCTTTCATTGTGCTTCGTCATATGTGATTGTGGGTTTTGTAGTTTATTGTTTTCCTAGAAATAGGGAAGAGCTAATGAAGAACACTAGAGAAGAAGAAAAGGATTAGCCCAGATAATGATTTGAAAGTAATTAGGGTTCACCTGAAAGCCATATGATTCTAGATATTTTATACTTGTTGCATTTGAGCCTCTAAGCCTTTCCTTTGAAATCTCAACTATTGACCTTATCTCTACGACTAAGTATTCATCATAGGGCAAAACTTGGATAGGTTACTTGGTAATGGGCTATCTTTTGGATTCAAATTTTGTTTCAAATGTAGTCTTTTACTGATGGTCACACATATTGATTTTTGAATTGATTTTTTTGGTTATTGTTTTGGGTGGATTTTCTTTTTGTTTATTAATATTTTGTTTGTATATATAGTAGATTGCCAGTTTGTTTTGAGAAATTAGAAAAGATGGAAGAATAAATAATTAAAATGGTAACCCAAAATGTTAGTTCTTACTTAAATACCACTAATGTTGAAGCACCAAGTTTAACATATTAATCGTTAAAAGTGTTGGCTTTTGGTCTTTGAACTCTTGAAGTTACATCAATACTCTATTTTGTCCAGGTAATTAATATTACATTTCTTATTCGTTCTCATATACATACATATGATGATCAAAACTTAATTTTTGTTCCAACAAATTAAAAAATGCATTGATCCATGCGTGTGGTCTTTATAGAAAGATAATCAAATACTTTAGTTGTTAAAATGGAAATAGTCAATAAGTAGAAAAAATATATCTTGAAGTTATTTGTGGATTTTATATGATGAAATTCAAAATTAGAGTTTGAGATTTCCTGTATATTTGTATTTATAGTTTTAAACCAACCTCAGGTCTTCTACACTTTCTTTACTTAATTTGTTCCAAAAAAAGGTTCCAGTTACAAAATATGCTATATTCTAGACTAGTCTTAGTAAGAACTATCGCTTGGAATGCTTGTCCTAAGGTTTATACTTGGCTTGCAATTGTTCTTGTTAAAACTGGTATGTTTGTTGTATGGCATCCTTAATGTATGATTGATATGGATGCCATGCTTTATTTTCTCCTTTGTAAATCTATGGGAATTAATTCTTTGAAAGTTCATTTGCTAAAGGATTACCTAGCATAAGAAGTGTTGAAACATATTTTAGCCTTCAATGACGTTCCTTTAGTTCATAGCATTCTCATTTAGTTACCTTTACCTTCTATATGTTTCTAAATTTCTAGCTCTATTTGTTTTTTATTTGAGTTATGCTTTTGTGAGAATTTTGTTTCAGGCCATATTTGTGTTTCAATTTATATTTTAGTCAACACTTCTATCTAGGTATAAACTGTTTCTCATGCATAAGCACTGAAATCGTATTGAATGTCCTATATAGTTCATATGGATGCTCTTGAATAATAATTTAGAGCACCTTATAAAACCAAGGGAATTTCATGGGAGATTTAACTACTTCTTTTTGTCTTGATTTAGTGATGTCATACCTAACTTCTTTCATGTCACCCACAATTAAACATATGTTAAACATATAAAATTAAGAACAAGGTTTTATCCATTAATTGAATGATGAGTTTACTCTTTAATTTTCATGTGGACATTGGTTTCATTTTACTTTATCATGTGGTAGCACATGAATGTGTAGAATGTATGGAATGCAATTAGCATTAAAAAGGATGTGCATGGTTTTCACTTGTTGTAGTTAACAAAGATACATATGAAACTCCTTATTTTGTATAATTTCACACCACTGTACACAGAAACTAAAACCAATTTCAAGCTCATCTTCATAGTGCTTGTTGGCAACAATGCACTGCTTTCGGATCTCACCCTTTGAGTTTATGATGTTTTTAATACATGTTTGTGGTCAACATTGTAATTCAAATAAACATAGCATATCCATATGGCCATTTCACATCTTCATTTCTTCTAAACATTAGTTTTGCATTGTAATCATTCAGGCAAATTTAATTACATTTCTAATGTCATAACCTAACTCAAGCTAACAATAAGTTAAAGATTAGGTGTTACTTAGTGCATAGAAATATAATAACAATGGGTAATTAAAAATTATCAAATAGGTATGTTAACAAGTGTTTGACAACTCATGTCACATATTGTAGCAAGTTACAGTGCAGAAGGACCATGTGAGAAAACCACTTGTGCGAGGTATATAAATATTTGATATGGGCTTTGAGCATAGTATCATCATTTTTGTCACAACCTTAGCCAATAGGACATGATCGGCATGGGAACGAGGTATCCTTCATCCTCGTAAGCCTATTAGATATCTCAAGGATAGCAAAACTTAAACTAATACATAGGTTCTCATCCGAAATGTCTATAACAAAACAATCTGACATACAATAGTATGAAGAGCTCTACCCTCCAACAAAGGTATAGAAAATAGCCTACAACCATGAAACTATATTAAACAACTAGCTCGTATACAAGGGAGCAACTAAGAATAATCACAAAATGTACAACAAGGAACCATTGCTCTGGCAATAGGCAAGTTTCACCAAAAATAGAAACACTGCAACTCCTACTCCATAGGTGGGTGTTTTGGATCGATGCTAAGATATGAAAAAATGTTAAATAATGGGGTGAGTGGAAACTCACAGAGTAGATATTACTATAGTACAAGGGGAGGGATAGGTTGACAATGATAGAGTTTATCAATAAAAACTTTAGTTGTTTGAAACCTAATAATATACAGAGTTAAGTCATCACTTCCAAAAGCATAAGAAAACCATTAATCATCAAATATATCCAACCATGAATATTCAAATCAAGTTTTTAACTCAATTGAACCAACATATATTGAGAATTTAAAATATCCAATTAACAAAATACATTAAGAATCTCCGACAGAACTAACAAATGTTCAGAATACAGAACTTACACAATTCTAGCGTAATCATATCAGAGTTATTATTTATTAATGGCCTTAAGCTCAGAATAATTATAATAATGGCTTTAAGTCTTAAATAGAATATGAAAGTAAGGGCATCATACCTAACCATAATTGAACACCAAACATAGTGCATTACGGCTAACATTTATTGTCGTTAGCTACAGGGTTATGTTTCGGGCACATTCCCATTAGTTTCTTAAATATACAAAAATCATATTCAGAAGTCAGAATTTCAGAAGGAAACCACTTTAGAATTTCATATTTAAATATTTTAGATAATTCAAAAATACATAATCATAAAGTCCATAAAACTAATAAAATTCCTAAGTATTAGAATATGCAATAAAATTTATAAATTCAAAAGTCAGCCCCAGGGTACTAGAGATATCAAAATTTTAAATTTAAAAAATAGATAATTTTAAACAAAAATCTTGCATAATTAATATTATCTACGCACTTAGTCAAAATACACACAAATCTCCCTCTTACCCGCTGGGTATAAACGAACAACTTTAACCCTTAAAATATAACAATTAATAGATCTTTACTTTCCATATTAATCAAAGTCTTAAGAACAATAATTTCTAAAAGAAATTCCTACAATAGCTTATCCAAATTAATGTGTGGTACTTATTTCTTTATGTTCCCATTATTCTTCTTAACGATCTTAATTCTTATAATTCACACATAATGGTATGCCCATGCTTAGAAAACACTTTGAGAAATTAATGATCCACAAACTTAAAACTCATCTTCATTGATGCTTTACACTGATATTTTTTGCACTAAAATATATTTCCAAGGCTTAGAAAATGCCCTGACGCCAATAATCTCAGATAATACTCTTTGTAGTCCTTGAGTTGTCTAACATTACCAATTGAGTTTTAAAAATATTCTAGTCATTAACAAAGTGATTATAGAACATTAATAATTACTTTCATCGTACTCTTATTCCCAAAATTCCCTCCCACAATAATGAAATTTAATATAAGCCTAAGGGAAATTCTTAAAAACACTTACCACCCAAATAACAACTTTTAACAACTCCTACAATCCTTCTTGATGTCCAATAACACAGGATGATCAAAATTTCTATAATTATCAATACTATACGAACCTCAATTCCCATCCAAGAAAGAGGGGTTTTTGATTTAGTGTTCCAAACATCAAATTGACACACGGGAATTGTTAAAAGTTCACTTAGGATCAAAACCCCTAAAGAATTTCCCCAAAACAACTTCAAATCATGCCTCAATTTCAAATTTTGAATCTCATATACTATTCATATAACTATTTAGGTTCTTCATCCAAAATTAGGGAATTCTAAATTTAAGCATAATTTCACAAAAATTGGGAGCTCAAATGGGTAGAGAACAACACAGAAATCACATCTAAACAAAAGTCTTCAAACAAAACAACAAAATTTCACCTAATTTTGGCCAAATTTCTAATTTGCTGCTACTGTTTATGCACTGTTCATTTACTATTCATGTATTGTCATGCACAATGGATAGCCAAGAAAAACTTCGATTTTTGGTCAATTTACATGAAATTAAAGGCTAGAATCCATGAAGAATAAGTCAAAATGTTAATTGATATCAAAACCCCCATCAAAATTGAATTAAATTTGCATGAATCACTAATTTTTAGCTAAAATAAATGGACCTATCATTATTATTACTTCACTAGGGTTTAGGGCATTTTCCAGCCACTCTAAGCAACTAAGGTTGTCGATGAAGTGTTGGGTTACCGGTACTGATACGAATCAAGGAGAGGAAGTTGCAAAAATTTTAAAGAGGAAGGAGAGGCTTGTGGAAGAAGATGGAAAGTGGTTGAGAAGAAGATAATTTAGGGGCATTTTGGTACTTTCACTACTCATGGTAGGTGTAGTAACCGACCTTTCAGTGGGATAAAAAAAATAGTTTAAAAATGATTCCCAAAAATGGAACTTTGAAAATCGATTTTATTTGGAGTTGCCACCAAAATTTTTAATGGAAAACTTTGGAAAACCAATTTAAATAAAACAAACGGAAAAAGGCGAAATGGACTGCGAGGTTAGAGATGGGTTCGGGAGTCTATTTAAGTGTGGGGAAGGTGTTAGGCACCCCACAACACCCGCCCATGAGGACAATTACCTTAAACTAGTTAGTTGAAATAGAATATGGCCTTTAATTAATCTCAATTACCTTTTTATTGACATGGATGCACGTTAGACATAGAAGACAAAAAAGCGAAAATACATGCAAACTGATGGATATTTACAAAGGACGGACTTGACCTAGGATGAAAGCCTAGGGCCTACGTACCCTGTGAGAGGAATCAAAGTCCACGTAGTTCGACCAAAAGGCATTTTTGTGATCGGTGGTTTTTTTTTTTTTTTTTATGAGAATAGGAGGATTTTAATTAAAACAGATCATTGTAAACCAAAACGAGATAGGAATTTAGTTTGCATGTTTTAATTTACTACAATCTGATTAACCTCGTTCTCCTAAACTCTTCACATTTTCTCTTTTAAAATTTTTTTGTCGATTTTATTATTATTATTTTTTTTGAGTTTTGAGAGTTTATATTTCGGGAATTAATGCATAATTTATAATGAAAGGAATATATTCTTTTATTTTTATGAATTTTTGAATTTATTGTTGGTAAATATTGATTATTATTATTATTGATTATTGGTAGACAATTTAATTTAAATGCTATTATTTATTTGTTTATCTGTTTGTCTTTGAACGAATATATGCTAATTTTCGGGTTCTATGGAGATTAAAATCTCACACGAGCCCAGGAAGTCGAGGAGAGACAAGTATTCTCACACGATCTATTTCGTATAAATATTTAATCAAGGTTAATATTTAATTATTGTACATTTATTTATTTTTTGTATTATTATTTCGGAATTAATTATAGGGATTTAAGGAGATTAAAATCTCACATAATCCCAAGCAATCGAGGAGAACAATATTCTCACACGATAATTTCATAAATAATAGGGAATGTTTATTAAAGCAAGCATTTTGATTATGATTATTATTATGATTTAATCAAAATTAATATTTAATTACCATTCACTTATTTTCCACCATTCACCCATTAATATTTCATTAATATTATTGTTGCTTTTCAATTATTCAATTAGTTGTAAGGATTTAAGGAGACTAACATCTCACATAACCCCCGGTAATCAAGGAGAACAAAATTCTCACACGATAATTTTATCCATCATGACAATATTTATTAATTATCATTCAAATATTTTTCAACATTCCTTCATTAATATTTCATTAATATTAATTGTATTCCAATCATTTAATTCATTGTAGGGATTTAAGGAGATTAGTATCTCACATAATCCGCGGCAATCAAGAACAACAAAATTCTCACATGCTAATTTTATACGTAATATCCATAATTAATCAAAGTTAATGTTTAAACAATTGTAATAAACAAAACTAAACAAATGTAAGCAAGTGAATAGTAGCATCTCATATTAGAATGCGTGAACAGTGCATATGCATGAGATTGTCTTGAAGGAATTCGAATGAACAGTGATAGCATGCAGAATTCTCAGCCAAGACACAACGTGCAGCCATACCTGGCGTTTTCAGCTTCTTCCTTGTGCTCCAATGAAGAATGACCTTCTCCTCGTCACTCACCTATGGAAGATGGACCTCCAACAGCCCCCCAAAGTGGCAGGTCTCGGCTAGAAGTGCAGAAATGGCAGACAACTCGTTGGACAGCTTCGTTGGAGTTTTCTGGTTGGCTTCAGCGCTGGAAACTCCGTAGAAAGTGTCTCTACTTCTCGGCTAGAAGGTGGAGGCTGAAAGCTTCTCTTCTTCTCCACACTTCCTCTTTTTCCTTGTGCTCCCTAAGTTCTCCTCTGTTTACCTCTGTTTTTTGAGCTCAAAACAGAGTTTTTTCTCCTCCATGGTTCAGTTTCTATCCCTCCCTTTGTTGCCACTTTGTTTTGCATTCAGACTTCCTTGTTTCTGCATATCATTTTGGCATCCAACTCTCCATTTTTCTACTCCTTGGATGGTCTGAACTTCAGCTCCTTTTCACTCCATGATTTGGGACGTTGCTCCATGATTTTTCTGCATGTTGGACAGCTTCGTTTAGCTCTCGGTTTCTGCAGTTCAGCTTTCGGTTTCACTCAGTTTCTGGTTCTTTTTCTCTGCTATTTTTTCCTCACGTGGCTGCCTTGCTTTCTTGCTTCATTCAGCTTTGTTTCTCCCTCACGTTGCTGATTCCATTTTCTTCTTTCGTTCAGCATTGTTTCCTCTCGGTTTGTTGTTGGTTTCGTTGCTCTCCCTTTCTTCTTCAGCTCTTCTTCCCTTCTCGGTCACGTGGCTCTCCCTTTTAGCGTGGTTCCTCCTTCTTTTCCTTCCTCTTTTCTCTTCTCCAGCTCTTTTTTCTTCTTAGCCGAGGCCTCCTTTCTACTCCAGCCTTTTTTTTTTCTTTCTCTCGGTTTGCTTGCTCTTCTTTATACTCCAACGCCACCTCCCTTTTTCTGCCACTTGCTCCCTTTTTCCCTTGCTTTTTCTGCAACTTCCAACCACCACTTTGCTGCACACAGTCCCCTCTTTTTCCTGCCATCTCCAGCCCCGCCACACTTTTCTTTCACTGCACCAGCCACCCCACTTTTTGCCTCCTCTGCAGAACCACTCCCACTTGCTTTTTTGTCCCCCTTGTCTTCTTGTGCATGTGTGTGCATGAGTGTATGCATGTGGTGAGTGTGTGTATCCGTGAGTGAGAGTGTGTGAGAGTGTGAGTGTGAGTGTGTGAGCGTGATGTGTCCGTGAGTGAGAGTAATGTGTGTCATGTGTGTGAGAGTGTGAGTGTGTGAGAGTGATGTGTGTCATGTGTGTGAGGGCAAGTGAGCATGTGGGAGCAAGTGAGCATGTGAGAGTGTGTGAGTGTGAGCAAGTGAGAGTGTTTTGCAATTCCATTTCAAGTATGTGGCCTTGTTCATTTTATTTCCTTGCAAGGTGATTGCCATGTCTCTTCTTCAAACCTATATCTTGAATTTTCCTTTTTATTTTTTTTGGTTCTTATGTTTGGTTTTTTCCATATTACTTCTATTTTGTTTGCCTCTTGCAATTTTATTTTGATTAATTGTTATTATTATTTTATTATTTTATATTTTTTTGAATTTTTTAATTCTATTTATTATTATTATTGTGATTATTATTATTGTTAATTTGGGTGGGGTGTTCACAGTAGGTAGGTATCCTAACTTCCTCCAAAGTCGAGGACATATATTCTCAACATGTCTTCTAGCATTTGAATTGTATGCTCCTATTAGCCATCAATTTATGGATGAAAAGCAATGATAAGATCTAGTTGAGTGCCAATCACATTCTAAAAGGCCATTAAAAACCTAAAGGTGAATTGCAGTCCTCAATAAGAAATAATTGAAATAGGGACACCATAAAGCTTTACAATCTTATTCAAATATATATGAACGTATTTGGCAACACCATAGTTGATTTCACTGGTAGAAAGTGTGTAGATTTGGTCAGTCTATCTACAATCACTTATATGGAATCAAAACCTTTCAAAGTTTGAGGTAGACCTGTTATGAAAGTCGTAGTTTTCCTTTCTTATTTCCACTCTAGTATCTCAATTCTTTGAAGTAACCCAACTAGTTTATGATGTTCTGCCTTCACTTGTTGACAAACTAAACAACAAGAAACAAATTCTGCTACATGCCTTTTCATTCCTTCCCACTAACACAGTTGTTTAAAATCTTGATACAATTTTGTTGCTCTTGGGTGGATTGTATAAAGGGTCAGATGAGCTTCTTCTAGGATCCCTTTTCTAAGTCTATTGTCCCTGGGTACAAATAACTTTTGGTCATTCCATAACACCCCTTTTGAGTCCAGGCTAAACCTACTATGTTTCCTATTCTTGACATCTTTAACTAATCTCTATAGTTGAGCATCCACTCTTTGAGCTGCCTTCACCCTTTCACTTAGAGAATAGTGACTTTGAACATCTGCTAGTAACACACCCAGTTCTTTAGTTCCAAACCTAACGCCATTTTCTTCTAACCAATGGAAATCTTCAACCAAAGGTCATTTCACCTTAACAATATGAACCAAAATCCCCAATGACTTTCTATTTAAAGCATTTGCCATAACATTGGCCTTGCCTGAGTGGCACAAGATAGTACAATCATAATCTTTCAATAATTCCATCCACCTCCTTTTTCTCAGATTAAGATCTCTTTGTTAAAAAACGTACTTGAGACTCATATGGTCTGTATAAATTTCACAAGTCTCACTATATAAATAATGACATTAGATCTTTAAGGTAAACACCATTGTAGCCATTAAGATGCACCTCAACCCAACTTTGGAGGCATCACAATAAATTGCATAACCCCCAGATCCTGATGGTAATGCAAGAATAGAAGCTAATGTTTAACAATCTTTCAATTTTTGAAAACTTTCTTCTTATGCTTTGGTCTACTTAAACTTAACATTATTTTGGGTTAGTTTAGTCAAAGGAGCTGATATTCTAGAGAAATATTTTACAAATCATCGACAATAGCTGGACAAAACCATACTATGGATTTCAATTATTGCAGTAGGTCAAGGCCATTTTTGAATGGTTTCCACCTTACTAGGATCCATTTGAACACCTTCCTTTGAAACCACATGGCCTAAGAAAGTTACTTTATCAACCAGAACTAGCATTTAGAGAACTTTGCATACAATTTATTTTCTATTAATATCTACAGCATCATTCTAAATGTTGTTTATGCTTACCTCGACTCTTAGAGGAAACCAGGATGTCATCATTAAAAATTATAACAAATTGATCAAGAAAGGCCTTAAAGACTCTATTCGTCAAAAGACATTACTAAAAACTCATAATGGTTGTATCAAGTTCTAAAAGCCTTCTTAAGAATATCCTTTTGTTTTATCTTTAACTGATGATATTAGATTAATTTTAGAAAAACATTGTGCACCTTGTAATTAATCGAATAGATCATCAATGTGAGGTAAAGGGTACTTATTCCGCACTATAGCCTTTTTAAATTGCTTATAATCCACACACAACCTGAGAGATCCATCTTTTTCTTCATAAAAAGAACTAGAGCTCTTCATGGTGATGAGCTTAGGCGGGTAAAGCCTTTATCTAACAAATCTTACAACTAATTCTTCATTTCCTTAAGTTCAAGAGGTGCCATTCTATAGGGGTATAAAGATGGCTAGGAGCCTAATAGCAGATCAATACTAAATTCAATCTCCATATTAGGAGGTAGCCCAGGTAATTCTTAGAGGAATACATCTGGAAAGTCATTAACTACCGACACTTAATGTAATGCTAGAATTGTTACTTCCATATCTTGGACTAAGGCTAAGTTATCTTGACATCCACTTCTCAATAATTTCTTAGCCCTAATAGTTGATATTAAATTATTAAGAGACATAATACATTCGCACTAGATAACAATAAAGGGTTCATTTTGAAAGTCACATCTTATAACTCTAAGAGGGCAATCTAAAGTGTCATAACAGAAAGCTAACCAATCCATTATGAGAATTACATCAAAGTCTGTCATAGCTAAAATTATTAAGTCAACCATTGTTTCATGGTCATCAATCATAATTGTGCATGACCTACACACTTAACCTACTGAAGTGGATTCCCCTAATGGAGTTGTTACTATCAAAGGGCTCTCTATATCAGTAGGACCCATAAGCTGTATGAGAATATACTATAATTGTACTTGTAATCACTACATTTGATGCTTGAGCATCCTGTTTATTAAGAGTAAATACCTGTGCTTAACCCTTTCTTATAGATGTCTAACCTTTACTTGAATAAGTCCTGCCACCATTTCCTCTGCCACTCTAAACTGAGGCAGCACCCTGGGGTCTAGGTTATATGCAAGTAAAGCATGACGATCATACTGAACCCTAACTAGAATCGTAAGGAGTTTGATGAAAATCTTGTATCATAAGCCTTACCTGACCACATCTAAAACATGCCTAAACTTTCTATGACATGGGCTACATGCCTAAACTCTCTATGACATGGGCTAGGATGAAATTTCCCACATCAAGAACAAGGAGCTTTACTTCTTAAATTCAGCCTTTAGTCAAACAGATGAGCAGGTTTGGAGTCTCTAGAATTCCCTTTATGCTTGCTAGTACTCATCATCGATTGAGTTGAAGATTTTGGATTAGACCGAAAAGATTGAGCCGGACCTGGTGCCCTTGGTCCTCTAGATGATCCACCTATAGTAAAACTTACTAAAGATTTCCTTTCCTCTGTACATTTTTACTTCTTTTGTACTATATTTCTTCTTTATCCTTCATTTCAATCATCCTAGCATAATTTGCTATTGCATGAAAGAAGTGGGCTGGCTAATCAATAGTGCCATAACCTTGAACAATGGCTTTACCAAGCTCATCATGAAATGTTTGATTCTATCCCTCTTGGTGGGAATTAAATTAGGAGTATATTTGGACAACTTAATAAACTGTATGACAAATTCAACAACGGATACCCCAGGGACTTGCCTTAAACTCTCAAATTCTCTAGACAAGCATTCTTGACACTTATAGGTAAAAATTGCTCCATAAATAGTTCCTTGAACTCTTCCCATTTAAGGGGGTGGTAATTCAGCTGGTCTTCCTTGTAAAAGTGTCTCATACCATGATTTGACTACTTTTTACAACTAAAAGGTAGCTAAAGTAACTAATTTCCTCTTTAGACAGTCAAGTGCCACACATATTTGTTTAATATCCTTGTTAAACATTTGAGGATCCTTCTAATTATCAACCTCTATAAAAATATGAGGCTTGAATTTAATAAATTCAATTAAGATTCTTCTGCTTCCACCTTCTTCAGCCCTATCTTGAGATTCTCTCACCCTAACTTGCTTGTAGGGGGCACAATTATAGAAAGGACATTGCTGCCAGTCATTAGTGTCGCTATCAAAACTGTGAGATTCTCTACAACTCTTTGAACACCCTGGAGTTCAGCTACTAACTCTGTAGTAGTAGGAGCCTGAGGTTGAAATAGCTCTACCCCCTCCTCTGGAGCATCTCCAATTGGAGGCTTGGCTGCTTGCACACCCTTAGCATGAGCTCTGCTAGCACTCCTCACACGTGCTTGTCCTCTACCTAAACCTTTAGGGGTGGTATATCAGGTTGAGTAGCAACCCCTACAGAAGCCTCTTTTATAGCCTAATCAGTAGTGGCATGTGACCTAGATAACATTGTGCTTTCAAATACAAGAAAAGTGTGTTCAGCATTGAATCCATATATACAAACTCTTATGGATATATGACACGAAATGGACAAGAAGAATGGCATTAAATAAGGCCCCTAACAAAAACTCAGTTATGATTATGCCCAGGTATGTAACAATAACTGAGGTACCACTAAAGACCCCTTACTCCCTAAGACACAGGCATACCAAGGTCCTCTAAACTAGGCTCTAAAACCACTTTGTCACAACCTTAGTTGATATGATGTGATCGGCACAAGAACGGGGTATCCCTCATCCTCGTAAGCCTATTAGATATCTCAAGGATAGCAGAACTTAAACTAATACATAAGTCCTCATCCGAAATGTCTAGAATAGAACGATTTGACATACAGCAGTATGGAGAGCTCTGCTCATCAATAAAGGTATACAAAATAGCCTATAACCTTAAAACCACATCAAACAACTAGCTTGTATACAAGGGAGCAACTAAGTATAATCACAAAATGTACAACAAGAGACCGTTGGCCTGGGGATGTTTAGGATGATGCTAAGATCTAAAAAATATTAAATAATAGGGTGAGTGAAAACTTAGTGAGCCGATAAAACTAATAGTACAAGGAGAGGGACTGACTGACAATGAAAAAGTTTATCATTAAAACTTAAGTTGTTTGAAACCAAATAATTTACAGAGTTAAGTCATCAGTTCCAAAAGTAGAAGAAAACCATTAACCTTCAAATATGTCTAGCCATGAATATTTAAATCATGTTCTTAACTTAATTGAACTAACATATTTTGAGAATTTAAGATATCCAATTTAACATAATATATTGAGAATCTGCTATAGAACCAATAAATGTTTAGAATACAAAACTTGCCTAAGGCTAGTGTAATCAAATCAAAGCTATTACCCATTTTTAGCCTTAAGCTCTAAATAATTATAATAATGGCTTTAAGCCTTAAATAGAATATGGAAGTAAGGGCATTATACCCAACCTTATCAAAATACAAATTGTAGTGCACCATGGCTAATGTTTACTGCTGTTAGCAATAGGGTTATGTTTTGGACACATTCCTAATAGTTTCTTAAATATACAAAAACCATATCCAGAAGTTAGAATTTCATAATCAAACCACTTCAGAATTTCATATTTAAAAAATGTAGAGTCATAAAGCCCATTAAACTAACAAAATTCCTAGGTTTTAGAATCTGCAATAAAATTTATAAATTTAGAAGTCTACCACATGGTACCAAAGATATCAAAATTTTAAATTTAAAAAAAAGATAGTTTAAAACAAAAATCTTGCATAATTAGGATTATCTACTCACCTGGTCAAAGTACACACAAATCTCCTTCTTACCTGTAGGGTATAAAAGAATAACTTTAACCCTTAAAATATAACAATTAACAGATTTTTACCTTCCATATTAATCAAAATCTGAAGAAAAATAATTTCCAAAAGAAATTCCCACAATAGCTTATCCAAACTAATGTGTGGTACTTATTTCTTTATGTTCTCTTTATTCCTCTTAATGATCCTAATTCCTATAATTTGCACATAATGGTATACCCATGCTTAGAAAACACTTTGAGAAATTAATGATCCACAAACTTAAAACTCATCTTCATTGATGCTCCATATTGATATTTTTTGCACTAAAATATATTTCAAAGGCTTTGAAAATGCCTTAAGACACAATAATCTCAAATAATACTCTTTGTAGTCCTGAGTTGCCTAACATTACCAATTGAGTTTTAAAATTATTGCAGCCATAAACAAAGTGATTATAGAACATTAATTATTACTTTCATTGTACTTTTATTCCCAAAATTCCCTCCCACAACAATGAAATTTAATATAAGCTTGAGGAAAGTTCTTAAAATCACTTACCACCCAAACAACAACTTCTAGCAACTCCTACAATCCTTCCTGATGTCCAATAACATAGGAAGATCAAAATATCTTTAATTACCGGTACTTTACACACCTCAATTCCCTTCTAAGAAAGAGGGGTTTTTAATTTAGTGTTCTAAACTTTTAATTGACACACGGGAATTGTTAGAACTTCACTTAGGATTAAAACCCCTAAAGAATTAATGTATTGGTCATGCGCGACTGATAACCAAGAAAAGCTTTGATTTCTAATTAATTTACACAAAATTAATGGCTGTAATTTCTTCTCCCCCTTTTTCTTATGTAAATGTTTAGGAAAACTATCCTTAAGGGTAAACATTTTGAATCTCAAAATTTTGAAATATTACAATTTTGATGTGACCAAAATTTAAATCTTAAAATATTACTTATAGAGTCACATACGCTTTATATCTTTTTTCAACCCTAATTAGACTAGATTACTATGCTTATCATTTATGGTTAGAAGAATGGAAACTGGTGGAATACTCTTCACACCTCTAAAGTTAGAATAGTTAAGTTTTTGCAAGTGATGGGTTACAAGTTATAAGAATGATTTTGAAGGTTGTGTGTGCTGAATATGAATGGGAGACCTTATATTTATAGTGCAGAGATATGCCTTTGCAAATTATAGAGGTTTCATTTGACATATTAATTGAGTATAAGGATATAGGAATTAAGAATGAAAGAAAAGTTGAAAAGAGGAATATCATCACGAAAATGGTTTGAGCTGCATAATGTTATTAAATTGTAGGCTAAAAGTGACAGTGACCTGAGGCTAAAGTTGCATAATGTATTAAATTGTAGGCTTAAAGTGATAGTGACTTGAGGCTAGTTTCTGATTTTAAGCACCATGGAGTACAAGAGTTGAGCTTCACACTGGCCCACTCTTCCCAATAAAAACAATATCGAGACACCAAATTAGCAAAGTTAAAAATGAAGCTTTCAAAGAAGAGCTATAATGGATTGTTTGGTTAATTGGAAAAGTGGTGTCATTTAATTATGACACAGTGAGCTTACATGTCAAGTTTTAGCATGTCTAATAATTTAAATGGTAAAAAAATATTATAATTTTACTCAAAATAATTCTATTTATGTCTAATATTTATGGATTTTGTTATTAATTAATGATTGAGAATTGTATGTATAATACTACTATAACTTTTAAGAATGTTGCAATAATTTTACTTGGCACATTAAAGACAGTAGGGTAAATATCCCTTCCCTCTAGGCACATCTTGTTTGATATAGTTATTTTAGTATGTTAATATTTTTTATTTATATTTATATGATTTAAATTTTTGAAATTCAATGAGTGTATATGATTTATATATGATTTATGTGCTTCGTCTTTATTATTATTATAATTATGTTACTGCATTCTAAGAATATATTTATTTTTTTGAATTTGTCATTTCTCATTAATTTGATTTTGTACATAGCTAGTGAATGTTATAATGTATGGTGATTTTATAAAAGATAAATAAAATGGATTAAGATGAGATTTTAATATTTTTTATTAATTAATTCTCAATATAATTATTCAATATTTTTAATTATTAATTTAACTTTTCACTCACAAAAATGCTAACAAAGTATTTCATGAAAAATAAATAAAATAAAATGATATATTTATTTATTTTTATTATCAATTTGATCCCTTATTTAATAGAATGTTATCACTTTTTGTTTATCATTGATATGATTATTTAATCTCTTAGTCATGACTAGATTTAGCTTGAGTGAGCTAACATTCATATTATTGAAGGATCATAAGTCATCTAAATAATCTGACAGTTGCATAAGTCAATATGAATTTAGCCTATTATAGTTTTGAATATATATATATATGGCTAAAAAAGAGTCAAACCTTTTATATCTGAATTCTCTTTTTGTTTGATTATGTCTGTGGCCTTTTTAGTTATGATTACCATGGAGATGGATGTCCTTGATCATAGAAAGTGGATAGATAAAAGAGTGGGCTCTCATCGAATAATTACATATGAGGTTTGGGCTGGGATGGATGAATTTATTGATTTGCTTGTAAACAAGCTCAATACTTAGAAGTAGGAATGTTGAAATGTCCATGTAAAAACTACAAGTATAAGGAATACCACTACTTTGATGTAAGAAGGGGTTTAGAGTAACTACTATTATTGGATTATCCCTAATGAAGACGCTCATCCAATTCTACCATTAGGAGAGAACTCCTATTATAGAAGCAGTCAACTAAGGGAAAACTCTCATTTGTATAAGCAGATGGTAACAGATGGTGTTGGACCGTTAATAGTGATTACGTAGAGCAACATTGTTTGGGGTATGGGGAATCAATCTCTGAGGGTCCTAACCTAGAAGCTAAAATTTCTTTTGATATACTGAAGGCTGTATAAGCTCCTTTGTGGAGTGGTTGTGAATCTCATTTTGAGTTGTTAGCTATATTAATGGCTCTTAGTTTGAAGTTTGAGTTCAACACGTCTGAAGCTTGCTTTAATTGTTAGATGCAGTTTGTGTAGGGAACTTTGCCAAATAATAATTGGATGGCTAAAGATTTCTACCATGCAAAAAAGTTAGTGACTAAACTAGGTTTAAGTTGTCAAATGATTCACTATTTTCCCATGGGATGCATGTTGTATTATGATAAAGATAAGAATATGCGTAGATCTAAATTTTGTGAAGAGCGATGTTACAAGAGTCTTAATAGAAGAGGTAGGGTGAAAGAGACTCCTTTGAGAAAAATATGGTATCTCCCACTTATTTCAAGGGTTTAAAGACTCTATTCCTTTACGCAAATGGTGAATTAAATGAGGTTAGGCTAGGGTACTTGTCATATCCATCTATTGGAAAAGCATGGAAACAATTTGACTTAAATTATCTTGAATTTGTCTAAGACCCTCGTAACATATGGTTAGGCCTATGTACTAATGGGTTTGCTCCATTTGATAAGACTGGCACAACATATTCATGTTGGCCGATAATCCTCTCCCCATACAACCTTCCTCTATGGATGTGCACGATAAGAGAATTCATGTTCATGTCCATCATGATACCTGGCCCATCAAATCTAAAAGATTAAATTGATGTGTACTTATAGCTGCTCATAAAAGAGTTAAAAGTATTATGGAATATTGGCATTATGACATATGATATCTCATTGAAGGAGAATTTTTTGATGAAGGATGCTTTGATGTGGACCATTAATGACTTTCCCATATATGGGATGTTGTCGGGTTGGTTGACAATGGGAAGACTTGCATGCCTAATTTGTATAGAGCACTCAAAAGTATTCATCCTTAGACACACCAAAACATATTTTCTTAACTGTCACAGACAGTTTGTGCCACATGGACATCACTTTATAAGTAATAAAAGGGCTTTCCACATGGGCACATGGACATGCCCTCACCTAGATTGTCCAGTGAAATAGTGTGGGACATTTGCCAAGGTATGGAGTTGCACACCATAAGACCAAATAAAGCATATTATGGGAACTTCCTTATTGGAACACAAGTCTTCTGCAGCATAGGATGTCATGCATATCAAAAGAAATGTATTACTAAATATCATGTACACAGTTATGGAAACAAAGGGGAAGACAAATGACACTACAAAAGCTTGAAAAGACTTGGTAGAACACTATAGACAAAATTATCTAGATATGCCTGATTGCGAAGAAGGAAATAGAAATAAACCCCCAAAAGCACAATATACCTTAGACAAAAAACAAAGATTAGCAGTTTGTGAATGGGTTAAGCAATTGAAGCTACATGCCTCGAATTTGGGTAAGTGTGTTTTTTGACATCCAAAATTTTAACTAATATTCACAAAGAAAAATAAAACACAATAAAATGTAACATATTGGAAAATAAATTCAATGTGACATTGTAAATATTGTTGTAATTTAAATATAGAAAATCATATAGTGGCATATATTTTTGTGAAAAATACCAAAACATTTAATTATCCAATAAAATTGTTATATTTGGAAATAACTTTTTTGCTCACTTTAATCACAATATAATTTACTTATTAATATTTAACTCTTAAAAATACATTGGTACCATTAAAATACAACAAGGATAATATATCATTTCAAATAATGATTAAGAACCAAATGTTTAATAAAATATTTATAAGTAACAACTTCCATCAAGTAATTCTAAATACACAAATGTTTGACATATTGAAATACCTTGATGTATTTAAAATATACCTAATTGATTCCATTAGTGAAATTACAAAACCAAACAACCAATTACCTTAAATGCAAAACATCTTGATATATCTTATTTCTTTTAAAATCTTACTAACTTTCATTAAAAGATATTTATTGTATTTCAAACAATTTATACAAGAAATGTACAAAACTATGAATACCAACATCAAACTAATTTGTACTTCACTTTATATATGTAAACAATATGGATTGTAACATACCTTTATTATCTAATACACATATTCAAATGATAACTTTCTTAAATTAAACATAAGTAACCTACTTAAAAACTTATATATTGCAAAACTATTCCAAAACATGTTTCATAAATATATTTCTAAGAAAAGTTGTTTTACTAATTATAGTACCAAACTAATATATTAAGTCTAATACATATCAAAACTACTTGTCAAACAATTAGCTAACATTATCAAAGTACTTAACACTTATAACCATATATACCAAAAATTGCACTTATAACTTGTTGAAATGTAATGTAACCACATATACACCACTTTTATACCAAATAATAAGTAATCTTCTGTTGCTTACTTATAAATCCAAACTTAGCAAAGTAAACAATCATAGGAAATTACAAGTATAGTTAATACTTCTTAAACCTTGCATAATACATAGTTACCATTTAAGAATCAATGTAAGGTAGTTTGAACAAAATAAATATCATACATAATTAAATTACTATTTTATAACAAAATTTATATATCTATTTTGGAATTTTGGTAAATATTTGAGTAAGAACCCTTGTGCACATTCAAACATATTTCTTCATGCAATACTACTTACAATGCATGCAAATTTCCTTAGTTCTTCAACTTCTCCCATATTTCAATTTATATTCTCAGTTTAGTCCCTATTATGACATTTTTAAGTAAATGTAAGAAAAAGCATAATTTTTTCAAATAAGTCCTTTTAATAAAAGACATGATAAATTCTAGTTCATTATTTAACCCTTTCAGCCATGGATTTTGCAATTTAGTCCCCATTCAATATTCTAATATATTTTATATTCATATACAAACAAATTCATCAATATCCATCAATCTCTATTCTTTCATGATTCTTATTCCTTATGCTTCTATCCCATCTTGTTTAATTTGTCTCTTTTATAATTTGTATTACCTAACATGTATACATCTTATAAAGAATAATTTATAACTTATTCTTTTGGAAACTTTGTGCATGACAACTAAAATTAATCATACGCACACAAGATGGTTGTGGCCTCCATACAACATTTTACATATATATAGATATTATTACAAATTGTTCAACCTAAACACACCTACACATAGTATTTGTCACAAGATACAACTTAGGATTACAAACATACACACTTAAGGCTAATTTCAAATTTATTACAACACAAATTTGGAAATTAACCACTTTAATGCCTTCTTCCATGGTTTTCATCTCAACCCTTCTTAGATGATCTTTAATGGTCTATTGAACATTATGAAAGGGACATTTGGCATAGTTTCATTGGGTGAATATTGCTCTTCCATGCCTAGCCTTCTTGTAACCATTTCATCAAGGATTTCACCAATAATGTTATAAAGCATGATACTAAATACCATAGAGAAGTTATCATAGTGTAAAACAAATCTAAACATGTCTAAAAGAGTCATCTTGACCTAAAAATTTAGGTGAGATAATGGAATGAGAATTTAAGAAACCTCTTAATAGTAAACAAGCCTAAGTACCACATTAAACCATAGATATATCACATCTAAGTATACAACACAGATGAGCATGAATTCATCACAAATTTTGATCCATTATATCACCATATGCATGCCAATTCAACGTGCTTCCAAAGCAAGGATTCAAATGCTTAATAAACACTAGATGGTGTGGCCACTATGGCCATACAACATGATCAATATATCACATGCATAATGAAGTAAGAAAGCAAGATTAACTACCTTAATTAGCTAAAGTTTTTTCCCTTCAAAATGTTCCCCAAGGTCTTAGCCAAAGCATGAAGAAAAGGAAAGAAATATACAATCACATGCTAGATAAGCCTAAAGCAATTAAACATGAAACAAAAGAATAAAATTGTTAACTTGCTTGAATGTCCAAGCTTCCTTCCTCTTGGGCAAGCTTCCTTTCCTCTCACTCTCTCTAAAACTCTTCTTTCTCACTCAATAAGTGTGGGACAAGAGGTGTGAGTGACAAGGCTCACCACCTACCCATTTATAGCTTAATGTTTACACATGGCATTTAATGCTTCCCTTTAGGTGTCATTTTGCTACCTAAGCACATGCCATGGAATTAGCCTAAGAAACATGCATTTTGACACTTAACCATGCAAGCTAATATGTTGACACCTAGCATAATGCAATGATAGCATTCAAGGACACCAAAATTCCTAATTGTCCTTTATGAGAATTCCATGGTTTGCCATTGGCTGGCCGTGAACCAAATGGCTTCCAATTTGGTTCCATTTCAACTAATTCCATTATATTCCAATGCCATACATTACATATTATGAGTTTTGGTCTTTTTCCCCTCATCTTTTTGTATTTAATTTTTGAACTCTAGCCATAAGAAAACTTTTCACTTTAGAACATTACCTTATTGTATTTACTTATCTATAAGAAAACCACCCCTTAGATTTATTAATTTACATAGGCTCCTTATAAATTTTTGAAATCGCCTTTTAAAAACTATATGTAGTAAACGAACTATCATAGGAATGATACATTTGCCTTGGACACACAGCCTAAGGGGAAATCATCATATGTCAAGGGCAGATAGCACTTACAGGTAATTTAAGCCATGAGCCCATTGCTCACGCTACACCATCCTTTCATCCAAGTGTGATGGTCTTCATATAGGGCTAGCATCTCCCGTTACCCTGCTAGTTAGGTTTTTCCAAGGTGCACCATGGGTAAACTAAGCTATTAGTGTCTAATTTTAGTCTTTTATGAGACAAAAAAAACTATGAACTTACGGGCATAAGGACTTTACTAAAATATTGGAATATTTTTCTAAGTGCACTATGTTGGTGTTTGGTTAACTGAACCCTTATTGCTGGGGTGTTAAAGGCTAATACCATATATAAGAATGCACTATACAGATGTAATCCGAGTCATGTTCACTTTAAGGAACCTAATTCATTCCTAGGTAATTTGAATGTAAAATATGTGAAGAAATGGGGGAAATTTGGGATTTTTCCTTTGTCTTTGTCAATAAGATTGAAATTGGATAAAATGCAACTTAACTACAAATTTTTTTAGTGTTTTAGTATGAGATGTGGATTAACGAAATGATTAAATGAGAGGATGAAATTAGTTGGAATTTAATGCAAATGATGATGAAATGCCCATTGGAGATTTGATTTGGCCTTTCTAACTTCTTAAAAGATAAATGAGAGTTTCTTTAGAAAACCAATTCCTCAAGTGGTTTGAAATACCATTCAAACACTAGGTAAGTTAACTTGTTTATGAAACTTTTAATCCAAAGGCTCACAACAACATTAACTACCATCCTTAATGCACTAATGGGAGATCAATGTAAAGATGTAAGAATAATTTAAGCAACTTAACTAAGTGCTACCAAGCTACTACAATCAATCATAAAATGTCTTGGATTATACCAAACCCAATAGTTATACAATCAAATATAGCAATAATCCTTACAAAACACACATCAACACATAAATCCCAAAATTTAATCCAAAATATGGAATTTTACAGCAAAGTAGTTCAACCTATCAATGTAATCAAAATGATTTAACTAAATCACAATGACTATAAGAAAGGAATGATGGAAAGGATTAAGAAAACTCCCTAATTGAAGTTCCAAGCCTAGGCCTCCTTAATTCTCCTCTGGGCAAGTGATGTCTAGCTGCTCATGATAGAAGTATAAAACAATGATGGAAAGATGGAAAAATGAGAGGTGAGTCATTAATAAGAGGCAAGTTGGGTCGGGTCATGCAATCAAGTTTGGATCTAAATTAAAAATTGTGTAGGATGGGCAGAGTTTGCCATGGTGAAAATGCAATGAAAAACACAACAAGTAAACACTGGCCCTTTTCTTCAATTTTTTGATTCTTTTGGTCCCCAATTATGATTTCTTCTAATTAGTATTTGAATTTGGCTTGCAATGTAAGAATTTAAATATTATAATATCCCATATTCTCTAAATTAATTAATCTAAGTCAAATCAATGGAAAAATTATAATTTTACACTTACATGGCACATGTTATAGGAAATTGCCTCTAATCCCAAATTATCACAAAATATTATCAATTCATGCATTTAAGCTCTTTAAATCTCATAAAACCCCATGAATTTTCAATAAAGAGAAAGGAAAAATGGTCTTTGTGTATGGCCTGATTGAGTTTCCTATAGTCTATACACATGCACCATATATTTTGAACTCTAGTAGGGATCAACTCATCCTTATCATTTTTAAGAATAGTCATTCGCTCTTCTTAGGCATAACCTGAATAGGGCTTACTCATTCACTATCAGATATGGGATAAATGATACTTGCACTAAGAAGTTTGGAAATTTCCTTTTTCACAATGTCTAGGATGAAAGGATTCAGCCTTTTCTGGGGTTGCCTCTTAGGTTTGACCTCGTCCTCTTAAAGGATCCGGTGGGTGCACCTTGAAAAAGGAAGTTCCAAACTTCTAGTTGTTTTTCCTTTTTAAAGACAAATAACTGGCAATGATGACAGGTAGTTATTCATTAGGCTCTAGGATGGCATACTTAAGATTACCTGACAGAGTCTTAAGCTTAAGGGAAGGGGGTTTAACAATAGATGGAATTAACTATTGAATATCAAGAGTTGATAGATTACTCCCCTTTTTGAATTTAGCAGGTGGATGAGGTGCTATCTTTGTACATTACACCCTTGGTGCAGTACTGAGCTTGGTTGTCTCTTTCTTTATACCTAGTTGTTGTCTTTGAAACATATGAGATGGTGAAGTTGCTTAAAGTTGGTCATTATCTATCAATTGAAAATACCTATTCATAACATGATGTGTGAACATTTGTAAGTCACCAGCTTAGTTGTCACCATCGACGTCATTTCTCCCGTTGCTCGATTCACCTACAAAATCAAACAACATCCTTTCTCTAGCGCAATCATCAGAATTAGTATTAATAGATGAATCAATGGGTAATTACGTGTTAAGTTGTGGGGTTTGACTAATACAATTAACAACTGTACAGTTAAGACATATCATCTCACCACCACAAGAATAGACAGAGGAAAAAGAATACAAGGAAGAAAATAAGGAAATAGTATCATCCTCATTGATAGTAGGGTAACAAGAATAAGGTTCAAAAATAGAAATATTATCATTCACTTCTAAATTAACACATGCATTTTCGACAAGCACATCAATAGGATTCACTTTTAATTGGCTCATACACATTAAAATTGACTTTTTGATTTTCCATCTTCTTAGAAATAATGCCTTCTTTCATGTTAATCATGGTATTAACAGTCCTTAAGAAAGGTCCAAGGATGAGAGTGCTATCATATGACAATTTACTAGCCATGTCAAGAACATAGAAATCCATAGGAATTAACAAAACTTTGACTTGCACTAGGATATCCTCTATGATGCCATCGGGTCTCCTAATCGATCGATCAGCTAGTTGCAAGACAACCTTAGTAGGTTGTAAGGCCTTAATACCTAATGATTTATAGACTGATTGAGGTATAACATTAATGGCTGCCCCTAGATCTTGTAAGGCTCTCCCATGGTAACTCTACCTATAGTTCATGGGATGGTAAAAGATCCGGGGTCTTGGCACTTCACAGGGATTTGTAGGTTGAACAAGGCAAAAACATTAGAGCTAAACTACACTCTTTCTTTAGGTTTCAACTTTCTTTTATATGTGCATAGTTCCTTAAGATATTTAACATATGGAGGCACATTCCTAATCAAATCTAAAAAGGGAAGGTTAACTTTGAGTTTACTGAAAAATTCAATGATATCTTGCATAGTTTTAGAAGTAGCTACCCTTTTAGACATGAGATATGAATTAGGAAAAGGAAGGTCTTGGATATTTACCTCCTTACCATTGGAAATTAAGGCTCCATTTTTGCTTGTTTCCTTGATTATTGTTAGCTGTTGAATTCCTTGTTAGCATAAGAATTTCTTTTTCATCTTCTTGCTCTTCTATATGAGACATTTTCTCTTGATTAACCTTAAACTGTATAGCTTTACTTTTCTCTAATGGTTCCATACTTGTGGGGTTCTTAATGGCCTCTTGGGAATGAGATTTGGGCTTTAGTTATCACCCATTCTTGCATCTTCTACACTGCTTTCATTAGCAAATTGTACTTGCTTTCTAATCCCAAACTTTATAGCATTCAACAACTTCAGATTGATTACAATATTCAAAGGCATTGCTTCACTTATCTTGGCTTGTTGCTCACTTATGTTGTTAGAGAGTTGTATGACATATGCATTCATATTATCATGTTTTATCTCCATTTGTTCAATCTTAACAAACACATTTAAGAAGCATTATTCAACTTGTTTGCTCATAACTGTGATTTTCCCATTAGTATTGGATTTGTCCATCTCTATTCGGGATAACAAGTTTAAAATTCCCTTCAAGATTAATTGTAAGTCATCACTCTTAAATGAAGAGCCTTACCGAGTAGGGATCATTGAATTAGAAAAATTGGGCCTATGAAATTGGCACGATGGGCCTTTTGGGAAATTGGAGTTATTTCCTTGATAGGCTCAAGAACTTCCTTGGTAGTTGGGGTTATTTTGATTGTTTTCTCCTCCCCATAAATCCAATGTCAAAGCATCAATTCAAGAGATCTAGCACATAGGCTCCAAATTTGCACATTGAAGTTCTGTAGTGAATAGTACACACCTAGCCGTTTGAATTCCAGTACCATGATGCCAATTCTCTAGAAAAATAGCACCTGGGAGCTAGAATTCCGGTGTCAGGGAGCCAATTTTCCAAAAAATATTGTCCAAGCGCTAGAAAAGCACCACCTAAGTGCTAGAAACATAGCACTTGGGCACCAAGACCAGAGACATGGCACCCAAGCACTAAATGAGCCTCGCTGGGGCACACTGCTAGAAACCTTAATTTCCTCTGATGATTGGGAGCTCCAAACTTGACCTATATCGCATTGTTGGATGATTGTGAGTTTTATACTTGGCCCATGCTGCACTATAGGGTCTTTAAAGCCTATATAAAGGGTCATGAACACAAGTAGAGAGGTATCCAAGCAAAGAAGAAGTATAGAAAGGAGTAGAAATCACTTGGGGAGAAACTTGGTTTGAGAGTTGCTAAGGAGAGGGGTGGTTTCAAAGTGAGGGCTTTGTATAAAGTTTTACCCATCTAAACACCTTCCTCTCCTCTTGCTTCATGTATTCTTTAATGCTTTTCTTTGTTATCTGCATTTTACTAAGGTCTATTAGAAGCTAGTAGGTTTATCTGGTATTTTGGATAAACCCTTTATGTGATTACTTTTGTATGATAATATATTCTGATTGATGTTCTGAATTTAGTTACTTATTTTCATTATGTTCTTAATGCTTTTATGAGCTTCATCACCTTAAAATTTAATTGGCATTTAGGCTAACTCAATAGGGAAACCCTAAATGAAGAATTGGATGAAGATAATTTCTATTTACATGCTGAAAGAGTAGTAAGTATAGTAATTAGCAGTCAAGAAGACAATTCTTGATTGTCTTAGATAACCAAGATTAGGGCAGCACTTTGTATTAGCTATCTTCTCAGCTGACTTTCACAGAAATACAGGGAGTTGGGGGAAGCAGTTAGGTTTATGATGATTTGACATAAGTTCATAAATAGTTAAATCCCTAGGTTAGTAATCTAATTCAGAACTCATAAAAGAAGTAACTATCAAGACAAATAATCATAAAAGTTCTACTGTTCTTGTCTGTTCCCTTCCTATTATAGTTAGTGATATTTGCTTACTAAGTGTTTTCACTCATCCTTTTTTTATCATGTTTTTCATAGCATAATGCTGACTTTGGATTCTCCTTGGCAGAGTAGAGTCTAGTTATTTACCTAATGGTGAGCCTTGCATTATTCGCATGGGCAAGGTTGATTTTTGTTGCTAATTATTATGTTATTTTGTACTCTAAAAGCTCCTATTGTCACAAGTAGGGTTTATTATTATTTGTATATGTATTGGGTTGTATGATTATGAACACCCTAACCCTAATTACTTAATTATTTAATTAATTGATTCGCTAATTAATTAATAATTAAGCAAATAAAGGAAATAAAAATGACAGAGACTTAAATGACATTCTTAAGTGAAGGTAATTTAAAATTCAAAATAAATCATGGGAGAACTTTAAGAAAAAAACAAAATTTAAAAATTAATTAATAATAATAATAACAAATCAAAATAAAAAATTATAAAAGACACAAAAATAGGAAAAATCCAAAAGTAAATATTAATGGTGATGATGACAAAAATAAATAAATAAATAATAATAAGTAAATAAAATATAATAATAAAAAAAGGGTCAAATTCAAAATAAATTAAATCAAGTACAAAACACATATAATATATATTAGCAGAACATGATGATTCTGGGATATTTTGATGGTGGCTGCAAGTGGATGCTGCTCTACAAACGTAGTGGTCACCTCTTCTCCGCAAGTTGCCATAGCCTATTTGAGGAAGAGACGGGCAGCACAGGAGAATTAATGATGGCAGTGGAGGAAGCATGAAGAAGATCAAGAGAGAAGAGTGGAGGCGGGGAGAGAGGAAAAAAAAGAGAAAAACCAGGAGAGAAGAGTGGAGCAGTTGTGGAGGGGAAACCGAGAGAAAAGAGTGGAGTTGCTGTAGAGGGGAAACCGAGAGAGAAGAGTGGAGCTACTATGGAAGAGAAACCGAGAGAGAAGAGTGGGAGCAACTGAAACGAAAAGGGACTAAGAGAGTGGGGGGAAGAGAAAAAACTAAAGGTGAAAGAGAACTATTGGAGGAAACTGAGAAACTAAGCAACAAAACCCAATAGAGAAAGAAGAAAGGAACCACTATTCTACGTACCAGAAAACACGAAAGAAGAAACTGAGTTGAGAAAGTGAAGAATCAACATGAAGGCATTAGGAAGGCTGATCGCTAAGCTATATTCTTTGGCCCGCTAGGTTAGGCGTTTACGTGTGGTTCATATTTGATATGGTAGTTGTATGATTCTTTTTTTTCTTTGCTTTTGGTCCCTTTCTTTGTTTTGCACATCTCCCTTTCCACTTTTTCTTTTTGCTTGCTATTTTTTTTATGGAAATCTTTTCACTATATGAGTGTACATGTGTGAGAGAGATCCCATCAAAGCTTTGTTTATGGCCTCTCCTTCCTCTTCAACTCCTTCTTCCATGACATGTGAGGGTCATTATTGCCGAAATGAGCTCCTCTGCTCACACACATCAAAACAAAGGTGATGAAGAACTCTGGCAGTGGCTGTTCATGCTCCTCAGCTTGCAGCTTCATCTTCTTTCTTTTTTTAGCCATCGTTCACCTTTGTTTTGCTGCATGACCATCATTTTCTGTCTAAAAGAAACGTTGCTACAAAACTGTTGTAATGATACAGCAATATACTACTCATTTAATGCCAAAACCTGCTGGAACCAACTGCATGACCAAAATTTTTTTCTATCAAAAAACGTTGCTACAAGACCTTTATAGCTGCATTGTAATATATCACCCATTGGCTGCCAAAAAAACCTGCTGGAACTATCTATAATGGGAACCATGTTTTTCTGTCAAAAAACATTTTAGGTTTATTTCTTTTCTGTTCTTGTCAAAGAAAAAGGAGGTGCTATATTTCTATTTCTTTTCCTCACTCTTTCAAAGCTTTGGTAACCAGTTTTCTTTCATTTTTTTGGTTTCAATTCAAAGTAGCATTTGGCATTCATTCTTTTTCTTTCCTTCGTAAGGCCCGCATACCATCTTTATGGGTTCATATAAGATTTAGGTTGCACTTTGGTTTGGCACTTCAATGATATCCTAGCTCAATATTTTTGTTTAGGAGTAAGTAGATGTTAGGAAAATAGAGGCTTCATGGGTTGGGTGCAATGTAAAATCAATAGGAGTATGTATATATATATATATGGGTGTGTGTATATGGGTATATGCTTCCTTGTTTTTTTTCTTGATGCTTGCTTCTTGAAGCTTTCTTCTTTTCATACCATGCTTATATATATATATATATATATTACATATGTATTATATATATATATATATATGTATATAGATGTATATATATATACGTGTGTGTATATGGGTTTTTTTTTTTTCTGCTGTCTACTTCCTGAAGCTTTCTTCTTCTTTTGTTATGCTTATATATATTATTACATGTGTCTATATATATATATATATATATATATATGTATGTATATATATTGATGCATATAGGTGTATATATATTATTATTATCTTTGAGTCAATATGAGATTAATTTTTGGCTTTATAAACAAAGATCTAAGAAAGTTATCATGTGAGAATATTGTTCTCCTCGTATTGCATGGGATTATGTGAGATTTTAATCTTCTTAGATCCCTAAAATTAGTGAACATTTGTTTTAAAAATAATAATAATTAAATATTTACTTTAATTAAATATTCCCCATTATTTATAAAATTATCATGTGAGAATATTGTTCTCCTCGATTGCATGGGATTATGTGAGATTTTAATCTTCTTAGATCCCTAAAATTAGTACACATTTGTTTTAAAAATAATAATAATTAAATATTTACTTTAATTAAGTATTCCCCATTATTTATGAAATTATCATGTGAGAATATTGTTCTCCTCGATTGCATGGGATTATGTGAGATTTTAATCTTCTTAAATCCCTAAAATTAGTACACATTTGTTTTAAAAATAATAATAATTAAATATTTACTTTAATTAAATATTTCCCATTATTTACGAAATTATCATGTGAGAATATTGTTCTCCTTGATCGCATGGGATTATGTGAGATTTTAATCTTCTTAAATCCCTAAAATTAGTACACATTTGTTTTAAAAATAATAATAATTAAATATTTACTTTAATTAAATATTCCCCATTATTTATGAAATCATCGTGTGAGAATATAGTTCTCCTCGAATACTTGGGGTCGTGTGAGATTTTAATCTCCATAAACCCTAAAAATTAATACGTAATTGTTTTAGAATAATAATAACAATAATGATAAATAATGCAAAAATAAATATTTTAATTAAATTGTTTTTTTTTTTTACAAAAAGATTAGTTCTTCCTTCATAATCACTTCATTTAAATCACAAAATAAAGATTAAAATTCCAAAAAAAAAGGGAGAGAAAATGAAGAGATCAGGAGAGTGAGAGTAATCAGGTTGTCATAAATTAAAACACATAGACCAAATTCCAATCCTGTTTTGTTTACAAAAATCAGTTTAATTTAAACCCTCTTGTTTTCATCACAAAAAAACTAACCATCAACCAATGGACACACCATTTCTAGTCGAACTACATGGACTTTGATCTCTATCGTAGGGTTCGTAGGCCCTAGGCTTTCACCCTAGGTCAAGTTTGCCCTTTGTAAATATCTATTATTTGCTTTCATTCTTGTTGTCTTGTCTCCTTTGTTTAACGGGCATGCATGTCGATAAAAGGGTAATTGAGATGAATTTAAAAGCCATATTTTATTTCAGCTGACTGATTTAAGGTAACCGTCCATATGGACAGGTGTTGTGGGGTGCCTAACACGTTCCCCACACTCAAATAGACTCCTGAACTCATCTTTGATTTTGTAGACCATATTGCCATTTTATTTTAATTTCAAATTGGTTTCCCAAAGTTTTCCATTAAAAATTTTGGTGGCGACTCCAAATAAATTGATTTTCAAGATTGATTTTTGAGAATAAAATTTAAACACTTTTATCTATTCTGTCGAAAGGTCGGTTACGACAATGATTATGGATTTTTATTTAGAGGGCGGAGCTTTCTACCTGTTAATGTACATAACTATTTGTGGAAATTTTGAGGAGCCCATATTTTAGGGGTGACTATGCCAAAATTTCCATATGAAGATCATTGAATGAATTAGCTATGTACGATTTATCCATGTGAATTGTATTAGATGGTCCAGTGATATTACGAAGTATATATGAATCAGTGAATAAATTGATTAAATTGTGTGCCTCAATCTATTCGGTTCATGGAGGTGGGGTTGGCTTCACCTTTTGTGCCAATCACATCTCCTCAGGGATGTGACATATTTATAACTAGTAACCTATAATATTATCATGACTGAGCACAAATCCTTACAAAGAAGGGTATTGTTGTTGAATAACAAATAGGAAAATTCTTTTAGATCATCAAAGATAATATATTAATTAAACCAAATTCTTGCTCGATTGTATAAAGTACTTTATAACTTATAAGTTGACCTTATTTTAAAAAGGGACACATCAGTATAGATTGATGCCTGACATCCTTAAGATATGAATAGAACCTTCACATCAACATTGAAATTAGAAATTTCTAATTAACAAGTTTATTTGTTAACTTTCTTATACTTTTCCTATAAGTAAGAGTTACGTTGAAAAGTAGAAAGAGCAATGTCAAGAGAAAATAATGAATAAGAGAAACAAATAATAATATTGAAAGACACAATTATAAATAATGTATACATGAAAATGATATGAATTCCTTTTATCCATCATAAAATTTCTATACCATTCTTATACTTTTCCTATAAATAAGACATGTTTTGTTGAATGTGTATAGTTATCATATTTTGCTTATGGAAATGTTTACAAGGAAAAAGCAAATCGATTACATGTTTGTTCAAGGCCTAAGTTTGAAAGAATAGGTTAGCAAATCAACACCATATTCAATAATCAACATTCTAGATGCCAATTCTTTGCAAGGAGACAATCAAAATATTGGTTACATATTATCACATCTACCATCAAGTTTTGAGCTGGCCTTAAATTGATTTAACTAAAACAATAATCAATATGACTGAAGTTGTGGTTTTAATTGAAAAAAATCAAAATATTCGAATTGTTAGATGCACCACTAGTTGGATAATTGTTAAGATAGATTTTATTTCTTATTTCTCTGCCTCTTTAATCTTTTCTTCCATTTGTTCAACATTTATTTGTATAAATATGCACAAGATACACTTATGAAAGTTGGAACATGTTACCTTGCATAATTGAATGATAAGATGATATTTATAGATGCTTGATGTATGAATGTATGATGCATTTTGTGGGCTTAGTTATTTAGAGTTTGTATATCTTCATATAATTTCTTTCTATAATTTTGTGATACCAAATTGCTTTTGAATAATAAAAGCATTAGGACCATGCTCTTTAATGTAAACTGGAACATTTTGGAAATTGATTTTCCACTTTCCTATGTTTGTTGTTGCGAATTGAGTATATGGAAAGAAAACTACTTTTCATAGTGAACCAAAGTTGTTCCTTCATTTTTCCTTTTCCCTTTTGTCCACCTCTTGATTATTAATAAATTCTATCTCTTTTAAAAGAGAAAAATCAAATCACTTTAATAGACTTTGTTCGAGTAATTAACTAAAAGTATTTTCTAGAAAAGTTTGAATTGGTAAAATAGTATCAATAGCACCACACAAGACAAATATGTAAACAATATATGTATACCAAAAATGAAGTGCTCCATATTTGCCTTGTTTTGAACCCCTTGAAGTCATTTAAATCATTCATCTAAAACTAAGCCTACACGCAATACTTAAGTTAATACGTGGCATCACACACATGATCAAGGATGGTGGCATCGAAGCCTTTAATTTGGGTTTTGGGGGAGAATGAAATTAAGGTGGAGGGAGAGGGAAATTTAACAAAAATTGAAGCAGGAAAAAAAATAGGCATGAGAGGGAAAATTTGAGAATGTTTGGAGGGAAGAATAAATTGGGAAAAAATTAAGAGAAAATAAAAAATGCAGAAGAGGGAATAAAATATTAATTCAAAAAATGGGTATTTATTAATCAAATGTTAGTATATTAGTTACAAAAAGGGTATTTATTATTATACTTAATAGTATGGATGGGCATTAGATTTAATATGCATTATATGAATAAATTTTTAGTAATTATGTGACACTCTTGCAAAAAAAAAAATTTCCATTAAATATTTTATATTAAGTGGGAAAATTTTGTATATAGTTTTATAAGTTGGAAAAGGATTTAAAGAAGACTTAAATATATATTGAAGGAAAATTTTACTTGAGCTTAGGCTTGCACATATGGCTTGGCCTCACTCCATGCATCCAACCATACATAGGCTTATATCTCCTCATGGAAAAATCTAAAGTAAACCTAATATTTTTATATTGTACCAACGTCGCCTAGAAATTACCAAAATAACCCCATTCTATTTCTTCGTCACGTATGAACTCTCCCTCTCACATGAACACTATGTTAAGTAAGTAATCATGTTTTTCTTCTCTTCGGCCCCTTGATCAGACTTGCCTTGGACATTCTGTCACCTTTGCACTATTTTTGGCATGATCTTGGTTTATCATTAGTAGTAATTGGCCAGGAAAAATGTGAGCTCCAACAAAATGCTTTCTTGTGCAATTTCTATAACTTTTGGATGAAATTTGGTGTGATGTATAAAATCCCCTTAGGGATTTGTGTAACTCCCTTCTATTTATTTATAAACTATACTACAATTTTTAGTTATATATTATTATGATGCAAAATTATATTAGATATACCAAAATTACTAAAACATAGTTGTAAAATTATAGATGCTAAAAAGGATTGGTCTGCTAATATTTCATACTCCCCTAAGCTAATTTAACAAAACTAGGGAAAGAGGTTTTAGGCCTATATCCACTAACCTTCAAAATGTCGGCCTAATATTATTTTTCATCGAAAGATAACCTATTTTCCCCTATATCTCCAAAAAAAAAAAGCTTTTATTGAGTTTTTTTGGATTCGAGAAGCCTGTGGGATTCATGTCGTCCAGTGGAGCGAACATAATGGGAATGGCATGTAGAGCCATACACAACTTAAAATTATAGTCTTTTGTAAAACGAGTACTTGTCCAACAGGTGAAACAAATACCCATTCAACATGTACCTCATGAGTGAGTTGATAAATTGCCATGTAAAAACATTGATAACAAAGTGGTAAAAAATGTCACACCCTAAATTCCATGAATGCGACCAGCATGGAAATTTGGGAAAGATCCCATTTTTGCAAGCCTAAACTCTCTAAAAACTTGTACGATTCATGCCATTAAGAACTCCAAGTACTTAACCTATAAACTTGTACATCCTATCTATTTTCTTTTCTTGATATTAATTTACATAAATTCACAACACCATGGTATAAAAAATTTAGTAGATACTCTCAAAAAATAGGACCCTCTGAATTTTCTTTTCATTTTTTAACAAAACCTATTAGCTCAACTTTTAATCAAGATAGCTTTGCGCTTAATTAAAAATAAAAGCACAACTACTACAAGGTGGAGGTCTCACCTGTGATCAGTATGGAGCAATACTAGATTACAACCTTCAAAATAAAATAAATAAGACATAGCCTACGAACAAGTGTAGGACATACCAACATAATCCTAAGTTATCCATACTATAATAATTAATTTATGGTCTATAATGCTAACAGGTCCCAATAAAAATGTTAAGAAGGGTGAGTGGGGACATTCATGAAGAAAATATTACTACCTATACTGGGAAAGGAACAAACAAGAATGACAGTGTTTTCTCACAACCATTTTGTCATTTCAAATTAGCCTTGGGAAGTCACCAAAAAAAGGTACTTTAAAATCAGTAAAATATGTTACGCCCAATAAAAATCATACGTTTTATGCAAGATCAAAGATAATTTGCAACAAAAAAGGGCTAATAAATATTCAAATCATGATTTCAAGATATAGTGGTGAAAAAACATCATATGGAACCAATAGTAAAACAGTAATTGTTAGCCAAGATATGTGGCAACAATTGACCCGTGGTGGAGGCCCAGGTGTGGGTCCAAGTCACAGTTGAAATGTGGCTCTTTTGCTAGGTCGTTGTTAAGGAAATAGAGTTATGCCCTAACTAACAGCTATAGCTTTTGATCTAATGGTAAGCGCTTGTTCCTATAGTAATTAGTGACTAGCTATTACTAGCAGTAACAGTATAGTACAATATGTTCACTAATTTCTATACACGCAAGTGCACATAATCACAAAAAGTAATAAAGAGTGAGCAAGATATCGTTCCCATGAGGACTTAGATTTAATTTTAGACTGATACTATTATCAAACTTTTAAATCAAGAAAAAGGATTATTGTGTAACATCTTGACAATAATGTAAAATAGAGTAAACAAATAACTAAATAAATCTAGCACCTTGACTTTAACTCAATGCGTAGTTACTTTGTATTGACAATTACTTCTTCCTGATTTATGAATTAGTTTACTAACCTAGGAATTCAACTATTTATAAAGTTCTGTTAAATCATCATAAACCTAACTGCTTCCTTTAACTCCCTATATTTCTATGAAAGCTAGCTAAGAAGACAGTTGATACAAAGTGCTGCCCTAATCTTGGTTATCTATGACAATCAAGTACCATTGTCTTGATTGCTAATTGCTATACTTACTACTTTTTCAGCATGTAAACAAAGATTATCTTCATCTAGTTCTTCATTTAGGGTTTCCTTGTCAAGTTAGCCTAAATGCCAGTTCAATTATAAGAAGATCAAGCTCATAAAGGCATTAAGTATAGAATAAAAATAAGTAATTGAATTCATAACATCAATTAGAAAATACTATTATACAAAAGTAATCCCATAAAGGGTTCTACAAAATACCAGCTAAACCTACTAGAATCAAATAGGCATTATTACAACTTTAAATAACAAAGAAAAACATAAAGAACACAAGAACCAAGAGGAAATAACAAAGAAAAGCATAAAGAACACAAGAACCAAGAGGAAAGGGAGGTGTTCAGATAGGGAAAAACTTTATATAGAGCCCCTACTCTGAAACAACCCCTCTCCTCAGCAACTCTTAACTTAAATTTCTCCCCAAGTGATTCCCACTCCTCTCTATGCTTCCTTTCTACTTGGATGCTTTGGTTCTTGCCTTTAGGACCTTTATATAAGCTTTAGAGACCTAACAATGCAGCATGAGCCAAGTATGGAGTTCCCAATCATCAATAAAGACCCTGTAGTACAACATGGACCAAGTATAGAGCTCCCAATCATAAGGGGAAATTAGGGTTTTCGACAGCACGCCTGGGTTAGGCAAATTTAGCTCCTGGGCGCCATGTCTTTTGTTTTGGTGCTCAAGCATTGAGTTTCTGGCCCCCTGGGGGCCACCTTTCTGGCATGCGTGGTGCTTGGGTGCAAACCCTCTATTTTCATGCCTGGGCACTAGAATTCTGGAGCCTAGGCATGGTACTATTCATTGTAAAATTTTGAAGTGTAAATTTGGAGCTCAAACATTAGACTTTTAGCACTTGGATGCTGGGTCATTGGAATTGATGCCCGAGCATTGGAATCTTTTTGTTTTTCACTTTTTCCTCCCTTCTTTGCTTGTGCATTTTTTGCCCCATTTCTTGTAAATTCATCACAAGAGATGCTTAAATCTATGTTAACCATTGGTTAAGGGTGAATTTCCAAGATATAAATGAAATTTCCTTGCAATCATTGAGATTTTACTTATAAATTGTTTTTACTATCAATATTGTTCAAGATAACTTTCTTTTTAGAGAGTTATCACAGTACAGTAATTAGTAGTGAGCAAAATGGCTTACAATAGTCTGTAAAGCTGCATAAGTGCCTCTGTATAGTGATACAGATCATGGTGCACCATGGCTAATGCCAACTATCGTTAGCGACAAGGTTATGTGATTGATATAATTCCAAGAAAACTTTTTTCATATAATAATACAAATTAGTTTTGAATGTCTACATAAAAGTGTTCCAAGTATTCTAAAAGTTTATTATACCATAATTGAAATCATTCAAAACTTTTTAAGAAAACCACATAACATATAATTCATTCAGACAATCCCAAAATCATTTAGAATATACATTACCGTCCAATGGACGATTCAAATGCAAAGCACTTTCTAACAATATTTCCTTAAAGTTTGCCAAAGATTTGGATTAGTGCACAAAGGAATAAATACCTTTTTAAAAGCTTGTTCCTAAGGCACCATAGCATATAAAATACACTAATTCACAAGGAAGATTTGAAATTCAGAAAAACAAGCATAGGTCGTAATGTCTACTCATAAGTAAATACGTAGCAATACAATTTCCATCACCACGCAATACTTCCCTTGCCCTAGCAGCACTTCAGAGGTTCCTAAGATTTAAACCAATATCAACATCATCTTAATTGCTCGCCAAATAACACAAATTTTTTTTGGTTAACTTTCCTTGCTTTATTTATTTATCAATTATTACTATCATTGACATTATGCCAACATCCTAAACATCAAAGGAAATCCCTTAGATCCAATAATTGGTAAGGCCTGTTTAATTACCAAAGGAAGTGATCCTTATGTTGATCATTGCTCAAATTACACTCATTTAGTTCTGCTTCAACTCAAGGGAAAATTGTAACCATTCTATCCACTAATTTCACAATGTTCCTAGCTCATGAGTTATTCCCATTCATTAGGTTCAACATTATATATACAAGGAGAGCTATAAGTTCAAGCTAAAATTTCATATTACTTTGGAATTCACTTTATACACACATAAATGTACTCATATATCCCTTCTTCACTGTTGTAAAATAATATCAACCTCATCCTTTTTAACTTATCTAAATTGCAAAATCATCATTCAACAGAATTTAAATAACAACTAAGGTTCTTGATGCAAATGAAAACAACACATATGCCTATAATGCATCCCATACACCTTGAAATTTTCCATTTCCCCATTTAACCTTATATTATGTATCATTATGGTTGCTCATATTTCGATACAAAATCAAGACATTGAAGGAAATATACTTTTAGCATATGTAGAATCCAGTCAACATATATACTTTATAAAAATATAAACAAAAATAACAAGCTTTCCTATCTATCTTTCATGGAGTTTGAGGACACCTTAAGTCAAGGAAAAGCAATAAATTTTTTTGTTACCTATAGCATCCTCACTCAACCATGATGAAGCTGCAATAAAATCTATAAAATGGTTTGATGAGAGGAATCGCTAATGTGATAACAGAAGAAGGAGATGGGTATTGTGTCATGGGGTAATTGAATGATGTTGAAAGGGAGTAATTTACCTTCTGCTAGTGAAAGGTGCCAAAGAAGAGAGGAGGAATAGAAAGAACATCATTCAATCCTACCATTACTGCTGAAAATGACATAGTGCTGAATGGAGTGAACTGAGAAGAAGCTTTGTGGCAGGAAGGAGTGTCAACAAAGAAAAATGAAGCTTTTATGTGAATTAGGAATGTTTTGGTTCAAAATAAACTCAGGAGAAAATGTGTCTTTTACATGCTTAAACATCAACAATGAGTGGCTGAAAATAAAATAGCAAGCACAAGGGTTCAAACACTAAACCTTTGCCAATCTTGAGGAAAGTCTTAGCTAGTTCTACTAAGCTCTAATTTGAGTTATGAGCATACTTAATCTAATTTTATTTCCGATTCTATCCTCTGACTTTTTTTAATTTTATTTAGTTAGTTTTTCTTTTGCCGATATAATATCTAATTTAAGCTCCTTAAGATTCATATGGATTTATTTAAGAGTATGGATTTCTTGGGTGCAACATTCTCCCTTTCTAAAAAAATTTGGACTCTAAATTTCATAGACTCTTATTCTTTTGGATGCTAATGGAATAGTGACATTTCTCATGCATAGTTCCTTCTTTCTTTCTCCATTGGTTTTGCATCTAAGCATTTCAACATACTGCTAGAAATTTCCATATTCACATATATTTATACTTCAATCTTCTTTCCTATCTCTTTAATACAACCAACTAATATTATGAAATTTTATTTCATCTTATATGTCATTCTTCATCACTCATCTTGGCCATTAACTTTGCTATATAGGTCGGCACACTATCTTAGCTTTCAACATACGCCTTAAGTCTAGCTCTACGTAACAACTTTAACACAACTTTTGATATCCACAGATATTTGGTAGGTTTAGAGTATATAACACTACCTAATAGGCTCCAATCTTTTGACACCCTTACACTATCAATTGGCATACAACTTTATAGAACCCATGTTGTCATTATCTTTTAGTTCACATAAAACAATTCAAAATGTGCTTCTTACCCATTAGGCATTAATTGGTTTAATTTAGCGATCTAAATCCATGTACGCATTGTACTACAATAGCAATATCACGTCTAACTATTTTCATACTATTCTCGACCTAACTTATTTCCCTTGTTTCTTTGTCCTCACATTGTATAAGTACTCAATCTAATTATTTCATTTACCATAATTGATATGGAATAAATTTTTGCCATTCACTCAACTAAGCCCTTAGATATTTTGCACTTTTACATCCCAAATTCTCCCCAACACAATTATGTAACTCAACAACACTAATTTCATAGTTAATAGCTTAATAATCATCTTAGTCAGTCTAGGCATTACAGGATGACCTAGTTATGTCATCAACCATCCAACAAGTAAAATCATACATCAAGTTTATCTACCAACTTCCAATTTGATCATTTATCTTTAAGATTGCCCTACTCTCTATTCAACTGCACCATCCATATATAGTACACCCGAGGACTTATTCCAATTGTTAACATGTTCCCAACTTCAATCTCTTTTACAACACCCAACTAGATAATACCACTCTTCCTTAAGGTATACAATCATTATCAACCTCAATTACTACCATACTTGATGCATGCCTCTATATATATTATTTATTAATGTAATGCATATTTCCATGCTTTCCTCTTTGTATTGCCCCCTCGATTTTGCCATTTGCTAATTAATTGAAGGGTCCATCTACCCAATTCCAAAAATTTTAAAAAAATCTCCATTTTTTTCCAATAGTGTCCTCTACTCGGTAGAAAAATTTGGGCTAAAAACTAATTGATTTGCTTCTTAAACCAGGCCACATTTAAAGATTATGCAAGTTGGTCTCATTTTTGAACTCCTCCTTAATTGGGCTTAGTTAAAGAAGCAATTCATAGCCTAATTGCATGAAATTTGATAAAATCATTCCCCTTTGCATAAGTAATTATCAGTTAAAATTTAAGCTAAAAATCCAAGATTTGGACCTTCAAATGGACCATTTTGAAACAGTGTCTATTGTTGTCATTACCTGACAATTATGGTATTGTTTTGGAATTCACATCCCTAACATAACTATTCCAAATGGCTACAAATTTTCCATATTAGTTTCTTAACATTTTAGGACTCCTCATATGATATTTTATAAATATTTTTGGTTGGCTGCCCAGCCATTACCTAAGTTTTCTAAAATAATGCAAAAAAATCTCTATTATCGCTTACATAACTATAAATCCTAATTTTATTCATGTCAATACCTAACACATTTTTTTGCTACCGTGGCTAATTCTTACTCATTGTAATGGTTCCAAGGGTGGATTTTCTCAACCAAGGAAAGGCTCTATAACTCTTTCTTATTTGCTAGGTATTCTTATACCACACTACTTATATCAATCCTGCGTTAAGTTTGCCTAACATTACTATATGTGTATATTGTGGTTGTATATGTTTATTTGTCTTGTAATATGGTTTATAGATGCTATCAAGGCATATAAATACAGTAACAAAATTTTCATTTTGTTGGCTCTCAAAGTCCATATTCCTCCTAATAATTTGAACAGAACACATACACAACCACATACAAAAAATCTTATTGTACATATCAATAGGTTAAACATAGTTTTGTCACATTATATCTATACCTGTGTTTAGTTCAATTACATCTTCATATTTAATTCATTGACTTTATAATTCTTTTTTTAAAATCCCTTTTTAAGCAGCCTTTGAACCCTTTGCCCTAACAAGAGCCAAAATCAGAAAAATATAACATAAACAACGTTGTAGTTCTATTGTAATGCTCAATTTGCCTAGTTTACTCCCAAATTTCAATATTCTTTTTATGCAATCATTTATACAATAAAAACATGTGCATAACTTTCCCAATCTTTTACCCAATTTGATTGCAAGGAAGCCACCAATTTTGACTAGACATTACAAGGCAAAATTCTGAAGTTACAACTTCATAACATCATACCTTGTTATTAATAGTTTCTCCTTCTCTATTTGGCTATGACACATACTATGCTTAAAGAAAACTTGCTTAGCTCCACCCCTTTATCTAACTATCCAATTTCTTAATGCAAAATTTTGTAGAATAGAACTTCTAAAATCTCATGAACAATTTTACGTTACAACTCCCTATTACCCATATTTCATTGATCTTTATATGACTGTTTCATCTATTTATTATGATGGTGAAATAATATCAATTGTCCCTTTTAAACATCCTACATAGCACTACATTTTCTAGTCATCTAAAGGTACAAGCACATAATTCTTTAAATAGAACTGAAAAGATGAAATCCTGTAGCATAGAAACTAAAATTCTTATTAATATCCATTCTGCCTTGTCAGCATTATATAAATTTCCTTTAGTTATTTTCTTCTCTTTTATTCATTTTCCTCACTCATTTTCACACCTATTTTCCTTTCACAACTCCACAAACAACCCAAAATTTATACATTATATGATATATAAAAGATCTTTGCTGCATATATACTTTTACAGCATAAAGTCTTATTTTCATTATGCACTTACTGTCCTTCCTTTCTTATTTCAATAGTTTCTCTTCTATGATTGCTTATTCAAACTACCTTCTATTCTTTTCTATTGCACTTTGAATTTGATCTCCCTTCTAAGCAAATTTCACCACCCAAATGCCCTTTAGAGTCTTGCTGATATTTTTCATAAACATTAGTTGGCATAGATCATGTTTTCCAAATTTTGCCCAGCCTTACTAATAACAAAATTAGTATCATTATTTTTAGTCTATAAGAAGACACTACAAAGGTTAAGAAAGAATACTTATATAAGGAAGGTAGAAAAATAGTAAAAGGAATATTATACCATGAATGAAACACAAAATACACTTTTCTTAAAGAATTTCACAAGTTTTAACAAAAAGGGAGGGACCTTTCCAACCTTTGTACCCCACCACTTTGGGACTTATTAGCCTATAAGTATAGCAAGCAAGATCTTATGAAAGGGAAGGTCTGAAGGAAATGAATATGTAAGGATACCCTATTAAGTCTTCAATTACATCTCAATTATAGACATGATTTGTAATGATAATTGAGATTCCACTGTAGAGCATTGGCTCCATGATGACCATAGGAAAACCCAACTTGGCTCTGATAAATTTGTCACACACCAAAATTCTAGGAATGCTACTGGCGCAAAAATTTGGGAAAGACCCTATTTCTATAAGCCTAAACTCTCAGAAAACTTGTATGATTCATGCCACTAAGAACTTTAAGTACTTAACATATAATGGGTTTCTTTTCTCAATACTAATTTACACGAATTCAAAATACTAGGGTTTAAAAAAAATTTGGCAGAATCTCTCCAAAAATAGAAAGCTCTGAATTTTTTTTTTGTTTTTAAACAAGACCTATCAGCTTAGCACTTAATCAAGAGAGCTCTACTCTCATTTAAAAATAAAAATACAACTACTACAATGAGTGGGTCTCTCCTACGATCACCATGGAGCAATACTAGATTACATCATTCAAAATAAAATAAATAAGATGTAGCCTGCAAACAAGTGTAGGACATACCAATGGAATCCTATGCCACCAATGCCCCAATAATTAATTTGTGGTCCGCAATTCTATCTAGAACCTGTAAAAAAGTTAAGAAGCGTGAGTGGGGACACTCAAGGAGAAAATATTACTACCTATACTGGGAAGGGAATAAACAAGAACGGTAGAGTTTTTCTCATAACCATTTTATCATTTTGAATTAACCTTGGGATAACAAATAAAAAAGGTACTTCCAAATTGGTAAAATATGATACACCAATAAAAATCATAAGTTTTATGCTAAATCAAAGATTCTTTATAATGAAACAGTGCTAATAAATATTCAAATCATGATTTCAAGATATAGTGGCTAAAAAACATCACATAAAACTAATAGTAAAGCAGTAATCAGTGACTAGCTATTGCTAGCAGTAACAATACAATACAGTAATCAGTAGTGAGTAAAATGGATGACGTTTGTCAGTAAAGCAGCATAAGTGCCTCAATATAGTGATACTAATCATGGTGCACCATGGCTAATGCCTACTATTGTTAGTTGTAGGGTTCTGCGTTTGACATAATTCCAAGAATAATTTTTTTTTATATAACAATACATATTAGTTTCGAATGTCTAGGCAAAAGTTTTCCAAGTATTCAAAAATTTTCCTTTACCGTAATTGAAATCATTCAAAACATTTTCAGAAAACCACAACATATAATTCATTCAGACAATCAAGAAATCATTCAAAATATAAATTACCATCCAATGGGCAATTCAGATGCAAAGGACTTTCTAACAATATTTCCTTAAAGTTTGCCAATGATTCAGATTAGTACACAAAGGAATAAATACCTTTTTAGATGTTTGCTCCCAAAGAACTAGAATGTATAAAATACACTAAGTTACATGGAAGATTTGAAATTTAGAAAAAACAAGAATATGTCTACTCATCGACCAGACATGTAACAATACAATTTCCACCACCTCGCAATACTTCCTTTGGCCCTGTAACACTCCAAAAGTTCTCTGAGATTTAAACAATATCAACAATATCTTGCTTACTAAATGACACAATTTTCTTTTGGCTTAACTTTCTTAGCTTTTACTATTTATTTATTTATCAATTATTACTATAATTGATATTAAACTAACATCCTAAACATTAAAGGCGATCCCTTTAACCCTATAATTGGTAAGGCCAATTAAATTATCAAAAGAAGTGATCCTTACATCGATCCTTACTCAAATTCACTTATTTAGTTCAGTTTCAACTTAAGGGAATGTTATAACCATAATTCACTAATTCTACAATATTCCTGGTTCATGAGTTATTCCTATTCATTAGGTTCAACATTATATATACAAGAGCTATGAGTTCGAGCTAAATTTCATATTACTTTGGCATTCACTTTACACACACACATTTGCGGGGTGATGCAGATGTTGTGCAGGCCGCATCCGCAATATTGCGGCTGCATCGCTGAACCATGTCTATAGTATTCTGCATAATCCATCCTTAAGTTTAGTGTAATTACTTACCCATGTATGGATATCTAATCTTCCTTTCTTTTTTGAACCTTCAATTTTCATAAAATTTCTACAAAAATTCCACCCAATTACATTAGATTCCAGCTTACTTATTGTTTTTTGCTCTGTATTGAAACTGCCCTGTGTCGGTTTTCCAATATTTAGCTGACTCTTTCAACACTTTCTCTTTTATTTACCCCCAGCACGAGTAACCTTGTCCTCAAGGTAAATGGTAGAAAATTGTTGTTGGATCACCTCCATGGTTTCCCATGTATTCTCACATTCTGGAAGTCCCTTCCATTCGATATGAACCTCTAACTAGCCATTTGTTAGACGTTGAGCCTTCATCGCTTCTTCTAGATAATTTGCAATTCCAAATCTTAGGTTAATGAGAAGGGAAACTTTTAGAGAGAATTGTAGCCTCTCAAATATGATAATTATAATACAGAAATATTGCGCAAGTAATATAGAAATGAGTCAAGTGTCATTCCATAAGTACTTGGTAACTAAACAATTGCTAGGTATTAAAATTGACATCTCAACATAGATCAAGCCAATCATAAGCAATGATGTATAAAAAGACACTAAATTAATTTGGAAAGTTAAGAATTATAATGGGTAAATTTCAAAGGAGAAAGGACAATTACTTCCTTGATATTTCATAGAAACCTAACTTACCTTATCAACCTAGCTCAAAATGACAATATATACTAGCCTACGGTTCCAATTTACCTAAAATCATTATCCCAAATTACAAAAAGGTATATACATGGCTAACTTCACAATCCCTTATAAAATTAGCAAATCAATCTAATTCATAACCCATAATTAGGCTTTGTGAGACTAATGAATACATTTTTATTCGTTGGCAAAACCTTTAACTCAATTAATAAACATCAATTATTCAAATAATCCACTTTAAGTTTGAACCCTAAAAAATTTTTCCCAATTTGAATTGGAATACTACATCAATCCAATAGGTGATGTATCCATAAGAAAGCATGAAACATGGAATTGAAGCTGCATATACATATCATTAATCACAAGAGAAGTAAATCAAGCTCGAATCCATAAAAGGGTTCATAATAATCATGAGAACAGATATTTTGCTACTCATTCGTTAGTATTCCCTCACCAAATATATAGCAAATCTTAGCTTTATTAGTAAATTGCAAGAGAATGAGAAGAGATAAGGAAAACCATGCAGAAATCTTGTCTTATGTTCAACCCAAGCTTTTCCATGCCCTAAATGGCCACTAAAAGCTTCCTTTCTCTTCCTAAAATGTCTAATCTAGGCTAAAGAAGCTCCATTTTGCTAATTTTACAATGGGGCAGAGAACAATGCAGTCACAACTCCATTTAATTATATATAAAAGGGGAAAATTCCCTTCATTGGCACCATGACTTGAAATAGTGGAGTCACAGTTAATATTCAAAGAGTGATTTCTTATCTTTAGGCTCTAAATTTCCTTGGCTTGAGCTCATAGATAATCCAGGCAGAGGTTCCAAGCTTTAAAACCCTACAGAAGATCAATTCTCAGTAAAATCTTGTGTAGAGCAAAATAAACCAAAACTTATAATCTTTGGTATCAAAATTTATAGTGTGGGCTATGTACAGTATATTCACAGATTCCCTTGAAAGCTTTCTTTAGCCCTAAAATTAGTCAGTTGGTTATCATTCTTGCGTCAAATTTTGCACAAAATAACCTAAATTAGTATGAGTTAACAAGAAGCACATAGTAGAATGGTTTGAACCCAAAATATGCAATCAGCAATATGCATAATAGTAATTTATTCCCTCAACCTCAAATTCTATTGAACGGCCTCACAACATGCAACATACTCTACATCCTTATACGAGGTAGTGTAAGTGTCCATTTGACACTTCACGTTAAAACAGATTCTCCCGACACAACAAAGTCATATGCAGAGACAAGAATATCCCTAATCAGCTTGAAAAGCATTATTGACTCTAAAATAGTCTGAGTTTTGATTTCATTATAAGTCTACTTATTGATAGTCCAACCTACTATTACAGGTCATCCAATCACATTTAATTAATGCCAATACAAATTAATTGTTGATATTAAAGAAATAAAATTCGTTAATTAGTCCAATAATTGATTGATGCTAATCCATAAAAATATTTCAACACTTTCGTCTTTCCTATTTAATTCTTTCCAATGTAAAATAAGTATGTTCATTGGGAAGGGTAACATAAGGATATTAGAAAACCCAATTCACCCATGCAAGCCGAACATCCATGGACTGAAAACAAAAGAAAAGGATGAAATTCCAAATAAGAAGAATATGAGGAAGGAACTCACCTTTCTTGGTCACTTCGAGAGCTTTCGAATGTAGAAGAAGCATCGGTTGAAGAAGGTGAACAACATACCCAGAAAAGTTGGACGAACACCCATTGAATTTGTAGATGCATAGACGAAAGCATAGCTAGGATTTCGTGATGTCACTCATGAACTGTAAAATGAAGAAGTTTAGTTTTTGGGAAGGGAAGAAGCTCAAGACTTTTGGAGGATAGAAAGAATCTTTTCAAAGATAAACAAGGACCCGGGAGAGAGAAAGTGCTAAGGTTTTTTTCCTCCAATGTGCAAGGGCAAAATGGGAAAAGAAAGAAGAAAAGAAAAGCAAAAAAAGGATAACAAGAAAATGAACTAAGATCATTGGCTATTTCAAATTTTTAATTTTTATTTTATTTTATATATATATATATATTTATTTATTTATTTTTCATTCAAGTGTCTCTAGGCAAAATTTTCTGAACATTATAGCCATAATTTTTCTGTCTCATTTTTACTTATTGTTAAGTTTGCTCTAATTACGATTCCCCTGAATTTAAATTCATTTAAACTTGTAACCCTAATTTTGGTTTACCTAATGTGGATTATTATATCACAAGTATCATAAATCATGTTGTACCATTCAAAATTGTATTAACATTATGTACCCTGTGGCTTACTAGGAAACAATTTTAACTCTCGTAGCTAGAGTACTAGTCCTATTAGAGATAAATATAAAATAAATAGCATTTTCTATTTTCAGTAAATTCTATGTATTTAAATGAGATATACTACTACATGAAATCTATTATTCAAGTGGGTATAAAAAAATAATATAGAAATAGCTTATCCAAGTAATTTTTCAAGCTTAAGAATATTTTCAAAATTAGTTTAGTGTTCCTTTCTATCCGATGATAAACTTGTCTAAAATTCCAATTTCATTTATTTTAAAGTTATTGATTAGTATTTAATGTTGTCTCTATGTTCCTAACTAATAACACTTCACTAAATGAAAATTAAAATTCTACTATGTGCTTATTTGTCTAAATTAGAGTTTCATATGTTGTCTCCAAAAGTTAGAAGAGAGATGACATAGAGCATTTGGTTTACATGTGTTGTTGCTCATATCAAATTAAATGTACTAAATATATTTGTTAATTTGTAAATTAGCCTAATCATATTACCAGCCAAGAAACAAGGATACAAATTCATATATTTTGTATTTCTTATAGGTGAAATTCCCCTGTCTCTTTTCAACATTACTTCTTTGATAGATGTCAGCCTTAGCTTCAACAATTTTCATGGTAATCTGCCAAAAGAGATGTGCCATCAACTTCCTTTGCTAGAACTTTTGGATTTGACCAATAATCAATTCAAGGGAAGCATTCCAAAATCAATAATCAACTGCACATCTTTAGAAGAATTATATTTGAATAACCACTCATTTGCAGGTATGCCTTGGTCCATCCATATATATGTTTATCCTCTTCATTTGTTTAGTTAATTTCATTCAACATGTAAATATTGAAAATAATAATAGTAAACATCAGATTTCACTTATCTGAATGCTTGCACTTAATTCTTGACCTACTTTTAATAAATTTATTATATATAAGTAAAGTAGGCTCCCTCTAACGTAGGAGCTCCATTGATCAATGAGAAGCCTCGGTTGATCGAATGATCTGTTCCTTATGTAATTACTCCTCACATTTCTAATACATGTATCAAAAATTTTTTGAAGTGCGTAAATTTTTTGTTATCAATGAAAAAAATTATGAAATAATTAATTAATCACTTTTTAAATTAAAAATTGTTTGAAGTCTGAGAATTTTTTAAAAATTAATGTATTTTTCATAGTCAACAAAAAAAATTATGAAGTAATTAATTAATTAATTTACCACATTTTAAATCAGAAATTTTTCTAAGTTTGAGATTTAAAGTGAATGAGAAAATTAATTAACTAATTAACTGTATCTCAAATTGAAAATTTATTGAAGTGCTAACATTTTTTTAAGTGAACTAGAGAAAATAATAAATTAATTAACTAACTATCTCTTAAACTATATAATAAGGGATATAAATATAACTTGACATAATCTAAAAATTAAAACAAATAAAATGATATAGGATTGGATGTTTATGAAATGATGTGGATTATTAAATCATCATATATTACTCAAAGTCAGAAGTTGAGTCAATTATGGTTTCATAAATTTATGATATTTGAAAATTCTTCAAAAACAATAATAATGATAGTTGCCGTGTATGTCAAAGAATATCTTTTATGATGGTACCCTATCAATGAGCTTATTAATTTAAAATGTATTAGCATATAATAAAACAAATTAATTTTTTATGTTGCGTAAATAAACTAGTTAAATAAATAAATCAATACGTGGTCGTATATTGCTGCATATGTTATGATTATAGAATTTGAGATATGAACTGCTTGGGCATATCAATATGTGTTTGTCACTTTCTTTCAAATGTAGTCAACTGCATTATTAGTACATAGGCGAGACATAGTTGCCACAGCTAGTTCATAAGGAATATTTGATTTCCTGAAATTGTGTTGCTCTATTTTAATTAACAAAAATGGTAATTAACGCTTCAAATTATTTTTAAAATTCCGTACTGTAGATTCAATGAACAAATATTTAGCAACGGTCTTCTAATGGAAGTTATATTCTAGTTGTAGATACAATATGCAAGTAAGTTCCAGTTTCAGGTTTTACATATAATTTGTAAAGTATTTAACAATATGTAATTTTAAAAAAATTCAACCGATTAACAATGATATTTGGTGTCAAAAAAAATATGTGTATTGAATATATATATATATATATATAAAATCTCCATTAAAATTACTATAAATTTTAAAATTATATTTTTGATACAAAATAAAAGTTATAGGAAATGTAATTTCTAATAATTTAGATTTTCAATTAAATATCTCTTCCATTGAGTCTATTCCTCCTTTATTCATAGCAAGATGCATTTATGCTTATGAAAATGTAGCCGATGCGTTACAGTTGTAGTCAATTGAGTGTTTCACCTCTATTTTACAAAAAATAAGAAATATCCACTAGCGGAAGAGACTTTTGCGGTATTGGATTTCACTGACATAAAATTGAGGAATAGATAAAATTGGATTTCTTTCTATCCAATATTTATGTATGGATTAATTAACATAGCCAAAGTATGAATATTTTCAGAATTAATAAGATTGTGAGGCTTTTTCAATAAATTTATGCATTCGTATATCATATACGCATATATTGTATATAAAGAATATTGCCTTTTTTTCTGTCTTCATTAGTCCATTCCCTTATAAAAATGTTATTATCCATTAGTTTTTGTGTTTCTAGGTTTTATACCTAATGAGATAGGCAATCTTGATAAACTTTATGTTTTGAGTTTGTCAAAAAATTATTTGAATGGACTGATTCCTTCCAATATTTTCAACATTGCAACATTGACTAGATCGTACCTTGGAGCTAATTACCTCTCTGGCCTTCATCCATCCAATTTCGAAAGTGGCCTTCCCAACCTGAAGGAATTGAATCTAGAGCAAAATGAAATTACTGGACAAATTCTTAAGATCATATCCAATGCTTCAAATCTCAATTATTTAAAGATAGGGTTGAATAAATTTAGTGGAGCTATACCGAGTGCATTTGGAAATTTAACCAAGTTGATCCGTGTGAGTTTATTTTCGAATGATTTCAGTGGGCCTATTCCAATTGAAATAAACAAATTGCAAGGTCTTCAATATTTGGATCTTAGTGAAAATAAGTTGTAAGGCACCATCATAAATGAACTTTACCAGATCAAAAGTTCGGGTTACATGTATCTAGACCACAACATGTTCTTAGGAACGGTTCATGGTTGCCTTGGGGATCTTACTTGTTGCGATACTTGTACTTGGGCTCTAACAAATTGATTTCTCATATACCCTCTTCTATTTGGAATCTCAATGATATTATGGAATTAGATTTATCCAACAATGCATTGAGTGGAAGAATTCCTCTTGAGATTTCAAACTTGAGAGCACTTACGGTGTTGGACTTGTCAACAAATATAATTTCAGGAAGCATTCCTACAGTTGTAGGCAGCCTGCAAACTTTGCTAACCTTATCTTTGGCACTTAACAAGCTGGAAGGGCCTATTCCTAAATCACTTGGTGGCATGACAAGCATGGAGTTCTTGGATCTTTCCCAAAAATTTTTGTCTAGTGTGATTCCAAAGACCTTAGAGTCACTTGCCCATCTTAAATATATCAATCTTTCCTACAATTTATTAAATGGAGAAATTCCAAATGGTGGGCCTTTTCAAAATTTTACAGCTGAATCTTTTTTTATGAATGATGGTCTTTGTGGAAAGCCTCAACTACATGTCCACCCATATAGAAATGGAAACATGCATAGGTCTACTAAGGAGATGATTTTAAGCCTGTTACCTATCATGTTGGCAATCATTTTGGTTGTTTCTTGCATGGTCAATGTAAAGCACAAAAGAGAACATGTTAGTGATTTAGCCAACAAGGACTTATTGGATTTGGAGCCTCCAATTAAGATATCTTACTATGAGCCTCTGCAGGGAATAAATGGATTTAATGAGAGTAATCTTCTTGGCAGGGGAAGTTTTGGATCTGTATACAGAGGAATTCTTTCAAGTGGAAAGATAATTGCTATTAAAATCTTTAACTTAGACTTGGAAGAAGCATTAAGGAGCTTTGATACTGAATGTGCTGCCTTATGCAATTTACGCCATCGCAATCTCATTAAAATCATCAGTACTTGCTCCAATGTTGATTTTAAATCTCTAATAATGGACTTTATGCTAAATGGGAGTCTTGATAGATGGTTGTACTCTTATAACAATTGCTTAGATATCTTACAAAGGTTGAATATAATGATCGATGTGGCATCAACATTAGAGTATTGTCGTAACCAACCTTCTGGCGGAATAAAATAAAAAGTGTTTTAAATTGATTCCCAAAAACGAATCTTGAAAATCAATTTATTTGGAGTTGCCACCAAAATTTTTAATGGAAAACCAATTTAAATAAAAAAGAAAAAGGCAACATGGTCTGCGAAATCAGAGATGAGTTCGGGAGTCTATTTGAGTGTAGGGAAGGTGTTAGGCACCCCACAACACTCGTCCATGAGGACGGTTACCTTAAACTAGTCAATTGAAATAAAATATGGCCTTAAATTTATCTCAATTACCCTTTATTAACATGCATGCCCATTAAATAGAGAAGACAAAAACGACAATAGTGGAAACAAACAGATAGATATTTACAAAGGTGGACTTGACCTAAGATGAAAACCTAGGGCCTACGTACCCCGTGATAGGGATCAAAGTCCACGTAGTTCAACCCAAAAGGCGTGTCTATTGGTTGGTGATTTATAATTTTTGTGATGAGAACAGGAGAGTTCAAATTAAATAGATTTTAGTAAACAAAACAGGATTGGAATTTGGATTTGTGTGTTTTAATATACAACAACCTAAGTAATCTAGCTCTCTTGATCTCTTCATTTTTCAACCTTTTAATTTTTGTTTGTTTTTGGAATTTTAATCTTTATTTTGAAATTTAAATGAAATGATTACGAAATGAGATTTTTAGGATTTTGGGAAGTTTATGTTTTATTCTATTTCTTCTGGAATTTGAAATGTAATTATAATGAAAGGAATATTTTTGACTTTTTAAATTTATTTAATTTTTTGGATTTTGGTTTTTTTTTTTTACTTATTTTTTATTATTAATTTTTTTAAATCAGGATTGGTTGTTAAAATTAGAACAAAATTATAACAGAAAGCCATTTTTGGAATTTTTTCAAATTTATAAACTTTTTGGATTTTTGTAATTTTTGCAATTGAGATTTAATTAGCAGGAACTTTAATTTATATATATATATATATATGCATATTTATTAATTAGAATTTATTCTGAACTTTAAACTATGATGGAAGAATATTTTTGTGATTCTGAGGTTACGATTTTTGTATATTTTATTAAAATTGAAATTTATTCGAAATTTAAAGTAAATGAAAAATCTTCTTAGGATTTTTAGCTACATAATAAGTAAGTCCAACTTCCTTATTTTTAACTAATTCATCCCAATACTTTAAATCTTAAATTAATTTTTTTGGAACCTAAGGAGATTCAAGGTCTCACACGGTCTCTACTAATTAACCTTTGGTTGCCTGAAGAGACAAACGATCTCACACAAGAACCCAAAATATGAAATAAACCATTTGAAAATTCTCGGGACTTTATTTTGACTTCTTTTTTTTGGGGTTTTGAAATCAAAATTCTGCTAGTCTTATTTTAATAGGATCGATTTCTTCAAAGCCTACAAAGACCCAAGCCTCACGTGGCATTTTATTAATTAAATTTTATAAAACCCTGACTTATTTATTTTGTAAATAATTCAATTAAAATATTCATTTTTGCACTATTATTATTTTATCTATTTATCATTATTAATATTACTTATCTTTTAAACAAGTATGTACTAAGTTTCAGGGTCTAAAGAGATTAAAATCCCACACGACCCCAAGCACTCGAGAAGAATAATATTCTCACACGATGATTTCGTAAATGATAGAAAATATTTAATTAAAGTAAGTACTTAATTATTATTATTTTTAAAGCAAATATATATTAATTTTAGGGATCTAAGGAGATTAAAATCTCACGCGATCTCATGCAGTCGAGGAGAACAATATTCTCACACGATGACTTCCTGAAAACCTTACTTGCAATACCAAAATAATAATAATAATAATTACAATATTAATGCACCAAAAAGGCAAAAGCAAAAACCAAAATAAAAAATTAAAAAAATGGAAGCTAGACGTACAGTACGTGAGCAACTCACTGTTCACCATGCAAAGCAGACCGAGACCATCTTTATCGTGGTAGAACCGTGGTGAGGGAGTCTTCCTTGTCTCTACTATTGCTGCCCATCGTCATCGTTATCACCAACATGACAATGGACTTGGCTCGAGAGTGCTTTTCATGTATGCCATTGGAAGCTTCCTGGTATCAGCAGGTTGACAAGGTTTTCCATTTATCTTCGTAGACATTTTTTCTTCATAGCAAGACAAAACTGAGTGCACTGCATTCTCCTTCATTGGCTCTCCTCCTTTGCAAAGATGTTCGGATAATTAATCTGTTAGCAATTGGCCAGAGGTACTTTCAGCAAGGTGAAGTCCTTCACAATCAAATTACTCCAGATGGCTTAAAATGCATGACCCACGCTTGACTTCCAGAACCAAGAGGCTTGTTTCCAATGGCAAGATGTACTCGTTTTAGATGCCCTTGATGATACAATCAAGTATCATCACAAGAAGACTAACTTCTGATATTGTCTGGGTTCGCCAACTCTCAAATCACTGAAGCCTCACACATTCTTGGTTTTTTTTTTTATATAAAATTCAGAAGAGGTCAGATCCACAAAATAGTTTCCTAAGGTTACTGCAGTAGATTTAGGGCCTAAGTTAATCCATTAAGTGCAGCTGCAATAGCACATCCACTGGTTGGACTCCTAGGAGATGGAGGTTCAGACTGCTGTAGGATCCAAACAAAAATTCTTGCGAACTCAACTATTATGATATATCTGTCAATTCAATTAGCAGCTGAAGGTGTGTCAACATCCACCACTAGTGCACTCAAGATATTGTTGCATGCTAGCATTTCAACAGATTTCAGTAGGGTGGCATCTGATTTTATCTTAACCACTTTATTTGTAAGAGTAGAAGGGAGAGTAGACACCGGGATGCTTTCAAAGCAAGCATTGAGCTTCTTATTAGAACTTAACTATGGTTCTTGAACATTTCACAAATCCTCTACTCGCATACCCAGTGTCACCTCAGGGCTTCGCAGACTCCCTCCCATGGCTGCTATAACTCATTTTGTCTCTCTCTCTCTCTCTCTCTCTCTCTCTCAACTCGTCACCTCCTCTATTTACCCTTGTCAATGATACTCAGAACAGGGGAGCTCATTTCCTTCTCGGTTTGCTTCCAGTCTTGTGTTTTTCTCTGCTTTAGCTTGGTTTGGATCTTTCTCGGTTTGCTTCCGCTTCTCGATTTTCTGGTTTTGCTTCTTGGTTTGCTTCCAGTCTCGGTTTTCTGGTTCTGCTTCTCCATTTCTATCTTCCTCTCTCTTCTCCTTTTTCTGCTGCCTTCTCTCTTCACTCTCTATCTCACCTTTCTCTCACTCCTTTTGTTTCTTCCATAGTTTTCGGCCCTTCAGCGCTCTATTTTTACAGCCACAAAACAGGGACGTTTCAAGCCTTTCTCAACACTACTTTTTCTTCCACAGTCTCCCTTGCACTACTCCTAAGCTCTCTTTTTTTTTAGTCACTCCTTTCCCTCCCTGTTATTTTCTCTTGGCTTCCCCATTCTCTCCTCATCATCTCTACTCACTAGCATTTCACGGCCTCTCAGAAAACTCCCCCCTGCTTCTCCACGTCTCTCCTCTTTTCTCCTTTTCCTCTGCACAACGAGCTGCCCCTGCCTACAGATGTGGTGCTACTCTTGTCCTTGTTGTTGGAGCAGCCACCTCCTTCCTTTCTCTGCTGCCCCAGAGTCGCTTTTCTCCTCCCCAACAGTAATGCTTTTTCCCCTTTTTGCAGCTTTTTCCAACATCACATGTCTACCCTCCTTTTACTAGCTTTTTCCCATTTTCCTTTTATTACACTATTATGATTAATATTTTTGAATTTTTAACTTTTAATTTTTATGTTTCCTTATGTATATATTCTTTATTTTTTTATAGTTTTGCTTTTATTTATTATAAATTTTTTTAATTAGCTAATTTTATATATATATATATATATATATTGTTTTGAGTTTATTTAATCGTCCTCCATTACTTAATTCCAAATTGTCCTCTTTTTTAAGTTTTGTCATTTTTTAATTTTCCTATTTGCTTAATTATTAATTAATTGGTGTTTCCATTAATTAAATAATTAAGTGATTAGGGATGGGGTGTTCACAAGTATCTTCATCGTGGGTCTTCAATTCCTATGGTTCATTGTGATGTAAAGCCAAGCAATGTTTTGTTGGATGAAGATATGGTGGCTCATCTTAGTGATTTTGGCATTGCCAAATTGTTAGGTGAAGGGCAGCAAGAAATTTTTTCCAAGACTTTGGCTACACATGGTTATATGGCACTAGGAGATGTTATAATGATTTTATTATATTTTGTTTAGTTTCTACATTCTTCATGTTCTTACAATCATGCACATGTGTGTGTGAATATATATAGTGGCTATCAAAAATTTTTGTTTATTATTTTACCAATTAGTCTATCACGTTCACATGTGAGAATTATATGCATAAAACATTTAAGCACAATGCTTGTAGTGTTTTTCTTACTATTTAACATTAAGGCATTTGTATTGACTGTTCAAATTGACATGTAGAATATGGATCTGAAGGAGTTGTTTCTGCAAAAGGAGATGTGTATAGCTATGGTATTATGTTGATGGAAATATTTACAAGGAAGAAGCCAACAAATGACATGTTCGTTCATGGTTTGAGCTTGAAAGAATGGGTTATCAAATCAACACCACATTCAATAATCAATATTCTTGATGCCAATTTACTGCAAGGTGGCAATCAAAATATTGGTAACATATTATCAAATATGTCATTAATTTTTGAGTTAGCCTTGAATTGTTGCACTGTTCTACCCGAGATACGAATCAATATGACATAAGTTGCAGTATCATTGGAAAAAATTAAGGCCATCTTTATACAAAATAGTTAAGGCACTATTAGTTGGATGATTGTGAGTGTCTTTATCACTTCCTTTGTTTTGTTTGTTGGACAAAAATCTGAATATCTACCCTAGTAATGGCATGATGATGGGATGATATATCTGGATTTTTACTGTATCAATTTATGATGTATTTGAATTTTGAAAATTATGGGTTTAGTTATGTAGGATTTGGTTGTCTTTATATTATTTCTCTTTATTATATTGAGTCCACCCTTTTCAATGGAAACTAGAACATGTTGAAAATTCATTTGCCACTTTCCAATGTTTTTTGTTACAAAATAATTATGACACTTTTCATAACGAACCAAAGTTTGTCCTACAAATTTCCTTTTCTCCACTGTCCAATTAATTCTAAAGATTTATATATGTAATTAACTAGAAAAATTTTTAGGCTGGAGTCTAAATTGATAAGGTAGTGCTAGTGCTCCACATACAAGATTCTTAAATAAAAAGTAAATTTACCAAAAAATAAGTTCACTTGATTGATCTATTTTTGGGTTCATGAGGTTTGGATACATCTGAAGCACTAAATAGATTAATTTTGGGCTAAAATTTTATTTGAAAGTCCTTGAGATACTAATGAAGTATTATGGAAAGTTTCATGTGATTTGAATTCCATTTAAGTGTGTTTTGCACCAAATGTCTATAACAAAATTATGATTCTACATAATTTTGTATAGCCATGATCGTGGATTTATTTGAGGGGACAAAAGAATGAATTTTCAAACTTGTATTTAGTATGAAATTAGATATTATGTTATTCTTGGTTTTTGAAAATTCACATTTTTTAGAGCTTCCTTAAATAAAGTATGAATTTACAAACTTGGTAAATTCACCATATAAATAGTACTACCGATTTAGAATTAGCCTTTCCTATTTTGCTATCATCTCCCCATATTTCCTTCATTTTTATCACTTGATTAACTCCAATTTCTTGTGAACAATTGGACTACTTGCCTAAAGGATATTATGTATAATGGAATGACAATACTCAACTCGTAGGTAATGCCATATGAGTGGTATTTAAAATACCTTGAAGGCTAATTATTGATTCCATGTACGATTCAAATACCATTACAAAATTTCGTTTTAATAATATCAAACCTTATAAAAATTCAATAGTAAAAAATTTGAGCCTTTCATGAAATAGAAACAAAACTTCAAGGAAAATTAAGTTCAAAGTTCTAAAGAATTTGAAATAAGGTTTGGAATATGCAAACGTAATCAACCATGCAAAAGGCTACTTCTAACCATACTGAAATTGCACACCTTTCAATCCAATTGGTATCATAACTCATACACAATGTATTCATTGTAAAACACAGTTAAAGATCAATGCTATAGGAAAACGAACACAACATAGGAGAGTAGACTATAAAATAAATAGTAAAAGGAAGAAAATATAAAAGAAAACTCTTCCATAAGTTAAATGCTATCAACTCACATGGAACGCCCATAGTGATCCCTAAAAACCCTTTTGAATTCTGTATGCACTTTAAAGGTTCCTATATTAGTCAACATGTGGGACCTATTGGTTAATGTATACTCTTGCTACAATCAATCTACGTAATTTAAATTCTCTTTCATGAAGGCAAGATTAGTCATTGTTCAATAGTTTATGTTAAAATTAACTCAATAAATTCCATTACCTAAACAATAGTTTAAGTAGCACCCATAGGAGGAAAAAAGGAAAGTCACTAAACAAGTAGCACTAAATAATTTAATTTAGTTAAAATAATGGGAAGTTGAGACTATGATTTCCGTTCTTCTATCCATCTAACCATATTGCTCTTGTAAAATTTATTTATAATTTAACTCCTTAAATGAGTATCCTCTTTCCACACATAGCTAGTGTATTTATTTTCATTAGACTATTCACCATGGTAATCTTACACAGGACGGACCAACATCTCGATAAAATGTTATCATTTTATTATTAGTATTGCATGTTAATCACTTGTCCACTTTCAAACACACATGTATAACCTGTCATACTATGGTTGCTAAAGCTAAAACCCTTTTCACTTACAATAAACCCCTACTTAATTGAATCTAAAATGCTTACTCTTTTTCCTCCCACAAGATGTAACAACCATCATGGTGGAATGAATGATTACATGAGAAGATTATCATAAAACCAAGATGAAAAGAATCTTACACATTAATTGATCGCATATACACAACTAATTTTAGAGTTTAAGACATCTCCTCCAAATCAAATATAAGGTCAACAAAAAGGGAAAAGCATATAATAACATCTTCACGTGAATTTAAAAGTCACCATTCTTTATTTCCATGCACCACATAACATTTGGTTTTAAACCAAAGAAATTTCCACAACCATTAAAGAGCTAGGGTTCTTAGTGATTATAAATGTGTATATACTCTTATAACAAGACAAATTCATCCTTAGAACAAATACACCTACATATATCCTCATCAAGCAAATATAAACTTACATAGCCATACCAGCTATTAAATCCATAATTTCCAAGCTCACTTCACTTGTTTGCCTCATTATAGCCACTCTCCCTCTTCCGTGAACATTGTTTAAAGAGAAAACAAGTCCAAAATTTTGGCTAGGAATCTTCAAGAACCCTAGCCACTGCAAAGGAGGAGAAATGCTCCTCATCAGATCTATGAAAATGCTAGCCCAAACATGTCAACATTAACGAAAACTAGAGGAGTCTTGCTAGAGTCATGAATGGTAGAATTGCTAGTTCAGTAAGGGAAAGATTGCTAGTGGAGGATGCATCTTAGTTACACATGTTAAAGAGAGATCATTTAAGAGAGAAGAAAGTGGGGAGGGACAATTTGGTGCTTTCCAATTGTTAAATGTCACATGTTAGCGAAGGAAAGAAAATATAAAGAGGAAAGGGCTGAGGTTTAAACCTAATATTTATGGAAGGAAGGAGTAATGCTTAGCCATTGTGCTACCCTTAATTTCTCTATAAATCTGTATCTTACTTAGTATTATATCATGCCTAACTCTTTTTAAAAAGTTTCCCTTTAATTAATTTTAATTTTTTATTACACTCCTTTAATAATCCTACTACTATATCCTAACAAGGTGGGTTATAATTTAATTTATTAATTCCAACTAAAATTGTTTAGTTTAAAATTCCTTAAGTGTTACGATGAATTAATGAAGTATGCTATGGGCACGGTTTGAAATTATAGTGATGTAGTCACAATATTGCGGATACAACTTCAACCACATTTGCATCAACCTGCATTTATAGAGCGTTAAAAAATCTTAGGTATTAGAGGATGCAAAGATGATAACATCATTTATATATAACCACATTTGGACTGTGAAATTGATGAAAGAATATATTGCAATTAGAGAAATTATTCGTCCAGCTATCACTTGCTTTGCTATTCAATTTTTGCAACTACAATCTCTTGTGAAGCAAAAGCAAGCTTTAAAATGCATGTTCTCCTTAGAAAAAGTTTGACAGTCTAAATTCAGGAAAGTGAAATCTAGACTAGCACATGATGTGAGGAAAAAAGTAATGGATAATGACTTTTGTACTAAAGCTAATGAGATACTAAAAGTGTTTGAGCCAAGTGTTAAGGTTTTGAGACTGGTCAATGGACAAGAAAAACCAATTATTAGTTTTTTTGATGAAGCTGTTGATAGGGCAAAACAATCTATATAGAAATTGTCGTTATCATGTACAATATAATAAGATGATAGATAGAAGGCAAAAATTTTTACATACAGATTTGCATTCTACTAATAAGTCTATGTGTATAATTTATGTTATCCTAAAAATTTACATATTTATGCATTAATATAATTTAAATTAATCTCTTATTTCTTTTGTAGGTTATTTCCTTAACCCTCAATTTCAATTTGGAGTTGAACATGGATAGTCAGTTTATAAGGAAACCTTTAAGGGAACTCGTGAAGTAATATCCAAATTGCAAAGAGATGTAGATGATCAAATCAAAGCTTTGAGACAAGTTAGTACACATGAAATAAAATTTGTTATAATACATATTTATAATATAATATTGTATATTTTCATTACATTTAATATGATATTACCTAGTTAATGCTTTTTCAAGATAAGAGTATGGTCTCAAATGGATCCTGGTAAAATTTATTCACTTTATGTCTTTAAATGTAAATTATATAACTTTATTTGGTTAAATTTAATTACTTATATTTTATTATTTATTTGAATAGTTGAATGGTGGATCATATTTGGATCATGTGCTCCTGAACTTCAAAGTATTGCAATAAAAGTATTGAGTTAAACAACTTCAGCATCAAACTGTGAAAGAAATTGGAGCACATTTAGTTACATTCATAAAAAGACTCAAGTACGAAAAAAAATAATACAAAAACTTCTCTTTACCTTCAATAATATGGAACTACACATGAGGTACAATAAGAGAAGTCATGAAAAGATTGAAAATAGTTTCAAGCCAACTAATCTTGACTTCATATTTCAAGAAGATGATCCTTTGTCTCCATAGGTGGAAGAAAGAGAAGACCCATTATTAGATGGACCTCAAAATTCAGAATGACTTCCAATAATGGATACAGATGATGAGGAGGTAGAAACAAGGGATTATTCAACTTCAAGTGGAGGTGATAGTCAAGATGGTGATAGAGGTTTAAGTCCACCAAGCAACAATAGTGGTGGTGGTGTAGCTAAAAGAAATGATAACACAGATGAACGAGTTCCAATCAAGAAATTCCATATTCTATGCATGGTCAAGGTTTAGTTCTTGATATAATATTGTTTCAGGATATAGGCACTAATGATAATAGAAGAGGTGGTTCTCAATCAGGAAAAGGCAAAAAGCAACAAGTTGATCCACTAGAAGATTTTTCCTCCAATTTTTCACAAAGTTTTAGTGATTTTGGTATTGATGGATCATTTCAAAGTAGTCATAGCCACTACCCACCATTATGTGAACAACTTTATTATTAGCTTTATTATCACCAGCTACCAAATTATCCTTTTCATCAGCAACAAGAGAACATAAGTGGTGGATTTATTTATTATATTTTTGGACATGGAGCAAGACAAGGTGACAAGAAAAGTGAAAGTGGAGGTTATGATCCTCTATGCCATTCTACAATGTGGTGATGAATATTCTTTCTTATTTAAATTGTTGTCAATTTTATTATTTATATTTTCCTCTTAAACTTATTAATGGACATGGATATGTTTGTATAAATTATGTATTTTCACATTGATATACATGTTAGATTTGATATATTATATTTATTTGAGAAATATAAAAATTATATATGAATTTTGAGCATTGTGTGCAAGTTTAAAAAAAAAAAAATGGCTGCAGTTGTCACGACCCAAATTTGTTGGCCGTAACTGGTGCATAGGCTAAGTCAACTTCACCTAGCCAACCAAAAATAACAATTTTTTTTACATTTTCTAAAAAAAATTGATGACACACACTTTGAAATATAATTCAACAATTTCACAATGATATTAAACTAATAAACTTAATAATGACTCACAATACATATTTGGTATAATAAGGAAATAGCCCACACAAGGCTTACAATACTTCACAAAATCCTAAACAAATAGACATCTAGTAGCCACCACCTTGGAGCCAGACATACATTGTGATTAACCTAGAATAACATATCAAAAAGCCTGAACAATAATAAAATTCCTAGAGCAACTTCACTATTACTTACTGATTTGAAAAATATTAAAGAAAAGGTGTAAGTCTACCACTGACTTAGTGAGTGAATAAATAACAAAGCAAGTGAAAAGGGAAAATAGAGACCTTATAATTTTTAAATAACAACAAGTTTTGATAAAATAAGAATATTATTTCTGAACCTTAAATTTTATATGAAGCAGGTATCAAAGAAAGGACCAAGATCTTCATACTCATATTCCTTTACCAGATATGTTTCAATTATTCATACTGTATCCTTTTACCAAATATGTCTCAATATCTTATATCTGTATCCTTTCATAGGATATATGTCAATAATTCATTCCCATATCCCTTTATCGGATACATCTTAATATCTTATATTCGTATCCCTTCACTGGATATGTCTCAATAATTCATACATGTATCCCTTTACCGGATACATATCAATATTTCATATCTGTATCCCTTCACTAGATATGTCTCAATAATTCATACATGTATCCTTTTACCTAATACGTCTTGATAATTTATTTTAACAAGGTGCAGCACGGTCGTTACCCCTTTTAACGGCTACAGGGTTCTTACTTTAATTCCCACCATCCTTTAAATCATCAAATACATTTAATAGTGTAAATAAGATATATAAATAAATAATTTTATGTAAACATATTTACTACCATAAATTAATTTAAATAAAAATAATCTTGAAGATAAAATAAAATAAAGGGAGATTAAGAATGAAGTGACAATAATATAAAGGATTAAAATAGAACTTGCATTCAGATTACTTGAGAACCTACTAATCATTTGTATCTATACCTTAGTTATCAAATATGGAAATCATAAATTCTATATATAATATTTATAATAATAATAATTATTATAATACTCATGATAGTTTGAAATCCCTTTTATGCCTTAAAATTTACTATATATGTAGTTACCCTTTTCTAAGTCTAGATTAATCAAGGAACCTTTAGCATGGTCATATTCCAAAATGTTCTTGGTAGGGAAAATATAACGACCCCACTTTCTAGTTACTATATTGGCAGTATAATCCTACCAAAGATCTCAAGAGTTATGGGGTGGATTGTTTTGTCAAGGAACTCATAAGATCTAAATTAGTCATTTAGGCAGCATAATCTGCCATAGTCTTACTTGTACAAAGTTCATAAGGCACCATAAAGGTACTATTAAATTTCATTTTAGTGTATTAATTCTACTTAATTTATTAAATGGGATTCCACCACCATTATGTGCATAATATGTAGAAGTTTGTTGTAAAAAATAGATCAATACTATTAAAAGACTAGTTTTGAATATATATATAATCCATAAAAAAAAAAAAAAGAATTGAAAGTTCAATAAGAAAATAAAGATGTTCGGTATAATGAAAAGTGCAACTTTGCTAATTATACACTCACCAATGGGGATCAATAGTAAAGATACCCTATTCCTATAGCACAACCTTGATTAAAGAGATCTTCGTAAAGCCACCTCTCACACAAATATGAATGTTCCTTACACAACCTTTTTTTCCAGTTTGAATGAGAAAATTATAAAATGTTCATGCTATTTATAGAAATTTTCAAGTTACTATGCAAGTTACTATTTGACACTATGCAAACAGCAACTGTGCTTTGCCACCATTTGCATAGTAAGTTTTTGTTGATATTTACTATGAAAGTAAATTATAATTTGTACCCTAAATACTATTTTCTCCTTTCATTTTAGTCAATAAAATAAAATTTTATTTCTCTAATGTTATTCTCAAAATCTATATATATATATTTTTTTGGGTTATTACAGCAGTGACGGCAACCTGCAATTATTGCATCCGCGACACCTACAATTGCTGCAACCATAATCTAAAACCTTGATTGTGGGCTGAGTTATTTGGAGTTCAGATATTTTAATATAATTTCATTTGAAATTGTGTTACAATTGGATTTGAATAATATGAACATCCAATCCATTCTCTTTAATGAAAGCTGGAACATATTGAAAATTCATTTTCCACATTTTAGTATCTATTGCATAATGAATATATGGAAAGAAAACTTTTTCTTAGTGAACCAAAGTTTGCCCTACATGGTTTTTTTCTCCTTGTCCACTTTTCAAGTATTTATAAACTCTTTTATTTTCAAAAGAGAAAAATCCAATCACTTAAATAGACATAAAATAATTAACTAATTAAGTATTTTAGAGAATAGTTTGAATAAAACAATATCAATAGCTCCACACAAGATACATATGTAGACAATATATATACCCAATATGTAGTGCTCCATATTTGGCATGTATCGAACCACCTTGATGTAATTTATATCATTATTGTAAAATAGGGAATTGAAGAGTGATATGCAAAATTGCATCACCACGTTTGATGGAGAGCATACTAATGACTACACTAATTGCTTGTGTTAATGTGTTGTTGGAGTGTGTGACTTACTAATTAAGTGTTTTGCACTCAATTAGCTAGTTAGATGTACATATTGGTAGACGAGGAATTGCTTGTGTTAATACATGCCATTGCATGCATGATCTTGGAGTGTGGGACCTATATTAACTAAATAATAATAATAATAATAAAATAAATATAAAATATATGTATGGATTTTAAGAATAACTTTATTAAAAAAAAATTATGAACTAAAATGAAAAGAGAAAATAGTATTGAGATAATGGAATAAATAGTATTGACTTGAAAAGGTTATATGAGATAATGGAATGAGAATTTAAGAAAATTCTCAATAGTTAAACATGCCTAAGTACCATATTAAGACAGAGATATGACATGTATGTATATAACACAAATGAGCATGAATTCATTACAAATTTGGATCCATTATGCGGCCATATGCATGCCAATCAAACTTGCTTCCAAATCAAGGATTCAAATGCTCAATAAACACCCTTTGATGCCTCCACCATGGCCATACAACATGATCAATATATCATATGCATAATGAAGTAGACAAGCAAGTTTAACCACCTTAATTAGCTAGAGTTTTAACCTTTGAAAGGGTTCCCTAAGGTCTCATGCTAAGCATGAAAGAAAGAAAATAAATATTCATTCATATATTGGCCATTCCTAATGCACTTAAACATGAAAGACAATAATAAAAGAACTATCTTACTTGACTTTCCTAGGCTTTTTCCTCTCGGCCAATCTCTTATCTCACCTTTTCTCACTCTAAAACTTATATTTCTCACTTTAGAACTGTGGGACGAGTGGTGTATGAGACCAAGGCTCACCACCCACCTATTTATAGCTTAAAATCCATGCATGGCATTAAATGCTTCTCTTTAGGTGTCATTTTTTTACCCTAACACTTGCCATGTAATTTGCCTAAGTAACATGCATTTTGACACTTAACCAGGCATATAATTTGATGACACCAAGCTTAAGTGCAATGATAGCCTTCTTAGACACCAAAATTCCTATTTGTCATACATATAAATTTCTTGGTTTGCCATTGGTTGGCTGTTAACCAAATGACATCCAATTTGGCTCCATTTCAACTTATTTCATTTTATTCTAATGCCATGTTACTTTCAAGGGCTACATTATGAGTTTTACCCATTTCCCCTTATCTTTCCCTAATTAATTTTGAACCCTAACCTTAAGAAAACTTTTTCACCTTAGGACATTACGTTATTGTATTTTCTTATCTGTAAAGAAAACTACTCCTTAGATTTATTAATTTACATAGGTTCCCCACACATCTTTAAAATGGACTCTTAGTGCCTTAATAAGATTTTTAATTAGGGCGTTCTATGAAAAAAATTATACCTTGTTTGCAGTTTAGTCCTTAACTTATAACTTTCATTTCAACTAAGGATAGGCACTACTAGAAAAATGTAAAATAAAGAGGGAAATTAGACACAAAAATATTGTCATCTCAGATAGAGACAGAATTAGATATAGATGTAGACATTATATTTTTTAATTGAGTATTAATACTTATTGAGACGGAATCTAAAACGAATTCAATTTGTCTCAAATTTTAGTGGTATCTAATTTCAAGTCAAATTATCATTTTTAAAAGTTAATTATGATTAAAAAATTAAATACAAAATTTACCCATTTCTATTTAAATAAATGTTTTAATTTTAATATTAAACACGAAATTTGTTTGTCTCTATTTATAAAATTTTTTTAATTTTGATATTAAACACAAAATTATATCATGTCAAAATTTTTGTGCACCTTTAATTTATAAAACCCCTATTTTCTCTTGCAAAATTACAAGACTAGGAATCTCAGTATTTCACTTGGCATTAGGGCTTTTAGTTTGATTGACTCACTCAACCTCCTTACTCCCTCCTTTGCTTCGTGGCACCAGTGGAGGCAACTCCTTTCAGTGGTTAGCTAGTGAAGCAATGGTGAAGATCCCTCCTTATACATTCTCTACTATTGACATCGCCATCGTTCTTGGCATCTCTGTCCTCGGCGTTGCTCGATATCCCTTGATTTTTAGTCTTGAATTTTATTTTAGACTTCTAATTTGGAGTTTGATCAACTTGTTGGAGAAGCCTATTCCTTGTTTGATGGTTTATGTGTATGGTTATCCACGAAGCTCCTTGAACTCACATTAATTTTTTTTTTCTTTGATGTTTATCATTTGTGTGCTTTTATTCACGTATTTATCATTCTCCCTAGTTTTTAATGCTTTTAATGCATTGATTTTTTTACTATTCATTGTTTCTCCTTTTCAATTTGTATTTTAAAATAAGGGGATTGTCTGAAAAGATTAATCATAGCATAAGTTATAGAAGCATATATTTTGTTTATTAGCATCACTAATGAAACAAGTTCATTGAACTTACCCCAATCTCTTTCAATTCAGCCTCAATAGATGCTTTCTTCCCTTTGTGACATGTCTTTTTACATTTTCTTTTCCTATTACTGGTAATTTAAAAATTAATTGCTTTCAAATTTTCTATTATCCATTCTTTGTATTTTCTGTTGGCATAGTCTCCTATTGTATGTTTTGTTCCAATCAAGGACAAGGGATTAATGAACACAAAATTGAATTTCTTGTTTAACTTCCCTGAGGTTTTGGTGTTAGCCGTGATTCTAGTTAAAGGCAATGACTATGATGCATTTAGATGGTTAATATTTGATCTATTTTCAACATATTCATTTCTACTAGTCCATTTTTTTTTTCTATATGTTATTATCATGTACAACCACTTTGTTCTTGTATCTTTACAATGGCATTTATAAGAATTGTGAAATTTAAACTGAAGGTGCTGTAAATAATTTTTTTCTTAGTAATTATGTATTAAAGGTTAAGTGTGCTTTATTCTATATTGACCATGATGTGTCTAATGATTGTAATGTTAGAGATATAAGTTAAGGTTATAGCTGCATAGCATGTATTACGACTGAATAGAGGGTGCAAAAGATAGTTTCTTCTTTAAGCTTTACTTTAAGCTTCAATTGGCTATAATTTGCAAATGGTTTCATTCTAACACAACTTTGATTCTTCCACTGCCTCATAATTGCCCAAGATCTTAAGGTGATATCACACCCTAAACTTCCAGAGTGCAACTAGCACAGATAACAGGAATAACCCATTTCTGTAAACCTAACACGATATTTTCTTGACTGAATTATAAATCATACAATAATGGACAATCTCATTACCAAGTAAATTAACATTAATTTATTTCATAAAAATTTTGGTAGAGTCTCCTCTATAACTGAGACCTCCCAAAATTGTTACAAATATCTACCCAACAAAACAAAATCTAGAAGAGAGAGCTCAACTCTCAGATCATCCAGAAACAACAAAATCACAATAGGGAAATAAGGAATTTGCCTATGGTTATCCATACTCATTTACAGTTATTTACATTTTTGGCATATTACACTAGTACAAATAGAAACCCTAGCAAAATAAGACATAAAAATCCTTTGCAACACAAATAGGGCTCTTCTAGCCCTCACAGTCGGAAACCTGCTCTGGGTGGTTACCTAAAACTAAATAAAATATAAACGGGTAGCATTCCAATAATAAAACCATTATAATACCTTTAGGCATGCAGGGCTTTGTGCAATTTAATGTATTATAACTTCTCAAGCATTCCAGTAATAAAACCATTACAATACCTTTTAAATGATCAGTTCTTTATGAATTAACATTTAAAACCTTATCATAATAAGCCATAAACATGCAACATAATAATAACGGTCAGGGATTCATTCCATGGAAATCAAGTCGGTCAAGGGTACATAGCCCTTGGAAATCATATTTATCAATTGAGGATTTGCAGCCCTCGGGAAAAATTTAATTATTGGTTAAGGGGACTTAACCGTTGGGTAATTTAAATCAAATAATCATGAGGCATAAACTCACGCTATTTAACACATCTAGTATTCATTTTTCATACAACCCTCTTTTTATGGTTTTTACATGGCATCACATACAATTCATAATTCAAGACTAATCAAGTCTAGCAAGTTATGCTACCATATAATGATGTAACGGTAAACAAACATCATATAACATGTCATACGGTTGGAAGAGCTACCATTTACCTGGTAGGTGAAGTAATCTAAAATAGCCTTGCTTTCTTTCTCTTGGTTATAAGATAGTTCACCAAATAATCCTAAAAAAATAGCTGAAAATCCTCTCTTCTCAACTGGCAATAGAAGACATCAAAAAAAGGGATGTTGTCACTAAAAATTGCAAGTTGCAACGATCAGAAGCTCGTCACTAGTGAGGAGGGACACTAGTTGGAAGCTGTGGCAGTGGCAGAATAGTGGCAGTGCAAAGAAGAAGAAAAGAGAAGCAACTGATGTTTCTATAGAAAAAGACTCGAGAAGAAGAAGAAGAAGAAAGTGAGGGGCAATTCGGTCCTTTCACCCAGTAGGGCACGTGGCTGCACCAGAAAAATTCTGAGGGAGGAGGAAGCTAGGTTTTGAACCCAAGCCATCAGACTTTGGACACCAAGAGCTTACCACTAAGCCATAGCTCATTATCTGATTAATAACATACACCATGAATATTTATGCTTTTACTCTTTCTAAGAACAAAAATTTTACAAGTGTTAGAGGTGAACACTTGATAGAAAATATAATAATCATCCCTTATGCATGTGATTATTATATTATATTTTCATGTGAAATTTTGAGTTCTCTATCTTATTATGTTGCTAATTATCTTCTTCTCTTAGTCTCCAATGTTATAATGTAATATATTTATATCATTTAATGGATATTCCTTCTATGTTAATCATCATATGGTTTTCTCTTTTGTGATTTCATAGATTTTCTTCTACACCTTGGTTGTCTATCATTTCCTGTTGTAATATATTTATTTTATTTGTTTTCTGATGCCTAAAGAGTTTTCCCCTTGTTGTTGTGTTCTTTCAATCTCGAGATTATGTACTAACTAGACTATGACTTAGCTTTTGAAAGTAGATATTTATAATCCCTTGGATATTTAGTAATGTCATGTCAGAACTGGGATTCCTTGCATAAGTTGTAGGATGGCCACCAATATGATCATCCAAGAAGAACTCAATGGCTACTCAACCTCAAAAGAATGGTGATGAAGTAGAATCAACAAATTGTGGATGTCTCTATGTGAATGATGTTCAATGGATTGACAATCAGTGAGTTTTTTTCTTCGTCAAACCCTTTATGTCCTTTTTGTTTTTTTTCCCCTTCTTTCTCATTGCATTCTAAAATTTTGTAGGTTTTTTAAGATCTTTAAGATATGTTTAGGATCAAATGTGCATCACTTACATTTGAAAAGCAAATATGTTGAAGCCATAACTATTGAAGTTAATAATTCCCTTTTACCTAAAGAAAATCACATACTTGTGTCTATTTACTTATGTAGTTCTTTTGGTATCTCTTGTAGGAGCTTTACTAAATTAGTTGCCCAATGGTAGATAATACATGCACCTCCTAATTAATTTGAAATTTAGCAACAAGATTAACCATAACCTTCTTGAAAGTTGGTTTTAATTTAAGTATCTTTCAATTTGCTTTCACTGAATCATTTTCAAAGTGATAAAGTGGTCACATCAGCAAACTAATGTCTATGGGTTTAAAGTCATCTCCATAGTTGATTTTATGGATGTATGCACTCTGCAGTTTATGTATGCCCTTCTATCTAAGTCTTGTGGAATGGCATGTTTGGCTTATGCCTTGTTTCATACATGAATTGATGATTGGTGATGCCTATTGTGTTTCACCTTTCAATGAACATGAAGGGGCCAATAGTGGCAGAGTGAAAGAAATCTTTTCTCCCTTCAAAGATTATGTCATTTTACCAAATTTTCAACAGAGAAAAAAATGAGGGAATTTATTTTTCTTGAAAAGCTCATCCAACATATTAGACCTAACTCAAAAAATGAATATTAAAATTTATGCCATTGTTCACTACTTCTCTATATATTCAAAAATAGAGAAAAGTTTGCAGAATGGAATATGAGTACAAAAATTTTCACCATTGTTCTTTATATATAATGCATGATTGAAATTGTTTACTGTATATGATTACAAAAGTTTGCATTAAGATTTTTTGTTTTGATATCTTCAAAATTTGTTCCTAAATCATTTTTTAAAAGAATTTTTTTGTTTTCTTTATTTTGAATGTGCTTTTATTCAGTTTCAACACTGGGTTTTAGAAATAATTGGACAAAATTACTCTCAAATCTTAAAAATAAAAGAATAGAATAAAAAAAGACCGAAGTTACTTAGTCATTTTTATTATTCTCTTAAAAATAAAATCGTAGTCCCATAATAAAGCTTAACAATACTTATATGCTTTTACTGTCATACTAAAAATAAATCAAGTCTAATTTTGCACTTTTCACTCTTAAAATTTTGTGCCTTCTTTGTTCAAAAAATCACAATTCTATATACTAAAACAACTTTAGAAGATTTATAATATATTTCAAATATTTTTAAAAAATAAGTGTTATATTTAAAAATTATTAATAATAGATTAATAAAAAATTTAAAAAATTGGTGTAATTTATTATATTTGTATAAGATGATGAATTCGTAGCTGTGCATATGAACCTTAATTCTCAACAATTTTATTATGCATTTATTTTATTTTTTTATTTTTTATGGAAGTGGTTTGCTTGCAGTGGCATGAAATAATATAAATCAAGTAATAGTGAATGCCCCACTTCAAGGACCCCCATTTTCCATAACAATCTGGCACACTAAGTACATCGTGATGGCATGGTCCAAGCAAACATCATAATAATAATAATAATAATATTATTATTATTATTATATGCTTCAGTTGTATTAAGTCATTTCTTTCATGAAACATATACTGAAAAAGAAAATTTGACCATAAAAGAAAGCTTCAAAAGGAAGCAGTTACCTACGCGTGGCTCATGCTTGGAATGTCGTCTAAATCTTCTCAAGCAAAGTTGCTGCCACAATTCTATAGTCCATCTTACTAAGCATATGAGGGTCCACCTTCTTGCCACCTAGCTATCTTAATGAACAAGCTTTTGATACTTTGCTGTCAAGTGGAACTCTCCCCTACCATGACCATGTATCTAAGAGGCAAAGGTGAATTTTCTAATTTAAGTATATTTATTCTTTCCTTTTTGGATCATGTAGTTACTATGGCATATAAATATTGTCTTGGTCTATGTCTTCAAAACATTCTGTCCATCTTAGATATCTTACATGTTTCTTTGGCTAAGATCGATTATTTGTCTACCAAATACATTGTTTCTAATGTCATCTTAATCACATATTTTATTTCAATATTGCAAATTATTTATTTGACCATTTTATATTTATTTACGCTTTAGATACTTTATCTAATGAATTTTTAAATTGCACTAAGTATATTAACGGTTCTTTTTATTATTACTTTTTTTTACTTACTTTTGCATATTCAATATATCCTTAAGAAATACCAATAAAAATTGTAACAACTACAATTTAATTATCTTGAACTAGTTTCCTATTATAAAAAAAATTAGGCTAATTAGTTTCCATATTAATCCTTCATCAGGAATCTAAACATTTGGGTTTCCCAGGATGTTACAAGCTTACAATCTCCCTCTCAAAATGCCTTATACTGCTGAATTTTTAATGTAGGTTTATTTGTATGATATCTGTAGTGGAGAACGGACTTGTTTGGAGAGATATCTTATTCTAACTATCGTTTGTATATATCATGCACTTAACTTTGTCTTCTGAAAAGTAAAAAAATTAAATGTTTTACCTCCTACTCAAGAAAGCTATACTAATGGATCATAACGAAAACCCCCTTCAAAGAATTTTATTTGTTTCAATGGCATCTTGAAATTATAAATAAGCTATATGAAGCACTGAAAATGGCCTTTCTTTGTCTAAAGAAGATCGCGTGATCATCTTACTTTTGAATTATATTTGTTCTTAATTTGTTGGTGTTTTTAGGGTCTAGGGTTTGCTATACTTATTTTCCCTTCCATGAGTCAATAAAATATTTTAAATAGTGGTAGGCAAATTGATAACTGAAACTGTCAGTGCCCTATTTCTTAAATAACCTAAACATTGCATATGCCTAAATTTATTTTCCGTGCTTTATAATTACTAAATATGTAAGAATACATACCAGTCGCGAGCTAAAATTTATTATGAAGTATGAAAGCTCCATTTGATGACATTCTGTCCTCTAGGGGGTAAGATGAAGAAAGAAATATGTTACAAGTTGTTGAACTTCAACTTTGATCAATTTTCGTTTGATGATATTTTACTTTTTTACTTTACAGGATCATCTGGCTTTAATGATGGAGCTTCTTGGAATGATGCCTCGCAAGGTAGGGATGTTATTTGTCTTTTTGAAATCAGTCAAAGTTGTTTTCACTTTTTATTTATTATGCATGATCATCATGTGTTCAAGAAACAATTTGATAGTTTAAAGCAACTAATATTTAGTTAAATAGTATTAATACTTTATTCTCTTTCTCATCTGCAAAAGTTGAACTAATATTTTCTTTAGATTACACTAGGTGGCCGCAATTTTCGAGAGCTTTTTAACAGATATGGCGATTTAAAGGAAATTCGTCGGTTGCATTTTTGGCCTCTTAGTAAGGTGCTGATGGAGACGTATGATTTCAGTGAGCAAGATGCAGATGGCATGGCTGGCTTCCTTGTTCTAATACTTGATTTGGTCCCCAAAAAGAGGCCAACAGCAGTTGAGTGCCTTAATCATCCTTGTATGACTGCAGATCCTCAGATTATAGACTTTTGTATTGTCCAATTAAAAACAATTTGGCAGTACATTGTAGACTTTGTATAGCACTTTTTGAAACTTATATGTAAAAAAATTTCAATTTTTTATTGTTATTATTAATGACTTTTTTATCAATTGAAATTTTTAGAAACTAAATAAATTTGTTATTATTTAGACACAGAATCAAAGGTGGAATAAATAACTTTAAGTTTTTATTTGAGATAGAAATGATTCCATATCGAAATTATAAACACAGAATTAAAGATAGAATAAGTTAATCTATATATAATATTTAGACACCAAAATTATAGACAGAATAAGTAAATTCAAACCTTAATCTAAGATGGAAATGATTTTGTATCTAAAATATATACTGGAATCAGAGACGAAATTAATCAATTTAAGTTTTATCTGAGACAAAACTATTTCTGTATCTAAATTATAGAGATGGAATTAGAGATGAAATAAATCCATCTCTCTTAATAAATTAAATATTGGATACAACTTTAATTTTTATATTGAAACGAAAGTTTTAATAATTTGACACGGATTTTTTTCATGTCAATTCTGAGACGAAATTTATAATTCCGTATCTAAATATTTAAAGACCAAGGTTTATAATACAGAATTGTATCTATGTCTGATTCCATCTTAGATTTGGTTAGATATGAAATTTTTATGATTTAGAAATGGATTTTGTCTGTCTCTAATTTACTTTTTTTTAGTAGTGAGGGGATCTAATTGAAAGAAAAATTTACAATGTTAAAATATGCACTTCACGATACTGATAAAAATTAAGAACTATTATAATTCACAGTTAAATTAGCATTCTAGTATTTTTTTTTTTAATTAGCGTCATTAAAAGTTAACCTTTGTTGAGTCACAAAACTAGTTATTTTCAAACTTTAAGTAAAGTTACTTTTATTTCTTACAACCCCCATAAATATGCAAACTTAGGTATAATTACTAGAGTTTCATTTTGGAAAAAAATTCAATCGTGAAAACATCATAAAAGTTTCCAAAATCATAAGCATGTTTACAGATGTTAAATTAATTAACATTCTGCATGACTTAAATTCATTTATTTCTTGGTTGGTTTATTTGAGCATGCCTGATCTTGTCTAAATTTTTTTGGCAAAAATTAAAATAATAATATTGCAAAATTAATTATAAATTTTAAAACTCTTTAATTAATAAAATTTAATATTTTATTGACTTCATATTTCTTTCAAATTAATTTTTTTTCCTGTTACTTTGTATGAAATGTGGTTTATTGCAAATATCGTACACTTAAAACGTGCAACCACTAATAGATTAAGGATGGACTTCAGAATTGATCCAACCATTCGCGTAGGACCAAACTAGCATAAGACGTTTTTATATGTAACTACTTTGAATAGAAAGACACAATCACATGCAATTCTTCCGTATTTATATTCTTCTTTTTTATAAAAATATTATAAACGTATTTTAACTGAAGCACATTTAATTTATTTAAAATAGTTCATCTAACTAATAATTCTTGCAACTAGTGTTGCATTATAATTTTTTGTGGTTGCAGATATTGCAAAAAATATAATAATAGGGTTTGTAATTACTTCGGTCTTAATTTTTTTTAAGTTACAAAAATTTGTTAAAAAGTTATAATTTTTACAATTCCGTGACTAATTTAACATATACATATTAAAAAGAAATTATATGTTATAATTGTTTTACCTACTATTTTAATTAAATATACACTTTAAAATTTAAATAATTACTAAAAAGTTATACATATAATGCATATTAAATCTAATGTTCATTTATTTTACTAAGTATAAATTTTATATAATTAATAAATGTCCACTTTGTAACTAATATACTCACATTAATCTAATAAATATCTATTTTATTGAATTAATAATTTATTCCCTCCACCAAAATTTTTTTTTCTTCCCTCGATTTTGGCCCAATTTATTCTTCCCTTCAAAGATTCTCATGTTTTCCCTCTTATGCCCATTTTTTCTCTTAAATTTTTGTTTAATTTCTCTCTCCCTCCATCTTAATTTCGTTCTCTTCCAAACCCAAATTAATGGCTTTGGTCCCACCCTCCTTGATCATGCATACGATGACACGTATTAACTCAAGTAATGATGTAGGCTTAGTATGCTTCATCAAACGGGGTTCGAAACAGGATGGCACTTCATTTTTGGTATATATATTGTTTACACATGTATCTTGGGTGGAGCTATGGATACTGCTTTATTTATTCAAACTATTTTCTAAAAAACTTTTAGTTAATCACTTCAACATAGTCTATTTAAGTGATCAGATTTTTCTCTTTCAAAGGAAAGAGAATATATCAATACTTACAGGAGAAAAGGAAAAATGTAGGGCAAAACATTTTTCTTTCGATATAATCAGTTCGTAACAGCAAACATGTACATTGGAAAGTGGAAAATCAATTTCCAAAATGTTCCAGTTTGCATTGAAGAGAAAGGACCTACTGTTCGTATTATTCAAATGCAATTTTGTAACACAAAATTACGTAAGAAATTATATGAAACAAAGTGACGTTGAACAAAGGGAAGAAAGGAACAAAAGGGGCAGAGGAACACGAACTAAAATCATATTTAACAATTATTCACCTAGGGGTGACTCTAAAAATTTGCATAAACTTGATTTTGATTTTTTTCAAAGACACCACAATTTCCACCATATTCATTTGTGTCTCAGGACAATCATTGCAGCAGTTTAAGGCTAGCTAAAAAATTGATGACATAAGAGATAATATGTTACCAATATTTTGATTGTCTCCTTGCAACAAATTGACATCTAGAATGTTAATTATTGAATGCGGTATTGATTTGCTAACCTACTCTTTCAAACTTAGTCCTTGAACAAACATGTCATCATTTGGTTTTTTCCTTGTAAACATTTCCAACAGCAAAATACCATAACTATACACATCTCCTTTGGCGGAAATAGCTCCTTTGGATCCATACTCTACATGTTAATAATTTGAATGGTAAGTAAAAAAGCCATTATATTGGAATAAAAATATAAGATCTATATAGCAAATATAGGTATGTCAGGCCATAACGAACATTAAAATTAAATCATATATAATATCATTAAATTATCACCTGGTGCCATATAGCCAACAGTAGCCAAAGTCTTGGTATAAATTTACAACTGCCCTTCACCTAATAGTTTGGCAATATGGGCCACCATATCTTCATCCAACAAAACATTGCTCGGCTTCACATCACAATGGACCCCTGGTGTGAAAGAACCATGATGAAGATACTCCAACACAGATGCCACATCAATCATTATATCCAACCATTGAAAGATATCTAAGCAATAGTTATGAGAGTACAACTATCTGTGAAGACTCCTAATTGACATAAATTCCATTATTAGATATTTAAAATCAAAATTTGAGCAAGTACTAATGATCTTAATGAGATTGCGATGACGTAAATTGCATATGGCAACACATTCTGTATCAAAGCTCCTTAATGCTTCTTCTAAGTCTGAATTAAATATCTTAATAGCAACAATCAACCACTTGAAAGAATTACTTTGTATATTGATCCAAAACTTCCGTGGCCAAAAATATTACTCTCATCAAATCCATTTGTTCCTTGTAGAAGTTCATTGTAGGATAACCTAATTGGTGACTCTAAATTTAATGAATCCCTGTTGGTTGAATAACTAACATGATCTCTTTTATGTTTTTTTTTAAGGAAATTAAATAATGAACACATTCATAGATAATTTAGGGTAGGAGACTTACATACTTCTCCTAATTACAGAAGCTGATCGGACTCTAGCTGGGATCACTGATTAAATGAGATACCCATAGTGTATTGAGTGTATCTCAAGTTTTTACAGCCTAAATTTCCTCTCTAATATGACTGCAAAATACTTCATAGATATTCCTCTCTTAGCGTCTCAAGTCTCTATAGACTATTTTCTTAGTATATCAATTTGTATCTTCTATCGTATAATATTCTAGCCCCTATTTATAAAAGACTATCTAGGGTTAGGGTTTAGTAGTAATTTAAAATTACTATTTTACCCTTACTTAATGAGCACCCCATATGGAAGGACACTATATATTATCTTAATAGATTTAAACCCTACTTATTATACGATATTCTAACACTTTTGAAAGACTATGCATGAAAAAACGAAAATTGATGCCAACATGATAGGCAATAAGAGTTTCAACAAAAGCATCTCTTTAGTTGACTTGTGCTTCTTTCCATTTTTGCATGGTTGGACATATAGTTGGGCCATTCCACAAAGACCTTCATTCATAAAAAATGAGTCAGCTATAAAATTTTGAAAAGGCCCGCCATTTGGAATTTCTCTATACAATAACTTGTAGGAAAGATTGATATATTTAAGATGGGCAAGTGACACTAAGGTCTTTGGAACTACACCAGACAAATAATTTTGGGAAAGATCCAAGAACACCATGCTTATCATACCATCAAGTGAATTAGGAATGGGCCTATGTAACATGTTATGTGCCAAAGATAAGTTTAACAAAGTTATCATGCCACCAATAGTTATTGAAATGTTTCCTGAAATTTGATTTGTTGACAAGTTCAACAATATAAGTGCTCTCAAGTTAGAAATCTCAAATGGAATTCTCCCACTCAATGCATTGGACGATAAGTCTAACTCTATGATATCTTTAAGATTCCAAATAAAAGAGGGTATAAGAGAAATCAATTTGTTAAAGCTCAAGCTCAATTTTCACAAAGAAGTAAGATTCTTAAGGCACTTTGGAATTGATCTTGAGAACATGTTGTTGGCTAGAGACAACTCACTTAAACTTTTGATCTGGCAAAGTTCATTTAAGATAGAGCCTTGTAATATGTTGTTACTAAGTTCAATCACTTGAAGACCTTATAATTTGTTCAATGTGGTAGGAACTAGCACACTCAAATCATTTGAACGGATACTTAAAGCCACCAAGTTGGTTAAATGCCCACGTGCATCAAGAATAACTCCACTAAATTTATTCCAATCTAGCTCTAAATAATTAAGCTTAGACGCATTGGATATGTTATCAGAATATCTCTAGTAAGTTCATTTTGCCACAAAAGTAGTATGTTCAAATTACGAAGGCAACTTCCAATATTTGATGGGAGAAGGCCAGAGAGGGAATTATATCCTAGGTGAACAGTTGTCAACAATCAAATATTCAAAATATTAGAAGGAATAGGTCTACTCAAATAGTTTTTTGCTAACATCAAAACCTTAAGTTTATCAAGATTGCCTATCTCCTTGGGTATAAAACCTACACCCAAAAAATTTAAGAGATAATAACATTTCTATAAGGGAATGGACAAGTGAAGAAAGAGAAAATAATGGTGGAAACTAATATTCTTTTTATATATACAGTATTTTTGCATCTAACATATGAATGATAAATATATTTTGCAATATATTGATTAATCCATACATAAATATTAGATAAGAAGGAAAAACATTTCATCTATTTATCAAATTAGTTTCTTTCCATTAAGTTACATGTCAGTATATTAGACATATTATTGCATAAATTTCCCCCCTATGAAGTTACATATAACATCAATTCAGCGGATATCTCTTGTCTATCTCCTTAAGATTAACTATTGTCGTGATTTTTTTTGCTTTGTTCAGAGTTACTAAGCATTATAAAAAATTATGGATTGAGAAAAAAAAGATTTAAGGATTCCTTTTCAGTAAGACATGGTTACGTATACCAAGGTTTTAGATTGCAATTGTAGTTACATTGTGATTTTCTTAATTGTGGGCGTTACAAATGTAACCATGTGTAATTTCAACTTTGTGATGTGTATTGCGGCCAATGTGGCGCCTACTGCAATAGCAATATTGTGGCCAATTGCTGTTGTAGACCACAATTTAGAACCTTGACTCTACAAATTGCAGTTGGTAAAAATCTATGCGATCATGAGAAAGAAGAGACGGAGACGAAGAACAAACAGAGATTGTATCATTTTTATGCATATATTATTTATAATTGAATCTTTCTTTAATATTATTTGTTTGATGTCTTCATTATTTTCCCTAAACTTTCCTTGTTCTACTTTTCAGTGTAACTCTTCTTAATAGGAAAGACATAAGAACATTAACTAATAAGATGTAATAAATATCTAATTGTAATGTTGATGTGAAGGATAAACATATATGTTATAAAATTAGATAAATGAGTTGTAAAATTCTTTATACATTTTGAGCAAGAATTGTGGCTTAATGTATGATCTTTGATGATTTAAAAATACCTAGAAGTAACTTGTTTTTTATTCAATTATAATATGCACACTCCATTGAAAAGATTTATGCTTAGTTACTCATAATATTATATGGAATGTTGTACAGGTTATAAACAGAACTTATGGAATGTGAGTTGTATGACTTTCAATTTTAATTTTGCATAGACCAAGTTCACTTTAATGTTTTACACTCATACATAGACTTTTTTAAAATTCATTTTAAAGATGGTAAATTTAAAGAGTGTGTTTTCTCTTACATTCTATCTTATTTCTAACAATTAGAAAATAGACTAGTACAATAAGTAGTATTGCTAGTACGTAAAGTAAATTCAATGAATCTAAATGCCTATGAACCTAGCCTACTTTAGGTACAACATTTATCCTACTATATATGTACAGTACTCTAACACTCCCCCTCACATTGAAGCATATAAATCATATGCACCATGTTTTTTACAAATATAATCAATTTGAGGACCCCTGAGAGATTTAGTGAGTATGTCTACAAGTTGATCATTTAGAGCAACTAAATTGAATCTTCTTGCAAATAAAGTGACAAGCAACTTCTATATGTCAAATCAAAATTTTCAAGCAAAGGAAGTTGATTGCCTATTTCTTGTGGCAGACTACCATGTAAATTGTTGAAGATAAGGGAAACCTTTCTTAATGAAGGCATGTTGAAAAGAGACAGGGGAATTTCACCTATTAAAAGTATACAATGTAGGATTTTTTTTTCTATGTTCCTAGAATGGTAAAATAATTAGGCTAATCAATAAGTATATTTTGATACATTTATTTAATATGATTAACAATCCATGTAAACCAAAAGTTCTAAGAGAAGTTCCATAAGAAGTAAAATGTTATTTTGAGTGTTACATGCACATGTATGTGGACCATTCTGTCCTTGTAAAGGTGGTAAAAAATATTTTATCTCCTTAATTTATTGATGTCTTCACATTTTATAGTTACGTTCTTAAGAAAAAGCTTGACATACTTGAATGATTAAAAAAAATTGAAGGATGAAGTTGAAATGTTATAGAAAGTACAACAAAAGTTGTTTATTTTAGGTCCTTTTGCTAGATTCCTTAAAGAAAGTGAAATTCTAGCTTAATGCACAAAGCCTTGTTTCCCTCAGCTGAATGGTATAGCTAAGAGAGGTAACCATACTTTATTGGATATGACAAGGTGTATGATGAGTAATTCTACTCTACCTTTTTTTTTTATATATGGATATTCATTTAAAATGGTGATGTAAGTTTCAAATTGTGTTCTTACAAAGATTGTCCCAAAAGCTCCTCACAAGTTATATCATGGTAGGAAATCAAGTTCAAACCATCTTCATGGTTGGGATTGCCCAACAAAAGATGTTTCATGAAAAGAAGTTAGTCTTAGGATAATTAGTTGTTATTTATTGGTTAACTTGAAAGGTCTAAAGGACATATGTCTTAATATTTAAATCATTACATTAGATTTTTGAAACAAGTACGATAAAATTCTTTGCAAATGGAATGAATAGTGAGAGTCATGAGTTAAAGGTCATGTTATCTCCAATTATGGAATCAATTAGTTTTAGTTTATCTTTGAACCATTTTGATTGAATTCAAGAAAACCAAAAAATTTTAAAGACACCTTATTTAATGGAAAATAGTGACCCTATTATGCACTCCATAAAAGAAAGTACACATAATAAAGAAAACTTAGGGAAAAAAATTCCTTACTTGCCGAAAAATCCACATTTGGAATTATTATAATAAGGCAGAACCAATAGTGACAGCAAAGAAAACCCTTAAGAACTGATGAAGAGAATTAGGACATTAGCCATACTATAGGTTATAATGTAGTTTATTCTGCATTGATTTTGGAATTCATGTAGTTGATTAACCAAATTACGATAAAATTGGATGGAATTTGGTTTGGGATGTCTTAACATATTAAACCTGTAATCTAGAAAATTATGATGATGTTGGATAATGCTGATATGATTTACAACAAGTGACATAAGCTGTAGGGATTGCACTAAGCTCTGTTACAAAATTGTTCATTTGGAAGGGTAATTAATGGAGTTCTTAACTAAAATAATTGAGAAAGTACAATTTTGGTCCCTCACTTTTTGATAAAGTATCAATTTGGTCCCCCAAAAATGGAATGAATAAAATGTTCTTAAAAGATGAACAAAAGAATGAATTTGGTCCATGTAAAGGACAAAATTGACCTTTGGAGCACCTTTATTTTCTAAAAGGTTTTATTTTTTGTGGACCATTTTGATACTTTCCATCTTTGAAGGACCAAATTGATTTTAAGGACAAAATAGTATTTTTATCTAAAATAATTAATGTCATATTTTTGAGATAGGGAGATACACATTTGCCTAATTCCATTTGATTTGGATTGAGTTTGTAGGTATAATCAAATTGTCTTTAGAAAACAAGCCAGTCTACACTTTTTACTAAATAAGGTTAGTTTTGGTAGCAAACTCACTATTTTCTTGGCCAAGTTTTTCTAATGTATAAGCAACACATAAGGGATGAAATCTAGAAGTTTTCATAATTTTGAAATGTAGTAAAGTGATATTTGCAAATAGAGAAGTCCATTCATAATTTAGGTGACTTAATTCATAGTTATAAAAGTTTAATTCATTCTAGGTTAAATTCTTGGCTTGAATGCTTGGAAAAGGTTAGCAAGTAGAATGAGTAGGACTTGTGCATCATGCAATGTAGTTAGCTTAATCCTTAACTTTTCTTCACATTCTATTTCACTTAAATTACTATGCATTAAATGTTGGGCTACATGTCTAGTATATATTTTGGCAAGTTGATGCTATGGGAATGTTTGGATACTCATCTTATCCTATCTAGGACTCCATGTATGCTTATAAATTTGGCATGGGACTCATAGAGTCACTAATCATCAATTTAAAATGGTATGAGACAATTTTGTGTTTAGAGTAATGACCAAAATATTCAAAGCACATAGTAAGAATTTAGAAAGGCCAAATAAGGGCCCTATTGATATGAAAATCTAATAAGTCATTGGCAATTGTAAAATGTTGTGGTTGAAAATTTACATATATTTTCAAGGCTTATGAAGGAAGGTCCATGCAAAATTCCAAGGAAACCCAAATAGATTTATTCATCTTGATGATGTCAGAAAAAAAAAAAAAACAGAATAGGGATGAATTTGGGGACTAAAATGCCTATATTTAAATTATATGGATAGAAATGATAGAAATAGTGTCCAAGTTAGCTTGAAGATTCTATAAGAGATAGAGGATGCTTAAAAGTTTAAATTTAGAGAATTCCTAGGGATTTGCCTACTTGAAAGGTAATAAGGTTTCACTAAATGACAAAAACTAAATTTGAAACTAAAAAGTAGTATGGGCCTTAGTAAGAAGAAAATTTGTAGAGAAAACTATATGAGTTTAGAATGGATTTAGGAAGAAACCTAGGTACATAACTGAAAGAAAATAAAATCTAGTGTGGTCAAAGTGTCATAAATGAAATATAATAACAAAATTTTCCAACGGAAACGACGAGAGTATGTTTTTTTGCTGTTTTGAGTATGAAAATGCTATAACAATTTCAAAGAAAGAAATTTCTAAGAAACAAAAATAAATAATATTTTCATAAGTTATTATTTATTATCTTTTCTTTCATAAAACAAATGGAGCATGAAGAAATAAATTATAAAGAAAGAAGATAGATTAGTATCTCATGGGGCATTGGGATTGAACTATCGCATTACTTGAAATATACTATAATGTCATGCAAAGGGAATACTCATAGAAAAGCCTATAAGGAATGAGTTAAAATTCTTATACTTTAATACATATATATATATTCAATCACTACCCTTCTAAACATTCTACTCATGAATGTATTGCTTTGACAAAAAAAAATCACGTCTTTGAAAATATATCAATTCATCATCACCTATTAAATTTAATTTCTCCAACAACTTAATTAGTATTAAGTCATCAATTATACAAAAGAATTCAGGAGTTTGTACTTCAAATTGATGAGATGTGTTTATGAACAAACAAGTAGCATATATTTTGGGTGGGGGTATTATTAAAAGCGTACCTTCCAAGTTGTTGTAGCAAGGTATATGAATTGGAGGTTGGTCAAATTTCCAATGTCATTGGGTATGTTTCCTCTGTTGAATCCATTATCTGACAATTTGAAATCTATTAACTTTTTGCATTGATGCTAAACAGAAGGTATTCACTAGTGAAGTCATTTTTACTTAGAGAGAGCAATTCAAGATTTGAAACCCACTGAGATATATTTGATGGGAGAACACCATTGAAATTATTATTATAAAGTCAATCTCTAGTAGCATTGGGTTGTTAAACACTGTTGATGGTATAGAACCAAAAAGCTTGTTACTTTCAAGATACATTATCCTTAGTTGTGAAAGATCACCAATCTCTCTTAGAATGCCTCCTGCAAATAAGAAACAAAGGATAGTTAAGTAGCTTCTTTTTACTATAAGTTTGATTTAATTTTGTGTTCTATGAATTAATATATACTTAAGACAAACTATTTATATTTGCATGAAATCCCAAGACTTTCTTGTTATAAAAATAGTATACTCCAAAGTGTTTAAAATGTTAAATAGAATGATAGATTTTCAAGAACACGAATGGCGTACTTAATTTTGACTAATAACTATAGCTCTATTCCATTTTCATATGGTTTGAACTCTGGGGAAGGTCCTAATGACAAATGCTTTTATTTGAAATAAACTACTAAATTCTTACATATAGGCCATTGGCTTCACTTTTGTAATGCCCATGAAATTCCAATGTTAAATAAGTTATTTTAGGTGAAATATTATATATATATATATATATATAATTTTATGTGATAGAGAATGGAGGAAAATGCACTTAAGGCAAGTATAAATTTAAAATAATTTAGGGAACATTGAAAGGGATAGTTTTAAAAAAATGAGTTCAAATCGCATTATATTTGAGTTTCAAGCTAGCATGAGTGTCTAGGCTATATGTATTCTTAACACCTATGCTTGAATCCTAGAGTTTGTGAATCAAGTATTTACAAAATTTTATTATCCTAATGGTAAAAAGTGTTCCCTACTAAAATTATCTAAATAACTCTAATTGGATCCTCTTTGTCATCGGAATTCCTTTTCCTCACCCACAACCTCTCCTTTGAGTGAAGAACGTCTAAGGCTATAGCTCCTATTTTTTTCCAACTCCATCTACCATTAATGCTATTCTAGCATCATCGGCCTCCTTTTGTCTTCGTAGGTAGGTGAGCACACCTTTCTCTATTGTTAATTAGTCAAAATCTATGAGAGGTCTAACAACCCCACATTCACATTTTTTGCCAGAAATTTGCTTAATTTGTGGTATTCCTCTTCAAATTTTTTGAGGGCTTCACTTTTATCAGTATTTCAAACCTCCCTCGTATTTTGACTAATCAATTTTACCCATATAGCTCAAAATTGACAAACCCTAAAAGTTGCACTGTCCAAACATGAAAAGTTTGAATTTGATGCTCAATATGAAGTGATCTCATCAAATTGAGTTGGAGCTTCATATACTAGGTAAATTTTGAACCTTTCCCCCAAAAAGTAGTGATCAATTTCAACTTTTAGCTCTTAAATTGAAAAGCCCAATTTGGCTATATGTGTCTATACTTGCCGGGTGAAGAAATTTGAAGTTTTTGGACTTCTCTAACCTCATTGGGCATCTAAGGGAAGGATTATTGCCAATAAGAGTTTTATTTCAAGTTGTAAGTGAGTTTGATAATTTTCCTAATTCTCATAGATTTTCATTGATGCAAAAGAGAGTAAATATGAATGGAAAACTTTGTGGAACTTGATTAAGTGGTGTTAGATCTTAATATTAATTTAATGAATAATTTTAGGACTTGGTTGATTAGTCCCTATTGCCACATTAGTGAAATTGATAAATTCATCAATAAGGAAAAGAGGTATAGTAAGGCATGTTGTAGATAAATTTTGGCATTAAACATTATTTAATGAATTTATTTGGTGTTAAATTAGGATAATGTGATCTTCCAAAACTATTGATGGAGCTGGGAAATCCTTGGTCCTCAAGTGTTTAAAATGTTATTAGTAATTTAAACTTCAAATGAATTAAATTTAAGTTAGAAGAGTTTTGAAGGAGGGAAGCCTATGGCTTTTCATCTATATGATTAAGTTAAGCAAATGTTAGTGGACTAGTTAAAGTGGTGCTTATGTTAGAGCTGGCAACAATTTTCTCTATGTCACTCACACATAATGGGAGTGATCATATGCTTTAAACCCAAGGAACATATTCTCGGTAAATCAAGAGAACACTTTCTCTTCATAATCTGCATTCGTTCATACAAGGAAAGTAGGTTGTGTGACTAGCATACTATGAGAACATCAATGCTATACATCAATTATAAATATATAGCCTCTCTTCAAAATCACACATATATGTAGATCATATAGTATGCATGTACCCTAGATCATAAGAATCACATTTAGATTTCTCTCAATGACCTCATCTATCATAATATTTTGTATTCACAATCATGACACACAAGTCATAACTAGTATACCGATGAATACAGAATAATGAGATTCTCTTTATGATCTTCCTCTTCTCATGATCCTATTAACATAGACTTAGCTTAATTTTCTAAACATGTCCTGCCAGACTGAATCATTACACATAGTATTTAGGCAACATGCAAAGATAGCAAACACCAAGCTGCATCTCAAGTACTTGATCAGAGTCCATGGGTACAAATATAGAGCCAACATAAAGCCTCAAGGGTTTCACATAATCATGAGTTGAGATCACACTCATGTTAACCCATATGGTTGGTATTTGCATACATGGTATGAAACATGTGCTATAGCATTCCTCCTTTTCCCATGGAGTGTATGTCTATTTTATGAATAATGTTGTACAAATGATATTTTAGACACCACAAGTCTAAAACTAAGTTCCATGATCCACACAATGTCTTGAACTCACATTGCGCAACTAGGGTAGACTAGAATTGATGAACTTATTTCATCAAATCAATTATAATGATCTTATGTCATCAATCTGGCAACTTAAATGATTTTAAGTATCATTGCTCTCAAATTATCCTCCTAATAATTTCTCTTAAAATCTTGTCTCATCTCTAATGTCACGAAGACACTGAGGCGGATACTTATGTGAGAAGGCTAACCCTTTTGTCTACCTGACATACTTAACAATAAATATGAATGTACATAACATTCAAACAATGATATGTAAGCATGGAAATCAAACTTTATTGATTATCAAAGAACATCAAAATATCTCTGTCTGTAAACAATGGGAAAATATTAAAAATACAAATGAAGTATCTTAAATTCCCTATAATCATAAAGACCTAGCGTGTCACACAAACACATATATAGAAATAGGCTTAGTCAGTGGATCTGTGAGTATCTCATGCGTAGGTACATACTTCACATTCACAGTCTTGCGTGTAGCCTTGTCCATCATATAGTGATACTTGATATCTATGTGTTTAGTTTTGCAATGGTACTTTGAATCCTCGGTGTATGCGATTGCAGGCTCACTGTCATAGTACACTAACACTGGTTCAATGTTTTTTGCTTTGCAGAAAAATTGATCCAAGAACCTCTTCAACTAAATAACCTCATGAGCTATAAAAGAAAGGGCCACAAACTTTGCCACCATCGTGGACAAGGATACATAGGATTATTTCTTACTACTCCTTGATATGGCGCCATCACTGAGTAAGAAAACGTATCCTGAGGTAGACTTTCACTCATTTAAATTTCCTCTATGATCAGCATTAGTGTATCTTGCCAATCGTAGATCCCTGCCACCTTGATAGTAAAGCACATAATCAGCAGTCCTTTTCAGCTATCATAAGATCCATTTTACAGTTTCTTAATGTTTAGGACCAGGGTCAGTTAGATATATACTCATCAAGCTAACTGCTTGATAAATATTAGGTCTGGTACACATCATAGTGTACATTAGACAATCAACTGCATTCCTATATGGAGTTTGGCTTATATGCTCTCTTTCCATGGTAGTCATAGGACACATTTTGGCACTAAAGGTTTGGCTTGTGCTGATAGGAGTGTCTGCAGGGTTACAACTTTCCATACTAAAACGTTTGTCGTAACCGACCTTTCGGCGGAATGGAACTAAAAAAGTTTAAAACCGATTCCCAAAAACAAAATTTTGAAAATCAATTTTATTTGGAGTCGCCACCAAAATTTTTAACGAAAAACTTTGGAAAACCAATTTAAATAAAACAAACGAAAAAAAAAAGGCGAAATGGTCTACGAAATCAGAGATGGGTTCGGGAGTCTATTTGAGTGTGGGGAAGGTGTTAGGCACCCCACAATACCCACCCACAAGGACGGTTACCTTAAACTAGTTAGTTGAAATAGAATATGGCCTTTAATTAATCTCAATTACCCTTTTATTGACATGGACGCACGTTAGACATAAGAGACAAAAAAAAGCGAGAATGCATGCAAATTGATAGATATTTACAAAGGGCAGACTTGACCTAGGATGAGAGCCTAGGGCCTACGTACCCTGCGATAGGGATCAAAGTCCACGTAGTTCAACCAAAAGGCATGTTTGTGGGTGGGTGGTTTTTTTTTTATTTATGATGAGAATAGGAGGATTTTAATTAAAACAGATCATTGTAAACAAAACGGGATTGGAATTTGGTTTGTATGTTTTAATTTACTACAAACTGATTAACCTCATTCTCCTGATCTCTTCTCATTTTCTCTTTTAAATTTTTTTGTCGATTTTATTATTATTATTATTATTATTTTGAGTTTTGGGAGTTTTGGGAGTTCATATTTCGAGGATTAATGCATGATTTATAATGAAAGGAATGTTTATTTTTTTTTGAACTTTTGAATTTATTGTTGGTAAATATTGATTATTATTATTATTGATTATTGGTAAATAATTTAATTCAAGTGCTATTATTTATTTGTTTATTTGTTTGTCTTTGAACGAATATAAGCTAATTTTCGGGTTCAATGGAGATTAAAATCTCACACGAGCTCGGGAAGTCGAGGAGAGAAAAGTATTCTCACATGATTCATTTTGTATAAATATTTAATCAAGGTTAATATTTAAATATTGTCCATTTATTTATTTATTGTATTATTAATAATAATATTATTATTATTTCAAAATTAATTATAGGGATTTAAGGAGATTAAAATCTCAAGCAATCGAGGAGAACGATATTCTCACACGATAATTTCGTAAATAATAGGAAATGTTTAATTAAAGCTAATCTTTTAATTATTTACTATTTATTATTCTTTCCTTTTTTTAAAAAAAAAGGGTATGCTAACTTCAGGGATCTAAGGAGATTAAAAATCTCACGCGATCCCAGGTAATCGGGGAGAACAATATTCTCACACGATAATTTTGCAAATAATGGGAAACAGTTCATTAAAGCAGACATTTTGATTATGATTATTATTATGATTTAATCAAAATTAAGATTTAATTATCATTCATTTATTTTTCACCATTCATCCATTAATATTTCATTAATATTATTGTTACTTTTCAATTATTCAATTCATGGTAGGGATTTAAGGAGATTAATATCTCACATAATCCCCGGTAATCGAGGAGAATAAAATTCTCACACGATAATTTTGCAAATAATGGGAAACAGTTCATTAAAGCAAACATTTTAATTATGATTATTATTATGATTTAATCAAAATTAATATTTAATTGTCATTCCTTTATTTTTTCACCATTTATTCATTAATATTTCATTACTATCATTGTTGCTTTTTGACTATTCAATTCATTGTAGGGATTTAAGGAGATTAATATCTCACATAATCCCCGGTAATCGAGGAGAACAAAATTCTCACACGATAATTTGATCCATCATGACAATATTTATTAATTATCATTCAATTATTTTTCACCATTCCTTCATTAATATTAATTGTCATTCCTTTATTTTTTCACCATTTATTCATTAATATTTCATTAATATTATTATCACTTTTCAATTATTCAACTAGTTGTAAGGATTTAAGGAGATTAACATCTCACATAACCCCCGGTAATCGAGGAGAATAAAATTCTCACACGATAATTTTATTCATCATGACAATATTCATTTATTATCATTCAATTATTTTTCACCATTCCCTCATTAATATTTCATTAATATTAATTGTCTTCCAATTATTTAAATAATTGCAAGGATTTAAGGAGATTAAAAACTCACATAATCCCCGGCAATCAAGAAGAACAAAATTCTCACACGCTAATCTTATATGTAATAGCAATAATTAATCAAAGTTAATGTTTAAACAATGGTGATAAACAAAACTAAAACAAGTTTAAGCAAATGAACAGTAGCACCTTATATTAGAACACGTGAACAGTGCAGCATGCATGAGATTGTCTTAAAGCAACTCGTATGAACAATGACAGGATGCAGAAATCTCGGCCAAGCAGCCTGTGCAACCATACCTGTGCGTTTTCAGCTTCTCCCTTATGCTCCAATGAAGAATGACCTTCTCCTCCTCACTCACCTATGGTAGATGGACTCCAACAGCCCCAAAGTAGCTGGTCTCGGCTGGAAGTGAGCAGAAATGGCGGACAGCTTCATTGGAAATTCTGGTTGGCTTCAGCGCTGGAAATTCTGCTTCACGTGTCTCTACTTCTCGGCTGGAAGGTGGAGGCTGAAAGCTTCCCTTCTTCTCTACACTTTCTCTTCTTCCTTGTGCTCCCTAAGTTCTCCTTTGTTTACCTCTGTTTTTTGAGCTCAAAACAAAGTTTTTTCCCCTCCGTGGTTCAGCTTCTATCCATCCCTTTGCTGCCACTTTGTTTTGCATTCAGACCTCCTTGTTTCTGCCCATCATTTTGGCATCCAACTCTCCATTTTCTGCTCCTTGGATGGCCTGAACTTCAGCTCCTTTTCTCTCCAAGATTTGGACGTTTCTCTCCATGGTTTTCTGCATAGTTTTCTGCACCACGACTCCCCCTCTCCTCCTCTCGGTTTCTGCCTCGTTCAGCTCTCAGTTTCACTCAGTTTCTGGTTCGTTTTCTCTTCTGTTTTTTCCCTCACGTGGCTGCCTTGTTTTCTAGTTTCGTTCAGCTTTGTTTTCTCCCTCATGTTGCCAGTTTCGTTTTCTTGTTTCGTTCAGCTTTGTTTTTCTCCCTCACATTGCTGGTTTCGTTTTCTTATTTCGTTCAGCGTTGTTTCCTCTTGGTTTACGTGACTCTCCCTTTTCTCTTTAGCTCTTATTCCCTTCTCGATCACGTGGTTCCTCTCCCTTTTAGCGTGGTTTCTGCCTTCTCTTTCCTTCCTCTCTTATCTTCTCCAGCTCCCCCTTTTGCTCAGCCGAGGCTTTCTCCCTTTATGCTCCAGCCCCCCTCCCTTTTTCTGCCATCTAGCTCCCTTTTCTCCTTGCTTTTTCTGCAACTTCCAGCCACTCACTTCCTGCCCACGGTCCCCTCCTTTTTCTGCCATTTTTAGCCACGCCACTCTCTCCTTTCTCTGCACTAGCCGCTCCACTTTCTACCTCCTTTAAACCACCAGCTCTCCCTTGCTTTTTTGTCCTCCTTGTCCTTTTGTGCATGTGTGTGCATGAGTGTATGCATGTGGGAGTGAGTGAGTGTGTGTGTCCGTGGGTGAGAGTGTGTGAGAGTGTGAGTGTGAGTGTGAGTGTGTGAGAGTGATGTGTGTTATGTGTGTGAGGGCAAGTGAGCATGTGGGAGCAAGTGAGCATGTGAGAGTGTGTGAGTGTGAGCAAGTGAGAGTGTTTTTGCAATTCCATTTCAAGTATGTGGCCTTGTTCATTTTATTTCTTTGCAAGATGATTGCCATGTCTCTTCTTCAAACATATATCTTGAATTTTCCTTTTTATTATTTTTGGTTTTTTTCATATTACTTCTATTTTGTTTGCCTTTTGCAATTTTGTTTTGATTAATTGTTATTATTATTATTTTTTGAATTTTTTAATTCTATTTATTATTATTATTGTGATTATTATTATTTTTAATTCGGGTGGGGTGTTCACAACGTTCCAAAACCTTTTTTATGTAATTCTCTTATGAGAGATACAAGAGTTTTTTAGAACGATTTCTTGAAATCTTAACTCCAAGAATGTATGTAGCTTCACCCATATCTTTCATCTTAAAGTGAGATGACAACCAGATCTTTACCTTATTGATAAACTCCATATTATTTCTAGCTATAAGTATGTCATCAACATATATTGTCATAATCACATACTTGTCCTTAGATCTTTTGGTATATATACAATTGTCTTCACTCATCATAGTTAAACCACTATAAATAACTGTATTGTGAAGACAAATATACCACTACCTTAAAGATTGTTTAAGGCTATAGATAGACTTCAAAAGTCTACAAACTTTTTCTTCTTGGCCTTATTTAATGAAACCCTTAGATTGTTCCATATAAATTTCTTCATTTAATTTTCCATTGAGAAAGGCCATTTTTACATCCATCTTTTGTAAGTCAAGATTTAAACAAGCCACTAAACTAGAAGTAAGCGAACATAGGTAAATCATACAGTAGGCCTCATAGTCAATTCCTTCCTACTGTGTATACTCCTTTGCTACTAATCAAACCTTAAATTTTTCAATCGTGACATCGGCTCTTTCCTTAATTTTGAGAACCTTCTTGTTCCTAATAGCCTAGCGTCCCTTTGGAAGATCAACAAGTTTTCAAACATTTTTTACTCTCATAAACTTCATTTCCTTATCCATAAATTTTGTCTATTTATCCTTAAAAGGGGATAAGAGAGCCTCTTTCAAATTTCTTGGCTTGTCTTCATTTTATAGGAGCATTGTAAAGAGTTCACCACCTTTAATCTCATATAAATGGTGATGAGTCTTTTTATGAGAATGACATCGTAATTATGATTTTTTAAATCTTGCTTCATTGTTCCCATTCGGATTAATATTGCTCCCACTCAGATAAAAAATAATGGTCTCACTCCCACGTAGAATGTGATCCATTTGGTCACTCCCACTTGGAGCAACTAGCTTAGGAATTTTTTCATTCGTATATAATGATGAAGAAGGTTGCTAATGAGAAACTAATTCATCATTTACTATTATCTTCCCACTCGAACGAAGTGGTCATAGTGCATTTAGATCCTCTATCTCAAATAAGGATAGGTCTTAACCTAGCTCACCCTTCTTAAGATATTCATTCTCTAAGAATGTGACATCACTAGATTCAAATTTAGTCATGCTCTCACTATCTTGTTGACCTATAAACATATAACCTTTTGAGGTTTTTGAGCATCTAAAAAAGATACTTTTCTTTGCTCCCGGACCCAATTTACCATACATGTGAGAGGAATCATGTGTATAGGCAACACATCCCCAAGGTTTCAAAACACTTAGGTCAAGCTTTTACCCAGTACATAACTTATATAGAGTGGTTCAACAAATTTCGTAGGCACACGTTTAAGTACGTAGGTTACAGACATCAATGCATCTCCCTAATAGGTGATTGACAAATTAGTGTGTGCTATTATAAACCTAACCATCTCAATGAGTGTTCTATTCCTTATTTCCATAACACCATTTTGTTATGGAGTACTTGGAATAGTCAACTGATGAACTATCCTTTTCTAATCATATAACTCATTAAATTAAGCTGACAAATAATCTCAACCTCGATCGGTTCGAAAAGCCTTATTGATTCTCAAGTAAGTTTATATAATTTTTGAAGTAGCTTAATGCTTCTAACTTATGAGAAATCAAATAGATGTAACCAAAATGAATATAATCATCAATGAATGTGATGAAGTAATTCACTTCGTGCTTGGTCCTGACATTCATAGGCCCACAGATGTCAGAATGAACTAACTGCAATGGAAAATTGGCTCTTGTTACTTTATCGAAGGGTTTTCTAGCAGATTTTCCTACTAGACCAGATTCACAATTAGACAAATCTACTTGTTCAATGCTAAGAAGCAAATGCTCTTTTGCTAATTGTTTCATTCTTTGTTAGCCAATATAACCAAGTCTAGCATGCCATATATTTACATCGTGATCATAATCATGCGTTGAGGCAAACATGGGAAAACTAACACTATTATTAATGTAAGATTTGTCATCTAAATCCATAGAAATAAAAACTTTGGTTACATAACCAAAACCATAAAAAACTACATCATAACTTAATTTAACACAATTGTCATGAAAATACAAATCATAGCCTAGCCTAAGTAAAACCAAAACTGAAATAACATTCCGACGAATTTAAGGTGCATCAAGGACATCATGTAAGATTAGGTCTTGACCACCATGCTAGACTAACTTGCATGTTTCGATCCCTTTGATATTGACCTTAGCATTGTTGACCATATATATCAAGAATGCTCTGTAGGGAACTCACCGGAAGTCAACAAAGGCTTCACAGTCCCACGCTATGTGGTCCTTAGCTCCTGAGTCAACAATCCATATAGGACTAGATTCAATAAGTATAATAGAGCTAGAAACACAAAGTTCACCAGCTTAAGCAGTATAAGTTCCCTTTATGGAAGGCTTAGGGCAATTACTCACATGGTGTCCCTTCTTTTGGCAATTAAAGCACTTAACTTTTGCCATATTCACCTTTGTTCTTTCTCTTAGGTTGAGTTGGTCCTTTGTTCTTTCCCCATCTCTTTCACTTTGAATCACATCTTCCACCTGAAGTTGCCATTTGTAATTCAGGTATCGACTTGGATGATTCAAGCCTTTCTTATTTGAGTTCAAGGTGCCTCTGGACATCTTCTATAGTCATGATTCTATCATTATGAGTGAGATGCATCTTCATATGCTCCCACGAACTAGGCAAAGAGCGAATGATAGCTTGGATTTGTTTCTCATCTATTAAGACATTTCTAGTGTCTTTTAGCTCAGCGATCATGTTTGACATTAGCCTCAAATGTTTCCTCATCGAATGTTATGGGCGTCTCTTATATGAGTCAAATTTGACCATCATAGAATGCAATTTGGATATAGACATAGTTCCAAACCTCGTTCTCATAGTATTCCAAATCCCTATAGCACTTTGGTGGTCCTTGAACTCCCTTAGGATGTCATCTTCCAGAGTGCTCTACAACATAATGCGACTAGTGGAGTTCTTTTTCTTTCAAGTGTCAAAAGCGTCATGGTCCTGGCTATGCTAGGCCATATTACCAATTTATGGCTCTTCCATGACATTATTGAGAGCCACAAGAGCCTCTTCCTCTCCTAGGAGATACTGGACTTTCATACTCTAAATCTCATTTTGAACACCCTATCCTTAATTACTTAATTATTAATTAATTGATACACCAATTAGTTAATAATTAAGCAAATAAAATTTTTTAAAACGATAAAGCTTCGAATGACATTCTCTGGGGACAAGTTGAAATTATAGATAAATAATAGAAGGCAATTAAATAAACTCAAAATTTAAAAATAAAATTAGCTAATTATAATAAATCAAGGAAAATTATAAAAGATAAAAAGAATATATAATAAAATAATAAATAAAAAATAATAAAAATAAAAGTTAACTAATAACGATGGTAATAATAATATAATATATATATATATATAATAAAATTGCAACTTGCAAATAAGGGACTGTGATAACGATAGTGAAAAGAGGGAGAGGGCGGTTGTGAAAGAAAGGATGAAAACGAGATATGTGATAGTCTCAATATTTTAGAGCAGGGTAGGAATGCTACAGGGGGTCTCTTCTGTTGCAATGGGTAATGGGGCCACGGTTCAGATGCTAAAAAAGCCTACTAGTGCTTTTAGGGCAATGGCTGGGGAATTCAGCTTCAAAGCAAAAGCCTATTGCTGATAAAAAGGAAAAGAAGAGGTCAAGCTGGGGGGATTAGATCTTGAGTCAATCTTCCTTTCCATTAATTTTTGGGCAGCAATGAGAAGTCCAAAGTAGTTGTAGAAAATCCAAGTGGAGTAGCATTTGAAAGTGAAACTTCAGCTATCTAAAACCCAATTTTTGACAATCCAGTTTCAGCCTCCATTGTTGATGATGTTATATTGCTTGACTCTGATACAGATCAAGAGAAGACAACACACAAACCAAAAAGCCTTAATGAGCACGAGGAGAAAAATCCTGTAGTGTCCACTTCAGGAAAAGAGAATGAAGATGAGCCAATGTCTCTCTTGGAGTTGCCATCAAACTTTCAAAAAATGCTTTCAGTCAAAAGCTTAAACTAATAGATTTGGATAGAGCAACGAAAAGCTGGAGTAACTGAGAGCTTGAGGAACCTGAAAAAAGAGAAAGAGCTGAAGTTGGAAGACAAACCGAGAAAGAACTGAAGCTAGAAGACAAATTGAGAAGAGAAGGAGCTGGAAGACAAAACCTGAAAGAGAAGGCTGGAAACAAAACTATGAAGAAAAAGCTGAGATCGAGAGAGGCGAGAGCTATAGGAGAGCAAAAAAACCTAACTAGAGGAGGCAGCTACGGGCCGAGAGTTAGAAAAAAAAGGAAGGGCAGAGTTGACACTGGGAGGGGCTCTTCTCTTCTGTAGAAAAAAATAAATATGGAATAGTAGGGGAGGTCGAGATGAAGTTGAAAGAATGGAGAATGATGGCAGAAAAGAAAGAGAGCTAAACAAGAGGTGTCGAGAATCCACTAGAAGAGCACTAAGCTTGAGTGTGAGAGAAGGCGAGAAGAACCAACGCTGTTGCCCTGGATAAACTCTGTTTTCATGCAGGAAGAACAGAGTTAAATAGAGGCACTTGCAGACTTGGAGAAGATGGAAAGGAGATAGAAAGCTACTGCTGAAGGGAGAGAACAGGATGAACCTAGCTAGCTCCAAAGAATGCCGAGATCGCCTTTCAAAAATAAACCACCCCTTTAAAATGGCGGATTGTAGCGCTGTCCAAACCTTAGTGTCTTCTCTCTGATCCTCTCGCGCGTTTCATTTCTCTACGCTTATTTCACTCATCAGGATCACTGGAACTCTCCCTAGGGATGGCTGAGGTGGGGAAAGTATTGTATATCATAGTGGTTAACGTGGGTGAGCAGAAAGAAAAGGGCAAGGAGTCATTACGATATACACGTCCTATTCTACAGAGCACTTTGTAGCTCATGGGATGTAAAGCGTGACATGCCTTCAAGTTCAGTAAAAGGGTGTTTGAACTCACAAGGAGTGAGAATATCCCTGATGCCTTGCTGCCTGAAGGAATTGTAATATCAGGTCTTGATGCTGATGAGAAAAATTTTGACATAGAAGGTGGTCATTGTACTGGTGCTAAAGGTGATGTATGGGACCATTCACTTTTCGGGAAAGATAATAGAAGTAAGAGTGCACCATTTGAGTTGTATAAAAGGCGCACAACTGCAGTTGTTTGGAGAGACACTTTTTTAGGTATTGTCTATGAGGCTCTAGCTGAGTATAAGTATGTGGGTCCCAAACAAAGGGCAAATCAGGTTCCAGCATGCAAAATCCGTGAAGGAGAAGAGAGGACGAGAGTAAGCTTCTTCAGATTCCTAATGTTTGCATATTTGTTTTATCATGTTTATGTATATGTATGCTTATATGTTTATATATATGTGTGTATATATATAGATACATATAGGTGTAGGCGTGGGGATGTTTCTTCTTCTTCCCAAGGTTTCCTTCCTCTTGTGTCTTCATGTATATACATATATAGATGCATGGAAGTATATTGTATATGCGTTTATATATACATGTACATATATATGCATATAGGTAGATACATATATTTGAGTGTATATATACGTACAGTTGTTTCACTACTGCCTGATGCTTGTTCTCTCTCTCTTTCAATCATGCCCATATATATACTATATAGGTGTTTATATATATGTATATAGGTGAATATATATGTGTGTGTAGATATAAATATATGCTGCCTTCACTGTGTAATGTTTTTCCTGAAGCTTTCCACCTTTCATATCATGCTTGCATAGATACTGCATATATGTTTATATAATATATATATATATATATGTATATATATATATGTGTACATAGATATATCTATATATATATACATGTGTGTATATGGGTATACGTTTTTTTCTCTCCCTAATGCTTTTTTCCTAGAGCATTCTTTGCTTCATACTATGCTTATATAGATGTTTCATATGCATATATATATATATATATATATGTATATGTATATATGGATACATATAGGTATACATATATTAATATTGTCTTTGTATCAATACAAGATTAATTTTGGCTTATAAACAAAGTTCTAAGAAAGTCATCAAGTGAGGATATTATCCTCTTCAAGTGTTATAGGATCATGTGAGATTTGAATCTCCTTAAATCCCGAGAAAAAACTTATTAATTAAAATTTAATACATATTCGCTATAAATAATAATTAAATATTGATCTTAATTAAATTTTTTCACTATCTGCGAAATTATCGTGTGAGAATATTGTTCTCCTCGATTGTGTGGGATTATGTGAGATTTTAGTCTCCTTAGATCCCTAAAAATTAGTATACACTTGTTTTAAAAATAATAATAATTAAATATTTTTCATTATCTATGAAATTATCGTGTGAGAATATTGTTCTTCTCGACTGTATGGGATTACGTGAGATTTTAGTCTCCTTAGATCCCTAAAATTAGTATACATTTGTTTTAAAAATAATAATAATAATTAAATATGGATCTTTAATTAAATATTTTCTATTATTTATGAAATTATCGTGTGAGGATACTGTTCTCCTCGATTGTATGAGATCATGTGAGATTTTAATCTCCTTAGATCCTAAAAATTAATATACCTTCATTTTAAAAAAATAATAATAATAATGCTAGGATAAATACTTTCTATCATCTACGAAATCTTTGTGTGAGAATATTGTTCTCCGCGAATGCTTAGGGTCGTGTGAGATTTGAATCTCTTTAGATCCTCAAAATTAGTATATACCCTTTTAAAAATTAATGATTATAATAATAATAATAATAACAATATAAATAACCATGCAAAAATATCTTAATTAAATAATTTTTATTTACAAAATGATTAAATTCTTCCTTCATAATCACTTTATTTAAATTACAAAATAAAGATTAAAATTCCAAAAAAAAGAGGGGAGAAAAAATGAAAAGATCAGGAAAGTGGGGGTAATCAGGTTGTCGTAAATTAAAACACACAAACTAAATTCCAATTCTGTTTTTGTGAACACCCCACCTAAACTAACAATAATAATAATTATAGTAATGATAATAAATAAAATTAAAAATTTTAAAAATTAATTAATTAAAAAAAATTGCAAAAAGCAAAAGATAGAAGTAATATGGGAAAAACCAAATATAAAACCAAAAATATTAAAAGGAAAAATTCAAAATATATGTTTGAAGTAGAGACATGACAATCATCTTGCAAAAAAAATAAAATGAATAGGGTTAACAAATTTGTGAATTAATCCAAATACAAAGAGGAAAGAAAGGTCACCTAATTAAAATAAAAATGCAAACTTGCTCACTTGCTCTCACACACTCTCACTTGCTCACACTCACACACTCTCACTTGCTCACTTGCTCTCACACACTCTCACTTGCTCACACTCACACACTCCCACTTGCTCACATTCATACACTCCCACTCCCACATGCATACACTCACGTACACACACACACTACTAAGAAACAAAAGGACACAAGGAAGGCTGAAAAAGCAAAAAGGAGCAGGAGACACGGGAAGAAAAGGAGGGTTTGTTGTTGAAAAGTGGGAGGGAGCAGAAGCAATGGTGGTGGCTGAAAAGAGAGGCAGTGTGCATCAGAAAAAGTGAGGAAGAGAGTAGAAAAAGAAAAGAAGGTTGGAGGCTTAAAAAGGAAGAGCATTTGCAACAGAGGGAGGTAGCAGCTTGTCATTTTAGAGGCAAAGCAGAAAAGAGGAGAGAAAGAAGAGAAAAGAAAAGGGAGGACGCACTGCTGAAAACGAGGGCACGGCTAGACCGAGAAGGGAGGGGGGTTTTGAGAGTTGCTGTGAGGGAAAGAAGCCGAGAATTGAAGAAAAGAGCTGCTGTGAGGGAGAGAAACCGAGAATTGAAGAAAAGGCTGCGGGGAGAAAAATAAAAGAGATGGTTGGAGGCAGCTGGAAGTGAGATCGAGAGAGTTGGGAAGGAACTGAAAAAGCCGAGAGAAGTGAGAGAGTTGAGAGAAATGAGCTACAACTGTGACAAACATAGTGGTGGATGCAGTAACAAGCAGAAACGAGAAGGCAACGACGAGTTGAACCAAGCTGGAACTAAGAAATAGACCGAGCTGAAGCTGTGAACGTTTTCCTCTATTCCAAACAGCTTTGAACAAGGGCGAACAGAGGTAACTCTGGCCAAGAGAAACTTAGGGTGCTGTGATGCATTTTTCTGCTTCCTGATGCATTTTTTTTGGGCTAAGAATGTATATATATATAGGCATGTGTGTATCTGAGTTTCCTTGCTTCCTGATGCATTTTTCTGGCTGAGAAATATATATATATATATATATATACATATAAGCATGTGTGTATAGGAGTTTCCTTGCTTCCTAATGCATTTTCTTCAACATTTTCTTCATCCCTCAATCGTTATATATATATATATATATATCTGTGTGTATATGGATGTATATATATATATATACATTCAGGTGTGTATATGTGGATGTATGTAGATGGATATATGGATATATGAATACCCATATGAGTGCATGCATGTGGTGTAGGGTGGGCTCTTTGTCATTCCTGATGCGCTTTTCTCTTCTTCCATTGTTATATATATGTGTGTGTGTGTGTGTGCATATATATATATATATATATATATACATGAATATATGCATGTGGCGTGTAAGTTTTTCTTACTGATGTTTTTCTTTTCTTCCATTGTCATGTTTATATATATCCACATATATGTATATATATAGATGTATGAAGATGTATACATGTGTGTGTGTGCATATATAGATATATATATATATATATATATGAATATATGCATGTGGTGTGTAGGTTTTTCCTCTTACTGATGTTTTTCTTTTCTTCCATTGTGATGTTTATATATATCTACATATATGTATATATATAGATGTACGAATATATATATATGTGTGTGTGTGTGTGTGTGTGCACATATAGATATATAAATATATATATATATATATACATGAATATATGCATGTGGTGCATAGGTTTTTCCTCTTACTGATGCTTTTCTTTTCTTCCATTGTCATGTTTATACATATTTACATATGGGTATATATAGATGTATATGGATAGATATGCTTATATATATATGTATATATATGTGTATATATAGATATATATATATATATATACCTATGTGAGTGCATGCATGTGGCGTTGAGGGTTCTTTGTCCTTCCTTATGTTTTTTTTTTCTCTCCTTCCATTGTATATATATATATATATATATATATTTGTGTGTGTGTAAACATAGAGGTATATATACGTATGTATGCATGGAAGTACTTCATTTGCCTCTCAATGCTTGTCTCCTATCAATGGGAGATTAATTTTGGCTTTATAAACAAGATTCCAAGAAAATTAGCGTGTGAGGATTTTATCCTCGTCGATTGCATGAGATCATGTGAGATTTTAATCTCCTTAGATTTTTTTTTTTAAAAATTAGTACATTTGTTTTAAAATAATAATAATTAAATATTGACTTTAATTAAGCATTTTCCATTATTTATGAAATTAGCATGTGAGGATTTTATCCTCCTCGATTACATTTGTTTTAAAATAATAATCATTAAATATTGACTTTAATTAAATATTTTCCATAATTTTCATGTGAGGATTCGGTTCTCCTCGATTGCATGAGGTCATGTGAGATTTTAATCTCCTTGGATCCCCAAAATTAGTACATGCTCGTTTTAAAATAATAATAACAATAATAAAATACAGAAATAATAAATTAAAAAGGGGAGAGAGAATGAAGAGATCAGGAGAGTGGGAGTAATCAGGTTGTCATAAATTAAAATATATAGACCAAATTTCAATCATGTTTTGTTTATGAAAATCTGTTTAATCTAAATCTTCCTGTACTCATCACAAAATTCACAAATCATTAACCAATAAACATGCCCTTTAGTCGAACTACGTAGACTTTGATCCCTATCGTAGGGTACATAGGCCCTAGGTTTTCATCCTAGATCAAGTCTGCCCTTTGTAAATATCTATTTGTTTGCTTTCATTCTTGCTGTTTTGTCTCTTTTGTTTAATGGGCATGCATATCGATAAAAGGGAAATCGAGATAAATTAAAAGTCATATTCTATTTCAGCTGACTGGTTTAAGGTAACTGTCCGTATGGACGGGTGTTGTGGGGTGCCTAACACCTTCCCCACACTCAAATAGACTCCAAAACTCATCTCTGATTTCGCATACCATATTGCCATTTTCCTTTTGTTTTAAATTGGTTTTCCAAAGTTTTCCATTAAAAATTTTGGTGGCGACTCCCAATAAATTGATTTTTGAGTTTCATTTTGGGAATCAATTTAAACACTTTTTATTCCGCCGAAAGGTCAGTTACGACACTCATAATTGTCGCCATTTAGCTGCAACCCCTTGTTGAGCTTAGCAATAATATTTGTTATTAAAAAAAAAACGCAAGATTCTTGGAAGTTGTAGTCATTCTTTACATAAAAATAAACATGAATCAGGATCAGATTATTAAAAAAAATGCAAGATTTAATATTCACCATGCTTACAAATTATGACACTAAGTATCATATGATTAAGCTAATTAACCCATGCATAACCCAAGAGTCAAAAGTGCATAAAGTGCCAATCATCATCCTAAGGTTGTATGCAAGATGTAAATCAACAAAATTGAAACACAACTATGTGTCCTAGTCATGCTACAAAGTAAATCATGATTTTTCAAATGTTAAGCAAATTAATATTTATTAACTAACATGTTAAACTAATCAACATAATGATAAATCAATTACATAATCTTAAACTAATAAACACTTAACAATAAGCATGTTAAACTAATTAACATATTTAATATATGCAATTTATGCCTTAGCAAATAGTGGATCCCGTACATGGCATTGTTAAACCAAGAACATAGATTTGAAACCGATCTTTTAGGAACAATAGTCTGTAGTTTTGGGTTTCCAACTGATATACAAATCCAAAGAGCTACAATATAAGTGTAAGGGCTTACGTCTATTTAACAAATTAACACATAAATAAATTAAACACATAATGTTAAGCTAATTAACATTATATTTCTAAATTTTCTATAGGTAGAAAATTAACAAAACAAATCAATAAGAACAATGTTATACTAATTAACATAATGGCAATTAATCACATATTACTTAATTTATTTAAATTTATTGGGATATGAAAATTAATTTTTAACCAAAAATTAATTGCATTTATTTGGGGTTAAAATATAAATACACAATTTATATTTTTGAACATATCTAGATGTTCATTAATGAGGGATTTAATAATTAGGCCTCTAATTTATTATTTTGAAATGAGCCACATGCCCAATTAAAATAAATTCTTACAAGACCCAAAACTCCTTCCAAAAAATGAAAAATCCAACCAAAAAATTATTCTTTTAAGAATATAGGGCCCAAAATCATTTTTAGAAAAAATGGCTAAAAAAAGCTCTTTAAAGACCCATTTTGTTTCTGAATTTTAAAGGCCCAAAAAAAACTCCTTAAAATAATAAAAGGCCCATGTGAACACCAAATTTCTAATTACTTAATTATTTAATTCACCAATTAATTAATAATTAAGCGAATAGGGAAAATTAAAAAGGACAAAGCCTCAAATGACATCCTCAAGTGGGATGGCTTCCAGGGATAGCTCCTTTCCTACTATCTTAGCTCATTCAAAGCATTATGGCAAGTTGCTAAGGATTTGGCTGATGTGCATATTAGATCATGTATTACGTTCTACAAGACTAAATTGCATGAAAATGGAAAAGTGCCTTTGAAAAACAAAGATTGCCTTTAACAGGAGCCCTCATTTCGTTTGATGACTACAGTATTTAGGCGTTAGCAAGCCTCAACTCAGGAGATAGCCTGAGAGTGGTTCATTTAGCCAAAAAAGGGGTCTGTCATGGTGATCTTGAAGTGACCCTACTCATCTTTGAGGCACGCTTAGATTGGTCAAAGAGTTTGAAGGCTCTCACGCTTAAATAAGGGTCAAGCTCGCTGGGAAAAAAAGAAGGGCAGAACTGAGAGGACTAAGGAGGAGAGGTAACGAGAGAAGATAGAGAAGGAGACTAAGAAGAATCTTAGGCCAGGGGAAGAGTGAAAGTAGGAGTAGCAAGAAAAATAAGGGACTGAGAGATAGTTGGTTTAGTTGAAGGAGACCAAGAAGAAGCTTAGGGCCGGAGGCAAAGTGAAGAGTAGACAGTGAGAAGAAACCGAGGGGAAGAAAGAAGGTGGTACTGGGAGGACTGTGAAGAAGAGCAGCAAAGAAAAAGAGGGGGAGAGAAACCAAATAAGCAAAGCTACAGGTAAACTCTCCTATTTCCTCTTATCTTTATTAGGTTTAGGGAATTCGGTTCCTTTATTTAAAAGTCGAACTAAGCATCCAGACATATATGTTGTGGGTGAGGGAATATAGATATGCTAGTGTGAGGTTGATGAATAGATGATACTATTTTCATAAGTGTTAGGCTCCTTTAATGAAACAACATCTTATTTGTTACATTTATAAGATTCATTAAAACACTCTTTATTTAATCTCCCTATCGTGAGCTGTTCCCAAAGCATTTAGCACTCAAGTTGCTGCATGCATGCATCTATATGCGCTAGGCAATGTTTCTTTTTTCTTTTTGATTTCTTGTTTATTGTCTATTCTTTATTTCTTTGTGCACCAGTTTTGTTCTTTTATTTGTTTGTGTTTTTTTAAAGTATCAAAATGAGAATAATTTCGACATTACAAGGAAGGTTTTCTAAAATTGTCATGAGAGACTTTTAGTCTCCTTGGACACTTAAAAGTTAACGGATAGAAGCCATGTTAGATCTTAAATCTCCTTGGACTTTGAAAGTTAACATATGAATTTCAAAAAAATATATATATATAAAGAAAAAAACATAAAATAAAAAGGGTAATAAAAATCTCTTTTCATTATATTTTCATGTCACATTCAAAATCGTAATAAAATTCCAATTTCCAAGATTCAAAAATTATAAAAAGAGAAAATAAAGAGAGCTAGGGACAATCTTGATCTTTCCCCAAAAATAAAAATAAAAATCATAAATAATTTCTCCCATATTTTAGATTGCTTCGTGAGATTGGTATTCTCCTCAGGCATCTAAGAATTAAGGAGTAGAGGCCATGTGAGATCCTTGGTCTCCTCAGGTTTTGAAATTTAATATTTGTTTTCTAAAATACCAAAAGACAAATTCCAAAAAAAAAAGTAGCATATTTTGCTAGTTATTTGTAATTTAAAAATTCTAAAAATACTTTTTCATAATAATTTCACTTTCAAAATTAATATAAAATCCAAAGGTAGAAAAAGAAGAAGAGAGAAATAGATTGCACCTCCCATAAAAGTCATATCAAATCCCAAATTTGTCTTGTTTGTAAACTCCAATTTAGTTTCGTCTATCTTGTTCCTTTCCCAAAAAAAAAAATACAAGAATAAAAATTATAAATAATTCCTCATTGCTTATTGTCGTGTAAGATCACTAATCTCTTTAAGCTTTAAAAGTAAATATATAATTTTGAAATCAAAATCATAAAAATAAAAATCATAATAAATCTCACATAACATCTTTTGCATTTCGGGTTACCGCAGAGATTGTTGATCTCCTTAGGCACTCAAAAGTTAACTACTAAAGACCACATGAGATCATAAGTCTCCTCAGGTTTTGAAAGTTAACATCTATTTTCAAAATACAAAGATGGAATAATTTCTAGATAAAAACAGATTTATTTTGCCTTTCATTTGTGATTAAAAATTAAAAAAATGCCTTTAAACTAAAATAAAATCCAAAAATTAAATGGAGAAAATGAAGAGAGCAAGAAAGTGAGATTACGTTGATTTCATAAATTAAAACACAACAACCCAAATTCAAGCTCATTTTGTTTACAAAAATCAAATGAATTTCCACCATCTCATTCCTTTTGTAAAAATTAAAACCCAACTGACATGCCCTTTTGGTCATACAACGTGCTTTGATCCCTATTACAGGGTACGTTGGCCCTAGATTTTCATCCTAGGTTAAATCTGCCCTTTGTAAATATCTATTTGTTTGTTTGCCGTGTTGTTGTTTTTGTCTTCTCTGTCTAACATGCATCCATGTCAATAAAAGGGTAATTGAGATAAATTTAAGGCCATATTCTATTTCATTTGACTAGTTTAAGGTAACTATCCTTAAGGATGGGCATTGTGGAGTGTCTAACACCTTCCCTACACTCAAATAGACTCCCGAACTCATCTTTATTTTTGCATACCATTTTGCCTTTTCTTTTTGTCTTAAATTGGTTTTCCAAAGTTTTCCATTAAAAATTTTGGTGCTAACTCCAATAAATTGATTTTCAATATTCATTTTGGGAATCAATTTAAACACTTTTTATTCTTCTTGTTGAAAGGTTGGTTATGACAGCCCAGATCTCTAAACAAGCCCAATAAGCTCAAAAAAATAAATTTAAGGCTTTAAAAAATTAGGGTTTTAGATATTTTAAAATATTTTTTAAATCAAAAATTAAAAGCCCTAATTTTCATCTTCTTCCTCCTTCTTCTTCCTCTTTTTTCTCCTTTCTCTACCACCACCATTATAGTTATTCCTCTGTAGCTTTGCTGGCCACCCTCTCATGGGCGCCGACAACGTTTTTGCTCAAAGTCCTAAGGCTAGTGAGGGAGGTCAGCATTATCATAATGATGTACACCACCAAACAATGTGTTTTGGTCCATCGCTCCTCCTTGCTAGTGGTTCCAATTTGTTAAGTTAACACCAGAATTTGAAAATCCCTATTTTTGCAAAGAACATGAATGGTAAAAGTAAATTTCAAATTATATCTCGATTTGAAAGAGTTTTTTGGAATTTCTTTTGGGGTTTTGATCTTAAGTAAGTATCTAACAATTCCCATGAGTTAATTTGATGATTGGATCAGTCAATTAAAATCCCCATTTTCTTTGTAGGGAGTTGAAGAGTGTAGAGTGATGATATATCCTGATTTCCTGATCCTCTAGTGTTATTCGACCTCAAGGAGAATAATTTAAGTTTTGGGAGTTACCGTTTGGAGTGGAAAGTCACTTTGGGAATTTTTCTCAAATTATCTTAAATTTCATTCTTGTTAGAGGAAGTATGATGAATGAAAGTGCATTAAAAGTGATTATAATTCTTGAATAAGTTACTTTGGTTATTATTAGTATAAATATTGACCCATTTGCTACTGTTGGATAACTCAAGGGTTATAAAAAGTTAACACATGAGCTATTGTGGCTAGTATTAATTTGGAATAAGTTATATTGATAATAATGATTGATGATGTGTATAATGTCAATTATATATTAAGAAACATCAATGTTTGATGTTGGAAATAATTCTACTAATGGAAACTTAAAGTGGAGAAAGTAGCAAATTTTGAAGTCATAAACTTGGAGTATATGTGTGACTACTTTGTTAGACTTAAAGGCATTTAAATTCTCATTTGGTGGACATTATATGAAGTTATGGCATAAGGACAACACCAAAACCTTGGAATACCTTTAGTGCAAAATATTGATGGGTTATTAGTGAAAGAATGAAAACTTTAAACTTAAGGACCATTTGGATTTCCATATTATTTTCTAAGTGAATATACACATATGTGCTAGATATGATCATTGAAAATCATTAAGAAGAACTAGAAGATGCGTAACAATTATTATTATGGAGTGAGAAATTTTTGTGCCTTAGACTTGAGAAAGAAGATTAATAAAGGTGAGTGAAACTTTAGGATTTGTATTGGTAGTTTACATTAGATAAAAGAATAAGCTGAGTTGGTTGAGCACATCTATTTTTGTTTCTATAAGTGCATAAATACCGTGCTAACCAAGTGCAAACAGAGCCTAGAATAACCAAATGATTCTTTTGCTATTATTGTTTTAAAATTATGATTTTCTAGACAAATGAGAAAAGCTATGCTTAAGAAGTAATTAGTTAGGAGAATTATTCTCTAACTTAAGGAATTAAGGTTGTCTTCCTTTACATTTTAGGATCTTAGAGATCCTTTTGCAAATTAGTGCTTTCGTGATGGAGACGATATGAGCTCAATCTTGGTGTCCACATGTCAGGTGAGTAGATAATGCTAGTTATGCAAATTTCTGTTTTATGCTATCTCTTTGCGAAAATATTGTTATTTGAACTTCCTTATGTTCTGGGGTCAACTTCATGAGATTTATAAACCTCATCTATATTTTCTAATCGGTTTAAAGGTTTTAGATTTAAGGATTACTTTGATTTTTAATTTTTGAATTCCAATGAATATGAGTTTTGAAATCATAATGATTCTATATTTTTTTCATGTTCTCTGTTACATACTTTGAGGTGTTCAAATTTTACATTCATCAAGTCCTATGATTCTTTAAAGATGAAATATTTGGAATTTGTAACCATAAATCACTTTGATTTTGAGGTTTTGAACTATTCTTATTGTCGTAACCGACCTTTTGGCGGAAATTTGGAAAAAGAAAGTTTAAATTGATTCCTAAAATGAATCTTGAAAATCAATTCACTGGAGTCGCCACCAAAACTTTTAATGAAAAATTTTAGGAAACCAATTTAAAAACAAAAGGAAAAGGAAAAGTAAGGCAAAGTGGTCTACAAAAACATAAATGAGTTTGGGAGTCTATTTGAGTGTGGGGAAGGTGTTAAGCACCCCATAGCACTCATCCATAAGGATGATTACCGTAAACTAGTCAAATGAGATAGAATATGGCCTTAAATTTATCTCAATTACCCTTTATTGACATGCATGCTCATTAAATAGAGAAGACAAAAACAACAATAATGAAAGCAAACAAATTGATATTTACAAAGGGTGAACTTGACCTAGGATGAAAGCTTAGGGCCTACATACGCTCTAATAGGGATCAAAGTCTACATAGTTTGACCAAGAAATGTATCTATTAGTTAGTGATTTTATTTTTTTGTGAGAAGAACAAGATATTTGACATCAAACTGATTTTCGTAAACAAAATGAACTACAATTTGATTGGTATGTTTTAATTTACAAAATCAGCTTGATCTCACTCTCTTACTCTTTTCATTTTTCATCTTTTGATTTTTTTGGGTTTTTGGAATTTGTTTTAATTTTGAAACCAAGATATAATAAAAAGTATTTTTAAAAATTTTTTAATTACCAATAACAGACAAAATAAACCTTTATCTTTAATTTTGAAATTATTCCATATATGTAATTTTGAAAATAGATATTAACTTTTGAGACTTGAGGAGATTATGGATCTCACATGATCTCTACTAATTAATTTTCAATTACTTAATGAGATTAACCATCTCACTCGAAAATTTGAAATGTAGGAGAAATCATTTGTTATTCTATCCTTTATTGTTGAAATTGGAATTTTGATTTTTATTTTAAAAAAATGACATTATATAGGGAAAATATTTTTGGTTTTTTGAATTTACATTTTTTGGATTTTTGTTTTTATATATATATATATATATATTTTATCTTAATTTTGAAAAAAAATGAAACTTTCAAATAGCTAACAATACCAAAAGTATAAGAAAAGACATGTATGCCTACCATTAAATGTTAGATACTTTAATCATTAGAAAATCATTTTCTAGCACAAGCAAATAGTAAATGGCTTTTACTAAGGGAGACTAAGAGTACTCATATGAAGATAAGGTTTCACCTGATAAGCAACTACTCTTGCATAAGCATTGAATAAGATACTAGCTGTCATGGATGCCTTTAAGCTTTGGTAGAAAGTGCAAAGGTAGCTTTAGAGAGTTTCCATCCTCTTTGTTGCTCTTTCAACCATCAGGTTCTACTGCATTTTACTTTATTTATGCTAGTTAAAACAAGGCAAACAAATCATGAGTTGGATGTGATTTCTTTTGCAATTCTTTATGTTAGTGAGCTTTCTTGTTCTCATTCTTCTCCTACATTCTCTTGTCTCTCACTTCCTCTCTATCTCAGCTTCACCTCTCTTTTCTTTACCTCCTTACTCTTTTTTGTTTCCCGTTTTTTCCTCATCACCCTCTTCTCTTCCTCCTTCCTTTGTTCTTACTCTCTCTTACCTTATCTCCCTCAGTTTCTCTTTGATTTTCAGCCTTAATCAAGCCTCCCACTTTTGGTTTTTTCTTCTTCTCTCTTTCCCTTGGCTTTTCTCTCGGTCTTCGCTTGCTCCCTTCCCTACTTCTCATGTCGTCATTCCTCTTCTTGCTTCCTTTAACATTGAGTTTGACATTGTTGTAGCTCCTGATCCCTTTCCTGGTGTTATTATCCCTGTTACTGTGGGTCATCATCTTTTTATTCCTTCTCTCTCTCAAGACTCCTATATATGCTGAAAGTGCAAGCCAACTAAATAAGCAATGTCCTTCTTCCATTTTTCTGTCATGCAGAAGGCTATATTTCTGTTAAACATGGAAGCTTCTTATTTTAATGCTATCATTTTTGTGTTGAGCTTCTACAGTATTTTTGCTCAATTAGAAGGTAGGATACTAGCTCAATCAGAAGATTTAGAAAGCTGGTACCATTCCTTCATGCCACCAATTATTATGAGCTTTGAGGAACAACTGCAAATGGTTTATTCATATCAAAATGTAATAAGTGGTTTTGCTACAAGACTCACTCAAGAGGACCTAAGAGCAGTGGATGGCCCTAAAAAATACTTTTGATGATGACGAGCATAGAACTCATACAGTAAGCATAGCAGCCGGTGAATTCATAGACAATACTAAAGCACTCAAAAATGCTAAAGGCACAGTGGCAGGGATGGCACCTTGTGCTTACTTGGCCATTTACAATGTATGTGTTCTAGATGATTGTCTTGAGAGTGACATACTAGCTGGGTTAGATGTAGCTGTGGATGACAGTGTGGATGTAATATCAACATCTATTGGTTCAGATAAGGCAACCCCTTTTTTAATGATACCATTGCAGTAGGCACATTTACAGCAATTCAGAATGGAATATTTATAAGCTATACAACTTGAAATTTTGGCCCTTTTAGTGGCTTCTTAGTGAATAGAGCCCCATGGATCCTCACAGTTGGAACAAGCACTATCAATAAAACCATTAAGGTTACTGCTAAGCTTGGAAATGGGGAAGAATATGATGACAAATCTATTTTCTAGCCCCCTAAATTTCCTCTGACATCATTGTCCCTTTGTATATGCTAGCAAGAATAGGTAAATGATTCTGTATTCAAAGGTACATAAACACATCCATGTATTTGCTAAAGGGCAACCCTGGTATATGCTGCCCCTTTTTTTCTTTTTAAACCCACATGTATATACAAGTGATACAGCAGCCAAGAAGTGATGGGTCAATTATATTGATACAAAAGTAACCAAATTTCTTAAAGAAAGACTAAGACTAAAAAACTCTACACGAGATGAATGCCCTTAACTAAACATTTGAATTCAAAGGTACAAAAAGAAGAGAACTCGCTCCATTCAACTATTCACCAAAAAGGGCTAAACAAACCTACTAGATGTGGATCAGCTCCTATAAAGTGGTTTTACAAGAGCGGATCCTGTAATCAATCCAGGCGATTTGCATGATTTGATAGACAAGGCACTGCCATGTAGAACGACGCCCTAAAATGCACCATTTTGACTTAGTGAAATGGTGCATTTTGGGGAGTGTTTTTTTCCCTTGGCTATGTGAAACAACATCGTTCTGGGACATTTAAAATGTTGTGTTTGGGTTTTCTTCCTGGTTGGACCAAGACGTAGGAAAGTTGAGATAGGGTTACCTTCCTCATTCCCTATGAATCGCCTGCCGCCTGCCGCCTGCCGCCTACAACCTGCTGCCGTTGAATTGAGGGCTTCCTTACCGTCGAGGTACAAATCTATAATTCCATTTATAATATCCAATCTTAGTCTCTCTTTTCCCCTTTGAATTTCGTTTTCCCCTATGAATTTCGATTCTTGAAGACCAATAACTTAGGCATATGGATGTGCATCAACTGGCCTGATTTTTGGATTACTTGTTTGTAATTCAAATTCTCAACCTGCACACGCTGAGACAGATTCTAAGAATATGTTGTGATAAAAAAGAATTTATATGGATTTAAAGGAATATTTTTTTCATTAATGATTATTGAAGTTGATAATGTGTTGTTGGACTAGACCAACTCTATTCTTTAGTTGATCAACTATTTCACACGCAGCTATATGTTTGCATGAACCATGCGCTCTGCGTATCTAATATTTTACAAATCAATTCAACCATAAATGTTCATCTTTGATTGTGAGACATGAAATTATTTTTCCATTATCCTACTACCCATTTGTAACTAGTTTCCAGTAAGCTTTTGATTCCTATGACTGCTATTAGTGCTTATTCTAAGTGTTTCACTTTTTCAAGTTTTTGTTAATCCATTAATACTTGGGTGCATGAAAGAATAAGCAATTTTTTACTGACTTTTCCAAGTTTGTGTTTCTCACTAAACAATATTAAAGTGCATGAATTTTCCTTGAATTTCCATAACTTCTGTTGCATAACATTTTGGTTGACTGGAATATTGATGAAGTGATGGCTATATATAATTTAACTCAATTATAATTCCCATTTAGGAGGACCACGTGATGGCAACTCAATTGGCCAATACTATGTTTAATTCACTAAAAGGGAGACCTGTTTAGGTATGGTTATCTCATTGTCAAGTTGGGAAAGTGCTTAGAAATTGTCTACAATTGAATTAGTTTCTTGTATGGTCGTATATTTAAAGGTAAAGAACCATCGTAATTTGTTACTCCTTTTTAGCCTATGGTGGTCCTTAAGGTATCAAGTCATTACTGTGAATGTGCTTGTGGTAACACATGTATTTTAAACATGTGAAGCTAACCATTTGAATTGACTTATATCTGTTTTAGGGCAATCTGTGCTCTTGTTACAAACAATTAATAGCTGACAAAGGTTTGGCAGATAAGACATACACAGCAAAGAGTATTGCATTCATTTGAATTTCTAGACCTTCCGACTATAACAATAAAGTAATACAAGTTGATGTAGTATGCACTCATTGAATTCTTCATTTTTGTACACCATTGCTATTTTTCTAGGGCCTTCATTTTTCTTTTAGTCATTTTTAGTTGCATCACTCCAAGTATGCTATTCTTGTTCAGGTGGCAACATCTCTAAATTCCACTGAGTGTTTCCTTCTGCAATCTGGCTTTGCAATTTTCCTTTGGCTTGGAAGTCAATCTTCTTTTGAGCAGTAGCAGGTAGCAGTAAAAGTTGCATAATTTTTTAAGGTACTCTCTCTGTTTGCCAAAATGTTTTAGAACTTCCACTGATATCTTTGTCTAAACGAAGAAAAATGGCAGATAGGATTGATAGCACAGCTAGCACACATTTATCTAATCACCTTATATTTCCTGTTGTATACTTTTGCTCTCATTTTAAATATTATTCTTAAAGACGTGAAAAGTATTACATATGTTGACAAAATTAAAATCTCCTGTGCATTAAAGTCAAAACCCATGCTGTTTGTGTTCTTCTGATGCCGTTTTTCCCCCATAAATTCATTGGCTGACAATGTTCTTAATTTTTCTTTTTCCTTTTACATTGATCAAGTTGCTGATGAGTTTATTAAAAGAAGGGAAGAGACAAAATGGTGGGCTTCCAAGTCAAATATCCTTAGATATTTGTCATTTCATCACATAGAATGACATTTTTTTTTAACTGAAGACACATATTCTTCAATTTGTGGTTTTCTTTCAACAAACATCACTTATGGATAAATACACAATGACTAGAAACTAATAGAATGCTTAAAGTATATCATAATTTAAAAGTAGAAGTCCACCACCTTCTGGCAGATTATGGATCTGTTTTTGATAATTTTGTTTAAAACAATACATGTTAGACCAGACTATTGATGTTTTAAAATCAATGATTGTTTTCATTGATTGATGTATTATGAGGATATCTATTATACTTGGATAGAGCAAGACCAGTCTTAACTATGAAGTTAACTGATACTATTATGGTCCTTTGGAATGATTGTTGCTGATGGAATGGGATATGGTTGTCTGATCTCTCATGACATGTGCAGGTTTGTTGAAAGTGATTTTGATACTTATGGTTCGCAAATTAGGAAGCCCCATGTGTGGGTAGGTGAACCTGAACTGTTCATAGATAAAGTCATCTAACATTACTTTCTACCTGCAGGGATTTAGTGGGACATTTAGCAAGTGCAGTTGCTGGCATCCATTCTATGACAGATGAACATTTTGGCATAAGTGTTCCATGAAGATGGAGGAAGCAAGGTGAATGAAGATGGAGGAAGATGAAGCATGATGCATCCGTCAGAAGCATTATGGAGATGAGTCTATATTAGGCTATTAATCCAAACAAGTGATTGTATTTCAAAATACATGTACTCAGTTATTGTATTGAATCAAATGACATGGATTGTATGGTTATACTTGTCAATAGATTGTACATGCCTGTTCCAAAGAAATGAAATTACATCTGATTCTAGCAAAATGATACAGCGTGTGTGACAATTTCAATCTAGTCCTTCCTTTGACTAATTACATCTTGACACATGTATGGAAGGAGACAAAAAATGACAAAATAACTCAAAAAATAATGTGTCAATGATTCTTCCATAACACTGCACACTAACAATCAAGATCATCATGTGATTGCATCAAGCTGCGTAATTGATCCTACAAAAGCAAACAACCGCATCTGTTAGCCAAATAAGCAACCAGTAATACAAGTAAATGCATTTTTTTGGAATTTCATATACCGTCAACAATTTTGTGAAGCTAAATTGGCTTCCACGGGTTTGAAAGTCATCGTGGTATATCGGGGGAGCTGAACAACACACTATGACTTGCGCATTACTTGATGATGCATGAACCTGCACAGTATAGCCTAATACTTGTCAATACATGTAAAGGTAGTACCCATCATTGAAGGCACCAGCACTGTAGGATTTGTGATTGAATGATAGACATAGGCTTTCTTCTCTTACGGTTGGAGTCCAACCCAACCTTTGTGTCATCATTGCCTTTTTGTGCCATCTTGATGTTTGAAACCCTTTCCTTTACCAACTCCATTGCTTATACATGTGGTGCCATGATCACACACATTGTCTATGGAACATTCTCCTGATGGAACCTCTGTAACTCTCCTCAACAAGCCATTCAACTCCTTTTATACCATAGAATACAATTCCTGGTATGTTGCAACCTCCAAGGCCAGTCTAACCATCCATGGGCAAAGGTGCTTGTATCGCCATGTGTGAATTTAGGGTCTACTTAAACTTCATTACCCTTTGAATCATGTATAATACCATTATGTGCATTTTTCATCCATCTCTTTAATATATACTGATCAGTGACCTTCTCTACATCCATCACAATAAATATCTTCAACGCATGGCTACATAGAATATGGTACAACTTGAACTTCATACAACTGCAAGAGATGGATTTCAAGATAGGATTAAATAAAACTCTATATTCCCGATCCTGATTGGTCATGGCCACTATATACTTGAACCGAGGATGAATTTCATTTCTATTCTAGATGGATGTTGCGAATAACAAATCAAACTCTTTTTGGAAGAGATTGAATATCAGAAAGGTGTACACCTTTGCAGCTTGATGTAAAATTGATGAGTGTGGGTAATTCAACCTAGGAAACTTATGCCGAGCATCAAACTCACTTTTCAACTTGTTATACCGCTTCTCTGCAACCACTCGCTCATACAAGCACATGAATCCAAAACGAACATTAAAATTAATCAAAATTAGAGTATATATTCATAAATATCTTCACAAAAATAATTTAATCACCTAAAGCTTTTGCCATTGCAGCATCTTGGTCAGTGAATATAGTCAGCGGCCATTTCTGGCTGTGAGCTCCTAAAAAGGTCTCAACTAACCATTTGAATGACTCAGCGGTCTCATCATACAACAAAGCAGTGCCAAACATGATTGTTTTCCTATATTGGTTGAATCCAAAGAACAAGGCGAGTGATCTATGCGCTCGATTTGTACAGTAAGTTATGTCTAGGGAGACAACATCACCAAAATATCCGTAATCAATAATCATGTGTGCATTAGCCTAAGAAACATTTATGATTTTCTCTTCTGCATCAACTTGATAGGCATGGAAAAAGGATGGGTTTTCCAACAACTCGTGTTAGAAATATTGCATAAGACAACCAACATCCCCATAAACCATGTGACACTACCGCCTTGATCATAAATAATTTTTTGCATCTGACTCTGTGAACCCAAAATTGGTTTTACCTCCTGCCTGTGTACTCATCAACTAGAATGATGCTTTTTACTGCAATGCAGAGTCTTCAGCCATTTGAAGCTGATGTCCTTGAACTTCAGATATCATCTGTTGTGAGTCCAACATGTGTGTAGTCTCTGGAAGTTGCAGCGGGTGGTTGTGGAGCTCCATGAACTAGTTGACCATCAACTTTCCATTCACTATCACAAGGTCGATTCAGGCATCACAATTAGTTTTAGTTTCAAGCCTGGGGTTCAAAACCACTCTGTCCCTTTTGTTTAACTTCCGAACTCCTTCCTTGCAACAAACGAACCTGCAAGAAGTTACTGATCTGTCCTTCTTATTCTTGTTAGGGTATTGCTTCCTCACCCCAAAACCCATTGTTCCACCCTTATTAACCCAAAACTGCCATGCTTCCTCTACACTGCCAAATTGCATATCAAGCCTAGGCTTTGGGTCCATTGTTGTTAATAGTTGACTTTCTAGACTAAAAAACATGACAACATTGACAATGGGGTCCACATTAGTCAAACGGAAGTAAAACCTTTAATTTGTTTTTATTATGTCCTCACTTTTGCAGAAATCAACAATATGTAGTCAAATACATACCATTCTCTAAATTTTTTTTTTTAATTATGTCCCCACTTTTGCAGAAATCAACAATATGTAGTCAAATGCATACCAATATCTAATTTTTTTTTTTAATTATGTCCCCACTTTTGCAGAAATCAACAATATGTAGTCAAATGCCTATCAATCTCTAATTTTTTTTTTTAATTATGTCCCCACTTTTCCAGAAATCAACAATATCTAGTCAAATGCATACCAATCTCTAATTTTTATTATTTTAATTATGTCCCCACTTTTGCATAAATCAACAATATGTAGTTAAATGCATACCAATCTCTAATTTTATTTTTTTTTAATTACATCCCCGCTTTTGCATAAATCAACAATATGTAGTCAAATGCATACCAATCTCTAAATTTTTTTTTAATTACATTCCCACTTTTGCAGAAATCAATAATATGTAGTTAAATGCATACCAATCTCTAATTTTTTTTTTTTTAATTACGTCCCCGCTTTTAGACAAATCTGCAATATGTAGTCAAATGCATACTAATCTCTAAATTTTTTTTTTTAATTATGTCCCGCTTTTGCAAAAATCAACAATATGTAGTCAAATGCAATTCTTCCTATTACAGTAAGCATTATGCATAAGTAGTTGAGTACAAAATTGAGTAAGACAAAGATTATATCATCATATTTGAGAGAGTATTCAATTACAATTCTTGAATTATAACTTAATTACATTTCTAATATTCAACTTTTAACACATAATAGTCTAACCCTTAAACTATCATAAAGAAAATAATAAGAACATAATAATTTTCATCAGTTTTTCTCAAAATCATATTATTCTTAAAAGTTAATTTTTTACTAATACACAATGTTTATATACTATATAATATCTTAGGGGGTTAAAAGATTACATTTAAAAATAATTCATGAACTGAAATCATATTTAAACTATAATTTAATAATAAAATTATACATTTTTCTTTCTAACCAAGATGAACCATGTCGATATATAGTACTCAACAGTAGTAGTAGAAAACTACATACAGGATCATTAAGGTGATTCATTCCCCAACTTGAATGGTTTAAATTCATGCTTCTATATTTTGTCTCTAGCATCTACAAGGTCTTTAACTCATTATATATATATATATATATATATATATTGAAGGAAGAATAAGCATATTTCCATGAATGGCACATTCTAGTAAGAAATCTGATCTCCATGCGCTTTTATAACAATGGCATCTCTTGAGTGAAACTAACAGTAAGTGTAATTGTACAAGGGATTATGGGGGCCCTAGATAATGCCCAATAGTTGTTGAGTTGTGCACTTAAATTATATCCAACTCAAAAGGATTTGTCAAATTAAATTCATACTGCATATTTTTTAAATTTCCTTCCAGATAATAATTTTGAGAATAAAAATTAGTTGAGTTGTGCTAGATCAGACTCCATATATTCTATAGTCATCCCTATCACTGAGCAATCAGAATTTCTAAAAATAAATTCTTATACTCATGAATAATACAGGGTTACTTGCATTTGCATACACATTAATTAAAACTAGGAGGCAAACAAAGTGAGTTACATTCAACTAAACTTAAACCCTTATTTGCTTGCTTTAGATCATCTAAGAGAAATGCTTATTTGTCTTACCATCATTACTGATAATATTAATAGCCACACATACTGGAAAAATCAGTGACAACAATCCAAAAAGTAATGCAAAAACTTATGTACAATACATCACTACATTATTAACCAACAAAATATCCTTTCATCTCAAGTCTTTAATTTCCCAAAATCTCATTTTTGCCTTTTGTTCAGAAAATGTTAGCTTTTAGGGAGGGTCAATCCAGCGTCCAATCTATTGAATTAAATAATTCAATAATTTTACTTATATAATAGAATGATAATAGTATTGCAACAATACATGGCAGCAACAAAACTGATCCCTACGGCCACTTACAGGTACAATAGTGGATTGACTGTATTGCTAACCCACGCACTAGGCTCTTTTTAAGCTGCAGATTGAATGGGGAGCACGTTGATGGAGTTGACAATAGAGCCACTAGTGGAGGAGAAGAAAAGAATAGAAGCCAGTCTGGGAGTTCTACAAAGCACATTCATGGACCTTCCAATAGAGCTTTATTTTTATAAAGGCAAAGGTAGTGACTAGAAAGCGTCCATGGAGTCGAAGCTGGGAAACAGAGCTCCTCGATTGATGGATAATGCACAGAGTTGATGGTGGATAATGCAGTTGACCCAGGCGAGCAACACAGAATTGTGTTTCAATGGCACAACGTCGATGGTAAGATCGAAGAAGACGATGGCGCCAAAACATTGAAAACAGAGCCACTAGTGGAGGAGAAGAAAAGAATAGAAGCTGGTCTGCGAATCCTGTAAAGCAGTTCAGGACCTTCCAACAGAGCACTGTGTTCATAAAGGCAAAGGCAGTGACTTGAAAGCATCGATGGAGTCGAATGGAAGGAAACAGAGCTCTTTGACTGATGGATAATGTATAGCATCGATGGTGGATAATGCAGCTGACACAGGCGAGCAACACAGAATCATCATTCAATGGTACAACATCTATGGTAAGGTGGAAGAAGATGATGGCGCCAAAATGATTGCATTTCATCGTCTCCTAGCGCCAAAATTTTTCCCACCGAAATGCATCGTTTTGCTCTTGTCAAATGTGACGTTTAACTCAAACCCAAACACAGCATTTTAAACGTCCCAGAATGACATCATTTCACGTAGCTGAGGAAAAAAAAAAGCCCCAAAATGCACTGTTTCACAAGTCAAAAAGGTGCGTTTTGGGGCATCGTTCCGCTTGGCAGTACCTCGTCCATCGAATGGCATGAACTGCCCGGATTGATTACAGGATTTGCTCTTGTAAAACTGCTTTACAGGAGCATATCCGCGTCCCAAACCTACTGATCAAAGGGAGCTGGAACATCTTTTAAAAGTACGATATATATTTCTCATGAAGACCTGATCATCAACAAAGAACGATCAAATCAAATTATCAAAACCTAATGGAATGTTACTCAGTTCATTTGCTACTCGTCATCCTCCTTTATCCCATCTCTGTTTGCTATCTTTTGTCCTTCACCAGCACCTCACTTGTTTAGTTTTTTTTAACTTTGTTTTTCACTGACAAAACAGAGAAGATTTAGCGTTATTCTTCTCTGATCGTCTCACTCCCTCACTATGCACTTGGTGTCATCTGCCCCTACTGATGAGTGGCCATGGTTGCTATCTCTTGCAAGCTGTTGCCTCATGTTCATCATCTCCAATACTAAAGATAGCTTCAACCTTGGAGTGGTTGTGCTAGGGAGCTTGCGGTACCCATGAAAGCCTCGACGTTTCATTGCTACTATGCTAATAAGGAATAATGAATAAAGAAGAAGGTTTCTTAGAAACTGATCAGAGAGAGAGAGTGACCTTCCATGCTGAGCCCATAGTTGTAGGTGAGGGGAGCAATTGGAAGAGTGTTAAAGTTATTGCTAGGGAGTCGGAGAAGAAAGCCGAAAACTCCTGCAGGTCGAGGCCTAACGCCTCATAATGCTTGATGATGTGGTTGATGATGACATCCACCACGTAGATGGTGTTGCTGCTGTAAGAATAGCCCAAGTCCACCACTACAAACGGCACACCAGTACTATTCTGCTGAACACTGTCTAGGGTTTCCTTCAGAAGATGAAACATGGAACGAGCATGTATGGCATGAGCTTGAGAATTGTTGCCATAGCTACCTTCACCATTGCCTTCTTTTCCCATTTCATGATAGTTGCAGCCTTTTTCTTTTGTAATTTCTTTAATTTTTATTATTATCACCATCAGCTTTCATTTTTGGGTATTTTAATTTTCTCTATTTCTGTTTTTAATTATTTTTATTTTTCATGTTTTGTAATTTGATTTATTATTATTAATTAATATTTTATTTTTGGATTTTTATTTTGCTTGTCCTAAAGTCCCCCCATTATTTATTTTTAATTTTAACCTATTCCCAATTGAGGATGTCATTTGAGTCTTGATCATTTTTAATTTTTCCCATTTGCTTAATTATTAATTAATTGGTGAATCAATTAATTAAATGATCATGTAAATAGGGATGAGGTGTTCACACTTATTATTATGCTTCCCAAAGTATCATAAAATCTCTTAAGTTTGACAAAATTGTATATGTATTTTGAAGTATTGAGAAATTGATAAATTGTCTGACCCTCTTAAAGTACTTTGATACTATGATAATGAAGTATTTTAATTTTGTATTTGTGAAGCACTCAAATTCTGTATTCATGATGCAATCTGACTCAAAAATTTTGAATTAATCTAATTCTATTCACTAAATAAACTGGATTCTGGATTTCTGAACAAACTTCAATTCTAGGCTTTTGATTTATCTGATGAGGTATTCACATATGTAAAAAGAATATTTTTAGGGGATCCATCCTAAACAAGATCCTGTAGCTAACAACAATAGATGTTAAACGTAGTGCACTATGACCTGTATTTTGATATGATTGGGCATGTTGCTGACAATATGATATTTTGTCAAAGGCGTAAGGCCATTATTTTGATTATTTTGAGCTTGAAGCATATGACAGATATCTGATTAGTTTGGATATGCTAACCTTAAGCTAGTTCTATTTTTAAGAACTTTTGATGGTTCTGTTAGATATTCCCAATTGATTGGATACTTTTATTATGCAAATAACTTGATTTATTTTTGTTTAAGATTTATTTATATTTTTGTTTGGGATTTCATGTGAAGATTAACAATGTTTCCTCATTTTGGTACTATATATATTAATTGTTAATGGTGTTCAAATTTCAAGATAACAATTTGTTTTTGAAAAACTATTTCATACCTAGTTTGTCAATTCCAATGTGTTATTAGTATTATATGCTTACTAATTTTTCGCCCACCCCTCATTGTTTAACATTTTTCATATAGTAGTGCTATTCTAGACACTTTCCCTATGAACTTAAGGCTTAATGGGTGTCACTTTGTGTGAGCCTTGCATTGTTTGCAGTTGTATCTTTGATCTAGTGGCTCCCATATATATAAGCATATGGTCTATTTTTGTTATTGTGGATGATAATTGTCAGTTATAAATATTATTGATAGTAAAACTCTCTATTGTGTATTGGGTTTTCTTAATATAGACATTTCTAGAGATTGAAATTTTAGGGGAGACCCTGCCAAAGTTTCTACATAGAAATGTAACTAATTTTCTAGTTCGTATGAATATATTTTCTTATAATTCTGTCATCTCATACTATAATTGGATCTCTTAAGGTGTTTGATAAGCTTACAAGGGCAAGATCTATATTGTTCCCCTTGCTGGTCACATCTACATTTGTGAGGGTCGTGACAATAAGTTTCCCAACAAGTCTTTGGTACATTCTTTTGTCAATAGCTAGTTATTCTATAGCTTCTTCCAACTTATGATTTCAATCCATTAGAGCTAATATTGGCTTACACATACTCTGGCTAGCTTCGTTTAGTTAATCATTTATATACTTCTGTTAAGATATACAGATTCCTTGAATGGAATATGACACCTCAATATCCAAGAAGTAATTTAGTTTTCCCAATTCCTTTATCTTAACCTTTCACAAGTTTCTGCTACAGCTTAAGTTTTTCTTTATTATCATTTCTTGTTACTGTAATATCATTAGCATAGACTAAGAGAGCCATAACTCCCCATGTTATTGAATATTTAGTAAAGAGTGTATGATCCCCTTAAATTTGTTTATAGTTAGACTCTTTCACCTCCTTTGCAAATCTTCCAAACCATGCCCTAGGGGATTGCTTCAATCCACAAAGAGCCTTTCTTAGCTTAGACACCATATTACTAGGGTTCCCTTCAAATCCTTGTGGGATGTTCAAGTAGATTCATCATTTAAATCACCATGGAGAAATGCATTCTTCACATCACATTGGAAAAGTTGCTAACTATAGTGAGCCAATATTAATAGAACTCTAATAGTGTTCATCATTGCCACTAGAGCAAAAGTTTCATCATAATTAACCCCATAAGTCCGAGTGTACCCTTTAGCTACTAATGGTAAAAGGGATAGAGATGGTGTTTAATGCTTTCTCTGTTTCCTTGTCCCTCTATGATTTCCCTATCTTGACTTGGTAGCTTACTATGCAGCTTCCAATAATCCTCCTTGGTGTGTCTAGGTTTCTTACAATGAGTACACCAGAGATTGACCTTGTTCTCTTACAAGTACTCTTGGAGTTCACCTTTCCCTTTGTCATGAAATTCAGATTTCATAGACAGAACCAAACCATTCATTATCTGTGGTTTTAGCATAACACTATGGCAACTTTCTTCAGCATGAACAATAAAGATTATTTCTTCACAAGATATGTTTTCTTTTCAAAGGATTTGGGCCTAAACTTGTTTAAATTTAGGATTTAATCCACCCAAGAAGCCATAGATTCGATCTATTTCAATAAACAATTTCAAGATCTCTGTATCTTCAAAGTTTTCCATCTTGAACATTCGGTAATGAACTAGCTCATGCCACAAATTTCATAATAAAGTGGCATACTCAATGATGAACTTATCATCTTGCTTAGTAGTAGTGACCTTAAGTTAAATCTCATGAACTTGGGTTGTCACCAATTTTTGAATACATTCGGCAAAGGAATTCCTAAATTGCCTTTGTTGAGGCCAAAACATGCATGTGTCATTGATGGTAGGTTTTATAAAATCCCATAAGCAGGATATAATCATGGAATCTACTTCATCTTAAGCTTCAAACCAAATATCATTCTTAGTTAGTCCAGTTCCAAGTTAATGATTGAGTCGCCCTTTGCCATTGAGTTAGGGTTGAACTACTAGGGATGACTTGAGGTAATTCATATTGTTGAGCCTATAAAAGGCACGAAAGTTTTGAAAATTGAAAATTTTCTAGGCTAAATTGGTATGGTTTGACATTTCGTTTTGCTAAAGACTTCGGATTTTGAAGTCAACATGATTGCAAAGGTATTTTATCATTAGCAAAGAATGAGGTAAACAAAAGTATTTATAGCAATAAAGGCAAAAAAAATTGCCTTCATTTCTTTTTTGGAATTTTTTTAGGAAGTCACCTAAATAAACATAGAAACTGTTGAGAAGAATAACCTAACGCTCTATCTGGTTCATAAAAAGTTGCTCAGGGAATAGGAATGAGATTCCTATTCCCACGTTTGGTTCAAAGATGGTTGATTAGCCTCCAAACATATCTTACCTACATTTGAAGGAAATGGCTTTCCATCAAATATTGATGGAAAGATGGTGGACACCCTAGAAAGAAAAAGTTGAGGTCAAAATTAACACAAGTGTCATCCTACTATCAACTTATATTCTCCATCAAAGCCAAAAAATCTCACTGTAGATTAGGAACATAAAGAACCAGATCACTTCTCGTAATGCTTGATAATGGGAACATAATATAAAAAAACACATATTCACTCACCTAACATTGAAAGAGGAATTTCAATTTACAAGTTAAGCACACAAGTTTTCTAGTCTACAGCATCAACAACCATAAATAAAGGACCCACCCCACCAAACAGGAACAACACACCATAATGAACAACGAATCATTTTGGGAAAAGACAATATAGAAGAAATGAGCATCTGAGAATGGTGGGAGACATAGCCACACCTTGCTTTTATTCTTTACATGTTAATTGATCACCATTAATGTCATCACCAACCTTCGATGAGAAAAAATAATTTTTTATATGTATGGAAAATTATTTTAAATTCCTTTACTAAAAAATGGGTCCAATGTTAGCTTATCGATTCAACTGTTAAGGCCATGTTTAATTTATTATATATATAACATTTAAACAAAACTTTATATTAAATAAATATTAAAATATAATATATGATTATAGATCTAAATAAAAATATATTAAATAAAAATTAAAATACAATGTATGTAAAAATGTAAAATTAATTAAAAAAATATCAATTAAGGGGCATTTTAGTAACTTTACTTTCATTTCTTTCGTTTTTTACACTTAATCTTCTTACCAAACAATACATTATATAATCTTTCCATCCCATTCCATTGGCAACCAAACACAGTATCATACTTTACCTTTCCTATTCCTTTTCTCATTCCCATTCTATCATAAATATTTCTACAAACAAAATGAGGCCTAAGAGGACAGATTATAAATCAGTGAAGAACATAAACCAAATTCAAAATATCATATAAAGGTAGTGACACACAAAACTAACTAGAAAAAGAGATGAATGCTAATAAAAAGAGAAAAAACAAAGATGATAGAGCAACCAACCCTTCTACACTCTTTTGTCCAACAATGAATGATGAATATGAATCCCAAATAGGCTCCTGATAAAAAATAAAACAATGATGAAGTCTAGATGTGAAACACAAAGAGACTACTTGAAAGAAAACAAACAACAATGAAGGTTGTAAAGAGCAAAGCTAAAGCTTTGATACCATAACAGTAGTAGAAAAATTATGGAAACATATTTTGAGTTATGTTTCATTTGTACAAAGCCACTCTTATATATATAAGAGGTAGTTGGATAAAAAAAGAAATAAAATCATTTCAAATTAATCTATATCAACCTAAACTAGGAATGAAATAAACTGATAGTAGTCTTATCACACCATAATAGATAACATCCTCTCAGCAAGTAGTCCAAGTGTTCATAATGTTGTGTGAAAATAAAATGAAGGAAACTTAGTGGGAAGATAGTTAAATAGGAAAGATAAATTTTAATTCATAGTTACTTTTTTGAATAGTTCTCCATACTATATGCATGCAAAAAGGGCCGCTATTGAACTTAAAATTTGATGAAATTTGGTCGATATATTAAGATTAATTCCTCCAAAGTTCATAATTTTTGGAGTCCATCGATTTAGTTTTTCACATTTTCTCTTCTCTCATGAAATTATATCATCACAAAACTAAAACTTGACCAAATGGCTTTCAACATACCAAATTTTTAGTTTGGCCTCCTTCACTCATACTTATACATCAAAAAGCCTTCTATTACATATTGGGATTTGCTCAAACTCAATGTTGGCCATTACTTCAAGCATATGGAAATTTATATACATACAACGAAAGTCTTGCACTACATAATCATATTTTCTAAGTTACATGATAATACATATTTGAAGCTTAAACCCTTGTCACATACATCAAAGTGACATAGCTTCCAACTAACCTAGCCTCTTTAGCGTTGCTCCTTTAGAAAATCTAAGAGGCTATTTCCTTTTGCTTATCCTTACTAGATCCACCTAAAATGGTTAGTTAGAGATATGATGAGACAAAAAGTCCTAATAGCTCACTTCGTATTACATACACAATAAGGCACACATAAGCAAAGTAATGCACACAACATCATAACATGAATGTAGTCATAGAATTATGCTAGAGTTAACACCTTTGACGTTGGTTAATGACCACATCATATTCAATACCATGATTAGGGTAGGATCACCATGTCCAAACTCTATAAGCCATCACACATAACATTAATTTTAAGCCACTAAAGCTCCATGTGAAATCTCATTCCATCATACATAAACTCATAGTAACATAAACTATAAAAAATTATCAAGTATGCAAGCACTAAGCATAAGCACACATATAGGATATGAGGAATAGAGAAGGAGCAACTTTGCTACTTTAAACTTAATCCTTGATAGTTGTTTTGGCAATAACCAATCCCTATACACATAGGATTCATTATTATCATTATTATAAGTTTAAATGCATTGATCATACTTCTCCATTTAAAATTCTAAATTGCATCATAATTACTTAGAAATATATTTTGTTACATTACTAGGTGCCAATAGATCAAAAATCCACTTGGGCAACTTAGTTCCATTTTGTTTCTCCACTTTTAGCTAGAATTTCACCTAGGTTATTAAGAGAAATTTCTTCACCTAAGTCTCTAGATCACAACTATGGTGAGGAAAAACTGAAACTCCATGGTCTTGGCCATGGAGGACCTATTTCAACTTAAAATTTCTACGAACTATTTAAGAAATTTGTATAAGAAAGCTTACATTTTCTTTTGCTTCATTTTTCTCTATTTGAATACACCAAATCCTTCACTACAGCCAAAATCCACTGTAGGAGAAAATATTTGGATCATTAGATAGCTCTAAGTGAGCTATACAACTTTTTCTTCTACTTTGTTTTCATGCATGTAATGGAGAAGATGGTGAGGTGTCCATTTGTCTCTTAATTGGTAGAAGGAAGGTGGAAAAAAAAAAACTTATTTGGTGAAAATTGGACATTTTACCATTTATTCACACTTTTGTCCCCTTTAGTGGTATTTTCTAATCCAAAGTTGCATACAATTCCCTAATTATGGTTTTTGGATCCTTTGATAGTTCTAAATTTAATTTTAAACATGCCTTGTCACTTTTAGATAATTACACTTTTACCCTTATTTATACTAAAACTTTTCAATTAGGTCCTTTTGGCTTTTCAATTCAATCCTTCCCTCTTCGATTGATTGGTTTAACTATTATCTTAATAAGGTAATTTTGTACCTATTACTGAATGAGAGTTATTATTTAGGGAGTTACACATATCCAATCATAGTCTTTAATTTAAGGGATTAAACCTTCCATAATCTACATCTCTTTAATACACATATTTACTTCGTATACATCTTGACAATTTCAATTTACAGGTTTGAATTTCAATTTCAATTTATAGGCTTGAAGTAGCTTGAATCTCATTGATTAATTTCAATTTACATGTTTGAAACAACTTGAATCTTAACTGAAATTCTTTAATTTATTTAACCTTGGGATTCCAACTTTCTTTATCCTGCACATAAGGGTTCTTTTGATTATTTTTTTTTTGGGGTTATATAAGAATGGTGGTATGGATATTATTTTAATATAAATGAACATTGAGGTTCTAGTAACATGCTCAAAATTAATTATAAAATTTTTTATAAAGGTCTTAGTTGTATACATAAAATGTACTTCAAAATTTTAAATTTTATACTTGTCCTAAATGTATTCCCTTCCTATACTCATAAAACTGTTTAAAAAAATTTTCCACTCAAAATTTTAAAAAATAATAATAAAATTTTCATGAATGTTACAATTATTATTATTATACTAAATATTCATGCATGAGTAAATGCCATTACCATCATGTCGACTTAGCTCAACAAATTACATGCATTACATATGTCAAAAATATTTGGAAACTCTTGCTCTGATATAAGGCAATTCACAACCACATGGCATGCTTTAATTTGATCATAAGAAAGTCCTCCTTCTATGTTGTAGAATTCTTGCAAACCTTATTGAAGTATATGAATAACTACACATATCCCTATATTATATATATACTTAATCAAGATTAAACATACATACTTACATATATATATATGTGTGTGTGTGTGTGTATGTGTGTGTGTGTGTGTGTTTTTTTTTTTTTGTTTTGTTTTTGTGTAGGAACACCTAAATAGGCATATACATGTGCTTGCCAAGCTATAACTCATTGCATCACTCTCCCAAGATTAAGTTTGATTCCCAATACCATTACCTTAATTTACATTATTTGATTCTAAGCAATGATATTATATGTTTTCTCCATTCATTCTTAAATTAACAAAGTTTGTATACACGCACACATATTATTTTATTTGACATGCATGATTTATGTTTATTTATTTTGTTAATATAATTATTATTTATACCAATTGTCTTCCCTACTACCCAAGATTTCCTCTCAAACAAGCTTCATGGGCAATTTAGATTGACCTTATACACATCCACATATGATTTCTAATGTGAAACCCATTATTAGTTTGAGTCCAATATTTCTTGCTCTCAAGCAAATCCTATAACTCAAATTCATAACAATACTTCAATGGCATCATCAAGGGTCCAATAGCTTCAACAACAAAGAACCCAATCCAATTACGATTGTATAGCCATACTAAATTTTGATTATAAACCCACATAGTAATTTAAGTGAGGTTAGACTTACAATGGGAAGGGGTGATTATATGCACCAACAATTCATAGCCACCAACATGAAAAGGAAAAACTAAGAACTCCAAAAGAAGAAATGGAGCTATCAAAACAAATGAACATCGTATTGGTTCTTGTTTGATCCATTGTGAGGATAGGTTCTACAACCAACCTAAAAAGTTTATGAATAATATCAATCTGAACTTAGGTAATTTATTTGTTTATTAATTTTTCCTAATCACCACTTAGGTTTTTGGATTGGCTTCCTCCCTCCATCCTCTTTAAACTTCCTTGTTATGTATGGCCCTCCTATGACTTAACCTGGTACATGAACAACAGGAAGATGAATGAACTATAAAGACCCCTGAAGTTACAAGAAGCCATGAAACAAACTAAAGCATAGATGTTTTTTTTTATTAAAAGCAAATCATACAAAACATACAGAGAAGAAGGGAAGAAGAAGTAAATACATAGTAGCTAAATGGGAGAGAAAGGGCTAATGTTGAAAATAGGGTCCGAATTGATAAAAATATTTAAGTTGCATGAAAAACATGTTATCTTTAAGGAATATATAGACTCTTATAAGGTAGAACCTGAAGAACAAAACTAGCAGGAGAAGTATTTGATGTGTTGTAATCCATAGGGTAAATGGTATTTATAAAGGTTTAGAAACAAGAGGTTAGTTATTCTAAGCAATGTGAGACATAGGAACTAAAGGACTAGTTACATCCAAGCAATGTGTGACATGAATCTTTTTAAATATAGCTCATACACCCAATAATCTCCTACATAACAAATTAACAAGAAAGAAAAATGTTAACTTACAAGAAAAACTCAGGGTTACATGGATGATTGTAATTATTTCAAATCTAGAGTCTTTTAGAGTATGAGCTAGACCTAAGCAAATAAGTCATAACCTATAGATTTATGGTAAAGTTAGTAACTTATATGAACTAAAAGCTCTTGATTGCAACCTAGAGATCTTATCAGCCAAATTACAACCCCAAAAATCCTATGATTGTCGTTTTACATTAATTAACCATGTGACCACTTAGTAGTTTATGAATCCTTTAGATGTTTTACCATGATCTCATAGGAGCGACCCTACTCCACACTCTTATAGGTTATTTCATCAATTGTATCTACAATGACTAGACCACCCACAAAGGCTATGAAAATCTTTAAGAACTTTATTCACATCATATCATACAATGCAATCTTGCACTTTCTCACATCATAGGAAGTGCAATAATTTATAATGCTAGCAAAATTAATAGGTGACTTGTTATTACCCATTTGATCCTTCTTTATGGGATCACCAATCATAAAGGTTAGGTTACAATCAATATTAATTTCTACTTAGCTTAAATTCCATGACCCTTAAAGTTTTAAGGAATAATTTCCTTGCTAAAGATTTTATTAGAAGATCAGCCAAATTTATCTTTCACATCACATAATCGATTGATATCAAGATATCACGTAGCAGCTGCATAACCATATCACGTCTCAAATATATGTGTCTACTTTTACCATTGAAAGTTGTATTCTTTGAAATGGCTATTGCCACTTGAAATCTCAATACATAGACATAGAAGAAGCTAGTTTCATTCAGACTGGGAGATCAGCTAAGAAGTTTATCAGCCACTTAGTGTAACAACCAATAAATAGAACAAATTAACTAACCAAATGAATGATAGATAAATAAATGACATAAAAAATAAGGTTTTTCCTTAACGCATGTTAGATGACTACAACCTCCTTCCTCCCTTTTGAAGTTGAGAGCTCTCTCTACTCAGTATGTCTATCATTTGAGCTAGAAGAAGGCATGTATTCTCCTTTACTACCACATCATGGGGGCTATAATTCCTCCATTTGCTTTTCTGCAATAAATCACCTATTCAACTTGGATTTAAATTTTCTAGTATGCTATAACCGAATGTTCTTTGCTCTACCATAGAGATCTTTGCTTGGTTAATTAATTGCCCTCACAAGCCAGTGGTTACATGCCTTCCTTGCTCAAGCAAGGGCACACATGGATGGGAGAAGAGATAATGATAATAATGCTAATATTTTTACTAATAATGATAGATAATTAATATCAATACTAAAATGTACTTAGAATTAGGCGAATGTATATATTTGCTCAATAGATATTGTGAGGTGCAATTAATAGTATTCTTACTCTATTTTTTTACCTCTTACTTAGTGCTCTGAATGCCAAGAAAGTGAAGAATTCCTTGCACATACTGCTTTGATGGCAAAGTTTATAGTAACTTCATATAGTAAGAGGGGAAATTAATAAATCATGGAAATTATAACATTGTTGAGAGTAGTATCAATTTGCAAACAATAAATCTAGCTTATAGGTCAACTGGCTAATTATGGTTTAGCAAAATATTAGTAAAATTATATGCTTTCATGACCATAGTGTTAACCCTAGGGTTCAATGTTATAAGTTTTGATGATGACAAATATGTAACAAATAAGTTAGGCATATAGTATCAACATGTGCTTAATTAATTAATCATTAATATGTAATACTTTATACTTGAATGATCTCATATATGAGATATACGTGCTCATATTATATCCATTAGGCTCTAATATTATAGACAATCAAAATTGGACATATATATATATATATATTTGTAGGAATCTCATATGCATGGTAAAAAATGTATACATTCTACTAATTGTTATTAAAATATGCATATTGGGATACATAAATTTGACCAAGTATTTAGCTTGTAAGTTAGACTAACTATCAAAAGCTCATTATTATTTTGTTAAATTCATTTGGACTTACATTTATTGGCCCAATACATTTTAGTCCTAAAAATATAAGTTTAGGCCAAAAATATAAGAGAGATATGGATTTTAAAGGAGTTTTTTTAGACCTTGGATCACTATTTTAATCATATCTCTCATATAAAAGGGAATTTCAAAATGAAACCTACTGAACATTAAAATAGACTTAAACATCTTCCTAGTCATATACCACTTGCTTAATATAGAGTTGAAATTAAGAAGTTATGATTGTCAAAATTTTAGGTATGGATATCACACTTTTTCCTGACCTTTAGTCACAATTTCAACAATATCTCACCAATTGGTAAAAATTTTGAAATGAGGTTTCTTTCATATGAAAATAAATTTACCCAGCTTTCCAGTTATGTATAACATGCATAAAATTGATTTAAAATAAATGAGTTATGAATGTCTCAATTTGTAGCTATGTATATCAATTTGTTATTTGACTATTTTGTCACTATTTGAACAATATCTCAACAATCGAATTGAATTTTACAATGAAATTGTTAGGATAGAAAAAAGACTTAAAAAGCTTTTTGGTGATATATAATTTATTGAAAACAAAGTTGAAATCAAGGAGTTATGAATGTTTAAAGTTGTGGCTTTGGAATAGATGATGGTCATAAAGTCAACAAATGGAGCTTCTTACTTCCAACAATCAAGTTATACAAGTTTGAATTTTTCTTTGGCTCCAAACAGTTCACTTACTTTTTTGGCCTATAAATACATGTCTCAAGAGATCAGAAATCACAACAAACATAGTGACAAACATCTTGAGTGATTCATACTCTTAAAGATCTCTATTCTTGTTATTGAACTTCAATTGTGTTATTTGCTCTTTTAAGAGTTTTTATTGTTGTGAGTACTTTCATCTTAAAAAGATTTGTTGTTTCAAGGAAAGTTATTCCTTAGGGAGAGATTAAATTCAAGGAAAGGTTTTCCTTAAAGAGAGTTTGGTTTTAGGGGGAGTATTCTTGAAGATTTGTAAAAAATTGCAAATTAGTGGAAAATCTTAAGCATGTGATTGGGGACTGGATGTAGTCTTCGATTGGAGCCAAACCAGGATAAATTTGGAGTTTTCTTTCTCTACCCTTGTACTCTTTATATTTTGAATTGTCAAATTTATGCTTTACTTTTGTTATTGATATTTCACTTGAAGTACTGTGATCTTAAGCAGGACATATTCTTTCATATTTACTTTAAGTAATCCAATTGTTAAAGTGATTGTATGATTGTTCTAACTTACATAGGAACAAGATTTTGAATTAAGTAAATAACATATTGTTGAATGCTTTGTTATTGAGAAAGAAATTTGTTATGTTCATGCTCTAAGCATCTACATTAAATCTCCTATGATTGATATAATTGTCATTTTTTGCCTTATACACTTCTAAGTATCTTTCATAACATGTCTTTTGCAAAGCAATTTTGAAAAGAAATGAAATTATTGTAAATGCCCAATTCACCCTCCTTTTGGGTGTTGATTGTCTTATTCTAACACATAGTAATAATAAAGTGAATCAATTGGGTTGAATTAGAATGTATTCCATGATAGCAAAAAAAAATAAAAATAAAGATATTAGGGTAAGAATGAAAATACCAAAAGGAATACATATACATATGAATGTCAATTGAATATATTATGAGGGTCAACAAAATTGAATAATTCATCTTTGGCTTTTAAGTAATATATTAGATAAATATAATATTTATATACAAAGGGAATTTTAAGGGCAAAAAGTTGTATTTTCCCTGAGTCTGTCAATTTATTCCTTACAAATGAAATCACAATGTTAATGGAGTAGTGAGATGGGCCTAGAATAACCAAATAGTTCCCTTTTTAATTAAAATTATAAATTTTTCACTTGTGTTAAGAGTTGGGATTAGGATGAAATTATTTAGAGGAATTATTTCTTTGACTTAAGGAATTAAAGTGATTTTACTATTCATTATAGGATTATAGAGATTCCTTCTACAAATTCAATGTTTATGTGAAGGAGATAATAAGAGCTAAACCTAGGTGTCTATTCGCCGAGTAATAGATAACACTAATTACGCATATGTTTTTGTTTTACATATTTTCCTTATGAAAATATTCTGATTGAATATTCCATTGTCCCAGGACAAACTTCTTAGGATTTATAAACCTCATATATATCTATTGGATATTTGGAAAACTTTAGGCTACATGAAATTTTATCGAACAATTCATTAAATTATCCGACTATTAGAATTACTCTAATTATGGATTATGAATCACTATGCTTTTGTATTTCAGAATTAATCTGATTATGTGTTTCTTAATGTGTCTAATTTTGTATTTTCTAAATTTTTGAATGGCATTGTTATGAAAACAATTTGATATGACATTTATCACTACACTGGTTATGATTTTTTAGAAGTACAATTTTTAGAATCCATCTAAAGCAATACCCTATAAATAACAACAGTAGACGTTAGTTGTAGGGCATTACGAGATGATAGTTAGTTATGATTGAGACATGATGTCATTTTTTTATATGACTATGGCATAATGCCAATGTTGTGATATTGTTTTTTAGGCATAATGCCAATATTCAATTTATTCTGCGTCCTAATGAGACAAGTCCCTATTTTATATAATATTTTATATCATATGTGGGGTTCTTATCGCTTTTTATTAAGCTTAAATACATTAGTTGTGATAAATTTAGTTCAAGAGTGTCACACCCCTCACTAAATCATACCATTTCTATAATTCATTCATAAGTATACTATTTGACAGTTGAATTTCATGGGCAATTTTGACATAGTCTCCCCTAAAACATGTACTTCACAAAATTCCACAACATAAAACATGTAAACTAGCAAAAAGAGAGCTCCACTCTCATAAAAGAATTTAAGTAAAAACCTTCAATCACACATCACAATTACTAAGCCCTTATTTATGATAATATGAGCTTTTAGAATACAAGATAAGATATAACTGTAAATAACAATAAAATCAACATTACCGTTGTTGACAATGCAAGGCTCACTAATGGGTGTCTACTTGACTCTAAGTAGCTAAGGGAGGTCCCTAGTCAACATTGCTCTACGAAAAACATAAAGATAATAGGAGTGAGTGAAAACACTGAATGAGCAAATATCATAAACTATATTAAGAAGGAAATAGACAAAATCAATAGAATTTTTCATAAACCAATGAATTCTTGAAATTTGCACCTGAAAAATAGTTATATACAAAATACTAATAATATGACTTATCAATATTCACATAAAACCCAGTCAAAATATAAACCATAGTCAGGGAAATAAATCCAATTCCATATTCCAATATAAATGAAGCTCATGTTAAATGGTATAGTAGGGAACATCCAATAGATTCAGCATAATGTCAAATAATTAGAGCTAGCTTAAGGCTAGCATTATTAGAGCAAAACATATACTAGCCATAAGCATTATAATAGGCGTAATCAGAATATTGGCCATATGCTTTAGAAAGAATATCCAAATATCGACATTATGCCTTAGTCACATAATCAATATCTGATCAGATCCAAGTTTGTTGGCCTATACACGGACCAAAAATACTCTACGAGCTAGGGTTTACAAATACAGAATCATAATACTTCATGAATACTAATTAGAGTATTTTATGAATCTAGAATTAGAGTATTTCATCAATTCACAATTAGAGTATTTTATAAATATAGAGCTTTTAGAATATCCAAAGTTAAAATAATTCAGAGAATCCAAAATTAGGTTTAATTAAGAAACAAAATTAGAATAATTCAAAATTCCATAATAAATGTAAATCAAAATATGAAAATATACAAATACTTAAATCAGCATTCAAAATTCCAATCAAATATCAAAGGAAATTGTATAACCCAATACATGGAGTTGCCAAAAGCATTTAAAGTAATTCTCATGAAGAAAACAATTTTGTTCCCTAAAATAGCTTAGCAAATAAACACACAAATTCGTAAAAGGGAGGTTTTGAAATATAGGGAAAAAATTAGCATAGTTAGCTATATCTATTCACCTGAAAGGAGTACACAAACCTCTTTTTAATGACTTCCTCAGCCCACTAGTTTCCAATCAATATCCTAGGTACCTATATAAACATGCATCATGCTCATAATCTCCTACGTCATAAATATACTAATTAGCTATATTCTTCTTTTCATCATTTTACTTTTTTATTCACTAGTAAACTTCAATATTAAACTTTATTTGAATAATTAAGGGTTTAAATCTTCTAATGCTACTTCCAACTTTAATCTAAGTAGGAAACCCAATGGCTTCACAACAACTTATCTAGCTTAAATTTAATCTAATTCTACATATATACACCGTCAACATGACTTTTTGCTAACTTTCATTATCATGACCCCTCACCATGCAACTTCATTAATGGCTTGGAAAATGATACTCTCTTAATAAAAAATATATTCATGACATTCTATAATGGTTAATGTCTTTGATCTTCCTCAATAAGCTTTACTATACTCTTATCCATAATCAAGAATTGATCAATTTCCTCACATAGCTTAGGAATTAACGAAGCAATTCATAAATTAGTCTTTAAGTTGAAATATTTATCTAGGGCCACTTAATCAATAGCAACAATGTTTCTCTTTTAATTCCTCTTTCCTTCTTAAACAACTATGAAAGTTCAAGAAAACTTGATAGAAACACCAAGTCAAGTTTCCCCTCTTTATTTCAGCTTCTAATAGCCTAAGTTCTTCTTTGAGGTTTATTAATGTTTAAAGGGGCAAGAATTTCAAAATCCACACTTTAAAAGCATTCCAACTCGCTGCCATGGTGGAACATTTGAAATTAGATATTAATTAATGAAATTAATTGTTGAAAGTAGGGGTAAAGTGACAAAATTTCATCATTGAAGCAAAGCCCTAATGCGATTGAACAAAAAGAATTCAAAACTTTCAACTTCAATAGTGCATTACATTACCTACACGACTGAAAGGGGTTTTCAATTTCTGATCCAAAACCTTCAAATTGAATGCATAGATTAGAAAGGAAGGGGCCAAATATGATGTGTGTCATAACCGACCTTTCGGTGGGATGGAATTAAAATAGGTTTAAAATCGATTCCCAAGAACAGAATTTTGAAAATCAATTTTATTAGGAGTCGCCACCAAAATTTTTAATGGAAAACTTTGGAAAACCAATTTAAAACAAAACAAAAAAAGGAAAGGCGAAATGGTCTGCAAGGTCAGAGATGGGTTCGGGAGTCTATTTGAGTGTGGGGAAGGTGTTAGGCACCCCACAACACCCGCCCATAAGGACGGTTACCTTAAACTAGTTAGTTGAAATAGAATATGGCCTTTAATTAATCTCAATTACCCTTTTATTGACATGGATGCACATTAGACATAGAAGACAAAAAAGCGAAAATGCATGCAAACTGATGGTTATTTACAAAGGACGGACTTGACCTAGGATGAAAGCCTAGGGTCTACGTACCCCGTGAGAGGGATCAAAGTCCATGTAGTTCGACCAAAAGGCATTTTTGTGATTGGTGGTTTTTTTTTATTTGTGGTGAGAATAGGAGGATTTTAATTAAAACAGATCATTGTAAACAAAACAGGAAAGAGATTTGGTTTGTGTGTTTTAATTTACTACAATCTGATTAACCTTGTTCTCTTGAGCTCTTCACATTTTCTTTTTTTAAAATTTTTTGTCGATTTTATTATTATTATTTTTTTTTTAGTTTTGAGAGTTTATATTTTGGGAATTCATGCTTAATTTATAATGAAAGGAATATTTTTATTTTATTTTATGAGTTTTTGAATTTATTGTTGACAAATATTGATTATTATTATTATTGATTATTGGTAGACAATTTAATTTAAGTACTGTTATTTATTGGTTTATCTGTTTGTCTTTGAACAAATATATGCTAATTTTCGGGTTCTATGGAGATTAAAATCTCACACGAGCCCGGGAAGTCGAGGAGAGACAAGTATTCTCACACGATCCATTTTGCATAAATATTTAATCAAAGTTAACATTTAATTATTGTCCATTTATTCATTTTTGTATTATTATTAATATTATTGTCATTTCAGAATTAATTATAGGGATTTAAGGAGATTAGAACCTCACGTAATCCCGCACAATCGAGGAGAACAATATTCTCACACGATAATTTCGCAAATGATAGGGAATGTTTACTAAAGCAAGCATTTTGATTATGATTATTATTATGATTTAATCCAAATTTAACATTTAATTATGGTTAATTTATTTTCCACCATTCACCCATTAATATTTCATTAGTATCATTGTTACTTTTTAATTATCCAATTCATTGTAGGGATTTAAGGAGATTGATATCTCACATAATCCCCGATAATCGAGGAGAACAAAATTCTCACACGATAATTTTATCCACCATGCCAATATTAATCATCATTCAATTATTAATATTTCATTAGTATATATTGTCATTCCTTTATTTTTTTTTTTACCATTTATCAATTAATATTTCATTAATATTAATTGTCACTTTTCCATTATTCCACTAGTTGTAAGGATTTAAGGAGATTAACATCTCACATAACCCCCGGTAATCAAGGAGAACAAAATTCTCACACGATAATTTTATCTGTCATGACAATATTCATTAATTATCATTCAAATTTTTTTTTTAACATTCTTTCATTAATATTCATTGTCTTCCAATTATTTGATTAATTGCAAGGATTTAAGGAGATGGAAAAAAAACTCACATAATCCCGGCAATCAAGAACAACAAAATTCTCGCATGCTAATTTTATACGTAATAGCCATAATTAATCAAAGCTAATGTCTAAACAATTATAATGAACAAAAATAAACAAATTTAAACACGTGAACAGTAGCATTGCATATTAGAGTGCGTGAACAGTGCACATGCATGAGATTGCATTGAAGGAAATCGGGTGAACAGTAACGACGTGCAGCAGAATTCTCGGCCAGTGAAGAACGTGCAGCCATACCTGGCGTTTCAGCTCCTCTTTTGTGCTCCAATGAAGAAGGACCTTCTCCTCCTCACCCAACAATGGAAGATGAACCTCCAATAGCCCCTCAAAGTCACTGGTCTTGGCTGGAAGTGCAGAAAACGGGCAGCTTCATTGGAGTTTTGCTGGACAGCTTTGTTGGATTTTTCTGGTTGGTTCCAGCGCTAGAAATTCTGCAGAAAGTGTCCCTACTTCTTGGCTGGAAGATGGAGGCTGAGAGCTTCTCTTCTTCTCCACACTTCCTCTTCTTCCTTGTGCTCCCTAAGCTCTCCTCTGTTCACCTCTGTTTTTTGAGCTCAAAACAGAGTTTTTCTCCTCCATGGTTCAGCTTCTATTCCTTCTTTTGCTGCCACTTTGTTTTGGATTCAGACTTCCTTGTTTCTGCACATCATTTTGGCATTCAACTCTCCATTTTTTTGCTCATTGGATGGCTTGAACTTCAGCACCTTTTCACTCCAGAATTTTGGACGTTACTTCCACGATTTTTCTGCACATTGGACAACTTTGTTTAGCTTTCGGTTTCTGCAGTTTAGCTCTCGGTTTGCTGCCTTGTTTCTGGTTCATCTCCCTGCTGTTCTTTCCTCACGTGGCTTCCTTGCTTCCTTGCTTCATTTAACTTGGTTTCTCCCTTACGTTGCTGCCTCCATTCTTCTTCCTTCGTTTAGCGTTGTTCCTCACGGTTTTTTTTGGTTTCGTTGCTCTTCTTTTCTTCTTCAGCTCCTCTTCCCTTCTTGGTCATGTGGCCCTATCCTTTTCAGCGTGATTCCTCTTTCTTTTTTTCTTCCTCTCTTCTCTTCTCCAGCTCCCTTTTCTTCTCAGCTGAGACCTATTTTCTCTCCAACGTTTTCTCCTCTCTTCCTCTCGGTTCACTACCTTCCTTTATGGTCCAACGTCCTCTCTCTTTTTCTACCATTTGCTCCATTTTTCCCTTGCTTTTTCTGCAACTTCCAGCCACCACTTTGCTGCACACGGTCCCCTCTTTTTACTGCCACCTCCAGCCACGCTACACTCTTCTCTCACTGCTCCAACCACCCTACTTTCTGCCATGTTGTAGAACCACTCCCATTTGCTTTTTTGTCCCCCTTGTCCTCTTGTGCATGTGTGTGCATGGGTGCATGCATGTGGTGAGTGTGTGTGTCCGTGGATGAGAGTGTGTGAGAGTGTGAGTGTGAGTGTGAGTGTGTGAGAGTGAGGTGTCCGTGAGTGAGAATGTGAGTGTGTGAGAGTGATGTGTGTCATGTGTATGAGAGCAAATGATCATATGGGAGCAAATGAGCATGTGGGAGTGTGAGTGTGAGTGTGTGAGAGTGATGTGTCCGTGAATGGGAGTGTAAGTGTGTGTGAGTGATGTGTGTCATGTGTGTGAGGGCAAATGAGCATGTGAGAAGCATGTGAGAGTGATGTGTGCCATGTGTGTGAGTGTGAGTGAGCATGTGGGAGCAAGTGAGCATGTGAGAGTGTGTGAGTGTGAGCAAGTGAGAGTGTCTTGCAATTCCATTTCAAGTATGTGGCTTTGTTCATTTTATTTCTTTGCAAGATGATTGCCATACATCTTGAATTTTCCTTTTTATTATTTTGGTTCTTATGTTTGGTTTTTTCCATATTACTTTTATTTTGTTTGCCTTTTGCAATTTTGTTTTGATTAATTGTTATTATTATTTTATTATTTTATATTTTTTGAATTTTTTAATTCTATTTATTATTATTATTGTGATTATTATTATTGTTAATTTTGGTGGGGTGTTCACAATGTGGGAGCAAAGCTTGAAAGAAAATTTGAGAGAAACTCACTAAATCTTGCCCCAATACTAGTGAAAATGTAAAAATCAATACTTGTTGAAAACCTAACATTTTTTGACCCATACACATTAGAAATAAGCTAAAGGCTGACCAAAAATGACAATAGAGTGTTAGAGATGAAGAGACTTGGCCGAATAGTGGAAAAGAAGGAGGAAAGTGGTACATGATAAGCATGCACAAGAGACAAAGAAGTTATGAAAGAGGAGAAAAAAGAAATGAAGGGCAATTTTGTAATTTCATAATGAAGGGAGACCTATCAAACTAGTAAAAATGGGCACAAGATTTCACATTCTGGGGCTTGAACACGTGACATGAAGAGTGCTTAGGACATGTAAGACTTGTTATTCTAGTCACAATTTCATATTTCATCCTTGCTTCATTTATAATTGGATATTGTTAATTTCTCATTTGTTCTAATTTTAATTAATTCAATTTTATTTTCACACACATCCTTCACAACTTTATACCACTCTAGGAACCTTGGAAATTTTTATTCTTAACAGCCTTAACAATTTATGTAAACACCAAAATCTATAAATGTTACAAAGAGTGATTGCATGAAATATGATTTAAAAGGGGCTAAATTGTTATAATTTTTGTGATTACTCTTTAATTGAAAAATTTTGGATTGACTTGTATTACAAGAGCTTTTTTTGTTTGTTTATTCTCTTGCCTATTTTTTCTCTTAAATGCTCCTGTCCCCCCTTACACTTTTCTAGCCCTTTTTTTTTTCCTCTATCATTGCCCCTCTCTCTTGCTAGGCACCCTCTTTTATAGTAAAAAACTAGGGTTTCATTAGGAGAATCTTTAAATTGCCCATTAATTTTTTCCAGTTTTTCCTTTTTGGGAGTTTCCTATGTTATTGTGTCATGGTTTTCAAGAAAGAACATTCACATTAGTAACTATTCAAGAAAATTAAATTGTGCCAAATAGTTTATTACAATCTCAACTATTAAATTTTCATCAAATGATAATTACCTTAAATTTACCTATATTTGGGATCCCTAAATGCAGGGAATCCACACAACTTGAAAAGGGTTAGGTCTTTCTCCAACAACGAATCAAAATGTCATAAGGGTAAAAATTTATTAGGATAAACATGAATATAGTTGTATTAAATTAAAGTTACAATATGATTTCAATACCCAAATTACACAAAATAATACATTATTTTCTCAAACTAAAACAAATGTATAAACTATACATATCAACCAAATAATGTTTAATATTCCTAAATTGTATCTTTATCTTCTTTTTCAAATCTTTTACACCTTCTTGATCTACATTTCTCTTGAATTCTCTATTTTTGAAACATTAGCTTTAACTTATTTTAAATATTCACTCTTTATGAAGTTTTAAAGAGAAAAAATGTAATAACTTAAAATTTTGGAGTGTGACTAACGCCAAAAAAATGTGGATAACAACATTGTTTAGCAAGCCTAATCTAGCTAACTCCTAATTCACTTATCAAAGTGAAGTCTTCAAGAAACTACAAATTGAATTTGACATTCATTAATTAAAAATCAACCATTTATTGAAGGCATATGTTCTATAGAAATTTCGGTAGAGTCTCCCCTACAAATGAGACCATTGATATTTCTACTGAATACCTATCAACTCAAAATCAATCATTATCAAAAAGTTTGCTCTCATATACTTTGAATAATGGTCAAGATAAATAAAAATGCGGGCAGGAATCTTGTATATAGTCATCAAAGTTGCAATAGAGATATATGTATGACAAATCAAACACTGATTAACAAAAGATGTACAAAAGGTACAAAAGAGACCCAGTTGTTATAGAGTAGGGCATGGCTAACCTATAAATCTCTACACCCTATCCTTGATTTGAAGAGGTTGCTTTATCAGACTATCAGAATAATGAAAGTGAAAAGGTTGCATCCTAAAAGGAACATAATAATGTAATTAAAAAAGAAAGAAAGATTTTAAAAGAATTATTACATAGTAAACCTTGAGGAAATAATATTTGTCAAACTATAAATTTAAACAAAAAACTATAATTGAAATAACACAACATTGCATAAACAAATTTCAGCATGTGTAACGTTAGGAAACCTACATTTTAAAGTTTTAGACTGGCTTTAAAATATTGGAAAGTAATTCAATTTGAAGACCATTAATGGGAAGGACTATCATGGATCATAATACGTCTAGTGTGGGCACATAGTCCTTTAAGGTAAACTAACTAATATATCATGTGTCTAAAGCTAATGCTACATCATCCCTTCATCCACATGTGATGGCCATCACATAGGGCTAATAACTACTATTAGCCTGCTAGCTTGGTATTCCCAAGGTGCATAATGGGCTAACAATATGGACATAAATCTGTATGATATTGTCAACGTTAGTAGTAGAATTCCATTACTGCAACTCCCTTTACAAACTCCTCATCCATTCCACAAACACATGGTACCCCACCTAAAACACCAGAATCAACGATGTCTCTCCCAAATCAAAGAACACAACTTAAAAGAAGGAACTTACAATGGAAATGAACTATAAATTAGAGGTTAAAAGTGATATCTAACTGACCAACTACCTTCCTATGGTGCAAATAGAACATCTCTATAATAAGGGAGGAACATACCTTAATTCGAGATCCACATTTGTGAGAGAGTGTTTGGAAGCTTAAATGTCTATTAAGAGGAAGAAACTAGCCAGTCCTTGCTCGAAAATGGAGAAAAGTTTGAGCCCTATTCTGCCTTGTTCAAATGCTAAAAAAAAATAAGAGGAATCTGAATCCTCCATAGTATAAGGGATTTAAAGTAAATTTTGGATAGTTGGATGAAAATTTAATAGTCATGATTTTTATAATGATCGTATGTAGTCGTAGGTAATTATTACTATTTATAAATGTATGCTATTAAAATTTCATCTAGTGGCTAAAATAGATTTACTACAGAATCTACAATGAAGTTACTTACTACAGCTGATCCTCATCAAAACAAGAGAGCAAAGGAATTTTCGAGCAAGAGAAAGCATGTGGTATGTGTAAATTGGGGAAGGGCATTCTTGTACTATCATATAGGAGAGACAAGTGTCAAGCAGAAAAAAAATTATTCCCTAAAGTGTAAGAAACATGGTTAGAACCTAAAAGGTCATGGTTATAGAACATAAGTGAGACAACCTTGCTAGCTTAAATTCATATCTTAACCTTACTTTATTTATGTTTAAGCCATCTTTAATCCCTTTTTTAATTCCTTTAAATAATTTCATTTTTTTCCTCTTTATCCTAGTATGTTTCCACTTCTTTGCCCCTAATCTAGAAGGTCATCAATATTTTTTTTCTTCAAAGAAAAATAACATATTTAAAGGTAAATGTCACAACCCAAAATCATTGGTAAGGACTAGCGCATAGGCTAATCAAACCTAGCCTAGCAAGCCTAAAACATTCTTACAAAGTCCATAATATATCAATTAAATGCATTACATGTAATTTTAATATATAATTCAAAGAAATTCTTAGAGGTTGACTAAAATCTGATAGTACCTCTCTAAAGTTCAATGTTTTCCAAGCTTGTACAACCTGTCATATTTTAATAATATCACAATGATAATCAATAAACCAGTTTTAAAATATCTCAAATTATATATTTAGTACAGCATGAGAATAGCCAACACAAGGCTTACAACACTTTACAATATTTATAAACCTAAAATAACCTGACATCTAGTAGCCACAACCTTGGGATCAGATGTACATGATGATTAACCAAATTTGACACATCAAAGTGTTTGAATGATAAGAAGGTCCTAACTTACTTTAACATTTATTAATCTATTAAATGTTAAAGAGAGAGGTGGAAGTCTACTACTAACTTAGTGAATGCATAAATCACAAAGTAAGCAGAAGGGAAAATAATAGAGGCCTAAGAGTTTTTGACAAACATTTATTTAAGTACAGAAATAATTTTTGATAAAATAAAAACACCATTTCCAAATCTTATAATTTGTATAAAGTGGGTATCAAGGAACGAACCAAGATCATCACACTCATATTCCTTTACCAAATATGTTTTAATAATTCATATTGTATCCCTTTACCTGATATGTCTTAATATCTTATACCCATATCTATTCACTAGATACGTCTTTATAATTCATACTTGTATTTCTTCATCGAATATGTCTTAATAATTCATACTTGTATCCTTTCACCAAATATGTTTCAATAATTCATATTCATATCCCTTTACCATATACATCTCAATATCTCAAATACGTTTCCTTTCACTGGATACATCTTAATAATTCATACTCATATCCTTTCACCAAATATGTCTCAATAATTCATTTCAACAAGGTGCACCAAGGTTGTTACCCCCGTTAATAGCTATGGGGTTCTTACATGAATTCCCATCCATCCTTTAAATTATAAAATCCATTAAATATAAATAAATTGTGTAAATAGGATACATAAATAAATAATTTTATGTAAACATATTTATTACCGTAAAGTAATTTAGATAAAAATAATCTTGAAGATAAAACAAAATAAAATAATGAGTGGTGAGGAGAGAAGTGACAGTAATATAAATGATGAAAATGGAAAATACAATAATGCAACAATCACAAAAAATAAATTTAAATAAAATGCTAACATGAAGCATGTAAATAAAGTAAAGGAGAAATTATAATTAAGAGTTTTACCAAAGTCTTTCTCATTTCATATAATACTTTTAATTTATATAATATAATATAACCTTCAATTTGTACTTCTCATATACCGAGTGCCTTTCATAATAGCAATAATTCATATGATTTAGTAATATCATTTATATATGTACATATTAGATCAAATATATACAATTGAAATGTTCAAAAGAACATAGATTTGTTTCCCCATAAGACATAAAGTATGGAATAAGAAAATTGAAAGTTGGACAAAAAAATAAAGACATTCAATAAAATGAAAAGTACTACTTTGTTTATTATACTCTCACTGATAGGAATTGATAGTAGAGATCCCTATTCCTACAATACAATCTCGATTGAACTTCCCACAAAACTCTTCTTCCATGACCTCTCTTATTCTTCTTTTCTTTGAAGTTTGAATGAGAAAACTAAGAAATATTCGGGCTATTTATAGAAATGTTTAAGTTACTATGCAGTTACTATTTAACATTGTGCAAATAGGAACGATGTGTTTTTCACCGAAATTCACATAGTAACCACGTGTTTTTGTTGACATTTACTATGCAATATTTAAAATTATATTTTTATATTCATTTTAGTCCACAAAATTCTATTTTATTATTATAATGTTATTCTTAAAATCCATATATATATTTTGGGTTACTACAGTAAATTTCTCTAGGTGTTCTATTTTCCCATCCTAATCAAAATTCAATCCCTGAACTTTGGCATGGAGTCCTTTTCCTTACTATGTAGCTAGGGTTTAAAAAATGGGGGGTATATAAGTGAAATTTGTGAGTTTTTTCCTCTAATTTCATTGTGGCTTTGCTTCCATGGAGGATTTCAGTCACTTCCCTTTTAATTTTCTTGTTCAATTTCAAGGATTTGCTTCCTGGTTTTGGATTTCTCCATAGTAGTGAGTTTGTGAGCTTGAATGGTGGAAAAATTCAAATTTTTGGGTTCTTTTGACATCAATGATCTTAGGGAAGAAGGATATAGGTTATTGGAAGTTTTCATTTGGTATGGTAAGTTGACTTGGTGATTTATTTCCCTAATTTTCTTAAATTTCCATTGTTGTAAGGGGGAGAAATATGAAGGAAGACCATGATGGGAATAAATAATCAGCATTGAAAAACTCTATAATTTAAATGAATAGATTTTTGAATTAAGATAGAATACTTTCCTAACCCATTTGATGAAGTTGGGAAACTCTTCGCCATGGAAAATATTTCATTATGAATTATATAAATATAAAATTACATATACATGTGAATAAACTAGAAATATCTTTTCGATAGAGGAGAAATTCCTAGACAATATTGGAGATTTGAAGTGTCAGACCTTACCTCCAAAATTAAGAATTTCAATGAGATAGAGTATGTATGCATATACCGTTATAATCATGCAAATAATAGTGGTTTCTAAATGGAGACAATGTATCAAATAATTCATATAAGATGTTTGGGTTTTGTGAAGTAATTAAATTTATTTAAGGGCATTATTTTGAGACTTAATGTTATAAGATTTCCTTACTTTTTATTATATGATATTAAAGATTCCTTCTGTAGACAAGAATTTTCATGAAGGAGACAGTAAGAGTTAAGCTTTGGTGTCCATCTATTAGGTGAGTAGATAATGTTAATTATGCATATTTTTAAGTTTTTCATATTTTCCTTATGAACAAAATTCTTATTGAATCTTCCGACGTCCTAGGTAGACTTCTTGAATATATAATTATCATCATTTTAGTATAGTCTAGACTTTCTGAATTATCTGATTTTGCATTTATGAATTACTTCACATAATTTTGAATGTTTTAAAATGTTTGCATTTATGAAGGTATTATTAGTTTAGTGAATCAAGCAATTTGAACTAGCCTTTCTGAATAACTTTGTTATGTACTTCAAAAGTGCTCTGATTCTATAATTTCAAATTTCTCGGATTTTGTTTACTAAATAAACTAGATTCCAGATATTTTCTTTTAAAGTTAATTTGATTTAAGATATCTTAAAACCTCTGGGTTTGATAAAATTTATCAAGCAATTTGAGATTTCAGCCCTTTCTTCCCTATTTTAAGTGTTTAATTTTGAAATTTGGCTACAAGATTTGAAACCCAAATTGATGCGCGTGAGTGTGTGTGCATGATGGCTTGAGCTTGCAATTGAGGCTTAATTTGGCATGATTTCATTAAATTACATTGGAGTTTTTCCTTGTTAGTAAGATTTCATCATTTCCCCTCAAACTTCAAGAGCCAATTTTGCATTTTGGCAAATAATTTGAAAATTCCCTTCCATGACAGTGAGTTGAAGCGTGTAGTGTGGAGAATCAGAAATTTTCTTGTTCTTCTACCATCAGTAGACCTTAAGAAGGAAAGTTAAGGTTGTTGGGAGTTTACGTTTGAGTGGTAAGTTGTATTGAGGACTTTTTTCAGATTTATCTTGAATTACATTGTTGTAATGGGAAGCATGATGAGGGAAATTTCATTGGGAGTAGTTATTACATTGGATAATTACCTTAACTTATCATTGGCCTAATTTTCAAGCCATTGGATGATGTTGAACAACTCAAGGACTATGTAGAAGTGGTTAGCTGACATATTTAGGCATGTATGGATTTTGAAGTATAAAAATATTGATGTTGGGTAAGTGTATAATGTCATTCATAAGTTAAGAAAGTTATTTATATAATATATATTACTTAATTAAATATCAAATTTGTTCCATATAATATAGTAGTAGTTAATTCCTTTTAATATATAAAATATCTTAATTAATGTCCAGCCCTCTCACCTATATTATTGGCACCCCCTCTCTTCTGGTGAAATGGCCAACAGACTTGACTTGCAAAAAAATTTCAAATAAAATGCATACTCATGATAATATAAAGAAAAAAAGTTGAATACTTTTCACTCTACTTCCCTATACATGTTTTAAAACGTCACACCATCATGTTAAAGTGAATACTTTTAACTTTTTCTTACTAACTTTAAATATGTTTAATTTGATTGCCCTCTCTCCGAACATTAATGTTGTAGAATGTATCATCACTTTTTTCTAACGCCATTAACTTTATTAAAAAAAATGGTCCAGTGTGGGATTACACATAATTTTACGAGTTCAATGAAATGCTAACGTGAAAATTCAGATTAGGATCAAACTACATGGAATAAAAAATATCTTATCCTTAATATTTTCGCTTAATCCGTTAATATATATATATATATATATTGCCAATTATTTTTTTAAAATATTTATTATCAACCTTACATACATAATTTAATTTATCAAACTATCATATAAGAATTTAATTTTTATATGGACTTGGAGAGAATATAATATTCTTTCCTCTTTCTTGTTACCCGCTGCTTAGTGCTTGCAGCTTGGATAAGTCTGATATGCTAAATATGGAGAAACTTCATTTCTCTATGTTTGTGTTTTCATTGCATTGCTTCATGGCCTCTTTAGCTTTGAGAAACACAAGCATCTTCATCCACATGTTGCGCTTCTTGCTTTCAAATATTCAATCACTTTGGATCCAAACATTTTTTTGGCCCGTTGGTCTGTCTCTTCTTCTCTATACAATTGGGTTGGTGTCACTTGCAATACTCGTCGTAAGTGAAATTCAAAATATTGGGTGTTACATCGATTGATCAATAGTTTAACTCAATGGTAAAAGTAATTAGCTCAACAATACAAATTAACTTATTGGTAAAATAAATTAGCCTAATAAATTAATCTGAAAGCAATTCCAGTTATCCCAAAATGAAATCTATCAACTTAAAGCTAAAATAACTTAGTCCAATAAATTAGTTCAAGGGCCAAAATTTTCATAAAGTTAAAATGATTTAGCTAAATGACTTTCTCTCCCAAGCTTCAAATTTGTCTTTGAATTATTCTTTCATTTCTCTTCCCTAATTCATCCGAACAAAATATGGTTATAGAGTTTGCGAGACCAACGTTCAGATTTGAACCAAATTTGATGAGTCAAAGTGAACGTGCTTTTATCTTCAATAACACTAATGAATCCACTAATCATAACTAAACCACCCAAGGTGTCGTGGATTTTATTCTCATATTTCTTTTTTCCATTTTTCTTTCTTTTCTTTGACTTTTTTTTTTTTTTTTCATTCCTTTCTCATCTCCCAAATAGGGATGACATATGGTCACCAAATCTAGAGATCCCTGTTAGGAACTATCCCATTTGGGGACTTTTGTTTCAAGAATTTTCTCCATGGAAATGGGAATAGGGGGAAAATTCTTCTCAAAAGAATTTTGGGATGAGGATGGGATCATACCCCAGCCCCATATGGTCCCTGACCCCACCAATTCTATATAAATAATATATATATATATATGTAATAATTTTTGTATTTTTGGTTATTTCATTCATTATTTAATTCATAATATTAAAGGAAAAAAGTAATTTAACTTAAAAATTAATTCCACTCATTATATATAAATCTTCCACTTGGATGACATAGTGAGATTACTTTTAAAATACCTTAGAGCTATGATCACATTGTAATGGAGACTAACAAGTGATTATTGAAAAAAATAATATTAATTATTTTTATATTAGGATTAAGGATAAATGATGATTATAATTATTTAAATGGTTTTATTTTGAATTTAATTACATTTCTGTTAAACTTATTTAATTTTTAGAATTAACTTACCTTATTAAGTGTTATATATTTTAACTTATAGAACTTGTTGTAAAAGTTTTTATTTGAATATTTGTAATTTTTACGAATTTAATTGGAGTTTGTAAAATAATATAATCAAGGAGCTTGAATTTTAAATCTAATTTTTTAATATATATATATATATATATATATATATATATATTCCCTTACAAGGAATGGCATGGAGACTGTTCCCACAGATTTGCCATCCCCACTACCAGTCATACCTACCTAACTAATAAATTCAAAGTAATTTTTTTTTCAAAGTAAGATAGTTGAATTGCAATTACACTTCCAGACAACAATTTAAGATCCTATTCTTGTTGCATACTAGATTAGATTTCCAAAAATAATAATGATAATCTAATGATAATTAATATTAAAATAGTTATACTGATTTCAGCGAGTTTACATCATGGTGCAACAGGAAGATTTTGGCATGGTTGGACTTTAGATGTGAACATTTCCACAATATGGAAAAGTCTGTCTTCGTAGCCATTTTTTTCTGCGGCAACTTTATTAGATCGTGTAAGTGAATGGACCACAGAAGCCTTTTGTTATCAATGTTCTTTCAGTTGAGTAGACTCTTAAAGCCTACCAGACTTGACCACAAATGTGAACGGAACACACAAATCAACATAGAAATTAAATGAAAGTTCTGTTTTCAATCACAGATTATGAGCGATGTTTGTGGCGTTCTCAAATAAGGTGTCCACAAGCATAATGAGGAAGACTTCTTTTGATCAGTTTAGAAGGAATTTCATACTAGATTGATTACATATATGGTAAATGATCACGGTTTATCTGTAACCATTAATACTACAAATTGATAATAAAGTTATAGTAGATATATAAGTACATAATCAAGTACATATTTTATTGATGGTAAATACCTTTGTCTCCGTAAAACTGTAGATGTGAAGTAACATGAGAAAATGTAGAATTGGATAAACTTAATTACGTGCCAATGACATCAATATTTGTAAATTCAATGGATATGAACCTCATTATATTGTACCCTTTTTAATATTGTTTTGATGTGGGATTGCGTGGGAGGACTCCACGCAATCCCATTCGAATTCTTTTTCTTTTTTTAGGAAAAGAATCCACTGGTTATGTCGGAGTAAACTCAAGATTTGATGGAAGACGTGCATTGATTCGCAAGATGAGAGGATTTGGGACTGGAGGGTATATGAGAGTGGGAGGCGTGATGTGAGATGGGGTAAGATGAGAGGACTAAGTGAGGGTACTGGTGGTGGGGCCGGGGGAGGTTTTTATTTTTTTATTTTTTTATTTTTTTATTTTAATATTTTAAAATGTACTAAATATTTTTTTTTAATGATGTGTAGTTTTCATGGATTATGTCATTAGCATATTATTATAATCAAAATAAAGTCATAATTTCATAATATGCATATTTATTCATCAATTTTATCTTAAGGCCCTTGATTTTGCATTCTACATCTGCTGGTTGATTCAAAAAAAAAAAATTGGTTATTTAAGGCTTCTTTGAATCTAATTCTGAAATATATTTTTGGGTTTTAAAATAAAAAAATGTATGATTGTTTGTTTTAGCTATTTAGTATGCCCTTTTTCGTTATCGTTGCCAGCTTAATTTAATGTTGATTCAAGGTAATGTGCACATATATTTAATGTTTCAAGAATGATGCCTCTAGGCAATTTATTATTTAAGTGGCCTGATATGCCCAGCATTAGATGCAAATTTACTTTTTTATTATATGGAAAGTATGCTTTGAATATAATTTTTAAAAAATGCGTAAGTACTAAAGCATAGTCCACCAACAAGTAAAGTATGTTAAAATACAATTTTAATCCTAAAACTTTAATTTAAGATTTATTTTGTCCCTTTGTTTTATTTAGTTAAAAATTGACCCATTAAATGATTTGTATTTATTTTAAATTATACTTGATTTTCTTCATATATTAAAATGTGTACTTAGCTCTTTTAATTTTTGATATATATTATGTAATTCAAAATTTCAAAAGAATTGATGAATAAATATGCATATGAAATTATGACTTTATTTTCATTACAATAATATGCTAATGACTTAGTTCATGAATTTTACATATCATTAAAAAATATATTTTAATAATATCAAAAGAGAACAATAGAGCATTTGGATACAATATTTTTGGTGACTGAGATACTTAAATTATTATTATTTTGTATTTCTGTCAGACGATAAAAAAGCCTTAGTTTATATCTTCGATAAGAATTGATGAATCCACTAATTATAAACCACCCAAGGAGTAGTGGATTTTATTCTCATATTCTCCACTTTTTTTTTTAATCTCCTTTTCATTTGCGTCTCAGCTCCCAAACATAGAATTAATGAATTGAAGATATTTCTGTTCCAAAGTAAGATAGTTGAATTGCAATCACACTTCCACACAACAATCTAAGATCCTGATTCTTACCCAAAGAATTAGCTCCATACTGGATTAGTTTTTCCGAAAATCGTAACGAATAATCAATGATAATTAATATTAAAATAACATTGATGTCTGCTAGTTAGATCATGGTACAACCGGAAGATTTTCTACAAAGTCTGATCATATGTTTGGACTTATCCACCATTTTCCACAATATGGAAAAATCTTTGTCTTCATAGCCAAGTTTCTATCATACAAGTGAAAGGACCAATTAAGCCTTTTGTTAGAGGAGACTCCTAAAGCATATAAAACTTGGCCACAGAAGTGAATGGACCACACAAGTCAATGGAATTGTGGTCCTCAAATGAATTTTCTTTTCAAGAAATTAAAGGAGATTAGAAAAGTGTTAATCTCAATCACAGGATATGGCGCTTCAAAGGTGTCACAAGTACAACGAGGAAGAAGACAGATTTCTTTGATTAGTTTAGAAGGAATTTCATATTAGATTGATTACCTGTATAGTTATAACTAGTGTTGTTAAACTTGCAAGTGTTTTTAGGTAGAAATTTCGAGTTTACTCGGTTGCTGACTCAGAACCAACTCAAACTCGCTTTGTTACCAGCGACCTCTAGGCAACAATCCGGTGCTTCTCCACCAAGCCAACATTGTCTTCTAGTATATATGTGCATTGTATTATATATATTTGCACTTCATTTCCTTAGTTTCAAAAAATACATCTCATTGAACTTGAACCCAAACACTTAGGAATAAGTTCATCACACATTATCACATAACCAATAAGAATTTCATGTTCATCATTTATAATGCATTATATATTTTTATTGTTGGCTTCTTTTTTTTAGAAATTTTATTTTGAATTTTTCATTAATCATGGCTTGAAAAGTCATCTATTATTATTTTTGACCTGTTTTGACAAAGTACTCTTTAATAATTATATTTATTACTCTATAAATCGTTTTAATTCAAATTTATAATGACTAGTATTTGATTATTAGTAGTTATTATATTTAGATTTAAATATATAAAATTTTAAAAAATATCTATATTTTATTATCACTTATTCAAATATAATCAAACTAATAAACTACTAATCATTGCATTAAGTAGTTTTAGTTATTAGTCTAAATTTAAAAATATTGATTTTAACTATGTAATTGCATATTTTAATAATTATTTCTTATTATAGGCAAACTCTTATGATTTTACATTACGATTCTACGTTATAAGTTTACCTTCCTCAAACGATTTTGCCTAGACTCGCGGGTTTGACATCCATGATTATAACCATTTATCTGTAACCATTAATACTACAAATTGTTAATTAAATTATAGTATATATAAGTACACACTCAAGTTTTGTCCCCTTAAACTGTAGATGCCAATTAACATGAGAAAAAGTAGATTTGGATAAACTTAATTACGTGACAAGTGACATCAAACGTCTGTAAGTATTTAAGCTTGTTTTATGATTTTGCCCAAAACAGACTTGGATATTTCTTAATTTAGTTAGCTTTCTTGATAGGTGTGCTCAGATCTCATATCTTAATTTGCCGGCCTTATGTAGGTAATGACTATCAGAATTGTGTGGATGTCATGTTTGGTTTTTTAATAAAATTTGAACGTACAAATATTTTTTTAACAATTCATCAGTACATATTAATTACTTTTAAAATGTATTTAGACATAATTATGTTTCTGATAAAAGTCCTCCTAATAAGCACTGACATTTTTACCTAATTATGTTTTGCCTTCTATATTTTATCTTTTAATATGACAAAAGGAAAGAACAATTTCTATCACTCTGTCGGTTTAATTTTTATATGTTTTTATGGAAAGGTAAACTTTCCTTTGGGAAGAAGCGTCAAAGTGATTTTTCGTGGTTCACTTCCTTGTTCACACCACAAGTCCTCGAAGAAATTATATGCATCGCTGGCTAGCCTTGGGTAACGTCTCCAACATAGACTTTTTAGTCCAACGTGTGCATCTACATACAATTTTTTTTATCATTTTTTTATTTTTTTTCTTTCATTAAAGTTTATGTAACATACATCATACATTATATATATATATATATATATATATATATATAATTAGTCATTTATTCCTTATGTTTTACATGAGTTTACAAATTCGTCTTTACATTTTTCTTTTTCAAATCACTCTTCATACTTTTAGAAAATTTCAAACCAGTCTTTGCCGTTGACATGAAGTGTCCATATAACAAATGAGATGCTATATCAGCTTTTAAATTGATCACTATTTTTTGTTTTATATTCTAAAATTTTAAAATAAGAAAAACAAAAAAAAGGTTTTTATTAAAAGCAAAATTTGCTAAAGAAACTGGGTAATAAGCAAAAGAGAAAAACCAACAAAAACAAAGATTTCTCTAATACACATCACATGGGAGGCTTGGAAAATAGGGTTTCTTCAAGTAGCGATTGCACAGATCCCTCTATCAATTATACATTCATCGATCACAGTCTGTAAACTATTAGTAGATCTATTTCCTGAAAGAGAAGCTTCATCAATGATTTGGGGCAAGAAGTGGTGATTTGTGGTGTTTCTGGGAATTGCCAAGTGAAGGGAATAAATGAACATAAATACATTCATAGATTTAGAGTAGGAGACTTACATAGATCTCCTAGTTGCAAAAGTTTATCGAACTCTGGCTGAGATTACTAACCAAATGAGATACCCACAATGTATTGGGTGTATCTTAGGTTTTCACTACCTAAATCCCCTCTCGAATGCGAATGCAGAATACTCGCAGACATTCTACTCATAGCGTCTCAAGTCTCTCTCTTTGTGAGTTAACAATCATATAGTAGTCTAGCCTTATTTATAGAAGGCTAGCTAGGGTTAGTTTTTAGTAGTAATTCTTATAATTACTATTTTACCCTTATTAAATGAGCATCCCTTATGGGTGGACTCAGTATAATATCTTAACAGATTTAAACCCTAGATATTATATGATATTCTAATGTCTCCCTCTCACACATAATGGGAGTGTTCATACACTTTAAACCTAAGAAACATATTCTCAGTAAATCAAGAGAACACTTTCTCTTTATAATATGTAGTCATTCATATAGGGAATGTAGGCCGTGCGACCAGCATACTATGAAAGCATCAATGTTATACATTAGTTACGAATATATAGCCTCTCATAAAAACCGCACCTGCATGTAGATCATAAAGTATGCATGCACCTTAGATCATAAGAATCACATTCAAATATCTCTTAATGATCTCATCTTATCATAATATCTTGTATTCACAATCATGACACACAAGTCATAACTGGTATACTGATAAATACAGAATAATGAGATTATCTTTATAATCTTCCTCTTCTCACGATCTTATCAATACAGACTTAGTTTGCCTTTCTAGACATGTCTCACCAAACTGAATCATTACACATTTTCCTTAGGCAACATGCAAAGATAGTAAACACCAAGCTACATCTCAAGTACCTAATTAGAGTCCAAGGGTACAAATATAGAGCCAGCGTAAAGGCTCAAGAGTCCCACACAATCATGAGTTGAGATCACACTTATGTTAACCCATATGGTCAGCATTTGCACACATGGCATGAAACATGTGCTACAACATTCCTCCTTTTCCCATGGAGTGTATGTCTATTTCACAAATAATGCTGTATATATGATATTTTAGACACCACAAGTCTACAATTGAGTTCCTTGATCTACTCAATGTCTTGAACTCACATCTGGCAACTAAGGTAGACTAGAAATGATGAACTTATTTCATCAAATCAATTTTAATGACTCTATGTCATCAATCAGACAACTTATATGATTTTAAGTATAATTGCTCTCAATTATCCTCCTAATAATTTCTTTTAAAATCTTGTCTCATCTCCATTGTCACAAAAACATTGAGGCGGTTACCTGTGTGAGAAGGCTAACCCTTTTGTCTACCTAACATACTCAATAATAAATAAGAATGTACACAAATTCAAATAAAGATATGTAAGGATGGAAATCAAACTTTATTGATTATCAAATAACATCAAAACATCTCTGTCTGAGACCAATGGGAATAATAAAAATACAAATGAAGTATGCTAAATTCTATGCAATCCTCAAAACCTAATGTGTCTTATAAACACATCTCTATAAATCGGCTTGGTCAGCGGATCTGCTAGCATCTCATGCGTAGACACATACTTCACATTTATAGTCTTGCATGCAACCATGTCTTTTCACATAGTGATACTTGATATCTCTGTGTTTGGTTTTGCAATGGTACTTTGGATCCTTGGTGTAAGCAATCGTAGCCTCATTGTCGCAATACACTAACATTGGTTCAGTGTTTTTTGCTTTGCACAACAGTTGATCCAAGAATCTCTTCAACCAAGCAGGCTCTTAGGCTGCTAAAGATAAGGCCACGAGAAAGTTAAAAACAAGCAAGATTTAATGTTCATCATGCTTACAAATTGTGACACTAAGTATCGTATGATTAAGCTAATTAACCCATGCATATCCCAGAGTCGAAAGAGCACAAAGTGCCAATCATTGTCCTAAGGTCATATGCAAGGTGTAAATCAATGAAATAAAAACAGCAACTAAGTGTCCTAATCATGCTACAAACAAATTGTAAATCCTAATTATCCAAATGTTAAAAAAATTATCATTTGTTAACTAACATGTTAAAATAATCAGCACATTAATAAATCAATTATATAATGTTAAACTAATTAACATTCATTAAATGCATAATGTTAACTAATTAACATTATACGTCTAAATTTTTTGTTGGAAGAAAAATTGACCAAAAAATTTTAAACTAATTATCATAATGACAAGTAATCACATATTACTTAACTGAAATTTATTGGGATATAAAAAATTTATTTTTTTACCAAAAATTAATTGGATTTATTTGGGGCTAAAATATAAATACGCAATTCATATTTTTGAACATATCTAGATGTTCATTAATTAGGATTTTAACAATTAGGCCTCTAATTATTATTTTGGATGGGCCACATGCCCAATTAAAAAGAACAAGGTCCAACTCAAAAAAACTCTCTGAAAGGTCCAAATCTTCTTTAAAATTTTTAAAGGCCCAAAATGAAAAAAATTAAGGCAATGTGCCTAAATCAAACTCTGTAAACCAATTTACTTAAAAAAATTTAAGGTTTCTCAAAATTTATTTTTAATTTATTTTATATATATATATATTTTTTTTTTAATTTTTAAAATTTCTAAATTTTTTTAATTTTCAAAAATAGCTCAGATTTCACCTCCTTCATCCTCTTCCTCCCTTCTCTTCCCTATTGCATACTCCTGTTGCCACTGCAGGTCGCTGACTACTTTGCCAACTGACCACTCATGAGCGCTGACGACGCAGTGATGACTTGTTAGCCGGCGGCATCCATCACCACCGTCAAAGGGATTTGTATTTAATGGTTATCCATCGGCTATTTGCCTCTTTCTTCCCTGTCGGTGGCCTTTGGACAACAGGAGAGGTGACAGATGTCATCAGTGGCATGCATGGCTTACGTTGCGCCGCTAGTGGCCAATGCCACTAGTGACCAGTAGCTCGAATTGGAAAACCATGGTGGGTAATTTTTTTTCTTTGAACATTGGAGGTTGTAGCCTTTAAAGGTGCCAGCGACATTTTCTGCTATGGGTGCCAGCAACCATGTCCTCGGTGATTTCCTGCTATTAGGGAGTGCTAGCGACCACTGTTGCTAGTGACAGAGAGAAGGGGGAGAAGTTTTCCTTTGAGGCTTTCCTTCGTTTTCGTTCATTCGACGAGCAGAGGGAAGTTTTCAAAAATAAATTTTTTTACATTCAATTAGGGACGAATAAAGGGTGTATTGGATTTGGATTTTGTTCCTATTACTTTTTATCTTTTTGTTTTCTCTGTTCTTATATTTTATTTTCATTTTTAAGCAACTTTCTAAACATTTTTAAATGAGTTATATATCTAAACTTAATTATCAAGAAAATTATCCTGAAATAGCTAAAATAGTATTTCCTTTACCTCAATGGAATTAAATAAGAGCCATCACTTTTGTCATTAGCAACTTTATCACAGTTAGCACCATTGGAAATGAGAATGGGTCATTGGTCTTCGAAAACATCTATAATTCTATATTATCATTTAAAACATTATAGAGTGCTGTTTTTGACAATAAGAGTCTTGGGTTGGGATGCCATTCAAATATAAGTATTTTTCAAGTACATATTAATTCATAAAATGCAAAATTAACTCAAATGCTTGTTGAGAAATCGCTACTTATCCCTAGTTGTTAAATATTTGAAAGAGGCTTACCAAAAGAGATTGGCGATCCTTCATGACTAAAGATATTGTATCTTGAAGGTAACATGCTTTCTAGTTCAATACCATCAACATTGCTTAACAACTCAGTGATACAGGAGATTGAGCTTATTTATAATAATATTTTTGGTGTTCTCCCGTCAAGTATATGTTATAGGGTTTCAAGACTTGAATTACTCCATCTGCATGCAAATGGTTTGATTGGTGAGATGCCATTAGTTTGGCATCAATGCAAAGCATTGAAATATTTGGCATTGTCCCTTAAAGGATTCAACAGAGGATACATACCAAGTGACATTGGAAATTTGACCAACCACCAATTCTTTCACCTTAGTAGCAATAAGTAGGAAGGTACCCTTTTTAATAGTACCTGTACTCATATATACGTTGTTTGTTCATAATAAGTCTCATCAATTCATAGTACAAACTTAGGAATTCCCTTGTATAATTAATCACTTAATAATGACTTAATTGTTTGTGAAATAAGAAAATTGACGAGGTGACAAGGAATTGGGTTATTTTTAGAGACAAGATTTGTTTTTATTAATAAAACTGATCATCCAAGTTTGAAGTAGCTCTAGTGTGGATTGTTCATCAAGAAAGTGAATTTGAATAATATTAGAGTATATGAAAGACCCATAAAAATACAGTGAAAGAAAATCAATTTCATAAAAGATGACAGCTCTTATAATTCTGTAACTTTGTCAAGTCAATTTTGTAGCATTGTGCATTTTCTTTGGACGCATATATGAATACTTGCATGTGAGTGTATATATATATATATATATATATCTCTGTGTGTGTGTGTGTGTAGTGCTTATACATAGATTTATATTTGCATGTGTATGTATACTTGTGCCTACATATGATAGTTAGTTGATAGAGACTAGATAAAGAATGTTAAGAAATTTTCTTTCAAAAAAAGGTGAAATATTTTGGAGAATTGATTTTAGCAAGATAAATGTAAAAAATTTACGTCACAAAATAGTTTCCTAGAAAATGTTTTTAAATTTCAATACTATCAAAGCCCAATAAAAGCCAGTCTGAAGTAAAATAATATTACAGATTCATCTCCGAAGTTAAACTGATTGACCATTATAGATTGCTGGAAATCTACTCTTTTTTGTTTTCTTTTCCTTCTTAGAACAATCTGAAAGTCCATCCTTTAAAACATAAGAAATGATATGGGGGAAAAAATTTCTCAAATTCTATCTCTTCAAGAAAAAGTCATACATACATATAGCAACCACCTCCATCAACAGTATAGTCAGATAGCTAGCTGCCTTATAAAAGCTTTATCATTACCAATGTGTGCAACTTTCATCTGGCCAAGGCTTTAAATTTCAATCTGCAACCGCAATTTTGGCCACAATATTGCTATTATGGTGGGTGCCGCATTGGCTGCAATATGTATTGCAAAGTTGAAATTATACATAATTGCATTTACAACATGCGTAATTGCAAAAATCGCAATGCAACCGTATCAGCAACCATAATCGTAATTTAAAACCTTGCATCTAGCATTCCATCAAGATGAATTAGAATGACTTTCTCACTCTATCAATCTTTAACTTAAAATATATCAATTATATTGTTGTTAAAAATTTGTTTTAAACAGGTAAAATTCCATAATCTCACTTCAACATTTCTTAAAGAGTAGTTAGCCTATCGGAAAATAATCTATTTGGTAATCTCCCAATATCAATTGGCAATTGCATATTTCTCGAAGGATTATATGTTGACCACAACTCTATTAGTATGCTCAATCTACATATCTAATTCTTATTCCTTGTTTGCAACAGTTTAGAAGGTACGCCTTTTAATAATACCCCCACTTGTTTTAGACATTTATTCTTAACTACATCTTATCAGGTCATAGTAAAAATTTAGAAATTCTCATGAATTATTAATGACTAAATAATGATTAAATTGTTAAAGAAATTAAAAAAACTGAGGAAGTGTTGATGAATTAGGTTATTTGAAAGATGTGATCTATTATATTTGTCAAGACAATTCTTTCAAGTCTGAATTAGCTCTAGAGTAGATTATTTAGTAAGAAAGTGAATATGATTGACCATACATGAATGATTATTAAAGTATTAGTTTATCATCTCTCTTCATAATTTCTCCATAAGGCTCAAATTGTTTAATAGGAAAATGAATTTAAAGAAAAATTTAAAAGAGTAATGTGATGACTAATTTTTTATTGTGTGTCTATTAGAAAATTTTGCTTTGAAAAAATTATTTTATTTAGTTTGTAAAAAAAGAGATGGCGAATAATAGATTGTGATGTTGGCTAGCTAATCATTACAAGAAAAATATCATATATCCATAGTTAATTTCTATATACCTAACAAACATAGAAAAATGGGAAAGAAACCACTGGTTCCTACTTCCAATTTTCACCTTGAAGACAAGGTGAAACTTCGAGGACTAATTAATGATGGATCCTATAAACATTGAGCTTGGTTTTATGTGAGGATATAACATAAGAGATAATGAGATCAAATAAGGAGTCACAATGGATGGAAAAGGGAGAGAAGCTATAACAAACTAACCACATGGGCTATAGGGTGGAAGGAAGAGAATGGCAGGCTATTTGAGGGGTATATTAAAGTGGTTTGGGAGGCAGAAAAGACAATAAAGAATTGGCATTTGGTTTGGGAGAGATTCTAGCCTCTCGAAAGCTAGAAGAGTTCTTCATTACTTTTTATCATTTTCCTTTGTTCTTTGTATTGATGTTCTTGCTAATAATTCCATCTTAATCATTTATTTTTAGTGGGATTTCAACCTTATATTACATAAATAATAGTAGAGATTCTCTTGATTTTATCAGTATATATATCATTAATCACACAAAAAGATTTAAATTATGCATTAATCCATATTAGGGCTTATAATAATCCTGGTTACAAGAGTTTAACTTTTCATTAGTAAATAATCCATAACCAGTGTTGGTAAAAAATGCTAAAGGATTTTGTTCTTTACTAGGTTTTTTGCTTAGTGTCAGATAAAACAAACATTTAAAACAAGCAATCGACAATGGTTTTATCCATTAGAAATGGTAGACATTAGTCATATACCATTTAGCATTTATTAAAACCAAAGCTAGATTCTAACATCAATGACGATTATAATCAATGCTAAGAGGTAAAATTTGCATTTTTATGTTTTAGCATTGATTAAAAATGATGCTGAAACCAGTGCATGATAGATTCTAACCTCAACAATAGTTATAACAGACTCTATGGAGCAAAATTCATATCTTAAAGTTTTAGCATTAGGTAAAATCAACTAATGTTGTCAAACTCACGATTTTAGGCAGACTCGAGGAGAGAAGGTAAACTTGTAATGTAGAATTGTAAGAGTTTAGCTATATCAATTATTAAATAGCTATTGAACATATCTATAACACAAACATAAAATTCCATACATAAGTATTTAATTTATAATCTATGATCCATATTGCATATTTTTTATTCAAATCAATATACAAAATTCAATAAAAACAAATAATCCATAATACATAATATAATAGCACTAATTCATTTAATATAACTAAGTCTAAAAACCAATAAAAAATCAATAAAAATCTTCAATTCCATGAGTATTAACACTTCCTCATCTTGAAAATCATCATTCAAAAATCTTAATTTCATATTAGCTATAGAGAAATCATAATTATGAAACTATTGCAATAAATGCCACACCTTGGTAGGCTCATAAAACAATATGCTTCTAATATCATTGAAAATTTCCCCTAAAAAATATACACTAAGCAACAAAGAAAGGTGATTTAACAGGTCATATTTTGCAAAGTATGTTTATTCTTTTCTACTTATTAATCATTAATCATCCTTTAATTAATTAATTAATGACTGTAGAAAGTAATAGAGTTGCGCTAATGAAGAATGAATTCATGTAATGGCAAATATACAATATAAGCCAAACTTGAGACATCATCAAATATGTAATAGCAAATGCATTTATGAAGAATATGTAACAAAGAAGCAAACTATAATAGAAATCCCCAGATATTGGTATATAATATATCCTAACCAAATACATCAACAATGCACAACTATTGACATATAATAGGTCCTAAAACTCATTTTAACCAACTTTTATTTAATAAATCACAATAGAAATTAAAATACACAAAGTCATAAATAGATCACAAAATCACAGCATAAGCAGATGCGATTTGCAGAAGAAAATAAAGGAAAACATAATCATAAAACCTAGCTCACATTTACAACTCACAAGTAGGAATTAGACATGTTCTTCATCGACTACAAAATGGAAGAAAGGAATAGGGAATCAGAGACTTATAGATAGGATTACAGTGAGTCCAGCGACTTTATGGGAAGAATTCCAACACGCCATCTACGAAGCACCTGTGATTCCATATGTGGTGAATGAACGACATCACTCCACTTGTAATTAGGTGAATGAAGCTATCAATTGCTGCATCGATGAATGTTGGTCAATGTATTGCGTCAATTAGTGTGAGTGACAACTTGAAAGGCTCCCTGTGGCTGAGTACATGAAAGCTAGCAAAAGAAAGAATGCAACTTCGATTAATAGAGGCTTTTTTTTTTCTAGGCTAAAGTCTGTTTTTGGGTTGGGCTTCATTAATGGTGTGTTAAAAAAAAAAAAAAAGGCTAGACTGCAAGATTTATGGTTGAAAAAACTAAACCTTTCAAACTTGGATCACTCGTGCAAACTCAGTGATTCTATCGATTTTATATGAGTCACCAACGAGTCCAAGCGAGTTTGCATCAATTCCAATTCTATTATCAATTTAACTCAAAATCCCCACCTAAGATTGTTAAAGTGACGATTCTACCGAGTTGAATCACTATTTTGACAACATTGAAATTGACATTAAATATTGGTTTGTTTTTACCCTGCTCTTTCCAATTGCCCTTTTAGCTTTCTCATTTTATAGTAATTAAATTTAAAAAGAAAAATCTTTCACAAGAACAAATTTAAATTACAAAAAATCTCCTATACCAAAACAATACTTATATTAAATAAATATTTGTCTACATTGTATATTTATAACCAAAAATTTTAAGCATGGTATAAAACTTTATGTTCAACAACTTTATGTTGACTACTATCAACTAGTTTAAGATGATTGTTGATATTTGACTAGTGATTGTTCAGCACTACTTGCATCAAGTACTTGAAAGCATAACATTTAAAATGAAAATCCAAGTAAATTACCATAAGTTCATATCATTATTAATTAACTTTTGTATTACCTGTGATGGAGATGGAATTGGAATTTACATGTTATTTATTTTGTTTCATTTCTTTTTTATAACCCCCTAGTTTTCTAAATAATAGGTACAATCACATGATTGGAAGTGAAAATTCTATAAACAATACACGTTGTTCAGTGCATCATTTATGAGATATTTGCAAAGGATCATTATTTTGATCGACAATTTCCCAAATGGACCCAGTGACAAAAGTAAACAAATGAAAGAGAAAACTAGTGAAAAATCTTGTCTTCTCTTCAACCCAAAGCTTCTCCATGCTCTCCCTTAGCTTTCTCATGTCCCCTAGCCTCCAAAGCACTTTAGCAAATCAGTTTGAAACAAAAATGTTGTTTAAATTTTGTTTTCCTGTTGATACAAGACCTAACACTATGAGTGAAACCCCTTCTATCACAACCATGCAACATTGTCCTGAGCCATTTTAGCTTCATTGGCACTACGACAAAGAATAATTTGGCTATAGCCCCTACTTATTGTTAGCATCAAAACAACATTTCTTTGCTTGATTAATCTAAGTTCTTTTTGGCTTTAGCGTGTAGATGACTGAAGTTTAGTTTTCTTGTTATAAAACCCTATCAAAACAACAAAATCCAAATAAATTCATGTTCAAACTATATGTTTTGTATTAAACAAAACCTATCAGAGCCACAATCAGTTACAATGTCAATTGTGCCATTGTGCTGATAGCAAAGTTGTGACTTTTCATAAATTTCACTCAGTTTTGAGCCCATTTTTGCAAAAGCAATGATTATTTATTAATCAATCATGATGGTTAGTGTCATACTCTTACAAACATTGATTCCCATGCCTAAAACAAAATAAAAACCACGTTTAAGAAAAAAAAAGGGACTTTTTCCCTATGGGCTCATGAATAATGAATTATACATATTTCAAAATTTTCATATCAATCAAGTGTGGCTTTGATAAAAGTTGCTTGCATATATGTGGAGATTAAAAAGATATCTTGATTCCAAAATTTTGAACTTTAATTTCTTGGATCCCTTACTATTGAGAAACATAAATATTATAGTTTAGAGAGAAAATGCATGAGAGAAGAACAAAATTTCATTAGTATTATTGTTACTTTTCAATTATTCAATTCATTATAGGGATTTAAGGAGATTAATATCTCACATAATCCCCAGTAATCGAGGAGAACAAAATTCTCACACGATAATTTTATCCGCCATGACAATATTAATTATCATTCAATTATTTTTCTCCATTCCTTCATTAATATTTCATTAGTATATATTGTCATTCCTTTATTTTTTTCACCGTTTATTCATTAATATTTCATTAATATTAGTTGTCACTTTTCCATTATTCAACTAATTGCAAGGATTTAAGGAGATTAACATCTCACATAACCCCTGGTAATCGAGGAGAACAAAATTCTCACACGATAATTTTATCCATCATGACGATATTTACTAATTGTCATTCAATTATTTTTCAACATTCCTTCATTAATATTTCATTAATATTAATTGTCTTCCAATTATTTAATTCATTGTAGGGATTTAAGGAGATTAATATCTCACATAATCCCCAGTAATCGAGGGGAACAAAATTCTCACACGATAATTTTATCCACCATGACAATATTAATTATCATTCAATTATTTTTCACCATTCCTTCATTAATATTTCATTAACATTAATTGTCTTCCAATTATTTAATTAGTTGCAAGGATTTAAAGAGATTATAAAAACTCACATAATCCCCGGCAATCAAGAACAACAAAATTCTCACATGCTAATTTTATACGTAATAGCCATAATTAATCAAAGTTAATGTTTAAACAATTGTAATAAACAAAACTAAACAAATTTAAACAAGTGAACAGTAGCATCTCATATTAAAATGTGTGAACAGTGCACATGCATGAGATTGTCTTAAAGGAATTCGAATGAACAGTGACAACATGCAGAATTCTCGGCCAAGACACAACGTGCAGCCATACCTAGCGTTTTCAGCTCCTCCCTTGTGCTCCAATGAAGAAGGACCTTCTCCTCCTCACTCTCCAATGGAAGATGGACCTCCAACAACCCCCCAAAGTGGCTGGTCTCGGCTGGAAGTGCAGAAACGGACAGCTTCATTGGATAGCTTCTTGGAGTTTTCAAGTTGGCTTAAGCGCTGGAAACTCTGCAGAAAGTGTCTCTACTTCTCAGCTGGAAGATGGAGGCTAAAAGCTTCTCTTCTTCTCCACACTTTTTCTTCTTCCTTATGCTCCCTAAGTTCTCCTCTGTTTACCTCTATTTTTTGAGCTCAAAACAGAGTTTTTTCTCCTCCATGGTTCAGCTTCTATCCCTCTCTTTGCTGCCACTTTGTTTTGCATTCAGACTTCCTTGTTTCTGCACATCATTTTGGCATCCAACTCTCCATTTTTCTACTCCTTGGATGGTCTGAACTTCAGCTCCTCTTCACTCCACGATTTGGGACGTTGCTCCACGGTTTTTTTGCACGTTGGATAGCTTCGTTCAGCTCTCGGTTTCTGCAGTTCAGCTCTCGATTTCACTCAGTTTCTGGTTCGCTTTCTCTGCTATTTTTTCCTCATGTGGCTGCCTTGCTTTCTTGCTTCGTTCAGCTTTGTTTCTCCCTCACGTTGCTGATTCCACTTTCTTCTTTCTTTCAGCGTTGTTTCCTCTCAGTTTGTTGCTGGTTTCGTTGCTCTCCCTTTCATCTTCAGCTCTTCTTCCCCTCTCGGTCACGTGGCTCTCCCTTTCAGCATGGTTTCTGCCTTCTTTTTCCTTCCTCTCTTCTCTTCTCCAGCTCTCTTTTCTTCTCAGCCGAGGCCTCCTTTCTACTCCAGCGTTTTTCCTTGTTTTCTCTCGATTTGCTTGCTCTTCTTTATACTCCAACGCCACTTCCCTTTTTCTGCCATGTTGCTCCCTTTTTCCCTTGCTTTTTTTGCAACTTCCAGCCACCACTTTGCTGCACACGGTCCCCTCCTTTTCCTTCCAGCTCCAGCCACGCCACACTCCTCTTTCACTGCACCAACCACCCCACTTTCTGCCTCCTCTGCAGAACCACTCCCACTTGCTTTTTTGTCCCCCTTGTCCTCTTGTGCATGTGTGTGCATGAGTGTATGCATGTGGTGAGTGTGTGTGTCCTTGGGTGAGAGTGTGTGAGAGTGTGAGTGTGAGTGTGTGAGGAGGTGTGTCCGTGAGTGAGAGTGTGAGTGTGTGAGAGTGATGTGTGTCATGTGTGTGAGAGCAAATGAGCATGTGGCAGCAAGTGAGCATGTGAGAGTGATGTGTGTCATGTGTGTGAGGGCAAGTGAGCATGTGAGAGTGTGTGAGTGTGAGCAAGTGAGAGTGTTTTGCAATTCCATTTCAAGTATATGGCCTTGTTCATTTTATTTCTTTGCAAGATGATTGCCATGTCTCTTCTTCAAACATACATCTTGAATTTTCCTTTTTATTATTTTTGGTTCTTATATTTGGTTTTTTCCATATTACTTCTATGTTGTTTGCCTTTTGCAATTTTGTTTTGATTAATTGTTATTATTATTTTATTATTTATTATTTTTTATTTTTTAATTCTATTTATTATTATTATTGTGATTATTATTATTATTAATTTGGGTGGGGTGTTCACAAAAAGAAATAAACTTCTAGAGGAAAAATAGGGAGAGGTGAAGGATAAGGACATGAGGTCTATGTGCCAATTTCTTCAACAGGGATACAATTGAAAATTTTAGGACGTAGTCCTTAACCCTTAGCACTTGAATATTATTTTTTGCGATTTTGAACCTTGCTTTTAATAGTTTTATGTTCCAAATGATTCCAACTAATTTTAGTTTCCTTAAAACCCTACACAAACATCCAACACTAAATAAATTAATATGCAAAGCAAGAATAAGCCAATATTACTCATATTTTATATTATACATGTATGTATGGGCTATGTACTATATGCTTACACAATCAGCTTTGATTCCATTGTCTAAATGCTAAAATTAGAGTAAATAATAACCAATATACTATGAAAAATGGTGCAAAACAACTTAATTTAGTAGGAGTTTACTCATCCCTAAACTTGAACTCTTACATGTCCTTAAGTAAAACAATTCATAGAATGAGAGATTAGATTGCCAAATTGCATATCTAAATGTCATGTCTTACAAAAATTGATGGGCTTCCTTCCCTATTATACTTAGTTTGAAGCTTAAGCAATGCATAAAAGTAACACAGTTCAAAAGGAAAAAAAAGTCCTTCCTGTATTTTCAAAGTGAGTGCATATGTAACCAAATGTTATCAAACAACTATTTTAGTGAACTTAATGTACTCAAAAGCATATAAAACTTTCACAAGGCTCAACTGGAGGTGCTTTATATATCAGCTCTTCTATCATTTCTCGACTAATGTTGTTATATCACAACCCTATGTTTAATAGGTCTTAAAAGCTTGTAGCGTGGCAAATGGTCAAGGCTGCTAAAGAATATAGTTAGGAAAAAATTGAAACCTTAAGAGAATTAAAATGTGTAAGAAAAAGAACAACATTCTCCCTCTTTTTTTCTCTCACCTTTTTCATTGCCTTTCTTTTGCTTTCTTTCTTTCTTATTTTTTCTTTCAATATTTGCTACCCCTTGGGACTTAGAAACTTATAATCAACAATCATATCTCTCTTTCTTTTTATTCTTAATTTTGTTTTTCTTTTTTAATTAAGAGATGTGCATTAAACTGAAAGTGGCTTAAGTCCAAATACTTTTGCTATGTCTACCACACATAAAAATTATCCATACTTCTTTAACCAACCACCATAAATCCTCTTCAAACCTAAAACATGTGCATTGTAGCAAACTAGCACAGTGCAAGTATACACCTCCAACAAGTAGTAAGGAGTGGGAAAAGTATAGTCCTTAGGGAATTCTAGCTAATACCACTATTAATTACTAATGCGTAAGTAGTTACCTAATCCAAGCGATCAAATATTTAAGCTAAAGTATGGAAATTGCAATAAGTGAAATAATGCAAAGCTTAAATTGAGATGTAATCAATGTAAAAGGTTTCCCTAAGATTATGGATTACCAAGGTACTTTAATTGTGAATTAGTTACTATCCTAACTTGAATTCAATAATTTATGAAGTAATCTTAGCCTCTAGCATCATAGTAAGAATTTTTTGATCCCTTATAAACACTATCCCTCTAAATTAATTGCCTATATTTCTATGAGAATCACTTAAAGAGAGCCATTAGGTATGTCTAATTATGACTCCCCATGTCGAACAAGTATATGTCTATCACAAAGGCAAATTGAGTTAAATTACATCAATCATGTAGTATTTAGTCATATGACTAAATTTGGGCTTCTTTTTAAAGAATCCCTAAATCCTTAACATAAACCCTAATGCGTGGCTAATCAAAAAGGGAACAAATATAATTTGAACTGAATAACCTTATGCACAATGAAACTCAAGTCAAAAAGTAACAAAGTTTAATAATCTACATGCCTAGGGTCTATAATCCCAAAGAAATATAGGCTTATCCAAGCAAATCCATGATTACAATCCAATACAACTTAGAAAACATAAGCAAAAGAGAAAAAGAAGAAGAGATGAAGAACTTCATTTCAAAAGCTTTAATCAACTTCCTTCCTTGAAACTCCTTTTGAAATTCCTTCCTTTAGCAAAGCCAATCCCTTAGAGCTATGAAAATCCTTTATTTTTTTCTTCAAAATAACTGATTTATCTTTAAAGGCCTAGGAAAATTGATTTATATAGCTCCCAAATGTCAAAAGACTAGTCTACCTTTCATTTGATACGTCTTGGCACCTTGTCACCAATTCTCTAGTCATAACACACGTCTTGGCACTTCTGTGCCAATTCCTAGCTTTCTATACCAGTTTCAATGTTTGACCCATGACTTTTTGCTCCAGTGTCAAAATTTGATGAATTGTCACTTGTTGGAAAGGCCTCGAAGAGCTTTACAACTTTTTATGAAAAAGCCATCTCGAAATTCTTAAGTCATGGGGTCTAAAAGTTACCTCATAGTTAAGACATGCACTTTCTTGATGCCAAGACAGTCCTTTCTTCCATCTAAACTTCCAAATGCAAAAGCCTAAACTAAAAAACATAACTTGAACTTTAATTATAACTAACAAGATTTAACCATGATAAAGTATGAAAATGACTTGAATAACTCTATTTTTATAAAATTATCACGCACCAAACTTGAACTTTTGTTCATCCTCAAAACAAAGCAAAGGGTACAATACAAAATTTTAGGTTACCTTTGGCAAGCATCCAAGAAGCCTCAAATTTCTATCCTCAACAATTGTACAATGACTTATGGTTTACAAGAATTACATATAATGCAAGTCACTGTAAGATTTAATAAGTACTCTCATATCTCTTCCATTATTCTTGGGGTGTGTATGTGTAAGGTGGCTATACAATCCTATAATGCATGCAATGGAATCAATTTCTTTTTTCAAGCATCCCAAATATGTGGTAAATTTCAATAAAATGCTTTATATGCTCGCTTGTCTACCCTTTCTCCACTAATGTAGACTATGCATAAATTATAGATTATTAGCTCTTTACAACTTATAACATGGCCAAGGGCTGTGTTTATCTAACAAAAAGATAGGGATAAATAGAATTCAAAAATCAAAAGACATATTGCAAGACACTTAAGCAATTTACAAATATAAAGTCTTCCATCTTCACACAACCACTTTATAAGTTCCCTTCTTTCTTCCATTTAAATAAACTCTTCAACTTCTTTCTTCTTCTTTTTTTTCAAATTTACTATTCATGCATTTGTTTTAACAAGGCAGTTGCCCCTTCTTAACTTCTTTATCTCTTTTTTTTTTTGACATCTTTACAAAATTAGAACAACTCCGGGCCAACCTTCACTTTCCATTCTATACCCTTTTTCTTATTTTGTTTTTTTTCTTCTCACAGTTGTTGACTGTGATTAACTTATTCATTCATTATTCACCCTTAAATCTCTCCTTTTTTTTTTTCTCAAAGTACACATGGGCTTGCACTTTTCTCTTGAATAGAGTATGTAGGTTAATTATGTGGCAAGAAAAAGGGAAGGCATCTTGTGGGTATTTTAAGGAAAATAAAATATCATGATTTTACTAATAGGGATGAAGGCCAAGAAAGGCTTAAACTTGAGACAAAATGCCTAAATCATCTCTTTAATTCATGTAGAGCTTAGGATTTTGCCTCAAGAGAGTATAAAGCAAGTTCTAAAGCATGAGATTGAGATTATCATATACTGAATTACCAAAAACAAAATTTAATCTCAAGTGCATAATCAATTTACGTAAAGCTACCTTGTACTCAAAATATCCAAAGAAAATATGGAAGGCATATGCACTAATCATTAAAACACACAATGAAAAACATTGACATGTACTTCTTACAAACTACAATTCATGATACAATTAACTTTATCATTTGAATTTGACTTTCATAAACACAAGCAAGGACAACAAAAGGAATCACACAACTAGACCAAAATGTAAATTCCCTACCCCTAAACTTAAAATTGAACATTGTCCTCAATGTTTAACAATATAAAGATCAATTTAGGATAATAATAACACTACAACCAATAGAACCATAATTAGTCATGAGCCACATAATAAGATAAAAGATGATTACAGTTAGTGGTTCAACATTTGAAGTTCAAGTTAGATGGATCTATCATATCAATAGTTACAGTCCTACATATCTGACTCGTGCCAGTCATGCCAAATGAATATACAAAAAAAATGCAAAGAAAAGGACAATAGATAGAGATATCCCTAAAGAAATAATGGACACTAAGCATCATCCTCTTGATGTGTCTTGCAGAGATGGTGGTGCAGGCAAGTCTTGAAAACCCTTAATTGGTTTAACTTTTTCATGCTCATATATAAATATATATATATATATAAATAATATATATATATATATATATAAATTATATTTATTATCATATAATAATTGAAATATAAAATTTAATTATATTAAAATGAATAGAAAAATAAATAAAATATATAAATAAAATATATAATATATAAGAAATAATATATAATAATATAAAAAAATTATATTTTATATTTTATATATATTTTATAATTTATATAATATTATAATATTTAATTTTAATTTTATATATTTAATATTATTATATATTATATTAATATATATTATTATTATAATTTGTATTATTAGTTTTAAATTTAATATATAAATAATATATAATATGATATTATATAATATTTTTTATTTCCTAATTTTTTATTTTATAATAATACTTTTTTATAATAATTTAATAATATTTCTTGTGCTACCTACTGATAATACAACTAAATAAATAATAACAAATGCTCTAAATTGGAAAAAACTTAAAGACACACAAAGAAATAAAACTATTAAGGTTGTATCCCAAATGCACTAAGTTTAAAGTCTTTACCCAGACTCCCTCCTTTTTTTAATGTTCTTTAATGACAGTGGATGACTTTTGGCAATCAAAGTTGCCACTCCAGTATTACTTGGGCCTCTGTCCATTCACCAAGAGCATAGTGTTGATTTTCTCATCTTTAACTTCTATGGCTTTAGGAGGAGAGACATAAGCCACTTGAAATGGTCCAAACAAATAAGATTTTAGCTTCAATAGGAAAAGTTTTAGTCTGGAATTGAAGTGCAACGCCTTTTGGCTTGACAAGAACTTGCACTTGATATACTCATCATGCCATTTCTTTCTCTTTCTCTTGTAAAGCTTGTTCATATCATTAACTTGGAGATGAAATCCTATCAACGCATTTAATGGAAGAAGTTGTCTCTCCAGCTGCTTTAAAATCAAGGTTAGACTCCATAACCTCACAAGTTTTATGCATAAGTTCATATCAGATGCCTTGTCAGCCACATGGACCCTATGACATTCTTCAAGGTCCCTTGGAAGTTTAATTTTCTTAAAAACCTTGAATGTTACATTTTCATCTTATGCCATCCTGGTTAGCTCACCCTTTTGAACATCAATAATGGTTCTTCCAGTTGTAAGAAATGATCTACCAAGTATAATGGGCACATCCCTATCTTCTTTGTAGTCCAACACAAAAAAATTTGCAAGAAAAATAAATTTATCAACCTTTACCAGCACATCTTTAATTATATCTCCTGGGTAAGTTAATGTTTGGCCAGCTAATTATAGAGTTATAGTTGTGGACCTAAGTTCACTAGGAACTAGGTCCTAATTTACGGTAGACCAAAAATTACATCAGATTAATGTTTGCCCCCAAATCACACAAAGCCTTTCCACTAAACTTATCACCTATTATGCATGGGATAGCGAAACTTCTTAGATCCTTAAGCTTAAGAGGAAGTTTTTTCTACAAAATGGCACTACACTCTTCTGTGAGAGCCATTGTCTAAAATTCTTCTTGCCTTCTTTTCTTGAACAAGATATCCTTTAAGGACTTTACATAACTAGGCATCTGCTCAAATGCTTCTGTAAAAGGAATGTTGATATGTAGCTTCTTGAATACATCCAAAAATTTCTTGAACTATTGTCTAAAATATTTGTTTTTGGAACCTTTGAAGAAAGGGTAGCAGGTGAACATAATATTTAAGTTTAAGCTTTGGAGGATTCTCAACCTATTTTTCACTTGTTTTTGCCTTTTGTTGCTTATTTTTTTCAAAATCTACTGTCTTCAAGTTCCCCTCAATCACTTTACCACTCCTCAATGATATGGCATTGCAATGCTCCTTGCCTTCTCCTCATGGATTCGGTTTAGTATCACTAGGTAGCTACCTTGGGGTCTATTGTCCAGGGCATTTACAAGCTGGCCTACTTGTGTTTTCAAATTTCTCAAAGAAGCTGCCAGTCTCTAGATCAATGCATTATGACTTTGCATGACGGCATCATTCTTTGACATATAATTCATAAACATGTCTTCTAATGATAGTTTCTTCTTAACTAGTGGTGGAGGGAATTTATCATGTTGATTAACCTTAGTAACATCAACTCCAGGTAGGTGATGTAGTAAAGGAACCAGCTTCCATGTTGTTACTCCAAGAGAAATTTGGGTGATTCCTCCACCCTAGATTATAAGTGCTAGCATAGGGGTTGTCTTGACTCTTGTTGACTAAGAATTGAATGCTCTCCACATTGCTAAAGTAATCAGAGTGATAATTACCACCCCAAAATTCACAACTATCAATAAAAGGACTTACTAAATTAACTAGTGCTCTATAAACCAATGTTTCTACCTTTTTGGTTAATGATGAGATTAAAGCTAATAATGAAGAAAAGACCCTCATTCTATGAATGTTAATAGCCTTGCAAGCCTTATTCTCTCTGAATTCCACTAATAGTTATTAGAGGACATAATCTCTAACAGGTCATATGCCTTATCAACTAGTTTTGCCATTATAGCTCCACCAACAGTAGCATCAATGGTGGTTCTAAACGAAGGAGACAACCCATTGTAGAATGTCTGAACATGAAGCCACTTGGGGAGCCCATAATGGGGATACCTCCTCAAAAACTCATTGAACTTCTCTCATGCTTCATACTGATTCTCATTATCAAACTAAATGAATGAGGAAATGTCATTTCTCATCTACACTATCATGCCTAACGGAAATTATTTGGAAAGGAACTATTATGCTAATTCTACCTAAGTTGTAATAAAGCCTAGTGGTAGAGAATTTAGCCATGCCTTTGCCTTATCCCCCAGGGAAAATAGGAAAGGTCTCAATCTAACAACATCTTCACTCATCCCATTGTACTTGAAAGTATCGAATATCTCTAGAAAATTCGAAAGGTAGCTTTTAAGGTCTTTAATTGGCAATCCTCCAAAATGCCCATTAGCCTACAATAACTAGGAAGTTGTTTCCTTGATTTCAAAATTATTAGCTTCAATTACTAGTCTTCAGATGCTTAGAATTAGCCTATGCCACATTTAGGTGGCATACTTATATAGGTTGCGATTGTTTTCATTACCCATATCTGGTTCTCTAAGCAGTGATACTCCTTGAACATTAGGGGTTGACAAAGTGGATGGTGATGTGGATGAAATCGGTAATATGTTTGGAATGAATGCAACTTTCTTTGCTCATCTTCCCTTGCATTTAGGAATGCACACAACTTGCACCTAGAATTTGCAGCAAATGCAACCAGTTTAAAAACAAAAATAAAAACAATACCGCTATTAATTACTAATGCGTATGTAGTTACCATATCCAAGCAAACAAATATTCAAGCTCATGTAAGGAAATTGCAATAAGTCAAATAATGCAAAGCTTAAAATGAGATGTAATAAATGTAAAAGGCTTACATAGGAATATGGATTACCAAGGCACTTTAATTATGAATGAATTACTTTCTTAGCTTAAATTCATTAATTTATGAAGTAATCTTAGCCTCTAGCATTATTATAAGAATCAGTTGATCCCATATAAAATCTACATCTCTAAATTAATTTCTTATATTTCTATGGGAACAACATAGAGAGACACATTATGCACAGCTAATTACGACTCCGCACATTTGATAGGTATATGTCTATCATAAAGGCAAATTGAGTTAAATTCATACAATAAATCAACATCAATCATGTGGTATTCAGTCTAATGACTAAATTTAGGCATCTTTTTCATGAATCCTTAAATCCTCAACATAAACCCTAATTGGTGGCTAATCAACAAGCAAACAAATAAGATTCAAAATAAATAACATCATACACAAGGAAATTCAAGTCAAAAAGTAACAAAATTCAATAATCTACATGCCTTGGGTCCACAATCCCTGAGAAATAAAGGCTTAGCCAAGGAAATTAATGATTACAATTCAATATTACTCAGAAAACATAAGTAAGATAGGAGAAAAAGAAGAAAAAGAAATGAAGTAACTTTATTTCTAAAGCTTTAATTGACTTACTACCTTAAAACTCCTTTTGGAATGCCATTTTCTAACAAAACTCAGCTCTAAGAGCTGAGAAAATCCTCTCCTTCTGCTTCAAAACAACTTCTCAATCTCAAAAAGCCTAAGAAATATGATTTATACCGCTCCTAAATGTCAAAAAGACTTGTCTGCCCTTCATTTACTACATCCAGGTGCCTTGGCACCAATTTTCTAGTCATAATACAAATCATAATGCCTTGGCACCTAAGTGTAGCCTTTCGTATCAATTTTAGTGTTTTGTCCAAAACTTTATGCTCCAATATTGGAATTTGATGAGCTACTACTCATTGGAAAGGTCTCGAAGAGTCTACTACTCATTGGGACATGTACTTTCTTGATGCCAAAATGCTCCTTTCTTCTATCCAAGCCCTGAGCACAAATAGAAACAACTTGAGGAACTCCAATTTGCTAGGATTAAAGCATGTAAATCATCAAAATCAAACTAAAACAACCATAAATCCAAACTTCAAAATGGAAAAGTCTAAACTAACTAATATGACTTAATCTTTAACTATAACTAACAAAATTACACCATGATAAAGTATGAAAATGGCAATAACTTTATTTTTATGGAGTCATCAATAAGCTAAATATGTTTATTTAGAAGGGTTGATTAATGGTTTTTCAAGCTAGAGTATAAGGTCAACATGGGTAAGAAAACAACCATACATTGATTTAGTTTTTATATATATGGCTCAAAAAGGGAGCAATTGACAACATCAAAATAACGTAAACCTCAAAAGGCTGAAATGTAGCAATGAAGTGCCTAAATCATTTCTTATGGTCAAGCAACCCTTAGAAGTTTGACTCAAGAGAATATAAAGCAGGTTCTAAAGCCCAAATGCTAAGATAAGATGTATATATTAAATTGCATCAAGTTTTAACTAACAACATTCATTCAAACTATGTTAGGCTAATCATGTACAAAACTTTTTAAAAAATATAAGAAATTTTTTAAAAATAAACTGCTCTTTTGAACCATGAATAAGCATAACTGAATTCCTAACAACCATTCCTAGATTGCAATATTTCTCATCAATTTAGACAAGTATAAAGATTCGCAAGAATATCTCTCAAATATTAGCAAAAATTTATAGGATTGAGGAGAACATTACCCCTAATGTTTACTAACAATAAAATGAAAGAAGGAGAGGAAAAGGGTAAGAAGAATTTTGTATACAAGTAGCAATGTGCATTCTTAATAAGATTTACTAGTCTATTAAACTACAGGTGGAAGACCATAACCATAACTTTCTTGCTTTTTTTTTTAAGTAAAGAATAGATTAAAAAAAATGAAGTAACAGTAGTTTGGTCATGGGATAAAAGTAAACATATAAGCATATTATATAAAATACAAAGTACAAGTCCAAATCAAAATAAACACAGGAAAGATTAAGCAAGTGGATAAAATAGAGGCGATGACATAAGGAATTCTAGTGGAGGAAGAAATAAGGCAACAGTGATGAGATCAACCCATTGTGGGAAGCTATGTATTACCCCCAATGCTCATCCATAATTGTGCAACATTGATATATCTAGCATTCCATCTCTTATGAACACTATAATCTCTATTAGAACTAATTGACAAATTGATTAAGGGTTTCCAAGTCATCATCATTAGCATGTAGGCGATGCAAAGGTGACCATGGCTGATATTGCTCATTGACCTTATCAACTTCTCTTCTAATCTACCTAATTACTATATTTTTCAAGTCAATATGAAATTGGAGGAGCTCTTCAATAGAGTCCTATCGAATTCTTGGCCTTTTAGGCAAAGCAAAGATGAAATACAGGTGTGTTAAGCTAGCATACGGAGTGTGAGGAAGGGAGATGATGCTCAAGAGAGTAGACAAAGTTGTACCTCTTGAATGCTGAAACTCCTTATGTCACATCCCTAACTAATAAAGTAAACCTCATCTCTATGAACTATTACAAGTTATGTGAACACCCCACCCGAATTAACAATAATAATAGTCATGGTAATAATAATAAATAGAATTAAAAATTCAAAAAAAAATTAATTAATTAAAACAAAATTGCAAAAGGCAAAAAAATAGAAGTAATATGGAAAAAACCAAATATAAGAACCAAAAATATTAAAAAGAAAAACTCAAAATATATGTTTGAGGAAGAGACATGGTAATCATCTTGTAAAGAAATAAAATGAATAAGGCCACCTAATTAAAATAAAATTGCAAAACACTCTCACTTGCTCATGATCACTTGCTCCCACATGCACACTTGCTCTCACACACATGTCACACATCACTCTCACACACTCACACTCTCACTCACGGATACACACACTCACACACATGTCACACATCACTCTCACACACTCACACTCTCACTCATGGACACATATCCTCACACACTCACACTCACACTCTCACCCACAGACACACACACTCACTCACTCTCACATGCATACATTCATGCACACACATGCATTACTAAGGAACAAGAGGACAAGGAGGACAAAAAAGCAAGAGGGAGCTGGTTTTTCAGAGGAGAGCAGAAAGTGGAGCAACTTGTACAAAGAAAGGAGAGAGTGGCGTGGCTGGAAATGGCAGAAAAAGTAAGGGACCGTGAGCAGTAAGTGGAGTGGCTGGAAGTTGCAAAAAAAGTAAGAAGAGAAGGGAGCAACATGGCAGAAAAAGAGAGGTTGGTTAGAGTATAAAAAGGAGAAGACCTCCGCTGGAGAAGGAGTTGAAGAGAAGAGGGAGAGAGCAAGGGAGAAACAACGCTGGAGAAAAGGTGACAGCAACACGAAGGAGGAGCAGAAACAGAAGAAGGGCACAGACTGAAAACGAAACCAGAAACCAAGAGGAAGAGAAGGGGAGTCGTGGTGTAGAAAACAGAAGAGAAAAAGCAGGAGCAGAAACAGAAGAAGGGCACGGACTGAAAATGAAACCAGAAACCGAGAGGAAGAGAAGGGGAGTCGTGGTGTAGAAAATAGAAGAGAAAACGAAACTAGAAATCGAAAGGGAGAGAAGCTGAACGAGAGGTAGAAACTGAGAGGAAGAGGGAGCTGAGGTTCGGGCAATCCGAGGAGCAGAAAATGGAGAGTTAGATGCCAAAATGATGAGCAGAAACAAGGGGGCCTGAATGCAAAATGAAGTGGCAGAAAAAGGCTTGATAGAGGCTGAACCATGGAGGAGAAAAACTCTGTTTTGAGCCCAGAAAACAGAGGTAAACAGAGGAAAATTTAGGGAGCACAAGGAAGAAGAGAAAGTGTAGAGAGGAAGGGAAGCTTTCAGCCTTTGCCTTCCAGCCGAGGAGTAGGGACATGTGAGCACTTCTAGCCAGAATTTCTAGCGCTGAAACCAACCGGAATTTCCAACACTGCCCAACGACGTGCTGTCCGCCATTTCTGCTTGCTTCCCAACTGAGACCAGCCACATCGGGACTGTTGGAGGACCATCTACCATAGGTGAGTGAGGAGGAGAAGGTCATTCTTCATTGGAGCACAAAGGAGAGGCTAAAATCACACAGGTATGGCTGCACGGGCTGCATGGCCAATTTTTCTACATGCATGTTATTGTTCATGTGAGTTAGTTGAAGATAATCTCATGCATTCTTCACTGTTCATGCGTTTTGTTCTAAGGTGCTACTGTTCATTTGCCTAAACTTGTTTTAATTTTGTTTATTACCATTGTTTAAACATTAACTTTGATTAAATATTGCTATTATGCATAAAATTATCGTGTGAGAATTTTGTTCTCCTCGATTACCGGGGATTATGTGAGATGTTAATCTCCTTAAATCCTTACAATTAATTAAATAATTGGAAGGCAACAATAATATTAATGAAATATTAATGAATGAATGGTAAAAAAAATAAGTGAATGATAATTAAGAAATATTGCTATTACGCATAAAATTATCGTGTGAGAATTTTGTTCTTCTTGATTACCGGGGGTTATGTGAGATGTTAATCTCCTTAAATCCTTACAACTAATTAAATAATTGGAAGGCAATAATAATATTAATGAAATATTAATGAATGAATGGTGAAAAAACAAATGAATGATAATTAAATATTAATTTTGATTAAATCATAATAGTAATCATAATTAAAATATTTGCTTTAATGAACTGTTTCCCATTATTTGCAAAATTATCCTATGAGAATATTGTTCTCCCCGATTACCTGGGATCGTGTGAGATATTAATCTCCTTAGATCCCCAAAGTTATCATACCTTTGTTTTTTGTTTTAAAAAAAAGAATAATAAATAATAAATAATTAAAAGATTTGCTTTAATTAAACATTTCCTATTATTTACGAAATTATCGTGTGAGAATATCGTTCTCCTCGATTGTTTGGGATTATGTGAGATTCTAATCTCCTTAAATCCCTATCATTAATTCAGAAATAATAAAAATACAAAAAATAAATAAATGGACAATAATTAAATATTAACTTTGATTAAATATTTATTCAAAATGTATCGTGTGAGAATACTTTTCTCTCATCGACTTCCTGGGCTCGTGTGAGATTTTAATCTCCATAGAACCCAAAAATTAGCATATATTCGTTCATGAATAAACAAATAAACAAATAAATAATGGCACTTGAATTAAATTATTTACCAACAATCAATCATAATGTAAAAATGAACATTTTAAATAAGTCAAGCATAAAATTTAATTAATAAAAAATGACATACGGAACTTGAGTCTCCATAATCAACAATAAATTCAAAAATTCAAAAAAATATATATATTCCTTTCGTTATAAATTATGTATTAATTCCCGAAATATAAACTCCCAAAACTCAAAAAATAATAATAATAATAAAATCGACAAAAAAAATTTAAAAGAGAAAATATGAAGAGGTCAGGAGAACGAGGTTAATCAGATTGTAGTAAATTAAAACATACAAACCAAATTCCAATCCCATTTTGTTTTCAATGATCTGTTTTAATTAAAATCCTCTTATTCTCATCACAAATCAAAAACCACCAACCCACAAAACATGCCTTTTGGTCGAACTACATGGACTTTGATCCCTATCGTAGGGTACGTAGGCCCTAGGCTCTCATCCTAAGTCAAGTCTGCCCTTTGTAAATATCTATCTGTTTGCATGCATTCTCGCTTTTTTTGTCTCCTATGTCTAACATGTATCCATAAAAGGGTAATTGAGATTAATTAAAGGCCATATTCTATTTCAACAGACTAGTTTAAGGTAACCATCCTTATGGGCGGGTGTTGTGGGGTGCCTAACACCTTCCCACACTCAAATAGACTCCCAAACCCATCTCTGATTTCGCAGACCATTTCGCCTTTTTTCGTTTTGTTTTAAATTGGTTTTCCATTAAAAATTTTGGTGGCGACTCTAAATAAATTGATTTTCAAAATTCCGTTTTTGGGAATCAATTAAAACACTTTTTATTCTATTTCGCCGAAAGGTTGGTTACGATAAGTTAGACAACCTAATCAATTTGATGACAAACATTTGTATCAGGGTAGTGACTAAATTATAATAGTCCACCATTAAATGCAATTATTATTAACCATGTAATCTCTACATGACCTTCATGGGGAAATTTAGGCAAAGTCTCCTATAAAATATGGACTTCCTAAAATTTCCAAAACCAAGACTAGTAAATTAAATGGCAAGAGAGCTATGCTCTCTTAGAAAATAATACAACCAAACAATCCAAAGATTTATAATACAATCACACCAAAAAAATCCCTACTTGTGACAATTGGAGCCATTGGAGTACAAAATTTTCAATGTACAGTAACAATAAGGAATAGTTGCACCCTTGCATGGCTCACAAATATGATACTAAACATGACTCATGTTGTAGCGGAATACTTTGAATTGGCACAACTCTTTAAAAAACATAGAGAAGACAAGAGTGAGTGATATCACTTAGTGAGTCAATACTACTAACTATACAGGGACTGGAACTTACTGGAACAGTAGAGTTTTTCACAATCCTTAGGTCTTTTCAAATGAGCCATATATTTTCAAATACCCAACAAAGTTGTTTAAATGACCGTCAAACTTGCATGCATGGAAATGAAGCATTGTTAGGATTTCACAAAGACACTCATGAATTGATTTACAAATTCAAGGATGGGAAAGAGCTTTGGGTTTTTAGTGAAAAGAATGAAACTTCTAAAGAGACAACAAGAATAGACAAAAGATAGGGAAGCAAGAATGTTGAAATGTTTTCCTATTAATGTATATGGGAAAAGTGGGGAAAGAAGTGGAAGTGAAGGAAGAAAAGAAAATGAAAAATAAATAGATAGAAAAATGAACTAAGATAATTGGATACTTTTTAATTCATTTATTTTCATATTAAATTTCATTTATTTATTTATTTTTTAGTTAAGTGTTCCTAAGGTAAATTCTTAAACTTATAAAACCTAAAATTTTTCTTTGCTAAGTACTTATTTTTAAGTTAGCTCTAATTACAATTCCTTTAATTTTAAATAATTTAAACTTATAATCTTTATTTATGTTCCCTTAATTAAGATTTTACATCACAAGTCAAGTATCACAAATCACATTGTACCTTACTATCTACATATACTTAGAGTAAAACACTATTTAAGTTCCTTATTTATTTGTCCATTCTCAATTTGGTCCCTCACTTGATTGAGAATGAATAATAGTGAATGAGGGGCCAAATTGATAATCAATTAATATGTGAGGGATCAAATTGAAAATTATTTGATATGTGAGGAACCAAATTGATAATCAAATAATTATGTGAGGGACCAAATTGATGATTAATTAATATGTGAGGGACCAAAAGAGTATTTTACTCTGTATACTTAACATATGTTTTGAGACAGCAACACCATTACTCACAATTTAGTAAGTTTTGTTGCATTAGCATCCTTAACAACCATCCAATCCTCCCTTGGTATAATCATTAAGAATTTAGTATAATGGACTGATGGATTATTGCATGTTACTCTTGAAATTTTTCAAAATCCTCTAACAATTTCTTAATATGCTACACTCGACGCCAATTGCCTTAAGTTAACTTCGAAGCAATGTTAACAAAATATTTATGCAAAGATAGTGACAAAATCATCATGTCGTGGAGACAGTATATCAAATTACATTACATACTAGAGAACCATCATAACTGCTAGCTATAAGTTTGAACTTACTGAGACATCCCACTAATTAGTAGCGCCATGTCACTTAGCCTATAAACAAACTAGTTGGGTTGTAGGGTCTTGTGAACACCCCACCCAAATTAACAATAATAATAATAAATAGAATTAAAAAAATTCAAAAAATATAAAATAATAAAGTAATAATAACAATTAATCAAAACAAAATTGCAAAAGGCAAACAAAATAAAAGTAATATGAAAAAAATCAAACATAAGAACCAAAAATGATAAAAAGGAAAATTCAAGATGTATGGCAATCATCTTACAAAAAATAAAATGAACAAAGCCACAAACTTGAAATGGAATTGCAAGACACTCTCACTTGCTCACACTCACACTCTCATGCTCACTTGCTCCCACATGCTCACTTGCCCTCACACACATGACACACATCACTCTCACATGCTCACTTGCTCCTCACATGCTCATTTGCCCTCACACACATGACACACATCACTCTCACACACTCACACTCCCATTCACGGACATATCACTCTCACACACTCACACTTACACTCCCACATGCTCATTTGCTCCCATATGATCATTTGCTCTCACCACATGACATACATCACTCTCACATACTCACATTCTCACTCACGTACACCTCACTCTCACACACTCACACACTCTCATCCATGGACACACACACTCACCACATGCATGCACCCATGCACACACATGCACAAGAGGACAAGGGGGACAAAAAAGCAAATGGGAGTGGTTCTGCAACATGGCAGAAGGTGGGGTGGCTGGAGCAGTGAGAAAGGAGTGTGGCGTGGCTGGAGGTGGCAGCAAAAAGTGGAGACCATGTGCAGCAAAGTGGTGGCTGGAAGTGGCAGAAAAAGCAAGGGAAAAAGGGAGCAAAGGACAGAAAAAGAGAAGGGACATTGGAGCATAAAGGGAGGCAGCAAACCGAGAGGAAGGGAGGAGAAAATGCTGGGAAAAAAAGAGGTTTCGGCTGAGAAGAAAAGAGAGCTAGAGAAGAGAAGAGAGGAAAAAAAAAGAAAGGGGAACCACGCTAAAAAGGAGAGAGCCACGTGACCAAGAAGAGAAGAGGAGCTGAAGAAGAAAAGAAGAGCAACGAAGACAACAGTAAACCGTAAGGAATAACGCTGAACGAAGGAAGAAGAACGAAGGCATCAACGTGAGGGAGAAACCAAGTTGAATGAAGCAAGGAAGCAAGGCAGCCACGTGAGGAAAGAACAGCAGGAAGACAAACCAGAAACGAGGCAGCAAACCGAGAGCTAAACTGCAGAAACCGAGAGCTGAACAAAGCTGTCCAATGTGCAGAAAAATCGTGGAAGTAAAGTCCAAAATTCTGGAGTGAAAAGGTGCTGGAGTTTAGACCATCCAAGGAGCAGAAAAATGGAGAGTTGGATGCCAAAATGATGTGCATAAATAAGGAAGTCTAAATCCAAAACAAAGTGGCAGCAAAGGAAGGAATAGAAGCTAAACTATGGAGGAGAAAAACTCTATTTTAAACTCAAAAAACAAAGGTGAACAGAGGAGAGCTTAGGAAGCATAAGGAAGAAGAGGAAGTGTGGAGAAGAAGAGAAGCTCTCAGCCTCCATCTTCCAGCCAAGAAGTAGGGACACTTTCTGCAGAATTTCCAGCGCTGGAACCAACCAGAAAAAATCCAACAAAGCTATCCAGCGAAACTCTAAAGAAGCTGTCCATTTTCTGCACTTCCAGCCAAGACCAGCAACTTTGAGGGGCTATTGGAGGTTCATCTTCCATTGTTGGGTGAGGAGGAGAAGGTCCTTCCTCATTGGAGCACAAAGGAGGAGCTGAAAAACCAGGTATGGCTGCACGTTCTTCACTGGCCAAAAATTCTGCTGCACGTCGTTACTGTTCACCTGATTTCCTTCAATGCAATCTCATGCATGTGCACTGTTCACGCACTCTAACATGCAATGCTACTGTTCACGTGTTTAATTTTGTTTATTTTTGTTCATTACAATTGTTTAGACATTAGCTTTGATTAATTATGGCTATTATGTATGAAATTAGCATGTGAGAATTTTGTTGTTCTTGATTGCCGGGATTATGTGAGTTTTTTTCATCTCCTTAAATCCTTGCAATTAATCAAATAATTGGAAGACAATGAATATTAATGAAATATTAATGAAAGAATGTTGAAAAATAGTTGAATGATAATTAATGAATATTGTCATGACGGATAAAAATTATCGTGTGAGAATTTTGTTCTCCTCGATTACCGGGGGTTATGTGAGATATTAATCTCCTTAAATCCTTGTAATTAGTTGAATAATGAAAAAGTGACAATTAATATTAATGAAATATTAATTAATAAATGGTGAAAAAAATAAAGGAATGACAATATATACTAATGAAATATTAATGAAAGAATGTTGAAAAATAATTGAATGGTAATTAATGAATATTGTCATGATGGATAAAATTATCGTGTGAGAATTTTGTTCTCCTCGATTACCGGGGATTATGTGAGATATCAATCTCCTTAAATCCCTACAATGAATTGAATAATTAAAAAGTAACAATGGTACAAATGAAATATTAATGGGGAATGGTGGAAAATAAATCAATGATAATTAAATGTTAAATTTGGATTAAATCATAATAGTCATAATCAAAATGCTTGCTTTAATATGCTGTTTGTGAAATTATCGTGTCAGAATATTGTTCTCCTTGATTATCGGGGATTATGAGAGATATTAATCTCCTTAAACCCCTACAATGAATTGGGTAATTAAAAAGTAACAATGATATTAATGAAATATTAATGGGTGAATGGTGGAAATAAATTAACCATAATCAAATGTTAAATTTGGATTAAATCATAATAATAATCATAATCAAAATGCTTGCCTTAGTAAACATTCCCTATCATTTGCGAAAGTATCGTGTGAGAATATTGTTCTCCTCGATTGTGCGGGATTACGTGAGGTTCTAATCTCTTTAAATCCCTATAATTAATTCCGAAATGACAATAATATTAATAATAATACAAGAATGAATAAATGGACAATAATTAGATGTTAACTTTGATTAAATATTTATGCAAAATAGATCGTGTGAGAATACTTGTCTCTCCTCGACTTCCCGGGCTCGTGTGAGATTTTAATCTCCATAGAACCCGAAAATTAACATATATTTGTTCAAAGACAAACAGATAAACCAATAAATAACAGTACTTAAATTAAATTGTCTACCAATAACCAATAATAATAATAATCAATATTTATCAACAATAAATTCAAAAACTCATAAAATAAAAATATATTCCTTTCATTATAAATTATGCATGAATTCCCAAAATATAAACTCTCAAAACTAAAAAGATAATAATAATACTAAAATCGACAAAAAATTTAAAAAAAAAAAGAGAAAATGAGAAGAGTTCAGGAGAATGAGTTAATCAGATTGTAGTAAATTAAAACATACAAACAAATTCCTATCCTGTTTTGTTTACAATGATCTGTTTTAATCCTCTTATTCTCATCACAAATAAAAAAAAAAACCGTCAATCATAAAAATGCCTTTTGGTCGAACTACATGGACTTTGATCCCTCTCACGGGGTACGTAGGCCCTAGGCTTTCATCCTAGGTCAAGTCCGTCCTTTGTAAATATCCGTCAGTTTGCGTGCATTTTCGCTTTTTTTTGTCTCCTATGTCTAACGTGCATCCATGTTAATAAAAGGGTAATTGAGATTAATTAAAGGCCATATTCTATTTCAACTGACTAGTTTAAGGTAACCGTCCTTATGGGTGGGTGTTGTGGGGTGCCTAACACCTTCCCCACACTCAAATAGACTCCCGAACCCATCTCTGATTTCGCAGACCATTTCGCCTTTTTTGATTTTGTTTTAAATTGGTTTTCCAAAGTTTTCCATTAAAAATTTTGGTGGCGACTCCAAATAAATTGATTTTCAAAATTCCATTTTTGGGAATCGGTATTAAACCTACCATTTTAATTCTATCCCGCCGAAAGGTCGGTTACGACAGGTCTATGACTACGTATGGACATCCTATATTAAGGATTTGCTCACAAAGAAAAAATTGTACTAAATAAAATATTGATGTCCAAAGGGCTTTTCATGATCAATTTTGTAAGCTTAAGAATATTTTGAAAACTAGTTATGTGTTATTTTTTATCAGAAGGTAAACTTGTCTAAATTTCATGCTTTATTTCTATTAACCCACTGATTTATTATTCATTGATGTCTCCAAGTTCCTAATAAAAAACACTTCAATTCCTTGAATGAAAATTAATTTTCTACCACATACTTATTTTTCTAAATTAAATTTCCATGTTATCTCCAAAACAAACTACAGGCATATTACACATGCACTCATATACTGATTTGTAAGGACATTCGTACATAAGATAATAGAAAAATTCAATAGAGTAGTATTTAATTTGGTTTACCTGTGTTGTTAATCTTATCAATTTAAATGTATCTAAATTTATTTGTAGATTAGGCAAATCAAGCATACTACCAGTAAAGATACAAGGAAACAAAATAATAAATTTCATATTTTTTATAGCTGTAATTCCCCTGTTTCTTTTTTACATGCCTTCTTTGAGAAAGTTCTTCCTTGGTGTAAACCATTTGCATGGTATTCTACCACAACAGATGTGTCATCAATGTACTTTACTTGAAATGTTCGATCTAACTGAAAAATAGTTGGAAAGGAGAATTCTGAAATCAACGAGCAACTGCATATCTTTGAAAGAATTATATTTAGGCAACAATCATTTATAGGTTTATCCTTGCCCAGACATATATATGTTTTCCTGTTCATGTGTTTAGTTAACTAATTTCATCCAACAATTAAATATGGATATAAAGAATAGTAAGCTTCAAGTTTTACTTCTTAAATGATTAAAATTCTTAACCTAGTTTCAATAAATTAAATAAATTTGATGGTTAAACTAGACAAGGATTGCTTGTGCATATTGATATATATATATATATATATATATTTGTCACTTTTTTTTAATGTTCTCTGAAGGTTAAAACTAGAATAAGTTAGCCCAAAAAGTAGTCAAGTGCTTATTAGTATATGCGACACATATTTGACATACACAAGAAATATCCAATTTCCACAAATGGTGTCGCTTTATTTTGGTTACCAAAAATGGTATTTAACGATTCTGATAATTAAGAAAACAAAAAGCCTTACTGTAGATTCAATGAAAGTCATGGATTCATATAGGTATATTTACTAATATTTACCAGTAGTCTTACAATGGTGGTAGTATTCTAGTTGTTGATATATTATACAAGTTCTAGTTTCATGTGTCATATATATTTTCAAAATATTTTGGTTTAACAATTTATGTCACGACCCCAAAATGGATAGTGATTGACATAAAGATATAGGTAGACCTCACTACTATAAGTATGATATTTGATATAATGAATCAAACAAAAGACAAGATAAGACTGAATTTAACTAGATTTTTTCAAATCCAAATATTTAGATATAATCAAGTGGATTAGATTAACTTCCCATGTACAAATTTTAGTAGAGTCTTCTAAAAAATATGGACCTTTCAAAATTTTTGCAATAGGTAATCGTATACAAGAGTTGAAAGAGAGCTATGCTCTTAACTAAATAAACAACTAGACATTAATCAAACATATAAAATAGGCTAGGATAATACTGCCTTATGAATAATGCAGGGCTCACCCATAATGATGCCGAACCTTAACCTAATGAGATTGAAATATAACACACACTTGATTTAGGCAATAATCAAATCTAAATTCCTGCCCTATTGAGCCCATAAGAAACTCATTCTTATAAATACAAATGATCAGGCTTGAAAAGACATGGATTGAAATCGCCACAAATTAAAGAATTACATTGATATGATATCAAATTCTTGATAACATAGAACATTAGCATGCCTCAATTGAAAAGAGAAGGAGAAAACTCAATATTATTCAATCCCTCAAAATTGTCTCAGTCTTACAATGCCAATATCTATTATCTATAGTCTAAAATTAACTTAAAGCCAAATAAAAGATCAAATAAGGCAACTAAATTAATCTTAATGAAATAGAAAATAAGGAAACTACCTAATGCCTACAGATATAATGGAAGAGGAAATAATCAATGCTATAGGAAAAAACAAACATGGAAACTACTTAATTCCTAAGGAATGTACAAAGTCAAATATGATATAAGACCCACACCATATAGGCTTCTCAATTAAGCCTAAATGCCTTGCATAATGAATGAAGACCAACTGCTTCTTCAACTCTTATGGTATGAAATGACATCCACATAAGTACTTCCTCACCAAGTGGGTCACAAAGCTTTGCAAGTTAGAATTGAGTCTTGTGGTGGCATAATCAAACTCATTAGAAGTGTAATGTCCTTATCCTTGTGTAGTCTTCATCTAAGCTCATTGGCTTGGTAGTCCCTGCTCCTATCAGTCCTTCCCTCCTTAAAAAAATTCATCCTCAATTTTGAAACCATAGCTAGAGATAATTCAAAAACATAAAAAGTAGCTAATACATTATACTCATGTGGAAAATTAAACTTGTAGTTATTATCATCATTCTTTTGTGGCACTTAAAACGGACTATCTCCTCTCAAATCCAATCTGGACTTCCTTTAATTAGGAAATCACTATATCTTCATATGCTTTATGTGATCATCTATGGACTTGCTATAAATAATGATGTCATTAACATAAATAGTAAATATCCCAAGGTATTTTTGTAAGACATGAGTCATTAAGCACATTAATGTACTAAATGCACTAATTAATCTAGAAGACTTAACTAACCACTCATACAATTCACATTTAGTCTTGAATGTAGTTTTCCATTCATTACTTAGATTCATCTTGATTTTATGACAACCGCTTTTAAAATTGATTTTAGTGAAAGTTATGCATTGTGAAACTCATCAAGCATATCATTTAATCCAGGAATGGGAAGGTGATACTTTAAAGTAATTTTATTGACTATTCTTAGTCTATGCATGTCCTCTAACTTCCATCTTTCCCAGGTACTAAAAGGATTAGTGCTGCACACGAATCATGATTCTCTCTCACATGGCCCTTAGCTAGTAACTCATCAACTTGCGTTTGTAACTACTTTGTCTCTTTAAGATCACTCTCGTAAACAGGATGATTTGGAATATAAGCTTCTAGTACAAAATCTATTTGATTTTCGATTCTCCTTGATGTTGGTAGCCTTGGTGGCATCTCATTTACCAATACATCATCCAACTCTTACAATAAAACAACAAAAACACTTTGCAAATATGGGTTAAGGCTAGTTTCAAAAGGCAAAACCTTCTTAAGCCAAATCACTATCAAGGTTATCTTGCCTTGATAAGAGTTATTAAAATCTCTCTCATTTGCATAAAAGTTCAACTTCTTCTCACCCTTGTCATTTTTGTCCCTCCTTTCATTTTGTTCACTCCTTTATTTTGTTTCGTTTACTAACTTGTTCTCCTTAGCACATTCCTCTTTCCTTGTATCATTTGTGCAATCACTCACTATTGGGCCTTTATCCTCTTCTTTTTTCTTTTCATTTCCCACATGGCCTCTTTTCCCTCTTCGGTTTTCTTTATCTCGCTACCCAAATCCCCATTTGAAACTTTTTGTAGCCTCATTTAATCAATATACACCTCTTTTGGAAATAATGGTGCAAATGTAAATTTTTGTCCACAATGCATAAATGAATATCTATTTTTTGTATGCATCATGAATTACATCACATGGGTACTATGTCACACAAAACCTCACCAAAATATCTACCATTTGAGAATACAACCAATGCATGGATACTAAATTACACAAATAGCATTTTTATTGGGACATTGGGATGCACTGACCACTATCTCTGTCAACAATCATACTACACATCTTTTACTAATTAAACACTTACAATTCTAACTAGTTTAATCCACAAACCTACATGGGTTAAAAAATTAGTTTACCACTTGTCTAAGTGGATTGACTAAGCCTCAAAGTGGGTTGACTAGCAATATATAAATTGAACCAAGTCAAAAATTGGTTAACCACTTGTTTCCCTTGTTTTTTAATACTTATGTGGCAGAGGACATATTCCATAGTACAATGATAGATCCATTGCCTTTGCCTTAGTTGTGTTAATTTTAGCATAAGTTGATCATCAAATGTTTAAAAGACGAAGACTATAATAAAAATGATGAATTTAAATTTTGCATTCACACACAAGTTATCCTTACTATCAAAACAAATACAAAAGTATCACATCAAAATCTTATTACAAATTGAAGATTATGAGTGGCCACCATTTGCAATTTGGTATTGACTTGATTTGAAGTTAGAGAAATATAATGCCATGAGCTTGTTAAAATTGTTTGAAGATTGTGTCAAATTGAGTTCTTGTTTTATGCTAGTCAAATCTCAAATTAACAACACTAAAAAAAAAAGTCTTTATGACATTTCTTTTGGTACTTTTGCGAGGGTTATGATGATTGCAAAGACATTCGGTGGTTGACCAAAACATCATAGAAATGATCATAACAAAAGAAATTATGATGTTTTTTATTAGCTCTTGCATAATTCCTTGCAAAAGCATCCTTTTTTTACGATGGTAAAAAAAACTAATGCAAGGTCTCGTGTTATAATCACAAGCTCATGCAATTCCTTAGCAAAATATATAATTAATGCAAATCAACAAAGTTTCTTATAATCACAAGCTTGTAATAGGTCAAATTCCCTTACATTGGATGAATGCAACCTACTCTAGAAGCCAAGTGTCCAAAGTCGTAGATTGCTTATGCAGGGAAAGCCACATTAAGCAAGAAGACAATAAACAATGTACCTAGGGAGTTGACAAGAACATGTCTTTAGGATGGCATAGATTACAAGGAGACAATTTTTAGATCGGTTGAATACAATTGGATTGATGCACACATTTTCATATGGATGGTGAATAACATCTCCTTATATTTGCGAATAGTGAACAATGGCCTATTAGTCAAGCTTAACTGTGAATGGATGGTAGCTTGTTTTAAGATCAGTGGGAGCTTCGCAAGTGGCTACGGAGTATTGAATGAAAAATTTATATTGGGGGGTTCCTTAGATCTAATTTAGTAGACATCACAAACGATTATTTGGGACTATTATAAGGTCTTGGACCTATGACGATAAAAAATTGGACTGTCGTAGGTCCAAGGCCTTACTCAAGTTCAATACAACCAATGCAGGTGTGACTCACGATGGTCTGATTTTCGACCAATGTAAGTGAATAACCAAACCATATGATGGTCTGATTAAGTGTCACAAAAAAAAAATTTCAATCATTATTTGTACCCATCACAAGTATATGTCACAAAATCCCTTTTCTTTGTAGTAAAGAAATCAAAACATTACTTTATATTTATGCTAGTCTCATGCCAAATTTGAGTAATGACAATCAATGTATGAATACTTAGTCAGCCCACACCTATATACACAAGCACAAGTTAAGCGCATGAAATTTATTGACAATTTTTTTATCACGATAAAAATGTGAAATATTTATACAATCAAACAATACCAAATAGTTATATAGACTTACTATAGGTGGTGAGATGATATCATTATACTATTTTGAAGACACCATTGACCACTTTGGCATTCGGCAAGATAGGACTCTTAGGTCAAATGTGATGCTATTTATCATGAACATGATAAAAGACTAGACTTTCTCATTGATCATTTTTGTTTATTTATGTTTTTCAATATTACGATATTGAGAGATCTCCTATTGCAATTTGGAATTATCTCAACAAGCATGGGCTTAGTTTGAAATTGAGAAATATAATATCATGTGTGTATTACACAATGCTTAGTATCGCATATTAGCCTTATGCGCTAACCATGGGAAAATTTTGTTCCTCTATCTTTATGTTCTTACTTCATTGCTTCTTGCACTCCTTAGCTTGGAGTAAGACAAACATTACCAGTGATAAATTTGCACTTCTTGCTTTCAAATCTTTCATAACCTTGGATTTATATAATCTCTTAGCTAATTGGTCTATCTCTTCTTCTTCATGCAATTGGGATGGTGTCACTTATAGTACTTGACAAGGCAAGGGTTAGTTCTTTGAATCTTGGTGACATGGATCTCACGAGCATCATATCTGCACAATTAGGAAATCACTCATTTCTTGTTGAAGTTGATCTTTGTAACAACAATTTTCATGGTGAAATCTAGAAGAGCTAGTTCGATTATGCAAATTGAAACTATTCAACTTGAACTTCAATGAATTTGATAGAAAAATTTGAACATAAAAAGGAGATTCATCTACAATTCAGCATTTGAGCCTTCACAATAATAGTTTTAGTGAATTTATTCCATTATCAGTATCTGTAGAGTAAATAGACACTAGATAGAAGTAAAACTATAGCAAATAATTTGAGATGAGACAAAAAATTTTACATAAAAAAACCCCCCAATAAGGTAAAAAACCATAGATAAGGAAGAAAAGGCTTCACTATGAGATAAATAGGAGTTACACCTTCTTTCTATGTAGCAAGAATAATACAATATTTTTATATCTCTTGCTAATAGGAGAATAGTAATCTCACAACTCTATATTCTTCACAACTCTCTCTCTCTCTATATAGGATTGCTCCTTTCTTAGTTGTAAGAAATGAGGTTTTAAAACTCTCTATTTATAGGGAAGGATGAAGGACTTCAATGCAATTTTTAAATGACTAAATTGCAATCACAACAAATTTTTTTTTTCTTTTCAATGGTTAGCCATCAACCAAGAAAAAAATGTTGGCACCTACTTTACTTACCATTGACAATCTCCCACTTGAAGATTTGATTGAGAATCAATTAATCTTGACACCATTCTTCCTTCTTTGCCATCTCTTGCTGCTCACTTCATTGTTAGGCCAATAGAAGATCCACATCATATGAACTTTTCAATGTTCACTAGCTTTGTCAGTATATTTGTTAGGTTATCTTTAGTATGGAGTTTTTGCACATCCACACTTCCTTCTTCCACCTTTTCTAAGAAAAAGTGATATTGAACTCATATGTGTTTAGTCTTAGAATGGAATGCCAGATTCTTCGCCAAGTGGAGAGCATTTTGATTATTACAAAATAGTAGAATCTTCCTGAGATTGTACCCAACCAAATTGCTTCTTTGTTAGCTTGTGTAGTTCAATATATTCTGCCTCTGTTATTGAAGTGGCCACAATAGCTTGTAGTTTTAAAACCCAACTTAAAGCTTCGCTTGCAAGAGTAAATACATAACCACTGATGGACTTGCTATTGTTAAGATAACCTACAAAATCTAAATTTGTATATCCTCTGATGGTGAAATCTGATCCTTCATAATGCAATGCAACATCTGTGGTCCTTTTAATGTATCTTAGGACCCTTTTTACAACATTCCAATGCTCTCAACTAGGATTCACCATATGTTGCCACACCCACTACTTATGCAATATTTAATCTTGTGCAAATCATAGCAAACATTAGGCTACCCACTACTGATATGTATGATACTTGAAACATTTCCTTCCTCTCTTCTTCACTGCTAGGATTCATGCTTAAGGATAACTTGAAATTAACAGAAAGTGGGGTAATGATTGGCCTACAATTATGCATATTAAAGCATCGCAAGATCTTCTTTAAATAATTCTTGTGAGAAAGTCAAATCTTCTTATTATTTCTATCTCGGTGAATTTGCATCCCTAGAATCCTGTTTGCTTGTCCCAAGTCCTTAATATTAAATTTCCTAGCCAATTGTGCCTTTAATTCATTAATATGATCTTTACTAGGGCCTACTACTAGCATGTCGTCTATATACAATAGCAAAATAATGAAATCATTTCCACCAAACTTCTTGATTTATGCACAAGACTTTGTGTTAATTTTGTTGTATCCAAGGCTCATGATGAAGGAATCAAATCTCTTATACCAGCATCTTGGCCTCGATCGATTTGAAGAGCCTTAATCCTCTTATCTAATTGATTCTCAACTAAGTTCATAGAGTTTTTGAAGCAACTCAATGCTTCTGACTTATGGAAATCAAATAGACATAACTGAAATGAGTATAATCATCAATGAATGTGATGAAGTAATTTGCTCGGTGCTTAGCCCTAACATTCATAGGCCCACAGATGTCAGAATAAACTAACCACAATGGAAAATCAACTCTAGTTGCTTTACTGAAGGGTTTTCTAGCAGATTTTTCCTGCTAGACAAGATTCATAAGTAGATGAATCTACTTGTTCAATGCCAGGAAGCAAACGCTCTTTTGCCAACCATTGCATTATTTGTTGGCCAATATGACCAAGTCTAGCATGCCATATAATTACATCGTGATCATAGTCATGTGTAGAGGCAAACATGGAAAAACTAACATTATTATTAATGTAAGATTTGTCATCTAAATCCATAGAAATAAAACCTCCGGTTACATAACCAAAACCATAAAAAACTAAGTCATAACTCAATTTAACACAATTGTCATGGAAATACAAATCATAGCCTAGTCTAAGTAAAACTAAAACTAAAATAACATTCCAACGAATTTGAGGCACATAATGGACATCATGTAAGATCAGGTCTCAACCACCACGTAGGACTAATTTGTATGTTCTGATCCCTTTAACAACAACCTTAGTGTTGTTGCTCACATATATCTAGAATGCTCCATAGGGAAACTCGCTGGAAGTCAACAAAGGCTTTATAGTCCCTTACTATGTGGTCCATGGCTCTTGAGTCTACAATCCATATAGGACAAGATTTAATAAGCATAATAGAGCTGGAAACACAAAGTTCACTAGCATAAGCACTATAGGTTACCTTTTTGGAAGGCTCAGGGTAATCACTCGCATAGTGTCCCTTCTTTTGGCAATCAAAGCATTTAACTTTTGCCATATTCACCTTTCAATACTTCTTTTTGCCTTGTTGATTAATCTTTGGCTTTTTCTTAGGTTGAGCAGGTCCTTTGTTCTTTACCCAGCTTATCTTCCATTTAAAGTTGACATGTACAACTCAAGTATCAGCTTAGCTAATTCAAGCCTTTCTTCTTCAAGTTCAAAGTGCCTCTGGACATCTTCTAGAGTTGTGATTCTATCATTATGAGTGAGATGTATCTTCATATGCTCCCATGAACTAGGCAAAGAGTGAATGATGACTTGAATTTACTGCTCATCTATTAAGACATTTCCAGCATCTTTTTGCTCAGCGATCATATTTAACATTAGCCTCATATGTTTCCTCATTGAATGTTCTGGGTGTTTCTTATATGAGTAAAATTTGATCATCAGATAATGCAATTTGGTTACAGATGTAGTTCTAAAACTCATTCTTAGAGCATTCCAAAGCCTTATAGTGCATTGGTGGTCCTTGAGCTCCCTTAGGAATGGAGTTCTTTTTCTTCCAAGCGTTATAAGCCTCATAGTCCTACCTATGCTAGGCCGTGTTACCAGCTTCTGGCTCTTCCATGACATTATTATGAGCCTCAAGAGCCTCTTGCTCTTCCAGGAGATATTGGACTTTCATACTCCAAATCTCATAATTATCACCGTTTAGTTTCAACCCCTTGTTGAGCTAAGCAACAACATTCTTAGAAGTTGTAGTCATTCTTTGCATAAAAAGAAAGATAAACATGAATCAAAATCATATTATTAAAAAAACACGCAAGATTTAATGTTCACCATGCTTACAAATTAATACACTAAGTATCATATGATTAAGCAAATTAACCCATGCATAACTCAGAGTTGAAAGAGCATAAAGTGCCAATCATCTTCCTAAGGTTGTATGCAAGGTGTAAATCAACGAAATTGAAACACAACTAAATGTCATAGTCATGCTACAAACAGATTGTAAGTCATGATTTTTCAAATGTTAAACAAATTAATATTTGTTAACTAACATGTTAAACTAATTAACATATTGGTAAATATATTATGTTAAACTAGCACATGTTTAACAAATTAATTTATCACATGTTAAACTAATTAACATAATGATAAATCAATTACGTAATGTTAAACTAATTAACATTTAACAATAAGCATGTTAAACTAATTAACACATTTAAAATATGCAATTAATGCTTTAACAAATAAATTTATTACATGTTAAACAAATTAACACATAAATAAATTAAATACATAATGTTAAGCTAATTAACATTATATTTCTAAATTATCTATAGGAAGAAAAATTGACAAAACAATTTAATAAAAACAATGTTAAACTAATTAACATAATAACAAGTAATCATATATTACTTGACTGAAATTTATTGGGATACAAAAATTAAATTTTCACTAAAAATTAATTGCTTTTTATTTGGGGCTAAAATATAAATACACAATTTACATTTTTGAATATGTCTAAATATTCATTAATTAGGGGCTTTATAAATTAGACCTTTAAATATTATTTTGAAATGGGCAACATGCCCAATTAAAAGAACAAGGCCTAACTCTTCTTCCAAAAAAAATGAAAAAGCCTATAACAAAAAAACTATTCTTCTAAGAATCTAGGGCCCAAAATCCTTTCTTAAAAAGCAAATGGCCAAAAAAACATTCTTTAAAGGCCTATTTTGTTTCAAAATTTTAAAGGCCCAATACAAACTCCTTAAAATAATAAAAAAACACATATCTTTGAGTAAGCACAATAAGCTAAAAAATAAATTTTGGGCTTCATTAAAAAATTAGGGTTTTAGATTTTTTTGTTAATATTTTCAAAAAAAATTCTAATTATTTATTTTTTTAATCCAAAAAAAATTAGAAACCCTAATGTCTCTCTCTCCTTCTTCCTCCTCTCTTCCCCCTTTTTTCCCTCTTCTTGTTGCTACCATCACTTTTTTTTATTATTATATAGAGTAGAGATTGGGTAGGAGAGAAACAAGTGACACAAAATGGAGGAAGACTTCGTTTACTGCATTACATAGTCAATGCTCTTTCTCTCTTCGAAATTTCTCATGAGGTGCCAACGAGAAGGGTGCTTCGTTAGAGGTACCGGTGATGTGTTCACCGATGGTTGTGAGAGAGGTATAAGGCTTTGGGTTTTTCGAACAAGGAGTAGTTTTTTGAATTTTGAATTTTGAATCTAGTTTAGATCCAAATAGAGTAGGCCAAGATACAATTTTTTGTTTAGAAATTTTGATCTAATGGAGGTTTTCAATTTTAAAAAAGAAACAAAGAAATTAAAAAAATATCCAAAAAAAATTATCTAAAAACAATCGTAATTAATCAAGCCCCAAACAACTTTAGTAGTAATTCTTGTAATTACTTTTTTACCCTTACTTAATGAGTACCCCTTATGGTTGAACACTCTATAATATCTTAACATATTTAAACCTTAGATATTATATGATATTCTAATAGTAATTAAACAAAATAAATTGAATAAGTTGGGTTAAGCATTGGAAATTTTATTAGGATTCATATTACCTGACATAAGATATTAAATATATTTTACTTGTTCATATTGGTCTCTTAGGCATTGATTAGAGATCAAGTGATTTGTGAAAGAGGTGTTAGGAAGAGGTTTGCGTACTCCTTATAAAGTGAATAGATATTGCTAACTATGATTGTTTTCTATATGTCAAAATCATCCTTTGTGAATTAGTGAATTTTGTATATTTTAATGTTTTAGCAACAGACTTCCTGATTGTATTGTTTTCTCCTTGATAACTATTATGAAAGCTTTGACCTCTCTATGGAAAATTGATACTGTACTATTACCGCTAGCAATTACTATCGGTTATGTGTGATGTTTTTCCTCCTTGTATTTGAAAACACGTGGTTTTTTTTTTTTTTAAAGTATCCTTGATTGGCATATTGCCAATGATTTTATAAGGTGATGCATGTATAACTGCATTGTTTGTACTTTGGTTCAACAAGTTTAGTAGTTTGATTAGAGCGATAAAATGGTTGTGAAAAACACTACCATTTCTGTTAGTTCTTTTCTTAGTAAAGTTAGTGATAATTATGTGTTAAGTGATGTCACTCACTCATTCATTCTCTATGTCTTTTAGAGAGTAGCACTAATCCTAGAACTCCTTTTGCAATGTAAAGTCATGTTGAAGACCTATTGGTGAGCCCTACATTGTCCATAAAGGTGAAGTTTGTTTTTGTTGCACTGCAAACGCTCTCATTGTCACGGACAGAATTTTAGTTCTGTACTATATATGATTAGTTGTTTGAACATTTTATTTTGATGAAAGTAGAGCTTTCCTTCATTTGATTTATAGGTTCTTTTTTGTGGAAATTTTAGGAGGTCTACAACATAAAGGGGAATCTGCTGAAATTTCCACACAAAAATCTAATAGTGACTCTAATTGTGTTTGGATATTGAAGGTAGCCTTTTTTAGTTTTGTATCTCTATTATCTGACCATTTAAACTATCAAGGTTTTATAGCTTATAAAGACACGGGTTTACCTCATTCTTCATATCGGTCTCCCTCATTTGTTTTGGCAGACAAATTATTTAAACTTTAAAGTATATATTTAATTAATATAGTTGGTAAAACACTTATTACAAATAAATTTTTTAATATGAATATGTTAAAATTGGTCACAGAATTGTCAAAATTATAGCTTTTTAAATGTTTTATGCAACTTTAAAAAAAATTATGGCCAAAGTAATTAAAAATAGCAAAATAATATTTGCAACACAAGCAACCCCAATAATTTTAATGTAACTCTAGTTGCAAAAATGATTGATTAGATGAACTATTTTATATAAAATAAATGCACATTACTTCAAATATGTTTATATTTTTTTAGAAATTTTTTGTGGCCTCATACTCTATGGAAATGCATATTGCATGTTGCATATTACATATTAATGATCATTGTCTATTACATATACCAAATATCTTTATATTGGCTAATTTTTTTATGCTAGACATGAAAGGTCCAACTTGCTATTAGACAAATTTTATAAAACAGTTGTATCATTTTCTTGTCCTCATATGTTGTAATTTTTCTTTAAAAAATCATTATAAATACGGAAGAATTATGTATCACTATGTCTTTGCAAATATACTGCCTTAAGTTAAAAGGATACTCAAAGAAATTTGGCATTATTATGGTAAGTGAGTAGAACTAAATCCTAAACCATGAACCTTAAGCTCCATTAAGCTTATGTCCTAAAAAGCAACATCTTGTGCTAGTTATGGTTGATCATAGGGTAATGAAATGACTAATTGTTAGATTTTGATTCATGCTGGCAAGTGATTATAGCCCTTAGGTATTTTAAGCCACAAAGTGGGGTTAACTAGGAATATATAAATTGAACTAAGTCAAAACATCGTTTACGACTTGTCTTTCAAAGTTTTTTAATACATAAGTGAGGACATATTAATAGCACCTTTGGTTGTTAATCTTAAAATGATATCCAAATAAATTGAAGTCTTTTATTTAGGATTCAATCATTTTCGACCCTGTAAATTGAAATATCAAATTTCAATGAAAGAAGAAGAATTTAGAGAGATTATTAGCCTTTTCTCATTGAGTTGCTTAAATATATATATATGCAAAAGTATCACCCAAGAAAAACATAACCCTAACAAGAAAAAGATAACCTAAATCTTCCTAAAATCATCTTAATTATCCTAAAATCATAGGATACCATTGACTATTTAATCTTTACTTCCTAAAAGAATATAATATTACAATATATTTACATATATCTACAATACCCCCTAAAGTTAGTGCATAAAGATCATGAATGCCTAACTTGCGAAGGAGAAACTCCTATTGTCACTTGCCTAATGCCTTCATGTAGATGTCAATAAGCTGACCTTGTGTAGGAATAAATGCGAGAGTGATGTTTCCAGAGCTGATCACGACACAAACAAAGTGACAGTATACCTTAATGTGTTTAGCCCGCTTATGTAACACTGAATTCTAGGATAAGTGTAAGACAGCCTAGCTATCATAATAAAGAGACATAAGTTGCAAATGAAGCACCCTAAGACTAGACAAGATCGTCTTTAACCATTTTAACTCACAAATGGTCATCACCTTAAACCTATATTCTATTTATGTTAATGAGAAAGATACAATATGCTACTTCTTCATCTTAAAGACACTAGGTAGTCATCCTGAAACACCATTTAGCCAGTAATTGAATGCCAAGTTAATGGGCACTCGAGCTAGTCTGTGTTACACTACCCATGTATTTGCAGGTTACATTTGCTACTTAAATGAATGCCTTGCCTCGAATCACCCTTTAGGCAACAAACCACCCTCTAACCTACTTTCTAGTGTTCCTCATGAGGCTTCAGCATAAATTAAGATTGAACACGAATAGAATAAGATAAATTAAGTATAGTAAAACATAGGTATATCAACCACCTAACTAGTCGGTGATAGGGCTCTGGATTCTCTTACACCAAGTTCATTGACAACGCGAGATGTTGGTTCTGCACCAATGATACTAATGTCAGTCATCTACCTAACTAACCTACCTCTGAAATGATATGAAGCACATACTTATGCTAATAAAGAATAAAGTCGTCTAGTCCATGGGCCACTTTGACCCCCAAAAAATACTTCAAAATACCCAAATCTTTCATGCAAAAATAATCACAGAGGCAGGACTTAAATTTTTGTTTGGCATCCTGATGATTCTTGGAGAAATGAAGTCATCAACATAGACAAACACGTTTAACTGCATTGCCCACACTTTAAAGTATATAAAGAGTAATCCAAATTGGATTGCTAGAACCCATAAGTCTTCAATGTGTTAGATAATTTCACGAACCCACCTTGGAGCTTGTTTCAACCCATAATGACTTCCGTAGGCAGCAAACCTTGCCCTAAGTGCCAATCTAAAAACTAGAAGGCAGTTTCATGTAAACCTCAAGAAGGTCACCATGAAGAAAAGCATTGTGGACATCCATCTAATGCACCTCCCAATTCATGGCAATAGCAACAGCTAAAAATACCTTAATAATAACTAATTTGTCCACTGGAGCAAACATTTTAGTATAGTCAAGTCCCATAACCTAGTAATTCCCAAGAATGACAAGTCTAGCCTTGAATCATTCATCCAACACATCTAAATTGTACTTTATCTTTTAGACGCATTTACATCTAAATGCTTTATTACCCACAAGTAGATTTGTTATTTCCTAGGTGTTATTGTCCTTAAGAGTTTCGATCACGTGACACATGGCATCCCTTCAACGACTATCTTTCATAGCCTGAGAATAATATACAGGCTCCTTCTCCACCATTAAAGCAATAAGAAAATTTCTTTGTCGCGTAGAAAACTTATCACAATTCATATAACATGTTATAGGATAGGGTGTACATGAGGTATGCTGAGATGTGAGTAGTGATGGCATGGATGGACTCATTTTCCAAATGGTGAGGGTAACATAATCACAGAGTTAAACTGACACTTCTTTCCTTTGTTGGCCTTAACCTAATATCTCTGCCCATTCCTCTTTTGAGCTCACCTGTGTAAAATGCCTAGCAATGTCTTCTTCACACTAATGGTGTTACGTTGTGGCATGAGAAACACCCCTTTAATGTGTAAAATCAAGAAAATATTGTTTTAGCCATGTAAACTCAATCCCGTTATCACTTCTTAAAATTTTAACTCTTATATCAAATTGTCGCTCAATCGTAGAAAGAAATATCTTTATGGCATGGGGGTTCTGTCATATCAACAAGCAAATATATCCAAACAACATGAAAAAAATCATCAACAATATTTAAAAAATAAGATGTGCCACAAGAAGAGATGGTTTCATAAAGACCTTATAAATCATAGTTAACTAAATTAAAAATTACAAAAGCTTTTTGTTCACTAATAGGAAATTTATCTCTCATTTATTTAGCCTTCTGATTGACCTCACAGTTTTTAATCAATCTATTGTTGCTATTCTTAAGGCCAACTTCAGGAATTAGCATTGTTAATTGCAATGAAGGATGACCAAGCCTCTTGTACTAGAGCTTGAGTGATGTCATAGCTTCGGTTTTCATTGCTTCAACTTGCACCACGTTCTGCAAATAATAGTCCATCTTGTCTTTCACTTGCACCAATTTGTATACTCAAAGTACATTCATGTATAACACATAAGTTATTTATGAATTGGATAATGCAATTATATTGTTAAGTTAATTACCACATAAGACTTGAGTTACAAGTTAATCCAGGCACATAAACAATAATTTTCAAACAAAACATGCTACACAGCAATAGCGTTGTTCCCATCCAACAACCTAACAGGACATTGATGAATTTCTTTCAAGTTACACAAATCCCCTATCACACTTGTCATGTGGTTTGAGCATCCTATGTCTATAATCCAAGTTACAAATTTACATGACATCTTCTTAATTGTCACAGGTTTTGACCCTCTTAGCATTTAGAGAAGCATTTACCATTGTTGGTGTTACTTTTGTCTCAATTGCTGGTGCACCAAACAATGATGTATACTCGACTTGGGCTACGTTGGCATGAGGCATGCCATGATCCCTTGTTCCTCCTCCTCAAGCACTTGGTTGATCTCTTCCACGACTAGTTCCTTTGCCATCATTTTGGGGTCTGTCCCCCCACCACTCAGGATATATAATCAATGCAAAACAATTTTCATATTCATGCCTACTCCTCTAACAGTGTGAACACACTACAGTTTTATTGTGTCCTTTAGCTTAAGTTTGAGTAGCGAGTGCCATAACCTCTACTCCTTGCTTATAAGGAGAGATCGTGTTTTGCTGCGAAAGAGACTCGCTGGTAGAATCACTATTGCCAGCCATGGTGAGTTATGGCTCTAATACTATATCAAATTTCAAAGGAAAAAAAAGAGTTTGGAGAGAAGTGCCTATCTTTTCTCATTGAGTTGTTTGAATATATACGTACAAGTTAAGCTTAATCTCCCTAAAATCACGTTATTTATCCTAAAATCATGGGATACCATTGACCTGTTTAATATTTACTTCCTAAAAGAATATAATAGTACAATATATTTACTATATCTGCAATATGAAACTAATCAAAGAAAAAAAAATAATGTTTTCATTTCATTTATATCGATAAATAACAAAAAAATTAAAAAAAGTAAAATGTCATAGCATAAAAAAATTATAAAAAGATCATACATTTTAGGATATTTGGAATATGTAAAATCTTCCTTTTCGAATGTCTCCTATTATTTTTTTAAAAAAAATTATAAAGAGTGTGAGTCCAAATAAGTTATTTTGATTTTCAAAAATGGTACTAATTGAAAGACAATGGTAATAAATTTTAAAGGACTCTGTGTTTTGACTTATTCAATAGTGGGTCCCATGTCTTTGCTGGTACATAGATAAAAAATTTGAACAAAGTTCCTAATTCTTCCCATGTTGCATATATATATATATATATATATGTTTTAAACTTCTTTTTCACGATTTTAATTTTGATTAGCACTCTTATTCATATGTTTCTTTTGACTTCAATGCTTAAAAATAATAATTGTTTTTTTAGTCAGCGTTAATTTTTTTTCTTTTGTATATAAAAAATTTGAACCCTTGATGTTATTTATATTTTATAATCACTTATATTTTGTGGAAAACCCCAATAGGGTGAAAATCACAGACAAGGAAGAAATGGCTTAACTATGAGAAAATTCAAAGTTACACTTTCTCTCGCTATAGCAAGGATAATACAATATTTTATATCTCTTGATAATAAGAGAATACTAATCTCACAACTCTATATATTTTTCTTATCTCTCTATGTAGGATTGCTCCTTTCTTGCTTGTGAGAAATGAGGTTTTAAAGCTTTTAATTTATAGGGAAGGACAAAAGACTTTAATGCAATTTTCAATGGACTAAATTCTAATTATAAAAATTTTCCCTTTTTTTTTTTCAAAGGTTGGCCACCAACTACCTTTTTATTTTTTAAATAGTAAGTGTCTCCTTTGACAATTTCCCACTTAAGGATTTGATTAAGAATCAATCAATCTTCACATCATTCTTCCTTCCTTGCTATCTCCTATTGCTCATGTCTTTGTTAGGTCAATAGAATATCTACACCATATGAACCTATCAGTGTTCACTAGCTTTGTTAGTGCATCTGCTAGGTTATCTTTAGAATGGATTTTCTGTATATCCACACTTCCTTTTTCCACCTTTTATTGGATAAAATGATATTGAACTCATATGTGTTTAGTCTTAAAATGGAATGCCAAATTCTTTGCCTAATTAAGAGCACTTTGATTATCACAAAATAGTGTAATCTTCCCTGGATTGTACCCGAGCTCTTCCAATAGTATTTGCAACCATATTAGTTCTTTTCTAGCTCATGTAGCTACAATATATTCTGCCCCAGTCATTGAAGTAGCTACAATAAAATGTTGTTTTAATATAGCTCCATCTGCAAGAATAAACATATAACCATTGGTGGATTTGCTATTATCAAGATTGCCTACAAAATTTGAACCTATATCGCCTTTGATGGTGAAATGTGATCCTCCATAATGTAATGCAACATCTGTGGTCCCTTTAATGTTTCTTATGACCCTTTTTACAGCATTCCAATGCTCTCAGCCATGATTCACCATATATCAACTAACAACTCCCACTAATTATACAATGTCAGGTCTTGCGCAACTCATAGCGAATAGTAGGCTACCCATTGCTTATGCATACAAGCATATCCTTCCTCTCTTCTTCTCTATTATGACTCATGCATGTGGATAACTTGAAATTAACAGGAAGTGCGGTAGAGATTGGCTTACAATCTTGCATATTGAAGTGTCGCAAGATCTTCTTTAAAGAATTTATTTGAGAAAGTCAAATTTTCATGTTATTTCTGTCTCAGTGAATTTATATCCTTAGAATCTTATTTGCTGGTCCCAAATCCTTCATATTAAATTCCCTAGCTAATTGTGCCTTCAATTCATTGATGCAATATTTGTTGGCGCCAGCTACCAGCATGTCATATACATACAATAGCTTAATAATAAAAACATTTCCACCATACCTCTTGATATATGCACAAAAGTCTACATTTAGTCTATTGTATCAAAGCTCATGATAAAGGAATCAAATCTCTTATACCAGCACCTCGGCTCCTAATAGAGATCATATAAAGATTTGTTCATCCTACAAACTAAGTTCTCTTTTCTTTATTCTTCAAACCATTCTGGTTGGAGCATGTAAATTTCTTCTTTAACATCTTCATGAAGAAATGTTCTTTTCACATCTAACTACTCAAGATGTAAGTTAAATGTAGCATATATTACTAAGACCACTTGAACGTTGTGAGTCAAACAACTAGAGAAAATATCTCATTGCAATCAATGCCTTCTTTCTAAGTAAATCCTTTTAACACCAATCTAGCATGATATCGTTCAACTTGATCATCACTAGTTCTATTGATCTTGTACCCCAATTTGTTTTTGATGGCCTTCCATCCTTTTGGTAGTGGAACAAGATCCTATGTCTTGTTTTTATGGAGAGCTTCAATTTCTTCTTCCATTACTACTAACCACAGTGAAGCTTTTGAACTTTCCATAGCCTCTCAAAAAGTTGAAGGCTCTCCATCTTCTATGAGTAGACTATATGCAACATTCCTTTCCGCGATGTAGTTTGGGTGGTAAACTCCTTTCTCAAGTTAACCATCAAACTTATGGAGTCACAAGATCATATTGTTCTTGTTCATCATACTCTAGTGCTACTTCAAAAGAATATGGTACTTCAGTTTTATTTTCCCCTCCTTTATTCTACACTGTATTGATCTCTACTATTTCTTTTGAATTAATATCATCTGCATGTATATATTGCTTTTCTTTAAGAAAGATAATGTCCCTAATAACTATAACCTTATGGTCAATGGGATCCCATAGACAATACCCTTTTACTTCATAGGCATTGTACATCACATATACTAGACTTCCAAAAATATGGAAGTTTGTATACTCAATTGGCTTCCCAGTACCTATCTCTATTAGGGTCTTTAGATCAATTATGGTTGATGGTGACTAATTGATCATGTAGCAAGCTGTCTTGACTGCTTCTACCTAAAATGACTTGGGTAATCTAGGAGTTCTTAACATTGCCTTTGGTCCTTTCCAACAGAGTCTTATTCATCTGCCCTACCACTCTATTTTGTTGTGGAGTGTATGCCAACGTGAATTGTCTTTCGATACCATATGTTGATAGAAAGTATTAAAATCATCACTGGTGTATTCTCCTCTATTATTTGTTCTTAAACATTTAATCATTTTATAAGATCCACATTCCACACGTGCTTTGAAAATTTTGAAAACTTCAAACATATCTCCTTTTCTCTTGATTAGATACACCCAACACTTCCTGGAGTAGTCATCAATGAATGACACAAAATACTTTACTCCTCTCAGGGATAAGATATGTGCTTGCTAAATATTAGAGTGCACTAGGTCTAATATAGCTTTACTTATCTCTTTAGAGTTGTTGAACTTCAACCTATGTTGCTTACTTGTAAAACAATGCTCATAAAAAGGTAAAGAAACCTTTTTGAGTTTGAGAAGAAGATTTCGTTCTTCATGAACCTTCAATCCACGTTCTAACATATGGCTAAGATTACTGTGCCATGATATCATTGATTCCTTAGCTGTTAGATTAGTTGATGCAACTGAGACTTCTCCTTATTGCTATGTTTCTACTTTAAGCATATATAGGTTGGCCACTATTTTTTTTGCTTTTATAACTACAAGTGTGCCTTTAATGACTTTCAGAATGTCATCCTGTATCTAGGTTTTATATCCATTGTTATCAAATTGTACTAAAGACAATAGATTTTTCTTTCCCTTCACATGTCAAATAACCTAGATGGTGTGAGTCATACCATCATACATGTTTAGTTTGATGGTGCCTATTCCAACAATCCCTAAGAAATGATCATCTCTCATAAACACATATCTTATTGAGACAGGTTTACCTTAGTGGAACCATTCTCTTTGTGAAGTCATGTGCCATGTTGCTGTTGAGTCTACAAGCCAAATATCACTGTATAAGACTTCTTCGTCATCTAAGGTACTAGTAACACATCCTTGAGCACTTGATAACTCAGTATCTTTGCCTTTAACCTTTGCGTTCTTCTTTAAATGCCAACACTCATTTTTGTAATGTCCCCTTTTATTAGATTTGAAACACCTGATATTCTTCATGTTATTCAATTTTGATCTACCTTGATTTTGGCTCCTACTTGAGCCACAATTTGTTGCTCTTCCACTCGTTACTGCTAATGCTTATGCTTTTTATGAACAAAGTAATCTATCTTCCTTGTTTTTACATCAATTTTCTTCTTCTAGAATAACCGGTGCAATGTCATCAAAAATTAGTTGGTGCAATGATATCAACTGTTGAAAAGATTTTAGAGCCATGCAACTAATCAAGCATGTCACAAGCCTTGGGATAACATACCTATACTTTACTGTGATCATGTTTATAGCCTAACTGTCTACATACATTCTCATAGTTCTATCCTTCTTTGGCACTAAAAAGGCTAGTTTTGAACAAGGGCTCATTGATTATCTAACAAAGCCTTTATCTATCAATTTAATTTCTTATTGTTACAACTACTTAGCCTCCTCTGGATTCCACTAATTAGTGGGTCTATTTGGTAAACCAACTCCTAAAATGAGATCAATTTGATTCTCAATCCCTCTAATTGGCAGTAATCCCTTTTGAAATTCATCAAAACACTAGTTAACAAAATTTTTGCATTAACTTTTGAATTAGTGCAGTTAAAGATACTACCCCAATTGGCATAGTTTCCTTCACTACTAGAATCAATACAAGATTAGTTGAGCATAATGCCTTTCTACTTATTTGTTAGCTGCAAATAAGTTCTTATTTTTCTTCTCATTCACTATCTGATTGTTGGGGAGAAAGTGGTACTAAGACAATGTTCCTTCCATCTAAAGTTTTGGAATAAGTGTTTTTTGAACCAATTATGCATAGCTGTATTATTATATTGCCAAGGTTTCCTCAAAGACAAGTGACCTGCATTCATTAATACCACTTCATATATTACTTCGTCTTTATATGACTTCTTAATAGATAATGACACTTAAAATTACTTAGTGGCGTGATTTTCTCTTTGGTCATTTAACCATTGCAACCTGTATGAAGAGGATGTTTTGTTGTCTGCAAGTTTAGTTTTTCCACTAATGTTCTAGAAGCAACATTAGTAAAGCTTCCTCTATCAATAATGACACCACATACCTTTCCACTCATGACTAATCTTGTATGGAAGGTGTTCTCATGGTGATTATCTTCTACCTTTTGCTTGTGAATTCAAAGTTAGGCGAATTACAAGTAATATACTCCATAATGCCCTTGACTTCTTCCTTTTTCATTTCTATTTCATCTTCACTTCCAACCCCTCCTTGTGCTCCCTAAACAACCATCACACCTCAATTAGGATATTCAGATGCAATGTGTACAACCTAAACATTTGAAGTAGTTAATCCCTCAATTCTTCTTTAAGTTCTTTGCATCATCAACCTTGTCCATTCATCTAGAAGAATCAACATAATTACTAGAGTTTCCTGTTCCTTTTCATTGTTTGTTTCTTTAGATCAATATGTTTTAAACATGCACATGTGCATTGACCGAACCACGTCATAAGGGGTAAAAAATAAACTAAACCTAGTGCAAAATAGCAATACAATTCAGGTTGCATGCACTCAGGAAGCCTTTATTTTGAATCCTAAGCTAGACTAAGCATAAAAAACAAGCAATTGACAAAGGTTTTGTGTTGGAATCATGCATATGCAATGAAGGTAAATTTAAATGCAATAAAATAAAACTAACCTACTATTTTTTATATTTTATTTAAATTAAAATGAGTGAATAAAAAATGAATTAAAAATTATATAATAAATGCTCTTGGAAATAGAGTGATAGCTATTCTTGTTCAAATTAATATTGGAGCTAATTTTACATTAAGTCTTAGAGAAAACCCTCAAGATACCACTTGAGTCTAGTGTTCTTTCTTGGTAATTACTCCTATTAACATAGTTAGTAACCACTAATTAAGACTATTTAAAAACCACTTAATGTGTGATTAAAATTAGGCAAAAACAATTTATTCCTCTTCTTAATTGATGCTCAAACGAGAGAATCAAATACATGCATACAAGATTATATAATCGAATCATAAACATGAAAGATAATAATATCTCATAGCATTGTAAGGTGGTAATTCCATACAATCATCAAGTCACTCCAACCAATTAAAAATCCCAATTCTCAATTCACAAAGATAATGTACCCAAAATCTATGTTTTACAATTGCGTAAAGAAAATTCTAGAACTAGCTAATCAATTACACAATTTAAAAATAAAATTGAGAAATTAAACTTCCTTTTGTAGCATAGGAACTCAAGTCTTCATCTCCATCTTCAAGAAGCCAAACTCTAGCCACACATAGGAGAAGACTCCACCATTAGCTTCACTTTAACCATGGTGTAAGAGAGAAATTATGAAAGGAAACTGAATGGGATTGAAAAAAAAGACAGAAAGAATATGGGAGATGAATGATGGAATGGATGGGTATGTTGTCACACCCCAAACTTCTGGAGTGCAACCCACATAGATAATGGGAATAACCCATTCTTGTAAGCCTATCACTATATTTCTTGACCGAATTATAAATCATACAATTATGTAAATTCATGGAAACCTCATTACCAAGCATATTAACTCATATATTTTTGTAGGAATTTTGGCAAAGTCTCCTTTATAACTGGAGCCCTTCGAAATCACTACAAATATCTACCCATAAACAACGAAATCCATAAAAGAGAGCTCAACTCTCAGATCATCTGGTAACTGATAAACTATAACAAAATAGGGGAATAAGGAATCTGCCTGTGGCCATCCAAACACATTTACAATTATTTACCTTTTTGATAAATTTCACTATGATAAAAACATAAAACCCCAACAAAATATGGAATAAAATCCTCTGCAACACCAATAGGGCTCTTCTAACCCGCGCGTTTAGAAAACTACTCTAGATGGTTACTTGAAATTAAATAAAATATAAATGGGTAGCATTCCAGTAATAAAACCAATACAACCTTGAGGTATATAGAGTTCAGTGCAATTTAATTCATGATAACTTCTCAAATGTCTAATACTATACCTGTTGGCACCAATCTTTCAAAATGATCAATTTTATGTGAATCAACATTTAAATCCTTACCATAATAAGTTATAAACATGCATTAATTATATGCAATATAAAAATAACGATCATGGATGCATTTCCATAGAACAAGTCGGTCAAGGGTGCACAGCCCTTGGAAAATAGATTTATTGATCAAGGATTCATAGCCCTCGGGAAACTTTATCATCGGTCAAGGGAACTTAGCCCTTGAATAATTTACATTAGACGGTTATGAGGCATAAGCTCACGCTATTTAACACATCAAGTACTCACTTTTCATACAACCCTCTTTTTATGGTTTCTGCTCATACTATTAGAAGAGCTACCATTTATCTGGTAGGTGAAGTAGTCTAAAATAACCTTGCCTCCTTTCTCTTGGTTATAAGAGAGTTCACCAGATAATTCCTATATCATAAAAGTACAATTTCCTTAATTCACCATCACCAATACACATTAATTTAGGCTCATTCCAATGCCTCTTAACAACTTCATAAATGGAAAAGACTTACTAAAAATAGCCAAAATATCTACAATTTTCATATTAACCCATAATATCAACTCAATACATAAGTCAAATTAAGAAGAGTTTTCTTCTTTTAGTTCATATCATTTCCATAACCAAACTCATGTTAAACCTCCTTATTTACCACTAAAAACAATCATACCTTAGCCTTAGCGCATATTCCTTGATTCCACCACATGACTTGCTCAATTTTTTTCATCAATTAAATTCACTTCCTTATAGCCATACTAATTATTCAAATTCATCCCAAGTTGCCATACTTTATGTGAACACCCCACCCCCAACTATATGATTAATTCACCAATCAATTAATAATTAATCAAAGGGAGAAATTAAATATGAACAAGACTCAAGTGACATTCACAATTAGAGACAATTTGAAATGAAAGTTAAATAATGAGGGGATTTTGAGACAAGCAAAATAAAAACCTAAAAAAATGACAATTAATAATAATAAATCAAAGTAAAAATCATAAATATTTTGATGATAAAATTGGAGAAATTAAAGCTAAAGTACAAAGAATAAAATGATCTTAAAAAAACAACAACAAAAAAATAAAAAAAAGGAAGACCGAAGAATGGGAGTTAATGCATACATGAGGAGAAGAGACAGAAGGGAAAGGCAGAGTCTGGCACATTATCACTCTGTAAGAAATATGTTACTCCCCACCCTACAAACCCAGAGAAAAAAGAAGCACCAAAATGGCAAGGTGCTAGCTTCTTGATACTCCCATCTACTACACTTAAAGGAAGGATAGTAGCTAAGAGGATTAGTCAAATGTCTTCTACTCCTTGCATGTAGAACTTACACTGGAAGGGAGAAAGGACCATGCTTAGCCACAATGTGTAGGGTAGAGAGTCAGGAATTAACATGCAGCATGGAGAGGACCAAAGGATAAAGAGTGTGCCATTTTTTTATAAAAGGAGGGAGCTGAAAAGAATGAAAAAAGATCAGCTGGAGGAGAATGTGAGCTAAGGAGAAAGGAGAGAGTACAAGACTGAGACTGAAAGGAAGGTGAGACCAAGAGAGAAGAGGATGCAAACCGAGAGAGGAGAGAGTGCAGACCGAGAGCAAAGAGAGTGTAGACCAAGAGTAAAGGGAGGGTGAGACCAAGAACGAAAAGAGCGTTAGCCAAGGAGAAAGGAAAAGAATTTGAGCTACCATGAGAAGCAAACGAGCTGCCACAATGAGCAAAACCGAGAGAAGGAGAGAAAGAACGAGACTGAAGGCAAGTTGAAAAGGAGCAGAACTGAAAGCTAACTGAGGAGAAGAAAAGAGGGAAAGAAAATCCTCTTCTTTGCTAGCCCAAAATAGAGTTTAACAGAGCTGCCCAAGGTAGGCCATAAAGAGAGAGAGAAGTAGAGAGAAAAAGGTGGAAAGGAGAGCTACTAGAGGGAGACATAGAACAAAGTGGAGCTGAGGTACTTTTGTGGGAATTGATAGAAAGAAGAAGAAGCTGTTGAAAGGCACATGAAGAGCCCTATAAACCAAGAAAGAAAAACCAAAACGAAGGGAAGCCGAGAAAGAGTCACGATGGGCCAAGGAGAGAGAGAGACTGTTGAGAGAAGGAGTTACCATGGACCGAGGAAGGCCGAGGAGGATCGCTGGAGGAGGTGAGTCACTGGGAAGAAGAGCTAGCCGAGACGAAGCCCAGGTAACTTGCGCATGCATACTGATGTTCACGCTGCATCTCATTTTGAAATGTTTCATTCATGTTCTTCATTTTTTTTTTGGTTTATTAGTTAATTAATTAATTAATTAATTTGTTATTATTAGTATTATGATATTTATATGAGATTGATTTTTTGCTTTATAAACAAGGTTCTAAGAAAATCATCAAGTGAGAATATTGTTCTCCTCGGGTGTTTGGGATCATGTGAGATTTTAATCTCCTTAGATCCCAAAAATTAATACATACTTGTTTTAAATGATAATAATAATACAAAAAATAAATAAATACTTTAATTAATTATTTTCTATTATTTAAAAAATCATTGTGTGGGAATATTATTCTCCTCAAGTGCTTGGGGTCGTGTGAGATTTTAATCCCCATAAACCCTGAAAATTATTACATACCTGTTTAAAAACAAATAAATAAATAATAATGCAAAATGGATATTTTAATTAAATATTCTCTATTATTGCAAATTTGATTAAATCGATGTTTTATAAGATATAATTAATTAAAAGTGTCATGTGGGACTTGGGACCCCGTAGGACTAAGGGAATTGATCTGGTTAAAAATAAGGCTTAAATAATTCCATCTTCAGAATTTTTAAAAATATATGAAAATAAAGTCATGTCATCATCGTGTGAAAATATTATTCTCATCGAGTGCTTAGGGTCATGTGAGATTTTAATCTCCTTAAACCCTGAAAATTAATACCTATTTATTTTAAAATTAATAATACTGCAAAAATAAATACTTTAATTAAATATTTTCTATTATTTGCGAAATCATCGTGTGAGAATGTCATTCTCCTTGAGTGCTTGGGATCATCTGAGATTTTAATCTAAAACTTAGATCCCAAAAATTAGTACATATTTGTTTTAAAAATAATAATAATGCAAAAATAAATACTTTAATTAAATATTTTCCATTATTTATGAAATCATCATGTGAGAATATTGTTCTCCTCGAGTGCTTAGGATCATGTGAGATTTTAATCTCCATAGATCCCAAAAATTAGTACATATTTGTTTTTAAAATAACAATAATGCAAAAATGAATACTTTAATTATATATGTTCCATTGAAAGTATTCTTCTCCTCGAGTGCTTGCGATCATGTGTGATTTTAATCTCCTTAGATCCCAAAAATTAGTACATATTTGTTTTAAAAATAACAATAATGTGAAAACAAATACTTTAATTAAATATTTTCCATTATTTGCGAAATCATCATGTGAGAATACCATTCTCCTTGAGTGGTTGGGGTCGTGTAAGATTTCAATCTCCATAAACCTTGAAAATAGTACATACTTGTTCTAAAATAATAATAACAATGATGATAGTAATGCAAAATAAATATTTTAATTAAATTTTTTTTTTTACAACGTGATTAAGTTTTATTCTTTATAAGCATTTTATTTAAATTTCAAAATAAAGATTAAAATTCCAAAAAAATAAAAAAAATTAAATTAAAAAGAGAGAAAATGAACAGATCAGGAGAACAAGATTAATCAAGTTGTCGTAAGTTAAAACACACAAGCCAAATTCCAATTCCATTTTATTTATGAAAATCTGTTTAATTTTGAACCCTCTTGTTCTCATCACAAAATTTACAAATCATCAACCAACAGACACACAATTTTGGTCGAACTACGTGGACTTTGATCCTTATCACAGGGTACGTAGGCTTTAGGCTTTCATCCTAGGTCAAGTCTGTCCTTTGTAAATATCTATCTGTTTGCTTCCATTATTGCTGTTTTTGTCTTCTTTGTTTAATGGGCATGTATGTCAATAAAGGGTAATTGAGATAAATTTATGGCCATATTCTATTTTAGTTGACTAGTTTAAGGTAACCGTCCTTATGGACAGGTGTTGTAGGGGGTGCCTAATACCTTCCCCACACTCAAATAGACTCCCGAACCCATCTCTGGTTTTGTAGACCATTTGCCTTGTTCTTTTTATTTTAAATTGGTTTTCCAAAGTTTTTCGTTAAAAATTTTGGTGGTGACTCCAAATAAATTGATTTTCAAGATTTATTTTTGGGAATCAATTTAAACACTTTTTATCCTTCTTCACCGAAAGGTCGGTTATGACACTTTAACTCTTCCTTTCACCTTCAACCAAGCTTAGCCATGAAGAACAATAAGATATCATTTAATAAACATTAATAGTGTTCCTAAAATACTAGCTTTAACCATTAAATTCCAAAGTTCTACAATTCTCTATTTAAACCCAAATATTTGTAAATTTTTTGTTTGGTCCCTAAGAGAACCAATATAAAAAACTAGTCTAAAAACATGCTTCCAAGACTAAAATTTAAAGGGAAAGGACCAAAAATCAAGCTACCATCAATATCTCCATGAAAAATTGAGCCAAACTCACAAAAAAAAATAAAAAATCACTGAAGCTTCCTCCTTATGGCTGCCAGAACTGAACGGTGAAGATGAGGTGCTGTCATTGGAAACTGCGGTGGTGACGGAGCAAAGACGGTGCAAAGAAGTTGAGAAAAGAAGATGAAATTTTGTAGAAAAAGTATCAAGTAGAGAAGAAAATGAAGTGAGAGGCAATTTAGTAATCTCACATGGTAGGACACATGGCAGCACCAGAAAAATTCTAAGGAAGGAGGAAGCTGAGTCTTGAAGCCTTGCCATTAAGATCAATGTACCAATGCCTTACCACTAAACCAAGGTTCTTATTTGATTAAAAACCTACACCAAGGACATTTATGCTTTTACTCTTTTTAAGAACAAAAATTTACAAGTGTTACATGTGTCACGCCCAAATAAAAGATGTGATTGGCACGAAGAGTGAGGCATATTCCACCTTCGTGAACCAATCATAAATCATACAACCTGATCAAAATAAATCTCATATTTTCATACAGGGTATATCAAGTCTTCTAGTCAGCTAACATATACAACCTATAGAAATTTCCACAGATAGCCGCTTATACAAAAAATATAGAGAGGTTCACTCTCACTTAAGTTATCAATATGACAATCTAGTATTCATATATATAAAACATACAAAACCCTTGCTATGACATATGGAGTTACTAGAGTTCAACACATACATTATTTACAACAAAAGAATACTTTTGACCATGAGGACAATGTAGGGCTCAACCAAAAGAAGTGTATCATGATGCTACATGGCAGAGGAGAGTCTATGCTCAGCACTACTATCTGAAAAGAGTATAGAGAAATAAGGATGAGTGATAATCACTCAGTGAGTAAATATCCCTAACTATACTGAGAGGGGAACAAACGAGAATAATAGAAATTCTTTTTTTTTTTTACAATCATTTTATTGCTATTTTTAATTCGCATAATTACCCAAGAATTGTAATTATTGAAATCAAATAAACCATAAAGCATCTAATAAAAATTTCATGCTTTATATCAATCAAATCCATTTTACAAAAATTGAAAATATTGATAAACATTTATAAACCCTGAGTTTTCAAAACAGTGTAGGGGAATGTCATCCCACGGAACCAAACAATAAATTAGTAATCATATGCTAGCCACTGCTAGTAATAACAATATAGTTTAGTATTCAATAGTGAGCAAATCTGCTCATGAATCATTAGTGGGACGGCATCAATGTCTCAGTATAGTGACACAATTCATGGTGCACTATGGCTAACGCCTACTGCCATTAGTTACAAGGTTTTATATGAGATGAAATTTCCAAAAATGAATTCTTTCATAGGAATGAAAATCATTCCTTATTACTTAAATCGTAAAACTTCATATTCTAGAAATCATATAATGGACCAAACCACTAGATATAACCAATTTATTTAGAAAATCCTTAGAATAAAATATAGTACGTCTTCAATAAGAGACTCAAAGAATCAAGCAATGTCTAAATCATTATATAGAAGTTAATGCAGCTATCTGAGGAAGCTTGTTCCTAGGACATCAAGTGAATAAAAATACTAATTTACAAAAGAAAAATTTTGAAATATAAAAAACAAATATGGTTAGTAATATCTATTCACTTGAAGAGGATTATACCAACCTCTTTCTAATCTTGTTTACAATCCCCTTGCTGATTTTGTCCTAGCCACCTATGACAATAAATAAAATACTCTTAATGTCTATTATCCATGAATAATTTTAACCATTTAATCCTTCTACCTACCTATTTATCTTGTCATTCTTTCCCCTTGGACCCATAACATACCTACCATTATAAAAAAATTCTCAGATATTTAGATAGACCCCTAATCAATTCTTTAACTCCACTAGCCCCTTTTTCCCTCTCAAAATCTTAAGAATTTAAATTTTCAGCCAATATTCATTGACAATTCCCCAAAAATGCATATGGTCTTTAATTTTATTTAATATGCTTCATTATGCACTTATTTAAATTTCCAATAATTCACCATGAACACCAATGTCACTATAGAGATTCATCAATTAATTTCTAAAATCCTTCATTCAACTTATATTATCATTCAAGACTAGTTATTCAAGACGTATAAGGTCTCCCATTCACATTTCATCCCTTTTTTTATATGAAAGTCTAGAAAAAATATGGAAACTTAGACATTTGACTTATAATTCAAAATGAAACTTCTAATAATCTTAAATTACTTCCTAGACGCTTAATGATATTCAAGAAGCCCAAAAATTTGAATTTCACTTCCTTGCAAGATTACACATTTGCAAAATAAAATTTGTTGTTTTTCAATTCTGAAGCTAAAACTCATAATTGATTAGTGATTCTAGGGGAGAGAGGAGAGAAATTACCAAGGATATAAAGCTCTAACTCAATTTGAAGCAATCACCCCAGATTGAGCTCAATTTTGCCTCTTTTTTGTGTGAACAGTACCAAGAATTGGGGTTCTTTGATTTGGGGTTGTTTTGATCAAATTAATCAATGATTATGGAAGAAAGTTGGCCAAAATTCACTAAGAAACCAAATTCCTAAGCTAAATTGAAGTAAAACTCACCTAAATCAATGAATTTAAAGCTGGAAGTCGTGCCACTAATTTAGAGCTGGAAGTCGTGCCACTATTCACCCATCGAAGGAGCTACGTTTTTCGACCAATTGGTGGCTAGTGGAGGACGTACTTGTGCCGACGAGGACACTATGATGTCAGATGTTCACTGGCGAGGTGGAATAGTGTTGGAAAGTGGTTGAAATCGTTGAAGGTTGGAAGGCATAGTGAAGAAGGCAAAGAGGAAGAATAACGAGGAGATCAGTTAGTTTGATGGAAAAATAATCCACTTAGGGCATTTTGGTAATTTCTCAGGGATCACTTAGCAATATCATAACAAGAAATTTTGAAAACACCTACATTAAACACTATGGGATTCAATTAAAGGTGTTAGGAAGTACACATGACACAACTTAAGTACCCTTGCTAGCTTATAACTCACATATGATATCATCAAACTTCATATCTAATGCTTCTTAAAACTAAACTTAAAAATTATTATTATTATTATTATTATTTATTTGTTTTTTTTTTTGTATGAATGTTACAAGGTGGACAATTAAGAAGATGAAAGTATGAAGAAAAGAGAAGAGGTGTGTAATTCGTGGAGGCAATTGGGTTTAAGATGGGTCTTAGGTCATGGGTTGGATCTTTGATGGATTTTGGGTCCATGGATTCTTGGATCTTGGATTAATGGACTCCATGGGCTAAATTCTTTCTTGCTTTTCTCAAATTTTTCAAAGAGAACCTACAATGCAAAACAAGCCCAATGTAATACACCTATCTTTTTTTCAAATATTATTTTATGCAATCGCTCGTGACTCCAATTGATCACAATTAGTGCACTTAAGTCCAATAAAACATGATAAGAATCCCAAAATAAGATATAAAATAAATATGAAATAGGGACGTGTCACGCACATATACAAATACAAATATACAAATATATATATATATAGATGTTATATATGTTATATACATGCAAATACATATGCATGAGCACGCAGACACATATATACCGAATATGTCACATACACAAAAATAATTAGAATGAATATATAACATAAATGCACGTTTATCTATATGTACAAATACAAATGCATATCTAATAAACATATTCAATACACACATATGCATTGCATGCACATGCATGCGTATACACTCACATAACGAATATGATAGACAAACATTAGATATACTAATATTCAAAAGAGAATGTCATTGTACACATGTATATGCTTGTATACACAAATATAATATTATATTACAATACGACATTATAGTATGCATATGACATAACACAGTGTTGCACATGCATATGCACACACACTCTTGACAAGACACTTATCACACATACATAACATACCAAATAATCTATTTAAAAAGTATTATTGTAAATGATAGATATGATGTGGTTTTAGTAATATCATCTAATCTAAATTAAAAAAAGAAAATAATTAAAAATTAGAAATTATTTTAAAAATGTATTCATGCCAGTAATTTTAAAAATATATTTATTTTGTATCTAAGTAATAAAATTAGAATTAAATTTGAAATAACAATTCTATGTTCTATTTCTTTACTTGGCCTAAGTATGAATTTTAAAATTCTAAATTAATTTCAATTCTAATGGAATTGGAATTAAAATTAAAATTTGCATTCTAATTCTAATTCTTAGTACCAACTGATGCTTAATATTTAAAATAAATATATCTGTTGTTGATAAGAAGAGAATGGATTATTCTACCACTCGTCAAAGATGAGCATTTCCATCCCAAATGTAAAATTCGTCTCTAATTAGAGAATATTTAAAATAAATGATTAAATTCTTCTTCAAATAAGGATACTGACATCTCAAAAATTAGACTCTTTTTTTTCCTAAGACAGAAAATTTTGTCTCTACATTTTGAGACATGTTTTTTCTCATCTCATAATTTTACGATGCCTGATGGATTTAAATTTATCTCAAATTAATAGCTAAATGATGTTATTTTGTAAAACAAATTATTAATCTGATACTTTTAAATTTAAATAGATTATCTTGAGAGAATCATTAGATTTCGATGCACGTTCATTATTTATTTTGATTCGCAGCATTTTGAAAGGCACGAATTTAAAAATGCATACTTTGGATTTCATGTTCCTTTATGTTTGTAAATATCTAAGTTGATTGCGTACTTTGGCTTTCAATATATCTCTAGGGAATGTATTATATAATGTTAAAACTGCCGCCAATTACGCGATCTTTCTGTTTTTAGACTCAACAATTTTCACCAATTAAAAGTTTCAAATAAATCATGATATGCTTTATGTATTTTTTTTAATATTTATTGTACTATAGATCGTCCAGACTGAATTAACGGTTCACAATTAAGCCGCAGAAGTTAACGCAATAGACTCGATTTTCCCTATCAACTTTCTTCTGCGACAATGGTTCAAAGTGTCAAGTCCACTGGTATGACTATTAAGGGAGTTTTTTTTTCCATTAAGAGTTGTTGACTATAAGAGCCACATGTTGATACTTAACATGTTTTGAGATTTTCGTGATCGATGGTGACAGGTCGTAGAAAGATGCAAAAATAGTATAACTGAATTGTATGTGAAAGGTTGAAAATTCTGCCAATTTCATCCTTCTTTTTTGAGTGAGTTGTAACATTTTAAAATTTATTATCATATATTTTTTTATTATATATTACGGTTGTATGGAGTGTAGTGAATAAAAATAGTAATTAAAAATGTCTAGTTACTTTTACAAATTTTTAAATTCTTCAATAAAAGTGTAAAATTTGAAATTCAGATGGACGTGAGCATAAGTTTTTCCAACTTCATAAATAATTAATGTAACTTACTTTTTGGACAAGATCTAGAAGTAATTTTATAATGAAATCAGGACATGGAAATCGAAATTAAGTTACGGCTCTTTCTAGTATCAATTGCGTGCACATGTATATCTCAACGAGCCTGAATACATAACCAGTTTGGAGGAATATTTATAGGGGATTCATTTTTGATTTATTAATATTTATAGGCGAATAATTCGATTTGACATTCAAGCATTTTCAAACTTCTAAATTGGAACTAGCCAAAGAGAGAGAAAAAAAAAATAGAAGTTTACATTTTTTTTTTAAATTATTTATGAAGAAAAAAATTAACTTATAACCTTTTTTTTTTTTTCCCAGAACTTACAACATTTTACCTAAATTATCATTTACCACTTGAGTTAGCATCAAGTGCCTTACAGTTTTGTGAAAATGATAAAGAATAGCCAATAAACGCTTATAATATGATGTCTTAATATTTAAAATAGGAAAATGTAGCTGTAAAAAGATAGGCACTGACATCTGACAGCTTTAGATATTTTCATTGTGGCGTAACTGTTACGGTTGGACCATGCTTAGTTCTGAAAAGAATAATGAATAGCCAACAGGCCAATAGCTAATTTTTTTTCTAATGTTGAGGCAATATTATTAAAAATAATTTATTATGTCGTGGTTGATTATCGTTAATTTAGTTTATATGTTGATATGAGTAGAAACTTAAGTCATTTATAATGCCTGGGTGAATTCATTGCCTCTTATTCTAACTCTGCCAATTGTAGGTAGCTAGAAATCTTTCTTTTATTTTGTGTTAAGTTTCAAACACATAAATATTAGCAAATTAATGGACCTACTGTCATATTTTTAATAAGATAAATGCTATCTTGGGTAGACAAGTCACTTGATCTCTAGTTGATTTTGGCACTACTAAAGTAATAGCAGTGCCATCATTTTAGAACTAAACCTATAAAAGAAGAAATTATATTCTTTAACGACCAAATTAAATTAAAATTATTTATATGCTGCTAACTCATAAAATTAGTTGAATAATATTATTACACGCATGCCGTGGCTATTAATAAATAATATTATTTAATAGCTAAATAAAGTTATTCTGTAAAAGAACTCCTAATTTGATGTTTTATAAATAAATATATGACTTTGAGAAAAACATTAGGTTTGATGCATGTTCGCTATTTATTTTGATGTTCAGCATTCAATTCCAAAATCAAGAGACAAAAAAAAAAATTTCTCTAAACTCAGTATATGCAATAATCAATCTACACGGCTAAATTAGCAATAAAAACAAAGACCATACAAGACAGTGGACAATTTACTGCAAACTTTTGGCAATATGCTTTATTTCTCCAGGAACATGACATTCTTTCCATCAACAAGCTGTTTCGCCTAATTTATAGACTTGACCTGCAAAAAAACAAAAAAAAAAAAAAAAGATTTGAAATGGGCATTCTTTAGAAATCACTTTCCTATGTTTGTTTAAAAGGCCCGAATGTGAAAATGCATACTTTTGATTTCTTTTTCATTTGTTTTTAAATGTCTAAGTTAATTGCTTATTTTCTCTTTCAATATATTTATGTACGGAATGTATTATATAACACTAAAACTCCCACAAAGTACACAAATTTTCAGTTGTTAGACTCAAAAATTTTCACCAACTAAAATTTTCAAATAAATTATGGTATGCTTTACTTCTTCTTTTTATACGTAATGTAATATATATTGTACAGACAGAATTAACAGTTCAAAAATAAGGCCACAGTCTCAAACTGTTTCTTGTCAAGTCCACAAGACTTTATTTATAAAGAACTTCTGAATTAAAATGCATACTTTTGATAATACCCTGAACTAAAACAATATTTAAAGCAACTCACTTTTTGTGTATTATTTGATTATTTTTTATGGATATATCACTAAGCTAATCTGTGCATTGCATAAGCACAATATATACTAATAGTCACACATCTATATATAGACTAACACTAGTCGTGATCAGTTAATTAAGTCAAAGTTCTATTAAAATTGAGATAGACATTATTAAGAGTTTTTTATTGTTGACTATAAGAGCCATGAAAGGTTCAAACACGTTTTGAGTTATTCGTGATTGTTAGTGACAAATATTGTAGAAATATTCAAAAATAATAAAATTGAATGGCTGTATTTGAAACGTTGAAAATTCTATCAATATCGTCCTTTTTTGAGTCGGTTGTGATTCTGATGTATTTTTGAAATTATTATCGTTTATTTTTTTTATTACATATTATGGTTACATGGAGAGTAGAGAGAAAAATTAGAAATTAAACATGTATAGTTGCTTTAGAAAAGTTTAAATTCTAGAATAAAAGTATAATACGAAATTCAGATGGACGTGAGCGTAGGTTTTTCTAACTTCATAAGTAATTAATGTAATTTCCTTCTTGGACAAAAATTAGAAGTAATTTTACGATATTTATTATCTTTATTTTAAAATGAAATTATAACATGGAAATGGAAAATTAAGTTATGGCTCTTTCTAGTATTAATTGCGTGCACACTACACTCGTATATATCGATCATAACGAGCCTGAAAACTAACAAGTTTTGAGGAATATTTATAGGCATTTAAATTTTGATTTATCAAAACTTCTTACTTCACAAGTATAAATGAAGCTGATAAGAAAATCTTATTTTGCAAGAATTTGATTCATTTTATTAATTATCTTTTTTCTAGAAAATAAAATGAAAAGTCTTTGGACCACGCTTAGTTCTGAAAAGAATAATGAATAGCCAACAGGCCAATAGCTAGGTACCACTCACCAAAATAGAAATAGTCATAGCTTTTGTTTTCACAACATCATTCTTCATGTCCTGATGAACTAGACAATACCCTCATTGGTGCCAATTAAATTCTTTCTTTATTCTATTCCCTAATATTTTATCTAATCAAGTGTGGCCTCTCCTATATTGGAATTTGGCATTGACTTGATTTGAAGTTGAAGCACTATAATATGATGTGCTTGTTGTTTCTAAATACTTGCTTGCATCTTTGACAAGTCTTGAATGCTAACCATGGGAAGACTTCGTTTCTCTCTAATCTTGTTCTTACTTCATTGCTTCTTGGCCTCCTTAGCTTGGAGTAAGATGAACATCACCACTGATAAATCTGCGCTTCTTGCTTTCAAATCTTCTATCACCAGGGATCCACATAATCTCTTAGCCAATTGGTCTGTTTCTTCTTCTCCATGCAATTGGATTGGTATTACTTGCAATACTCGCCATGGAAGGGTCCATTCCTTGAATCTTGGTAACATGGGCCTCAATGGCAAGATATCCCCACAGTTGGGAAATCTCTCATTCCTTGTTGAACTTGATCTTAGTAAAAACAAGTTTCATGGTCACTTGCCAGAAGAATTAGTACAATTGCGTAGATTGAAACAACTGAACTTGAGTTACAATGAATTTGATGGGGAAGTTCCAACATGGATAGGAGATTTATCTACACTTGGGCACTTGATTCTTCGTAACAATAGTTTTCGTGGATCTATTCCACTTTCTATATCCAACCTATCACGGTTGGAGACCTTATATCTGAGTGCTAATCTAATCGAGGGGACCATTCCGCCCGAGATTGGAAGACTTAATTACTTAAAGATTTTGGATCTTGCCATAAACAAGCTATCTGGAGACATACCACCAACGGTTTCCAACTTAACTTCACTTGACTCATTGGGTTTGTCGTATAACTCTTTGTCAGGTATGGCTTTGATGATTTGTGGTATCAATATATGTTTCTACTTTGAATATGTCTATTCAGATCTAGTTCTATTTTATCCTTTGAAACATTTTTAAGCGTTGGTTTAAAAATAAGTCTCTCTCAACAGTGAAGCCAATGGCCTATATGTAAGAATTTAGGAGTTTATTTCAAAATACGTTCCTAAAAGAAGACGTACTGCATTGGGTATTTTACTGTTACTTTTTTATTTATTTGTCTTTCCTATCTCATTATTTTTTAATTTCTCGGTAACTTTTCTTATTCTTTTTAAGTGGATTATCTAACTTTAATTATCTATAAACATATCCCGAAGCAGCTAATTAAAACATTATTTCCTTTACCATAATTCATTTAAATAAGAGCTAGCATTCTTGTCATCAACAGTTCAACACCTTTGTTACAATTCGTAATATAGGAAAAAAGAGTAGTGCTAGTGTTATTAGTCTAACTAAATTGGCTAGGTCATTGGTCTTTCAAAATACTTATAGTTCTATTTTATCATTTAAAACAGTATGGAGCGTACGTTTTTTTAAAGTGAGTAGGTCTTGGGATGCACATAATAATTCATAGATTGCAAAATTATATCAAATGCATGGTAAATGGTATCAACTCATCTTATGTTTCTTAATATTTGAAGGAGGCATTCCAAGAGGGATTGGTGATCTTTCACAACTAAAGATACTGTATCTTGATATGAACGAGCTTTCTGGCTCTATATCATCAACAATGTTTAACAACTCAGCGCTACAGCAGATTGATCTTTCCTCTAATAATTTTTCTGGTGTTCTCTCATCAAATATATGTCATGGGCTTCATAATCTTGAAATACTCTATCTATATTCAAATGACTTCACTGGTGAGATACCATCTGGTTGGCATCAATGCAAAGAATTAATAGATTTGGAAATGTCCACTAACGGATTCAAAGGAAACATACCCAGTGACATAGGAAATTTGACCAACCTCCAATTCTTATACCTTGCTCAAAACAACTTGGAAGGTACGCTTTTTAATAATACGCCCACTCGTATATAAGCTAACTGTTTATTCTTAACTACGTCTAATCAATTTGTAGTACAAACTGAGTTCTCTTGTATAATTAATGACTTAATAGTGATTAAGTTGTTGGGTAAATGAAAAACTTAATAGGTGATGATGAATTTGGTTGTTCCTAAAGTCATGATCCTTTTCAGGCCAGACAATTCACTCACAGTACAATGTTTGTTAGGAAAGCGAATGTGAACATCTATGCATGAAAGAGATATAAAAGAAAGGAAAATGAAACACGCATCTTTCTTTGATTTTAGGATAACTATATCCTAACATTAAAAGGTTTACAACTAGTGAGTAAATATCAATTGTTTCTGATGCCTTTTAATTTTGCAAACTGCATTTTTGATAGTGCCTTTGTTAGTATATTTGCCACCTAGAACCATGAAGAGAAATAACGAAGATCAATAATATGCAAATCCATTTTCTCCTTGATGAAGTTACAATCAAGTTCAATGTGCTTTGTCACGACCTGAGCCGAAGGGACATGATCGGCATGGTGAACGAGATATCCCTCATCCTCATAAGCCTATCAAATATCTCAAGACAGCAAAATTTTAACAAATACATAGACCTACATCTGATAAACATCAAGGCTAATACCTTGACGTATAATTACCAAAAGAATCATTTTAATCTGTGTAGAAATTTCGATAGTCTCCCTTGAATTATGGACCTCTTGAAATTTTTATAACAGAGCTATCTGACATACAACAAATTGAAGAGCTCTTCTTTTCCACATATATATACAACACTACCCACAACCATAGAAATACATCAAAACATTTAACCTGTTTACATGGGAGCAACTAAGTCTAATTACAATATACTACAAGAAACCATTGCTTTGGCAATAGGCTAGGCTCACAAAAAAAAAAAAATAGAACCACTACAGCTTCTCCTCTGTAGGTGGGTGTTCTAGATCAGCGCTAGAATCTAAAATGTTAAATAAAGGGGTGAGTGAAAACTCAGTGAGCAGACAATTCTAATAATACAAAGGGAGGAACAGACTCGCAGTGGGAGAATTTATCACTAAAACTTTTTGTTCAAGACCAGATAATTTACAAAGATAATTTAACAATTCCAAAAGTAAAGGGAAAACCATTTACTATCAAATAAGTCTAGTCTTAATTTCTAAATCATGTTATCAACTCAAACAAATCCATATCTAATAAGAATTTAAAATATCCAATTTAACAGAATACATTGGGAATGTCCTACAGAATCATATGTTCAAAATACAAAACTAGCCCAAGGCTAGTGTAATTAGATAAAAGCAATGGTCCATGATCAAATTTTGAGAAATTTGAGCTAGAGTTCGTCACTATTCACTCGCTGGAAAGTTTATGGTGTTTCCGGTTAACTAGAGGTCGGTAGCGGTGGTGCGTGGGCTAGCAGTGATGCTGCAACTTGGGACGAGCACCAGTGGCCCTACACAGCAATGGAATAAGCTCCAAGTTGTCAGTGAAGAGAACACATAGTGACGATACATGGAAAGGAGAGGAAATCATGAGAGAAATGAGGGTTTGATGAAAAATAAGATATAATTAAAGCATTATGGTAATGTATGTGGAAGTATTTCACATTATCAAATCAAAATTTTCCTTGAGGATACTTGGTTATCATTCTCTGTTAAGTAATAAGTGCTAGGAAGGCACATGATAAGGCTTAAGTACTCACATTGATTACTATCTTAGATAAAATTTTATCTGTATTTAAATTTAGTACTGCTTGAATTTCCCTTTTGAGTTTTCCCTCAACATGTAAATTTTATCCCTATCCCAAGTGAATTTTTCTCCTCTTCTTCAGCTCATAAAATAAAATAAATTATTTATTATTATTATTATTATTATTTTCTTAGGGTATTACATGCTTAGTACTGTATGTCATGATGTACAAGATTTTTCACAATTTTGATGGCAGCCATATTTTCACAAAATGTATATATGAGAGTCTATGTGGGAAACTAAAGTTATTCTAGGAGATGTTTTAAACATAACTTTCACAAACTCCTTGTGATAATGCCCTATATTTAGCTGCAACACTACTTTTAGCCACTACTGACTGCTTCTGGCTTCTCTATGTTACTTGGTTACGCCAAACATAGGTACAATACCATGTAGTGGATCTTTTATCCTTTACTAGTCCTGCCCAATCTACATCAGTATAAAGTTTGACTGTTTGATCATCACCTTTCTTGAAATAGAGACCTTTACCATGTCCACCATGTGCATTTTTCAAGTATTTAAGGATCCTATAGACACTAACCATATATGTCTTTTTGGGTTTATGCATGTACTGACTCACCACACTTATAAAGAAGCATATACCTACTCTCATGTGAGGGAAATATATTGACTTCCCCATTAGCCTTTGGTATCTTCCTAGATCTACCAAGAGACTTTCATTTTTATGTCTTCCTTTTTAATTGGTCTCCATGGGTGTTTCAATTAGTTTACACCCAAGGATCCTATTTTCTGCTAGGAGATATACTACTAAATGAAATCTATTATTCAAGTGGGTATAAAAAATAATATAGAAATAGCTTATCCAAGTAATATTTCAAGTTTAAGAATATTTTCAAAATTAGTTTAGTGTTCCTTTCTATCCAATGATAAACTTGTCTAAAATTCCAATTTCATTTATTTTAAAGTTCTTGATTAGTATTTAATGTTGTCTCTAAGTTCCTAACTAATAACACTTCACTAAATGAAAATTAAAATTCTACTATGTACTAATTTGTCTAAATTAAAGTTCCAATTGTTGTCTCCAAAAGTTAGAAGAGAGATTACATAGAGCATTTGGTTTACATGTGTTGGTGCTCATATCAAATTAAATGTACTAAATATATTTATTAACTTGTAAATTAGCCTAATCATATTACCAGCCAAGAAACACGGATACAAATTTATATATTTTGTATTTCTTATAGGTGAAATTCCCCCGTCTCTTTTCAACATTACTTCTTTGATAGATGTCAGCCTTAGCTTCAACAATTTTCATGGTAATCTACCAGAAGAGATGTGTCATCAACTTCCTTTGCTAGAATTTTTGGATTTGACTGACAATCAATTCAAGGGAAGCATTCCAAAATCAATAATCAACTGTACATCTATGGAAGAATTATATTTGAATAACAACTCATTTACAGGTATGCCTTGGTCTATCCAAATATATGTTTATCCTCTTCATTTGTTTAGTTAATTTCATTCAACATGTAAATATGGAAAATAATAATAGTAAACATCATATTTCGCTTATCTGAATGCTTGCACTTAATTCTTGACCTACTTTAATAAATTTATTATATATAAGTAAAGTAGGCTCCCTTTAACGTATGAGCTCTGTTGATCGATGAGAAGCCTCGGTTGATCAAATCATTTGCTCCTCATGTAATGACTCTTCACCTTTTTGATACATGTATCCAGAATTTTTTGAAGTGTGTAAATTTTTTGTTATCGATGAGAAAAATTATAAAGTAATTAATTAGTCACCTTTTAAATTAAAAATTGTTTGAGGTCTGAGAATTTTTTTAAAGTTAATGAGAAAATTAATGTATTTTTGTAGTCAACAAAAAAATTATGAAGTAATTAATTAATTAATTTACTACATTTTAAATCAAAAATTTTTCGAAGTCTGAGATTTAATGTGAATGAGGAAATTAGTTAACTAATTAACTACATCTTAAATAAAAAATTCATTGAAGTGCTAACATTTTTTAGAGTGAACTAGAAAAAATAATTAATTAATTAATTAACTGTTTCTTAAACTATATAATAAGGGACTATAAATATAATTTGACATAATCCAAAATTAAAACAAATAAAATGATATAAGATTGGATGTTTATGCAATGATTTGGATCATTAAATCATCATATATTACTCAAAGTCAAAAGCTAAGTCAAATATGATTCCATAAATTTACAATATTTCAAAGTTCTTCAAAAACAATATCAATGATAGTTGCTGTGTATGTCAAAGAATATCTCTTATAATAGTTCCCTATCAATGAACTTGTTAATTTAAAATGTATTAGCATATAATAAAACAAACTAATTTTTTCTGTTGCAAATAAACTGGTTAAATAAATCAATCAATACATGGTCGTATGTTGCTGCTTATGCTATGATCATAGAATTTGAGACATGGATTGCTTGGGCATATCAATATGTATTTGTCATTTTCTTTCAAATGTAGTCAACTGCATTATTAGTACATATGCGAGACATAGTTGCCATAGCTAGTTCATAAGGAATATTTGATTTCCTAAAATTGTGTTGCTCTATTTTTAAAATTCCGTACTGTAGATTCAATGAACAAATATTTAGCAACGTTCTTCTAATGGAAGTTATATTCTGGTTGTAGATACATTATGCAAGTAAGTTCTAGTTTTAGGTGTTACATATAATTTGTAAAGTATTTAACAATTTGTAATTTTAAAAAATTCAATGGATTAACAATGATATTTGGTGTAAAAAATAATGTGTATTGAATATATATATATATATATAATCTACATTAAAATAACTATAAATTTAAAAATTATATTTTTGATACAAAATAAAAGTTATAGGAAATGTATTTTTTAATAATTTTCATTTTCAATTAAATATCTCTTCCATTGAGTCTATTCCTCCTTTATTCACAGCAAGATGCATTTATGCTTATGAAAATGTAGCCAATGCTTTGCAGTTGTAGTCAATTGAGTGTTTCTCCTCTGTTTAACAAAAAAATAAGAAATATCCACTAGCGGAAGAGACTTTTGTGGTATTGGATTTCTTTGACATAAAATTGATTAATAGATAAAATTGGATTTCTTTTTGTCTAATATTTATGTATGGGTTAATTAACATAGCCAAAGTATGAATATTTTCAGAATTAATAAGATTGTGAGGCTTTTTCATTAAATTTATGCATTCATATATCATATACGTATATATTGTATATAATGAATATTGCCTCTTTTTTCTGTCTTCATTAGTCTATTCCCTTATAAAAATGTTATTATCCATTAGCTTTTGTGTTTCCAGGTTTTATACCCAATGAGATAGGCAATCTTGATAAACTTGATGTTTTGAGTTTGTCAAAAAATTATTTGAATGGACCGATTCCTTCCAATATTTTCAACATTTCAACATTGACTAAAATGTACCTTGGAGCTAATTACCTCACTGGCCTTCATTCGCCCAATTTAGAAAATGGCCTTCCCAACCTGAAGGAATTGAATCTGGAGCAAAATGAAATTACTGGACAAATTCTTAAGATCATATCCAATGCTTCAAATCTCGATTATTTAAAGATAGGGTTGAATAAATTTAGTGGAGCTATACCAAGTGCATTTGGAAATTTAACCAAGTTGATCCGTGTAAGTTTATTTTCGAATGATTTCAGTGGGCCTATTCCAACTGAAATAAACAAATTGCAAGGTCTTCAATATTTGGATCTTAGTGAAAATAGGCTGCAAGGCACCATCATAAGTGAACTTTGCCAGATCAAAAGTTTGGGTTACTTGTATCTAGACCACAACATGTTCATAGGATCGGTTCCTGGTTGCCTTGGGGATCTTACTTTGTTACGGTACCTGTACTTGGGCTCTAACAAATTGATTTCTCATATACCCTCTTCTATTTGGAGTCTCAATGATATTATAGAATTAGATTTATCCAACAATGCATTGAATGGAAGAATTCCTCTTGAGATTTCAAACTTGAGAGCACTTTTGGTGTTGGACTTGTCAACAAATATAATTTCAGGAAACATTCCTACAGTTGTAGGCAGCCTGCAAACTTTGCTAACCTTATCTTTGGCACATAACAAACTGGAAGGGCCTATTCCTAAATCACTTGGTAGCATGACAAGTATGGAGTTCTTGGATCTTTCCCAAAATTTTTTGTCTGGTGTGATTCCGAAGACCTTAGAGTCACTTACCCATCTTAAATATATCAATCTTTCCTACAATTTATTGTATGGAGAAATTCCAAATGGTGGGCCTTTTCAAAATTTTACAGCTGAATCTTTTATGAAGAATGAAGGTCTTTGTGGAAATCCCAAACTACATATCCACCCATGTAGAAATGGAAACAAGCATAGGTCTACTAAAGAGATGCTTTTGAAATGCTTGTTACCTATCATGTTGGCAATCATTTTGGCTGTTTCATGCATGGTCTATGTAAAGCGCAAAAGAGAACATGTTAGTGATTTAGCCAACAAGGACTTATTGGATTTGGAGACTCTAATTAGGATATCTTACTATGAGCTTGTACAGGGAACAAATGCATTTGATGAGAGTAATCTTCTTGGCAAGGGAAGTTTTGGATCTGTATACAGAGGAATTCTTTCAAGTGGAAAGATAATTGCTATTAAAATCTTTAACTTAGACTTGGAAGAAGCATTAAGGAGCTTTGATACTGAATGTGCTGCCTTATGCAATTTACGCCATCGCAATCTCATTAAGATCATCAGTACTTGCTCCAATGTTAATTTTAAATCTCTAATAATGGACTTTATGCCAAATGGGAGTCTTGACAGATGGTTGTACTCTTATAACTATTGCTTGGATATCTTACAAAGGTTGAATATAATGATTGATGTGGCATCTGCATTAGAATATCTTCATCATGGGTCTTCAATTCCTGTGGCTCATTGTGATGTAAAGCCAAGCAATGTTTTGTTGGATGAAGATATGGTGGCTCATCTTAGTGATTTTGGTATTGCCAAATTGTTAGGTGAAGGGCAGCAAGAAATTTTTACCACGACTTTGGCTACACTTGGCTATATGGCACCAGGTGATGTTATAATGATTTTATTATATTTTGTTTATTTTTTACATTCTTCATGTTCTTACAATCATGCAAATGTGTGTGTGAATATATATAGTGGCTATCAAAAATGTTTATTTTTTATTTTACTAATTAGTCTACCATGTTCACATGTGAGAATTATATGCATAAAACGTTTAAGCACAATGCTTGTAGTGTTTTTCTGACTATTTAACATTATGGCATTTGTATTCACTGTTCAAATTGTCATGTAGAATATGGATCAGAAGGAGTTGTTTCTGCAAAAGGAGATGTCTATAGCTATGGTATTATGTTGATGGAAATATTTACAAGGAAGAAGCCAACAAATGACATGTTCGTTCATGGTTTAACCTTGAAAGAATGGGTTAGTAAATCAACACCACATTCAATAATCAATATTCTTGATGCCAATTTGCTGCAAGGTGACAATCAAAATATTGGTAACATATTATCAAATATGTTACTAATTTTTGAGTTAGCCTTGAATTGTTGCACTGATCTACCCGAGATGCGAATCAATATGACAGAAGTTGTAGTATCATTGAAAAAAATTAAGGTCATCTTTATACAAAATAGTTGAGGCACTATTAGTTGGATGATTGTGAATGTCTTTATCACTTCCTTTGTTTTGTTTGTTGGACAAATATTTGAACATCTACCCTAGTAATGGCATGATGATGGGATGATATATCTGGATTTTTACTGTATCAATTTATGATGTATTTATGATTTATTTGAATTTTGAAAATTGTGGGATTAGTTTTGTAGGATTTGGTTGTCTTTATATTATTTCTCTTTATTATATTGAGTCCACCCTTTTCAATGGAAACTGGAACATGTTGAAAATTCATTTTCCAATTTCCAATGTTTTTTGTTGCAAAACAATTGTGATACTTTGAATAACGAACCAAAGTTTGTCCTAGAAATTTCCTTTTCTCCACTGTCCAGTTAATTCTAAAGATTTGTTTATGTAACTAACTAGAAAATTTTTTGGACTAGAGTCTAAATAGATAAGATAGTGCTAGTGCTCCACATTCAAGATTCTAAAAAAAAAAGTAAATTTACCAAAAAATAAGTTCTCTTGATTGATCTATTTTTGGGAAGCCATCTTGTTGTAATTTAAATTCAATACGAAAAATTTGATGTTTACCTATGGTTAGTTATTTGCAATTAACTAAACCAGAGGTAAATGTCTCATTTACTTGCAATTAGGCAACTAAGTGTAGACAATTAGTTGTGATCAACAAACCATAATGAATTTTTCTTTTAACCATAAGGTTTCCCTGAAGTTAATAGCAGTTAGCTTTTAATTGCAAGTGGTTACCAGTTAGTTGCTAATCACAGGGAAATCTATTAAGACCTTGATCCCCCACCCCAACATCTGTTGCATTGCATGAAGGGAAATTTGATGCTATGAGGCAAAATTGAGAAATATGGCAGAGATTCACCCCTGATACAATCTGTGGTAGAGGGGTTTTATGAGTTAATTAGGGATAGATAAAAAAATTTGTATGAAGGATGTGATAAATACTCGAAGTTGTCTATTTTTGTGAAGTTATATCATATCAAGTGTTTGTGTGGAATGAGTGATAAAGTTATATCTATGATACATGAGTTGTTAGCATATGCATTTGAGTTTGTAAAGATTCTTCCATCTTTCTATAAGGCAAAGAAAATTATTAATAAATTGAGACTTGACTATACAAAAATTTGTATAAGTCTAATGATTGCATGTTATATTAGGTAGAGGATGAAGCCATAAATGTGTGCAAATGATGCAACACATCTGCAAGAGACCAAAGAAAAAGGGTAACAAACTTAAGAACACGTTTGCTAAAATATTTAGATACTTTCCATTGAAACCATGATTGTGAAGACTCTTTATGTCCTTAAAACTATAAAGAACATGAGATGGTATGCTACAGACAAAACTGGGGGTAATAGGATCAGAAACCTGTAGGAATTTGAGGCATGGAAGAAAATTGATATAATGAATTCTCAATTCACTTTAGATCCTCGAATTGTATGCTTTGGATTCGTCACTAATTGTTTCAATCCATTTGGCAACTCGAGTATAGTCTACATCATCTGACCATTGGAACTTGTACCTAGCAACCTACCTTACTAGGGTATGTATGAAATAAAATTCCTTAATCCTCTCATTAATTATTCCAAGGAAAATAGCACTAGGAAATGATATAGAGTGTATCCACAACCGCTAATAAAAGAGCTAAAAGAATTATGTGATATGGAGGTTGAAACATCTAGTTCCTTCACTAATGAAATGTTCAATATACGTGCAGCTATCATGTAGGTAGTTAGTGATTTTTCAAGGCTTGGAACTTTATCTGGGTGGAATGTACATACAGGGTTAACTTGTTCTTGTTGTAATTTTAACTCCATCCCTATTTACCTTCCTTATAGTTGAAAGTAATATTTCATAGGTCATTGTTATTTTCTTGGTCTAGGGCATAAATTTAGATTGGTTTGAAGTTGATTTAATGGAAGAGAATAGAAAAAAAAATCCCCCTAAAGCAATAACTAGATCAAAAATCGTAATATAATTTAAGAATGTTGAAAATATATTTAGAAACGATGTAGAGGTTGAAAGCCGAGGAAGAAGACCTTGAGGAACTGTTGCTATAGTTTATGACCCTTAATAATCGCATAAAGAGAGTATATGTCTTTCAACTTCCTTCTTAGGAGAATCGCTTATTATGCCACGGTCATGATGTAATGCATATTGAAAAAAATGTCTATGATAATATGCTTTTCACTTTGGTCAATAAGGTAGGAAAATCAAAAGACTATTTAAATTCTCGGTGAGACTTACAGGAGATGGGCATCAAGCTTGATCTATTGCTTGATGATAATAGTAGATATCCTCCAACTTTGGTCTTTTTGGCCAAAGCAAATAAGGATATCTTTCACAAAACTTTAAAGAATGTTATTGTGGCTGATGGTTATTCCAGTAATATATGTAGATGCATTGACTTAAGATCACTGGTTTAAAAAGTCATGACTTACACATTCTAATGGAGCAACTGCTACCTCTAGCAATTAGACAGACACTTCCTAAGTGTCAGCTATTTTGATTGATTCATGTTCAATCATTAGGCAATATGTAATAAAGGGCTCAATGTAAACAAACTTTGACTAACTCCAAAATATAGCTATTCTTACATTGAGTAATTTCGAGATGATATTGCAATCATCATTCTTTATAGATATGGTTCAACTGTGGCACCATACAAATAATGTCTCCAAGTTTTTAAAGTAAAGATTACTGCTGCTAGTTCTAGATCATGTATGGGATAATTTTATTCATGTGGTCTCAATTGTCTTAAGCAAAGCCAAGAGGCTTGGTTAGTTGGAAGATATGATATTTTGATGTATGTAACAAGAATTCAAGGATCAAAGATGTACTGTCATGTAACTTAGAAAATATGATGATGTAGCACAATACTTTGTTTGTATGTGTATAAACTCCCACATGTATAAAAAAATGACCAACCAAGAGTTTGAAAAAATTTTAATATGTAATAGAAGGTTTCTTGAAGCATAAGTATGAGTGAATAAGGCCAAATTCAAAATTTGGTATATTGGAACCCATTTTGTCAAGTTAGTTTTATGAAGATAGAATTTCGTGAGAGAAGAGAAAATGTGTAAAATTAAGAAAATGGGCACAAAAAATTAATATATTTGGTAGGTTGAATTTTAATATATCATAGTTTATTTCTACCAAATTTTATTGAATTTTGAGTTCAGTAACTTCCCTTTTTTCTTGCTTAAAGTACAAAGAATTATGTAGAGAAATTTTCTGACATTCATGAGGTTTGGAGACATCTGAGGGACTTAAATGTATGAATTTTGGGCTAAAATTTTATTTGAAAGTCTCTGAGGTACTAATGAAGAATTATGGAAAGTTTCACGTGATTTGAATTCTATTTAAGTGTGTTTTGCTCCAAATGTCTGTAACAAATTTCTGATTTAGCATAATTTCGTACATGGATTTATTTGAGAGAACAAATGAACGAATTTCGAACCTAAATTTGGTATGAAATTAGATATTATGTTATTATAGTTTTCTGAAAGATTTCACAATTTTTTGAGCTTCCATAAATGAATTTTGAATTTACAAATTTGGTAAATTTACCATATAAACAGTACCACCGATTTAGAATTAATCTTTCTTATTTTGCTATCATCTCACCATATTTCCTTTACTTTTATCACCTGATTGACTCCTCACTTGATTGACTCCAATTTCTTATGAACACTTGGTCTACTTGCCTAAAGGATATTATGTATTATGGTATGACAATACATAACTCATAGGTAATGCCATATGATTGGTATCTCAAATACCTTGAAGGTTAATCATTGATTCCATATACGGTTCAAGTACCATTACAAAATTTCACTTTAATAATATCAAACCTTATAAAAATTCAATAGTAAAAAATCTGAGCCTTTCATGAAATTGAAACAAAACTTCAAGGAAAATTAATTTCAAAGTTCTAAAGAATTTGAAATAAGGTTTGGAATATGCAAACGTAATCAACCATGCAAAAGGCTACTTCTAACTATACTGAAATTGCATACCTTTCAATCCAATTGGTATCATAACTCATACACAAAGTATTCATTGTAAAACACAGTTAAAGATCAATGCTATGGGAAAAGGAACACAACATAGGAGAGTAGACTATAAAATAAATAGTAAAGGGAAGAAAATATAAAAGAAAAGTCTTCCATAAGTTAAATGCTATCAACTCACTTGGAATGCCCACAATGATCCCTATAAACCCTTTTGAACTCAGTGTGCACTTTAAAGGTTCCTATATCAATCAACATGTGGGACCTATAGGTGAATATATACTCTCACTACAATCAATCTATGTAATTTAAATTCTCTATCATGAAGGCTCTTTTAGTCATTGTTCAATAGTTTATCTTAAAATTAACTCGATAAATTCCATTACCTAAACACTAGTTTAAGTAGCACCCATGAAAAAGAAAATCATTAAACAAGTAGCTTTAATTTAGTTAAAATAATGGGAAGCTAAGACTATGATTTCCTTTCTTCTGTCCATCCAACCATATTGCTCTTGTAAAATTTATTTATAATTTAACTCCTTAAATGAGTATCCTCCTTCAGCACATAGCTAGTGTATTTATTTTCATTATACTATTCACCATGGTAATCTTTCATAGGAAGGACCAACATCTCGACAAAATGTAATGATTTTATTATTAGTAATGCCTGTTAATCACTAATCCACTTTCAAACACATGTATAACCTATCATACTATGGTTACTAAAGCAAAACTCCTTTCACTTACAACAAACCCCGACTTAATTGAATCTAAAATTCTTACTCTTTTTCCTCCTACAAGATGTAACAACCATCATGGTGGAATGAATGATTATATAATATGAGAAGATTATCACAAAACCAAAATTAAAAGAATCTCACACATTAATTGATCACATATACACAACTAATTTTAGAGTTTAAGACATCTCTTCCAAATCAAATATAAGGTCAACAAAAAGGGAAAAGTAGATAATAACATCTTCATGTAAATTTAAAAGTCTCCATTCTTCACTTTCAAGCACCACATAACATTTGGTCTTAAACCAAAGAAATTTCCACAACCATTAAAGAGCTAGGGTTCATAATGATTATAAATGTGCATGTACTCTTATGTCAAGACAAATTCATCCCTAGAACAAATACACCTACATATATCCTCATCAAGTAAATATAAACTTACATAGCCATAACACCTATTAAATCCATAATTTTCAAGCTCACCTCACTTGTTTACCTTACTATAGCCACTCTTCTTCCATGAACATTGTTTAAAGAGAAAACAAGACCAAAATTTTGGCTATGAATCTTCATGAACCCTAGCTACTGCAAAGGAGGAGAAACGCTCCTCATCCGATCTATGAAAATGTTGGCCCAAACATGTCAAAATTGACGAAAATTGGATGGGTCTTGCCAGAGTCATGAATGGCGGTATAGTTAGCGTGGTATAGGAAAGAAATTGCTGGTGGAGGATGCATTCAGTTACACATGTTAAAGAGAGATCATTTGAGAGAGAAGAATGTGGGGAAGGACAATTTGGTGTTTTCCAATTGTTAAATGCCATGTGTTAGTGAAGGAAAGAAAATATAAAGAGGAGAGGGTTAAGGTTCAAACCTAATATTTAGGGAAGGAAAGAGTAATGCTTAGTCATTGTGCTAGCCTTATTTTCTCTGTAAGTCTATATCTTACTTAGTATTATATCTTGCCTAACCCTTTTTAAAAATTTTCCCTTTAATTAATTTTAATTTTTTATTACACTCCCTTAATAATCCTGTTACTAGGTCCTAACTAAGTGGGTTATAATTTAATTTATTAATTCCAACTAAAATTGTTTAGTTTAAAATTCCTTAAGTGTTATGATGAATGAATGAAGTATGTTGTGGGCACAATTTGAAATTCTGGTGATGTAGTCACAATATTGCAGTTGCAACTTGGGCCACATTCGCATCAGCTTACAAAAATCTTAAGTATTAGACGATGCAAAGATGATAACATCCTTTATATATAACCACATTTGGACTGTGAAATTGATGAAAGAATATACTGGAGGTAGAGAAATTATTTGTCTAGCTATCACTCTCTTTGCTACAAACTACAATCTCTTGTGAAGTAAAAGCAAGCTTTAAAATGCATGTCCTCTTAGAAAAATTTTGAAAGTCTAAATTTAGGAAGGCAAAATCTAGACCAGCATATGATGTGAGGAAAAAAATAATGGATAATGACTTTTGTACTAAAGCTAATGAAATACTAAAAGTGTTTGAGCCAATTATTAAGGTTTTGAGACTGGTCAATGGAGATGAAAAACCAATTATTGGTTTTTTTTATGAAGCTGTTGATAAGGCAAAACAATCTATTGGAAAAATTGTTGTTATCACATGTAACATTATGAGATGATAGATAAAAGGTGGAAATTTTTACATACAGCTTTACATTGTGCTCGTAAGTCTGTGTATAATTTATGTTGTCTTAAAAATTTACATATTTGTGCATTAACGTAATTGAAATAAAACTCTTATTTCTTTTGTAGGTTATTTCCTCAACCCTTAATTTCAATTTGGAGTTGAACACAGGCAGTCAATTTATAAGGAAACCTTTAAAGGAACCTATGAAGTGATATCCAAATTGCATAGAGATGTAGATGATCAAATCAAAGCTCTGAGACAAGTTAGTACATATGAAATAAAATTTGTTATAATAAATATTTATAATATAATGTTGTTTATTTTAATTACAATTAATATGATACTACCCAGTTAATGCTTTTCTGAGATAAGAGAGAAACATTTGGAAAAGCAAAAGCTCAAAGAGTATAGTCTCAAATGGATCCTGGCAAAATTTATTCTCTTTATGTCTTTAAATGCAACTTATATAACTTTATTTGGTTAAATTTAATTACTTGTATTTTATTGTTTATTTGAATAGCTAAATGGTGGATCTTTTTTGGCTCATGTGCTCCTGAACTTCAAAGCATTGTAATAAAAGTATTAAGTTAAACAACTTTAGCATCAAACTATGAAAGAAATTGGAGCACATTTAGTTACATTCATACAAAGACAATGAATAAACTTAAGAACCAAAAAATACAAAAACTTGTCTTTACCTTCAATAATATGGATCTACGCATGAGGTATAATAAGAGAAGAAGTCATGAAGAGATTAAAAATAGTTTCAATCCAATTAATCTTGATTTCATATTTCAAGAAGATAATCCTTTGTCTCTTTGGGTGGCAGAGAGAGAAGGCCTAGTATTAGATGGACCTCAAAATTCAGAATGGCTTCCGATAATGGATACAGATGATGAAGAGGTAGAAACAGGGGATGATTCAACTTCAAATTGAGGTGATAGTCATGGTGATGATAGAGGTTTAAGTCTACCAAGCAACAATAGTGGACACAGATGAACAAGACCCATATCAAGAAATTCCATATTCTATGCATGGTCAGGGTTTAGTTCTTGACATAATATTGTTTTAGGATATAGGCACTAATGATAATAGAAGAGGTGGTTCTCAATCAGGAAGAGGTGGAAGGCAACAAGTTGATCCACTAGAAGATTTTCCTCCTCCAATTTTTCACAAAGTTTCAGTGATTTTGGTATTGATGGATCATTTCAAAATAGTCATAGCCACTACCCATGGTTCTATCAACAACTTTATTATCAGCTTGATTATCACCAGGTACCAAATAATCCTTTTCATCAGCAACAAGAGAACACAGGCGGTGGATTCATTGATTATATTTTTGGACTTGGAGTAGGACAAGGTGACAATGAAAGTGAAAGTGGAGGTTATGATCCTTTATGCCATTCTACAATGTGGTGATGAATATTCTTTCTTATTTGACTTGTTGACAATTTTATTATTTATATTTTTCTCTTAAATTTCTTAATCAACATTGATATGTTTGTATAAATTATGTATTTTTCACATTGATATACATGTTAGATTTGATATATTATACCTATTTGAGAAATATGTAAATTATATATGAATTTTGAATGTTGTGTACAAGTTTAAAAAAAATCACGACTGTAGTTGTCAGGACTCGAATTCATTGGCCATAACTAACACATAGGCTAAGTCAACTTAGCCCAACCAACCTAAAATAACATTTTTTTCACTTTTTCTAAAAAAATATTGATGACACACACTTTGAAATATAATTCAACAATTTCACAATGACATTAAACTGATAAACTTAAAATGTCTCGCAATACATATTTGGTATAATAAGGAAATAGCCCACACAAGGCTTATAATACTTTACAAAATCTCAAACAAATAGACATCTAGTAGCCACCACCTTGGAGTCAGACATACATTGTGATTAACCTAGAATAACATATCAAAAAGCTTGAACAATAATAAAATTCCTAGAGCAACTTCACTATTACTCACTAATTTGAAAAATATTAAAGAAAAAGGTGTAAGTCTACCATTGACTTAGTGATTGAATAAATAAAAAAGTAAGCGAAAAGGAAAAACAATAGAGATATTAGAATTTTTGAATAATAACAAGTTTTGATAAAATAAGGATAATATTTCTAAACCTTAAATTTTATATGAAATAGGTATCAAGGAAAGGACCAAGATCATCATACTCATATTCCTTTACTAGATATGTTTCAATTATTCATACTCTACCCTTTTACCAAATACATCCTAATATCTTATATCTGTATCCTTTCATAGGATACATCTCAATAATTTATACCCGTATCCCTTTACTGATACATATTAATATCTTATATCCGTATCCCTTCACTGGATATGTCTCAATAATTCATACATGTATTCCTTTACTGGATACATTTCAATATCTTATATCTGTATCCCTTCATTGGATATGTCTCAAGAATTTATACCTGTGTCCCTTTACCCAATACGTTTTAATAATTTATTTCAACAAGGTGCACCAAACCTGTTACCCCCACTAACGGCTACGAGGTTCTTACACGAATCCTCTTCCATCCTATAAATTATAAAATCCATTAAATAGTGTAAATAGGATATATAAATAAATAATTTTATTTAAACATATTTACTACCATAAAGTAATTCAAATAAAAATAATCTTGGAGATAAAATAAAATAAAAGTTGACTATGAATGAAGTGACAATAATATAAAGGACTAAAATGGAGCTTGCATTTTGATCACTTGAGAACTTGTAGATCATTTGTATCTATACCTCAATTATCTGATATAATAAATCCTATATATAATATTTATAATAATAATAATAATAATAATACTCTTGATAGTTTGGAATCCCCTTTATGTTTTAAAATTTATTGTATATTCAGGTTCCACTTTTCTAAGTCCAGATTGATTCCTAGCCTTTAGCATAGTTCATGTTCCAAAATGTTCTTGGCAGGGAAAATATAGCGACCCCACTTTCTAGTGACTATTTAGGCAGTATAATCTTACCATAGATCTCAAGAGTTATGGGGTGAATTGTTTGTCAAGGAATTCATAGGATCTAAATTAGTCATTTAGGCAGCACAGTCTGTCATAATCTTACTTGTACAAAGTCCATAAGGCACCATAAAAGGTACTATTAAATTTCATTTCAGTGTATTAATTCTACTCAATTTATTAAATGGGATTCTACCACCATTATGTGCATAATATGTAGAAGTTTGTTGTATAAAATAGATCAATACTATTAAAAGACTTGTATTGAATATATATATATATATATATATATCAAATCCATAAAAAAAAAAAATAAAGAAATTGAAAGTTGGATAAGAAAATAAAGATGTTCGGTAAAATGAAAAGTGCTACTTTGTGAATTATACATTCACCAATGGGGATCAATAGTAAAGATCCCCTATTACAATAACACAACCCAAATTAAAGAGATCTTTGTAAACCTACCTCTCACACAAACATGAACGTTCTTTCCACAACCTTTTTCTCTAGTTTGAATGAGAAAATTATAAAATGTTCGTGCTATTTATAAAAATTTTTAAATTACTATGCAGGTACTATTTGACACTGTGCAAACAGTAACCACACTTTGCCACAACTTGCACAGTAAGTTTTTGCTGATATTTACTATGCAAGTTACTATGTAATGGTTCAAATTATATTTTTTATCACAAAAAATATTTTTCTTTTCATTTTAGTCCCTAAAAAAGTTAAAATTATAATTTGTACCATAAATAATATTTTCTCCTTTCATTTTTTTTCATAAAATTTTATTTTATTTCTCTAATGTTATTATTGAAATCTATATATATTTTTGGGTTATTACAACAATGACGACAACCCGCAATTGTTGCATCCGCGACACCCGCAATTGTCGCAACCATAACTTAAAACCATGATTGTGGGCTTAGTTATTTGGAGTTCATATATTTTCATCTAATTTTGTTTGAAATTGTGTTACAATTGCATTTGAATAATATGAACATCCAGTCCATTCTCTTCAATGAAAACTGGAACATATTGAAAATTCATTTTCCACTTTTTAGTATCTGTTGCATAATGAGTATATGGAAAGAAAACTCTTTCTTAGTGAACCAAAGTTTGCCCTACATTTTTCTTTTCTTACTATCCACCTTTCAAGTATTTATAAACTCTTATTTTCAAAAGAGAAAAATCCGATCACTTAAACAGACATAAAGTAATTAACTAATTAAGTATTTTAAAGAATAGTTTGAATGAAGCAATATCAATAGCTCCACACAAGATGCATATGTAGACAATATATATACCCAATATGAAGTGCACCATATTTGGCATGTTTCGAACCACCATGATGTAATTTATATCATTATTATAAAATAGGGGATTGAAGAAAGATCTGCAAAATTGCATCACCACGTTTGATGGAGAGCATACTAAAGACCACTCTAATTGCTTGTGTTAATACGCTGTTGGAGTGTGTGACTTGCTGGTTGAGCATTTTGCACTCAATTAGCTAGTCAAATATTCGTACTGGTAGACGAGGAATTGCTTGCATTAATACGTGGCATTGCATGCATGATCATGGAGTGTGGGACCTGTAATAATCCAAAATAATAATAATAAAAAATATATATAATAATGATAAAATAAAATAAATATAAAATATAAAATATATGTATGGATTTTAAGAATAACTTTATAAAAACAAAATAAAACTTTATGAACTAAAATAAAAGGAGAAAATAGTATTGAGGGTAAAATTATAATTTTACCTTATTTTTAGCGACTAAAATGGAAAGAAAAATATTTTTAGAGATAAAAATATAATTTTAACCATTGCATAGTAACTTGCATAGTAAATGTCAGCAAAAACATGTTGTTACTATGCAAATTCCAGCATAGTTATTGTTCAAATTTTGGCAAAAAGGTGTATGCACAGTGCCAAACAATAACTTAGAAATTTCTATAAATAGAACAAACATCTCTTAATTTTCTCATTCAAACTAGAAAAAGAGGTCATGGAAGGAGCATTCATATTTGTGAGAGATAGCTTTGGGGAGACCTCTTTAATCTAGGCTATGCTGTAGTAATATGGGATTTCTACTATCGATCCTTATTGATAAGTGTATAATTAGCAAAGTAGCACTTTTTATTTTATCAAATGTCTTTATTTTCTAGTCCAACTTTCACTTTCCTTATTCCATTTTCAATGTTTTATGGGGAAATAAGTCTATACTCTTTTGAACTTTTTAACTACGTATATATGATATAATATGTACGGATATAAAAAATAACACAATGATATAATCAAATTTTATAAATTATTGTTATTATGAAAGACACTTGGTATATGATAAGTGCAAAGTAAAGGTTATAAAATATAAGGAAGTAGTATTATATGAAAGGAGGAAAGTTATGGTAAAATTCTTAATTATAATTGATTCCTTTACTTTATCTAAATTCATTTTATGTGATTGTTGCATTATTGTATTTTCCACTTTAAATCCTTTATATTATTGTTACTTCTCTCCTAACCACTCTTTATTTTATTTTATTTTATCTTCAAAATTATTTTTATTTAAATTACTTTATGGTAATAAACATGTTTAAATAAAATTATTTATTTATGTATCCTATTTACGCAATTTATTTATATTCAATGGATTCTATAATTTAAAGGATGGATGAGAATTCATTTAAGAACCCCATAGCTGTTAGTGGGGGTAACGAACTTGGTGCACCTTGTTGAAATGAATTATTGAGACATATCTGGTGAAGGGATATGAATATGAACTATTGAGATGTATCTAGTAAAGGGATACAGATATGAATATTGAGATGTATCCAGTGAAGGGATACAAGTATGAATTATTGATATGTATCTAGTGAAGAGATACAGATATGAGATATTGAGATGTATCCGGATAAGGGATACGAGTATGAATTATTGAGACATATCTGGTGAAGATATACGAATATAAGATATTGAAACGTATCCTATAAAGGAATACCATATGAATTGTTAAAACATATTCGATAAAGGAATATGACTATGATGATATTGGTTCTTTCCTTAATATTTTGTGCCTTTTTTGTTCAAAAAATCACAATTCTATATACTAAAACAACTTTAGAAGATTTATAATATATTTCAAATATTTTAAAAAGATGAGATGTTATATTTAAAAATTATTAATAATAGATTAATTAAAAGTTAAAAAATTGGTGTAATTTATTATATTTGTATAAGTTGATGAATCTCGTAGCTGTGCATATGAACCTTAATTCTCAACAATTTTGTTATGCATTTTTTTTTAATGGAAGTGGCTTGTTTGCAGAGGCATGAAATAAATAAATCAAGTAATAGTGAATGCCCCACTTCAAGGACCCCCATTTTCCATAACAATTTGGCACACCAAGTACATAGTGATGGCATGGTCCAAGCAAACATAATAATAATAATAATAATAATAATAATAATATTATTATTATTATTATTATTATTACATGCTTCAGTTGTATTAAGTCATTTCTTTCATGAAACATATACTGAAAAAGAAATTTTAACGAAAAAAGAAAGCTTCAAAAGGAAGCAGTTACCTACGCGTGGCTCATGCTTGGAATGTCATCTAATTCTTCTCAAGCAAAGTTGCTGCCACATTTCTATAGTCCATCTTACTAAGCATATGAGGGTCCATCTTCTTGCCACCTAGCTATCTTAATGAGCAAGCTTTTGACACTTTGCTGCCAAGTGGAACTCTCTCCTACCATGACCGTGTATCTAAGAGGCCAAGGTGAATTTTCTAATTTAAGTATATTTATTCTTTCCTTTTTGGACCATGTAGTTACAATGGCATATAAATATTATCTTGGTCTATGTCTTCAAAACATCCTGTCCATCTTAGATATCTTACATGTTTCTTTGGCTAAGATCGATTATTTGTCTACCAAATACATTGTTTCTAATGTCATCTTAATCACATATTTTATTTCAATATTGCAAATTATTTATTTGACCATTTTATATTTATTTATGCTTTCGATACTTTATCTAATGAATTTTTTAATTGCAGTAAGTATATTAACGGTTATTTTTATTATTACTTTTTTTACTTACTTTTGCATATTCAATATATTCTTAAGAAATACCAATGAAAATTGTAAAATCAACAATTTAATTATCTTGAACTAGTTTCCTATTATAAACAAAATTAGGCTAATTAGTTTCCATATTAATCCTTCATCAGGAATCTAAACATTTCGGTTTCCCAGGATGTTACAAGCTTACAATCTCCCTCTCAAAGTGCCCTATACTGCTGAATTTTTAATGTAGGTTTGTTTGAATGATAGTGGAGAACGGACTTGTTGTTTGAAGAGAGACATCTGTTCTAACTATCGTTTGTACATATCATGCACTTAACTTTGTCTTCTAAAAAGTAAAAAAAGTAAATGTTTTACCTCCTAATCAATAAAGCTATACTAATGGATCATAACTAAAACCCCCTTCAAAGAATTTTATTTGTTTCAATGGCATCTTGAAATTATAAATCAGCTATATGAAGTACTGAAAATGGCCTTTCTTTGTCTAAAGAAGATTGTGTGATCTTCTTACTTTTGAATTATATTTGCTCTTAATTTGTTGGTGTTTTTAGGGTCTAGGGTTTGCTATACTTATTTTCCTTTCCATGAGTCAATAAAATATTTTAAATAGTGGTAGGCAAATTGATCACTGAAACTATCAGTGCCTTATTTCATAAATAACCCAAACATTGCATATTCCTAAATTTATTTTTCGTGCTTTAGAATTACTAAATATGTAAGAATACTCACCAATGGCGGACCTAAAATTTATTATGAAGGATGAAAGCTCCATTTGATGACATTCTGTCCTCTAGGGGGTAAGATCAAGAAAGAAAAATGTTGCAAGTTGTTGACTTCAACTTTGATCAAATTTCGTTTGATGATATTTTACTTTTTTACTTTACAGGATCATCTGGCTTTAATGATTGAGCTTCTTGGAAGGATGCCTCGCAAGGTAGGAATGTTATTTGTCTTGTTGAAATCAGTCAAAGTTGTTTTTAACTTTTTATTTATTATGCATGATCATCATGTGTTCAAGAAACAATTTGGTAGTTTAAAGCAACTAATATTTAGTTAAATAGTATTAATACTTTATTCTCTTTCTCATCTACAAAAGTTGAACTAATATTTTCTTTAGATTGCACTAGGTGCCCGCAATTTTCGAGAGCTTTTTAAAAGATATGGTGATTTAAAGGAAATTCGTCAATTGGATTTTTGGCCTCTTAGTATGGTGCTGATGGAGACGTATGATTTCAGCGAGCAAGATGCAGATGGCATCGCTGACTTCCTTGTTCTAGTACTTGATTTTGTCCCCAAAAAGAGCCCAACAGCTGTTGAGTGCCTTATTCATCCTTGTATGACTGCAGATCCTCAGATTATAGACTTTTGTATTATCCAATTAAAAACAATTTGGCAGTACATCGTAGACTTTGTATAGCACTTTTTGAAACTTATATGTGAAAAAACTTCAAATTTTTATTGTTATTATTAATGACTTTTGTATCAATTGAAATTTGTAGAAAATAAATAAATTTGTTATTATTTAGACACAGAATCAAAGGTGGAATAGATAAATTTAAGTTTTTATTTGAAATTGAAATGATTCCATATCGAAATTACAAACACAGAATTATTGACGGAATAAGTCAATCAATATCTAATATTTAAACATGGAATTAGAAACAGAATAAGAAAATTCAAGTCTTAATCTGAGACAGAAATGATTTTGTATCTAAAATATAGACACAGAATTAGTCAATTTAAGTTCTTATCTGAGACGAAAATATTTCTGTATCTAAATTATAGAGACAAAATTAGAGGCGAAATAAATCCATCTCTCTTAATAAATTAAATATTGGATACAACTTTGGTTTTTATATTGAAACAGAAGTTTTAATAATTTGACACAATTTTTTCCGTGCCAATTCTAAGATGTAATTCATAATTCCATATATAAATATTTAGAGACTAAGGTTTATGACACAAAATTGTATCCGTGTCTGATTCCATCTTAGATTTTGGTTACATATGAAATTTTTATGACTTAAAAATGGATTTTATCTGTCTCTATTTTACTTTTTTCTAGTAGTGAGGGGAACCTAATTGAAAGAAAAATTTAGAATGTTAAAATATTCACATCACGATACTGATAAAAGTTAAGAACTATTATAATTCACAGTTAAATTAGCATTCTCGTTTTTTTTTTTTTAATTAGCGGCATTAAAAGTTAACCTTTGTTGAGTCACAAAACTAGTTATTTTCAAACTTCAAATAAAGTTACTTTTATTTCTTACAACCACCATGAATATGCAAACTTATAATTACTAGAGTTTCATTTTGGAAAAAAATTCAATCGTGAAAACATCATTAAAGTTTCCAAAATCATAAGCATGTTTACAGATGTTAAATTGATTAACATTCTGGCATGACTTAAACTCATTTATTTCTTGGTTGGTTTATTTGAGCATGCCTGATCTTGTCTAAACTTTTATGGCGAAAATTAAAATAATAATATTGCATAATTAATTATAAATTTTAAAACTATTTAATTAATAAAATTTAATATTTTATTGACTTCATATTTCTTTCAAATTAAATTTATTTTTTTCCTGTTACTTTGTATAAAATGTGGTTTATTGCAAATATCGTACACTTTAAACGTGCAACCACTAATAGATTAAGGATGGACTTCAGAATTGATCCAACCATTCACGTAGGACCAAAATAGCAAAAGACTTTTTTATATGTAACTACTTTTAATAGAAAGACACAATCACATGCAATTCTTCCGTATTTATATTCTTCTTTTTTATAAAAATAATATAAACGTATTTTAACTGAAGCACATTTAATTTATTTAAAATAGTTCATCTAACTAATAATTCTTGCAACTAGTGTTGCATTATATTTTTTGTGGTTGCAGATATAGCAAAAAATATAATAATAGGGTTTGTAATTACTTCGGTCATAATTTTTTTTAAGTTACAAAAAATGTTTAAAAAGTTATAATTTTTACACTAATTTAACATATAAATATAAAAAAAATGATATGTAATAATTGTTTTACCTACTATTTTAATTAAATATACACTTTAAAGTTTAAATGATTACTAAAAAATTATACATATAATGCATATTAAATCTAATGTCCATTTATTTTACTAAGTATAAATTTTATATAATTAATAAATGCCCACTTTGTAACCAATATACTCACATTAATCTAATAAATATCTATTTTATTGAATTAATAATTTATTCCCTCCACTAAATTTTTTTTATCTTCTGTCGATTTTGGCCCAATTTATTCTTCCCTCCAAAGATTCTCATGTTTTCCCTCTTATGCCCATTTTTTCTCTTAAATTTTTGTTTAATTTCTCTCTCCCTCCATCTTAATTTCGTTCTCTTCCAAACCCAAATTAATGGCTTTGGTCCCACCCTCCTTGATCATGCATACGATGACACGTATTAACTCAAGTAATGATGTAGGCTTAGTATGCTCCATCAAACGGGGTTCGAAACAGGATGGCACTTCATTTTTTGTATATATATTGTTTACACATGTATCTTGGGTGGAGCTATGGATACTGCTTTATTTATTCAAACTATTTTCTAAAAAACTTTTAGTTTATCACTTCAACATAGTCTATTTAAGTGATCAGATTTTTCTCTTTCAAAGGAAAGAGAATATATCAATACTTACAGGAGAAAAGGAAAAATGTAGGGCAAAACATTTTTCTTTCGATATAATCAGTTCGTAACAGCAAACATGTACATTGGAAAGTGGAAAATCAATTTCCAAAATGTTCCAGTTTGGATCGAAGAGAAAGACCTACTGTTCTTATTATTCAAATGCAATTTTGTAACACAAAATTACGTAAGAAATTATATGAAACAAAGTGACGTTGAACAAAGGGAAGAAAAGAACAAAAGGGGCAGAGGAACACGAACTAAAATCATATTTAACAATTATTCACCTAGGGGTGACTCTAAAAATTTGCATAAACTTGATTTTGATTTTTTTCAAAGACACCACAATTTCCACCATATTCAATTGTGTCTCAGGACAATCATTGCAGCAGTTTAAGGCTAGCTAAAAAATTGATGACACAAGAGATAATATGTTACCAATATTTTGATTGTCTCCTTGCAACAAATTGACATCTAGAATGTTAATTATTGAATGCGGTATTGATTTGCTAACCTACTCTTTCAAACTTAGTCCTTGAACAAACATGTCATCATTTGGTTTTTTCCTTGTAAACATTTCCAACAGCAAAATACCATAACTATACACATCTCCTTTGGCGGAAATAGCTCCTTTGGATCCATACTCTACATGTTAATAATTTGAATGGTAAGTAAAAAAGCCATTATATTGGAATAAAAATATAAGATCTATATAGCAAATATAGGTATGTCAGGCCATAACAAACTGTGAACACCCCATCCTTAATTGACAATTAATTGATACACCAATTAATTAATTAAAAAAATAGAAAAATGAAAAATGACAAAACTTCAAATGACATTTTTAATTAGGAGACAATTTGGAATTAAAAATAAATAATGGGAGAAATTCAATAAACTCAAAACCAAAAAATAGAATTAACTAATTAAAATAATTATAATAAGTAAAAGCAAAAGATTAAAAAAAATGTATATGACAAAATAAAAATAGAAAATTAAAAAAAAAATTAAATTAAAAAAAAGGGGTAAAGTGATAAGGCTGCCAAACAACATCTTTCACGAGAAACAGCTGCAGGAAAAAGCTAAAAGAAGGAAAAAAACAGACAGCGAAAAAGGAGCTGGTTTAAGGGGAGCGGTCCTTTTGCTTGGTTTTGAGGAGGCACATCTCCTCGGATTCATTGGCTTAGACTCCCTAGACAGCATTTTCTTCAGGCTTTGTTCTTGGGTTGTCGGGAGAAGCAGGGGGGGCAAAGAGCTGACCTTTTTTCTGTATAGACAACTCTCTCTCTCTGGGGGTTTTTGGGCTGGAACGGCTGGGAGTTTCCTCTCTGGGGGTGGAGGTTTTCAAGAAGCATCCAAAAACCCAGATTGGGGGACTCCTATAGCATTCAAAGCCAATGGGGTCATTATTGGAATCGTTGGCACCTCTCCTTAAAAATCTTCACACACTCTGTCCTTGAAAAAAAAAAGCAGCAGAAAAACCCCAAAAGGATATTTCTTTTACTTTGGGAATACTTATTACTGCCTTGATGCAAGCAAGAGTTCCTTCTTTCCATGTCTTCATTTCCAACGATGCCCCAAGGATTGGTTTTCGAAGGAGAAAGAAGAAAGAAGCCGAGAACCTGAAGCAGAAGGAGGGATGGACAGTTCAGCCTGAGCACTCTTCAACCTACCATCGTTTTGGTTTCTCCTGAAGAGAGTAAGAGCACCATTGAGTATTTGAGGGTTTAGCTTGAAAACTGAAATTGAAGCAGAAACCGAGACCAGAAAAACTGAAAAGAGAAGGCAGCAGAAACCGAGACCAGAAAACTCAAAAGGGAAGGCAGCAGAAACCGAGACCAGGAAAACTGAAAAGAGAAGGCAGCAGAAACCGAGACCAGAAAACTGAAAAGAGAAGGCAGCAAAAACCGAGACCAGGAAAATTGAAAAAAGAAGGCAGCAGAAATCGAGACCATAAGACTGAAAAGAGAAGGCAGTAAAAACTGAGACCAGGAAAACTGAAAAGAGAAGGTAGCAGAAACCGAGACCAGAAAACTGAGAGAGAACAGAAAGGAAAAGAAAAGCAGAAACTGAAGGAGGGGAGTAGAAAACCGAGAGGAAGGAGCTGGAACCAAGAATGTGGAAGGAAGAAGAGAAGCAGACCGAGTTGAAGCTGTGAACGCCTTCCTCTGCTCCAAACAGCTTGAACAGGGGCGAACAGAGCCACCGCAACAGCAGCAACCACAACAGCAACAGAATTCTATTATTCATCAGCAACAAACACTAATGACCTAACAGCCAAATAACGCTGGAATCAAGAAGGAACTTGCTACGGCTGCTTGCTTTACTTCATCTACCTATGTGCATATTGGCTACATGAAGACACGTGAATGACCGAGGGCAGTGACGAACTGAGGGCAGCAATAGTAGAGACAGGGAAGACGCCCTCACCACGGTTCTGCCACGAAAAGATGGTCTCGGTTTGCTTTGCATGGTGAACAGTGAGTTGTTCACGTACTGTAGGTCCAGCTTCCATTTTTGTTATTTTTTTATTATTTTGGTTTTGCTTTTGCCTTTTTGGCGTATTAATATTGTAATTATTATTATTATTATTTTGGTATTGCAAGCAAAGTTTTCAGAAAATCATCGTGTGAGAATTCAGTTCCCCTCGATTGCATGAGATGACGTGAGATTTTATTCTCTTTAGATCTTTTAAAAAATTAGCACATTTGTTTTAAAAATAATAATAATTAAATATTGACTTTAATTAAATATTTTTCATTATTTTTGAAACTATTGTGTGAGGATTCGGTTCTCTTTGATTGCATAGGAATATGTGAGATTTTAATTTCTTTAGTTCCCTGAAATTAATATACCTCTACCTAATAATAATAAAAATAATATAAACAATCATAATTAAATATTCATTCTAATTAAATATTTCACATTATTTAAGAAATTATCGTGTGAGAATATAGTTCTCCTCAAATACTTGGGGTCGTGTGAGATTTTAATCTCTTTAGACCTCGAAATTTAGTATATACTTGTTTAAAAGATAAATAATAAGAATGATGATAAATAGATAGAATAATAATAATGCAAAAACGAATATTTTAATTGAATTATTTACAAAATAAATAAAGTCAGGGTTTTATAAAATTTAATTAATTAAAATGCTACGTTCAAAAATTCCAAAAAATGGCTTTCTGTCATATTTTGTTCTAATTTCAACAATCAATCCTGATTTCAAAAAAAAATAAAAATAAAAAATAAATAAATAAATAAATAATTAAAATCCAAAAATTAAATAAATTAAAAAACTCAAAAATATTCCTTTCATTTCAAATCTCAAAAGAAATATAATAGAATATAAACTTCCTAAGATCCCAAAAATCTCATTCCGTAATCATTTCATTTAAATTTCAAAATAAAGATTAAAATTCCAAAAACAAACAAAAATTAAAAGGTTGAAAAATGAAGAGATCAAGAGAGCTAGATTACTTAGGATGCTGTAGATTAAAACACACAAATCCAAATTTCAATCCTGTTTTGTTTACAAAAATCCATTTAATTTGAACTCTCCTGTTCTCATCACAAAAAATTATAAATTACCAACCAACAAACACGCCTTTTGTGTCGAACTACGTGGACTTTGATCTCTGTCACGGGGTACGTAGGCCCTAGGTTTTCATCCTAGGTCAAGTCCGCCTTTGTAAATATCTATCTGTTTGTTTCCACTATTGTCATTTTTGTCTTTTCTGTTTAATGGGCATGCATGTTAATAAAGGGTAACTTAGATAAATTTAAGGTCATATTCTATTTCAATTGACTAGTTTAAGGTAACCGTCCTCATGGACAGGTGTTGTGGGGTGCCTAACACCTTCCCCACGCTCAAACAGACTCCCGAACTCATCTCTGATTTCGCAGACCATGTTGCCTTTTTCTTTTTTATTTAAATTGGTTTTCCAAAGTTTTTCGTTAAAAATTTTGGTGGGGACTCCAAATAAATTGATTTTCAAGATTCGTTTTTGGGAATCAATATAAAAGCTTTTTTATTTTATTCCGCCGAAAGGTCGGTTACGACACGAACATTAAAATTAAATCATATGTACTATCATTAAATCATCACCTGGTGCCATATAGCCAACAGTAGCCAAAGTCTTGGTATAAATTTACAACTGCCCTTCACCTAATAGTTTGGCAATATGGGCCACCATATCTTCATCCAACAAAACATTGCTCGGCTTCACATCACAATGGACCCCTGGTGTGAAAGAACCATGATGAAGATACTCCAACGCAGATGCCACATCAATCATTATATCCAACCATTGAAAGATATCTAAGCAATAGTTATGAGAGTACAACCATATATGAAGACTCCTAATTGACATAAATTCCATTATTAGATATTTAAAATCAAAATTTGAGCAAGTACTAATGATCTTAATGAGATTGCGATGATGTAAATTGCATATGGCAACACATTCTATATCAAAGCTTCCTAATGCTTCTTCCAAGTCTGAATTAAATATCTTAACAGCAACAATCAACCACTTGAAAGAATTCCTTTGTATATTGATCCAAAACATCCGTGGCCAAAAATATTACTCTCATCAAATCCATTTGTTCCTTGTAGAAGTTCATTATAGGATATCCTAATTGATGACTCTAAATTTAATGAATCCCTGTCGGTTGAATAACTAACATGATCTCTTATATGCTTTTTTAAGGAAATTAAATAATGAACACATTCATAGATAATTTAGGGTAAGAGACTTACATACTTCTCCTAATTGAAGAAGCTGATCGGACTCTAGCTGGGATCACTGATCGAATGAGATACCCATAGTGTATTGGGTGTATCTTAGGTTTTCACAGCCTAAATTCCCTCCCTATTACGATTGCAGAATACTTCACAGATATTCCTCTCATAGCGTCTCAAGTCTCTATAGACTATTTTCTCAGTATATCAGTTTGTATCTTCTATCATATAATATTCTAGCCCCTATTTTTAAAAGGCTATCTAGGGTTAGGGTTTAGTAGTAATCTAAAATTACTATTTTACCTTTACTTAATGAGCACCCCATATGGGAGGACACTATATATTATCTTAATAGATTAAAACCCTACATATTATACGATATTCTATCACTTTTGAAAGACTATGCATGAAAAAACAAAAATTGATGCCAACATGATAGGCAATAAGAGTTTCAACAAAAGCATCTCCTTAGTCGACTTGTGCTTCTTTCCATTTTTGCATGGTTGGACATATAGTTGGGTCATTCCACAAAGACCTTTATTCATGAAAAATGAGTCAGCTGTAAAATTTTAAAAAGGCCCGCCATTTGGAATTTCTCTATACAATAACTTGTAGGAAAGATTGATATATTTAAGATGGGCAAGTGACACTAAGGTCTTTGGAACTACACTAGTCAAATAATTTTGGGAAAGATCCAAGAACAACATGCTTATCATACCGTCAAGTGAATTAGGAATGGGCCTTTGTAACATGTTATGTGCCAAAGATAAGTTTAACAAAGTTATCATGCCACCAATAGTTATTGAAATGTTTCCTGAAATTTGATTTGTTGACATGTTCAACAATATAAGTGCTCTCAAGTTGGAAATCTCAAATGGAATTCTCCCACTCAATGCATTGGACGATAAGCCTAACTTTATGATATCTTTAAGATTCCAAATAAAAGAGGGTATAAGAGAAATCAATTTGTTAAAGCTCAAGCTCAATTTTCACAAAGAAGTAAGATTCTTAAGGCACATTGGAATTGATCCTGGGAACATGTTGTTGGCTAAAGACAACTCACTTAAACTTTTGATCTGGCAAAGTTCATTTACGATAGAGCCTTGTAATATGTTGTTACTAAGTTCAATCACTTGAAGACCTTATAATTTGTTCAATGTAGTAGGAATTAGCCCACTCAAATCATTTGAACGAATACTTAAAGCCACCAAGTTGGTTAAATGCCCACGTGCATTAGGAATAACTCCACTAAATTTATTCCAATCTAGCTCTAAATAATTAAGCTTAGAAGCATTGGATATGTTATCGGAATATTTCTAGTAAGTTCATTTTGCCACAAAAGTAGTATGTTCAAATTACGAAGGCAGCTTCCAATATTTGATGGGAGAAGGCCAGAGAGGGAATTATATCCTAGGTGAACAGTTGTCAACAATGATATATTCAAAATATTAGAAGGAATAGGTCTACTCAAATAGTTTTTTGCTAACATCAAAACCTTAAGTTTATCAAGATTGCCTATCTCCTTAGGTATGAAAACTACAACCAAAAAAATTAAGAGATAATAACATTTTTATAAGGGAATGGACAAGTAAAGAAAGAGAAAATAATGGTGGAAACTAATATTCTTTTTATATATACAATATTTTTGCATCTAACATATGAATGATAGATATATTTTGCAATATATTGATTAATCCATACATAAATATTAGATAAGAAGGAAAAACATTTCATCTATTTATCAAATTAGTTTCTTTCCATTAAGTTACATGTCAGTATATTAGACATATTGCTACATAAATTCCCCCCTATGAAGTTACATATGACATCAATTCAGCGGATATCTCTTGTCTATCTCCTTAAGATTGATTCTCGTCGTGAATTTTTTTGCTTTGTTCAGAGTTACTAAGCATTTTAAAAAATTATAGATTGAGAAAAAAAAGATTTAAGGATTCCTTTTCAGTAAGACATGGTTACCTATACCAAGGTTTTAGATTGCAATTGCAGTTGCATTGCGATTTTCTTAATTATGGGCGTTACGAATACAACCATGTGTAATTTCAACTTTGTGATGCATATTACGGCCAATGTGGTGCCTACTGCAATAGCAATATTGTGGCCAATTGCTGTTGTAGACCACAATTTAGAACCTTGACCTGTACTACAAATTGCAGTTGGTAAAAATCTATGCGATCATGAGAAAGAAGAGACGGAGAATAAGCAGAGATTATATCATTTTTATGCATATATTATTTATAACCGAATCTTTTTTTAATATTATTTGTTTGACATCTTCATTATTTTCCCTAAACTTTCCTTGTTCTACTTTTCAGTGTAACTCTTCTTTATAGGAAAGACATAAGAACATTAACTAATAAGATGTAATAAATATCTAATTGTAATGTTGGTGTGAAGGATAAGCATATGTGTTATAAAATTAGATAAATGAATTATAAAATTCTTTATACATTTTGAGCAAGAATTTTGGCTTAATATATGATCTTTGACGATTTAAAAATACCTAGAAGGAACTTGCTATTTTTTATTCAATTATAATATGCACACTCCGTTGAAAAGATTTATGCTTAGTTACTCATAATATTATATGGAAAGTTGTACAGGTTATAAATAGAACTTATGGAATGTGAGTTGTATGACTTTTAATTTTAATTTTGCATAGACCAAGTTCACTCTAATGTTTTACACTCATACATAGACTTTTTTAAAATTCATTTTAAAGATGGTAAATTTAAAGAGTGTGTTTTCTCTTACATTCTATCTTATTTCTAAAAATTAGAAAATAGACTAGTACAATGAGTAGTATTGCTAGTACGTAAAGTAAATTCAATGAATCTAAATGCCTATGAACCTAGCCTACTTTAGGTACAACATTTGTCCTACTATATATGTACAGTACTCTAACACTCCCCCTCACATTGAAGCATATAAATTGTATGTACCATGCTTTTTACAAATATAATCAATTTCAGGACCCCTGAGAGATTTAGTGAGTATGTCTACAAGTTGATCATTTAGAGAAACTAAATTGAATCTTCTCGCAAATAAAGTGATAAGCAACTTCTATATGTCCAGTCCTTTCATGAAGTACTAGATTGAAAGCAATATTGTTGCTTAGTGATCACAAACCAAGTCCATTAATTTGTGTCCTCAAATTTCAATTCACAGAAGAGTTGCCTCAACCATATGAGTTCACATGTAGCCAAGGCCATAGCCCAATTGATCTTACAACTACATTTCTTGTCTTGGTTTCCCATAAAATGAGGTTACCCCTATTGAAAACACAATACCATGTGGTGGAATGTTGGAGAATAGGAGATCTAGTCCAGTATGCATTTGTGTAACTAACTATTTAAAATTAGCTATTATTTTCATAATAGTAGGCCTTAGCCAGGGAATCCCTTAATGTATTTGAGTATATGACTCACAACATCCTAATGACTATCACATAAAGATTGTGAGAATTAGCTCACTACACTTACAAAAAATAAGATATTTGGATGGGTAATAGTAAGGTAGTTCAGTATTCCACCCAATCTCTTGCATCAGCTAGCATCCATAAGAGGCTCATTCTACCATGGTTAGAGTTTTACATTTGGGTCTATAAGAGTGTCAAGTAGTTTACAATAAGACAGACATACTTAAGTCAATATATCTGGAGCATACTTTCTCTACGATATGGTCATTGCAGTGTGAGATTGAGCCACTTCTATACCTAAGAAACATTTTAATTTTCTCAGATCCTTAGTTTGAAAATGGCTAGATAAATGTTGTTTCAATTGAAAAATGTCGTTTCAATCATTGCGTGTGACGATGATGTCATCTAAATAGACCATTAGATAGACATACTGGTTATAGGAAGTGTGGCAATAAAAAATAAAATGATCAACTTCACTTTAAACCATCCAACATTTCTAAATAACAGAGTTGAACTTGCCAAACTAAGCTTAGGGTGACTATTTTAGCCCATAAAGAGATTGTCATAGCTAGCATACCTTTGTTAACTCTCTTGATTAACAAACTTAGGTGGTTGCTCCATATAAGCATTTTCTTCTAATTGACCATGAAAGAATGCATTTTTTATATCAAATTGTTGAAGAGACCAATGCCATATAGTAGCATTAGAGAGAAGATGAACATATGCTATTTTAGTCAAGAGAAAAAGTGTTCCCATAGTCCAACCCAGAGATCAGAGAGTAACCGTTGGCAATGAGAAGTGCCTTCATATGATCAATTTGCCCAGCTAGGCCTACCATAACAATGAAGATCCATTGGCTCCTAAGTGTGGTTTTATTCGATGGAAGAGACACTAGATCCCAAGTTATAGTGGAATGTTAAGCGGTCATCTCATCAAGCATTGCATGTTGCCACCCAAGATGAGATTGTGCCTTATTGATAGTTTGAGGAATATAAACAAAGTCCAAAGAAGAAGTAAAAGCAAAATATGGAGTGGATAAACAGTGATAACTCAGAAAATTATAGATAGAGTATGGGTTTCAAGTGGAGCAAATACCTTTGCAAACATCAGTTAGAGGGCTATCAGTTAATACCATGGTAGGGTCTAACACTTAAGTAAGATGTGAATATTCTTGGACAACTTTAAAGATAGGAGGAGGTTGCAGTTGAAGGCAACACATATATGTTAGAAGAGAGGGTGGGGAAGTAATAGGAACTGTGTGCACATGGGCAATAGATGGAAAAGAAGAATGTCGTATTTTGAGTTAGGCCCATCTATGAAGGAAGTGAAATAAGGAAATGTCACATATGCAAAAAGTAAACATCTTTAGGAGGTGGATGAATAACAATGATTTCCTTTATGGAGCCCAAAGTACCAAGGAAGACATATATGATGAATTTAGGTGCAGGTTTGTCATTTTCAGGTGTTAAATTATGAACAAACCATGTATAACTAAATATATGTGAAGGAAGAGGAAATAACAATTCAATAAGAAATAAAATGGAAATAGGGCTTCATGAGTTAACACTGAAGAGGGCATGTAATTTATTAGATAACACATAGAAAGAACAACATCACCCCCAGAAGGAGAGAGGTACATGAGATTGAATGAGCAAGGTTAGGTTTCTCCCAATAGGATGACGATTCTTATGTTTAACAACATCATTCTATTGAGGTGTATGTATACACAAGGATTTGTGAAGGATTCCCAATGAGAATAAAAATCTTGGAATGATGTGAAAAAATATTCTCAAGTATTATCATTGCATAATATAGAGATAGAAGTATTAAATTAGTTTTCCACCTCTATACAAATGGATTAGAAAATTTGAAAGACATTCGAACGTGATTTCATGTAGTGGAAACTAGAAATAGACGACACATGAATAAGCCCCAAATATCAAAATGAATATGTTTAAAAGGGGACATAACATGATTATTGACATACTTGGAAAATGAAGCATGAGTTTGTTTGCCAAGTTGATATGACTCACAATCTAAATATGGTAAAATGGAAAGTGACGGAACCATTTATGAAGTTTGGAAAGGTTAGGATGGTCAAAGTATATGTGGACAAGAGTTGGAATATAAAGGACTTATGCCAATTCTCTAACATAAAGAAATAAGATTGAATGGGCATTCATGAATATAAAGGACTTAATCCAAAGTTACAAAAGGAAGAATATTGGCTTGCCTAATGCCTTTAGTAATAGTGGTGCAACCATTAGCAAGAATAAAAAGTGGGAGGTAAGAAGATGCAGAAATAGAGGAAAAAAGTGCTATATAACTAGATATATGGTGAAAGGCACTAGATTCAAGAACCCAAGGTCTAAGCTAGACATGAGTTAGACAAGAAATCAAATTACCTGTGAGAGTAATTAAGGAAATAATAGATGTCTAATGTGATTTCTAATAGTGTATGTAATCATCATAGTCACCCCTAGTCAAGGTGATAGAGGAAATTGATGAACCTTCTGTTAGTTGAATAGGTGCTGGGTAGGGAACAATAGCTATCCATGGCGGTTAACCATGAAGGGCTTGGCACCAATCACTAATGAAAGAAGGAAATGAAAAGTTGAAAGCAAACATGTTAAGTGAGATCAAAGTGAGCTCCAATGAATATAGAGAAAGACCACGTTTAGATCAACATAGATTGGAAATGGACTATATTTAAGCTAACAATCAACTCTGTGAATTGAATAACTTGAGAAGATATTGCACATGCTTAAACATGCTAACATATGGAAGCAAAGTAGAGCACATGAACGGCATGTGACCACACATGTTGTTAGCATTTGATGACAAATCACTAGGCCTTGGCAAATCAATGATGTCTATGGCTGATGGTGGGGCGTGTGTAGACAAAGGATAGGTGGATAGTGGAGATCTAGGGTGGGCAGCTATGAGAGAGGGGGAAATTAAAAAATGGTGAAAAGAAAAGGGAATTATGGTTTAAGCTAGAAAGATGCCCAACCAACAAGAGGGAGGCATAGTAGGCTTAACTAGAAGAGGGATGGACAATACTAGAAGGCAACATAGTTAGCTTTGATACGATGTATAAATAGTAAATGTAAGATGTGTGTTCTCCATTATGAGTAATGTAGTCTTTTTTTCTTATAATATGATCATTAAATATCATTCAGGTAACTAAAATAGAGCAACATCATTTATGGATACCAAATATTTCTCATGTACTATGTTAAGTTTGTGTCATTGATAAACACTTGACTACTTTTTGGACTAACTTACAAGTATTAACTTTCAAAAAACATAAAGAAAAGTGATGTATATATTTATATACGTAAGATTGATGTTTGAAATTCTTGCATCTTAACAAATGTAACATGATTAGATCATGCCCTGATTTATATAATTTATTAAATATACATTCAGAATTAAGTGTGAGCATTTAAGAAGTGCAATATAATGTTTACTATTATTTCTTTCCAACCTTACATGTAGAATGAAATTAATTGAACACATGATGAGCATATACATACTTATATACGAATGGAAAAGGGCATACCTGTAAATGAGTTATTACTTAAATATAATCCTTTTAGAGATGTGTAGTAGCTTATTGAACTTAGAATAATTCCCTCAAGTTGATTTTCAGTCAAATCAAAATTTTCAAGCAAAGGAAGTTGATTGCCCATTTCTTGTGGCAGACTACCATGTAAATTGTTGAAGATAAGGGAAATCTTTCTCAATGAAGGCATGTTGAAAAGAGACAGGGGAATTTCACCTATTAAAAGCATACAATGTAGGAATTTTTTTTCTTTGTTCCTAGAATGGTAAAATAATTAGGCTAATCAATAAGTATATTTTGATACATTTATTTAATATGATTAACAATACATGTAAACCAACAGTTCTAAGAGAAGTTCCATAAGAAGTAAAATGTTATTTTAAGTGTTACATGCACATATATGTGGACCATTCTGTCCTTGTATAGGTGGTAAAAAATATTTTATCTCCTTAATTTATTGATGTCTTCACATTTTATAGTTACGTTCTTAAGAAAAAGCTTGACATACTTGAATGATTAAAAAAAATTGAAGGATGAAGTTGAAATGTTATAGAAAGTACAACAAAAGTTGTTGTATTTTAGGTCTTTTTGCTAGATTCCTTAAAGAAAGTGAAATTCTAGTTTAATGCACAAAGCCTTGTTTCCCTCAGCTGAATGGTATAGCTAAAAGAGGTAACCATACTTTATTGGATATGACAAGGTGTATAATGAGTAATTCTACTCTACCTTTGTTTTTATATAGATATTCATTTAAAATGGTGATGTGAGTTTCAAATTGTGTTCTTACAAAGATTGTCCCAAAAGCTCCTCACAAGTTATATCATGGTAGGAAATCAAGTTCAAACCATCTTCATGATTGGGATTGCCCAACAAAAGATGTTTCATGAAAAGAAGTTAGTCTTAGGATAATTAGTTGTTATTTATTGGTTAACTTGAAAGGTCTAAAGGACATAAATCTTAATGTTTAAATCATTACATTAGATTTTTGAAACAAGTACAATAAAATTCTTTGAAAATGGAATGAATAGCGACAGTCATGTGTTAAAGGACATGTTATCTCCAATTATGGAATCAATTAGTTTTAGTTTATCTTTGAACCATTTTGATTGAATTCAAGAAAACCAAAAAATTTTAAAGACACCTCATTTAATGGAGAATAGTGACCCTATTATGCACTTCATAAAAGAAAGTACACATAATAAAGAAAACTTGGGGGAAAAAAATTCTTTACTTGCTGAAAAATCCACATTTGGAATTATTATAATGAGGCAAAACCAATAGTGATAGCAAAGAAAACCCTTAAGAACTGATGAAGAGAATTAGGACATTAGCCATACTATAGGTTATAATGTAGTTTATTCTACATTGATTTTGGAATTCATGTAGTTGATTAACCAAATGACCATAAAATTGGATGGAATTTGGTTTGGGATGTCTTAACATATTAAACCTATAATCTAGAAAATTATGACAATGTTGGATAGTGCTAATAGAATTTACAATAAGTGACATAAGCTGTAGGGATTGCACTAAGCTCTGTTACAAAATTGTTCATTTGGAAGGGTAATTAATGGAGTTCTTAACTAAAATAATTGAGAAAGTACAATTTTGTTCCCTCACTTTTTGATAAAGTATCAATTTGGTCCCCAAAAATGGAAAGTAATAAAATGTTCTTAAAAGATGAAAAAAAGAATGAATTTGGTCCTTGTAGAGGACAAAATTAACCTTTGGAGCACCTTTATTTTCTAAAAGGTTTTATTTTTGGTGGACCATTTTGATACTTTCCATCTTTAAAGGACCAAATTGATTTTAAAGACAAAATAGTATTTTTATCTAAAATAATTAATGTCATGCTTTTGAGATAGGGAGATACACATTTGCCTAATTCCATTTGATTTGGATTGAGTTTGTCCCATTAATTAGGTATAATCAAATTGTCTTTAGAAAACAAGCCCAGTCTACACTTTTTACTAAATAAGGTTAGTTTTGGTAGCAAACTCATTATTTTTTTGGCCAAGTTTTTCTAATGTATAAGTAACACATAAGGGATGAAATCTGGAAGTTTTCATAATTTTGAAATGTAGTAAAGTGATATTTGCAAATAGGGAAGTCCATTTATAATTTAGGTAACTTAATTTATAGTTATAAAAGTTTAATTCTTTCCAGGTTAAATTCTTGGCTTGAATGCTTGGAAAAGGTTAGCATGTAAAATGAGGAGGACTTGCGGATCACTCAATGTAGTTAGATTAATCCTTAACTTTTCTTCTGTGAACACCCCACCTAAACTAACAATAATAATAATTATAGTAATGATAATAAATAAAATTAAAAATTTTAAAAATTAATTAATTAAAACAAAATTGCAAAAAGCAAAAAAATAAAAGTAATATGGAAAAAACCAAATATAAAAACCAAAAATATTAAACGGAAAAATTCAAAATATATGTTTGAAGTAGAGACATGATAATCATCTTACAAAAAATAAAATGAATAGGGTTAATAAATTTGTCTAAATACAAAGAGGAGAAAAAGGCCACCTAATTAAAATAAAAATGCAAAACTTGCTCACTTGCTCTCACACACTCTCACTTGCTCACTTGCTCTCATACACGCTCACACTCACACACCCTCACTTGCTCACACTCACACACTCCCACTTGCTTACATTCATACACGCCCACTCCCACATGCATACGCTCACGTACACACACACATTACTAAGAAACAAAAGGACAAGGAGGGCTGAAAAGCAAGAGGGAGCTGGTTGTTTCAGAGGAGAGCAGAAATTGGAGCTGCTCGTGCAGAAAAAAGAAAGAGGTTGGCTGGAGCAGAGAGTGGAGCAGTTGGTGGTTTTAGAAAAAGCAGAAAAGAGGAGGAGACCGTGAGTAGAGAAAGGAGGCAGCTGGTGGTTTTAGAAAAAGCAAAAAAAGGAGGTGCAGACCGTGGCTGGAGTATAGAAGGTGCAGACCGTGGCTGGGAGAGAACGTTGGCTGGAAGAAGGTGCAGACCGTGGCTGGAGGAAACCGTGGCTGGAAGAGAACCTTGGCTGGAAGAAGGTACAGACCGTGGCTGGGGGAGAACCTTGGCTGGAAGAAGATGCAGACCGTGGCTGGAAGAGACCGTGGCTGGAGGAGAACCTTGGCTGGAAGAAGGTGCAGAACCGTGGCAAGCTGGAAGCAGAACATTGGAAGCAGATTGTGATGAGCTGCAGCTGTGAGTGTCTTCCTCTGTTTCATATGCTATAAACAGAGATAAACAGAGAGAAAGTGAGCTGAAGAGGTCTATCTGGTTTCTCAGTTTGTTGTTTCCATTTCTGGTCTTTCTGTCTTTAGTTTGTTGTCTAATCTATCATGAATGCATGTAGAAGGTTAGTTGTATCTATCTTTGTCTGCTGTTAGATTGCTTTTGATAGACAATGAACAAGAATGCATCAGCGTATATATATATATATATGTATCTGTCAGCTTCTGTTTCTGCATCTGTGTATTTTTTGGTGTATAAGCACAAGAAAACGGAAGCATGAAGATGTGGTAGCAACGTACATATATATATATATATATGTGTGTGTGTGTGTGTGTCATGTCTGTTTCTGCATATTTTTTTATGTATAAGAACAGAAAACAAGAAGCATGGAGATGGGGCAACAACGTATATATATATATATATATATATGTGTGTGTGTGTATGCCATGTATGTTTCTGCATGTTTTTCGGTATATAAGAATAGAAAACAAGAAGCATGGAGATGGGGCAGCAACGTATATATATATATATATATATATGTGTGTATGCCATGTCTATTTCTGCATGTTTTTCTGTGTATAAGAACAGAAAAAAGGAAGCATGGAGATGGGGTAGCAACGTGTATATATATATATGCATCTGTCAACGTAAGTTTCTGCATCTTGTGTTGCGGTGTATAAGAACAAGAGAGAAGAGATAAAGCAAAAGGGGGAGTGCATCAATGTGTATATGTATGTATCTTGGCATGTTTATGGGCAAGAAAAAAAGAAAAACAGGAAAGAATGCATTGGTGCACATTAGTGTGTATATATACATATTTATGCTCATATGTATGTGTGCTTAGGTATACATACATATAAGGTGCAAAAAGAAAGAATGAAGTGAGAAGAGGTTCTTTTTTTTTTGGGGTATATATGCATATATATGTCTGTGCATGAATATATGGGTGCATGCATGGTTAAACATACATAAGGTAAGAAAAATGAACCAGGAAGTTGTCTTGTTCTCATTTTTGTCATATTTGTTATGATTGTGTTGTTTTGTGTTATTATTATTATTTCTTTTATTTTATTATTATTGTCGTAACCGACCTTTCGGCGGAATAGGATAAAATGGTTAAAACCGATTCCCAAAAATGGAATTTTGAAAATCAATTTGTTTGGAGTCGCCACCAAAATTTTTAATGGAAAACTTTGGAAAACTAATTTAAAACAAACGAAAAAAAAAGGTGAAATGGTCTGCGAAATCATAGATGGGTTCGGGAGTCTATTTGAGTGTGGGGAAGGTGTTAGGCATCCCACAACACCCGCCCATATAGACGGTTACCTTAAACTAGTTAGTTGAAATAGAATATGGCCTTTAATTAATCTTAATTACCCTTTTATTGACATGGATGCACGTTAGACATAGGAGACAAAAAAGCAAGAATGCATGCAAACAGATGGATATTTACAAAGGGCGGACTTGACCTAGGATGAATGCCTAGGGCCTACGTACCCCGTGAGAGGGATCAAAGTCCACGTAGTTTGACCAAAAGGCATGTTTTGCGGGTTGGTGGTTTTTTTTTATTTGTGATGAGAATAGGAGGATTTTAATTAAGACAAATCATTGTAAACAAAACCGAATTGGAATTTGGTTTATGTGTTTTAATTTTACTACAATCTGATTAACCTCGTTCTCCTGACCTCTTCACATTTTCTCTTTTAAATTTTTGTCGATTTTATTATTATTATTATTTTTTGAGTTTTGGGAGTTTTGGGAGTTTATATTTCGGGAATCAATGTATAATTTATGATGAAAGGAATTTATTTTTTTTTGAACTTTTGAATTTATTGTTGGTAAATATTGATTATTATTATTATTGATTATTGGTAAATAATTTAATTCAAGCGCTATTATTTATTTGTTTATCTGTTTATCTTTGAACAAATATATGCTAATTTTCGGGTTCTATGGAGATTAAAATCTCACACGAGCCCGGGAAGTCGAGGAGAAAAAGTATTCTCACACGAGTCATTTTGTATAAATATTTAACCAAAGTTAATATTTAATTATTGTCCATTTATTTATTTTTTGTATTATCATTATTATCATTAATATTATTATTATTTCTGAATTAATTATAGGGATTTAAGGAGATTAAAATCTCACATAATCCCAAGCAATCGAGGAGAACGATATTCTCACACGATAATTTTGTAAATAATAGGAAATGTTTAATTAAAGCTAATCTTTTTAATTACTTACTATTTATTATTCTTTCTTTTAAAAAAAAAAAAAGGGTATGCTAACTTCAGGGATCTAAGGAGATTAAAAATCTCACGCGATCCCAGGTAATCAGGGAGAACAATATTCTCACACGATAATTTTGCAAATAATGGGAAACAGTTCATTAAAGCAGACATTTTGATTATGATTATTATTACGATTTAATATTTAGTTATCATTCATTTATTTTTCACCATTCACTCATTAATATTTCATTAATATTATTGTTGCTTTTCAATTATTCAATTCATTGTAGGGATTTAAGGAGATTAATATCTCACATAATCCCCGGTAATCGAGGAGAACAAAATTCTCACACGATAATTTTATCCATCATGACAATATTTATTAATTATCATTCAATTATTTTTCACCATTCCTTCATTAATATTTCATTAATATATATTGTCTTTCCTTTATTTTTTTCACCATTTATTCATTAATATTTCATTAATATTATTATCACTTTTCAATTATTCAACTAGTTGTAAGGATTTAAGGAGATTAACATCTCACAAAACCCCCGGTAATCGAGGAGAATAAAATTCTCACACAATAATTTTATCCATCATGACAATATTTATTAATTATCATTCAATTGTTTTTCACCATTCCTTCATTAATATTTCATTAATATTATTGTTGCCTTCCAATTATTTAATTAATTGTAAGGATTTAAGGAGATTAAAATCTCACATAATCCCCGGCAATCAAGAAGAACAAAATTCTCACCTGCTAATTTTATACGTAATAGCAGTAATTAATCAAAGTTAATGTTTAAACAATGGAAATAAACAAAACTAAAACAAGTTTAAGTAAATGAACAGTAGCACCTCATCTTAAAACGCGTGAACAGTGCAGCATGCATGAGATTGTCTTGAAGCAACTCGTATGAACAGTGACAGCATGCAGAAATCTCGGCAGTGGCAAACCGTGCAAGCATACCTGTGCGTTTTCAGCTTCTCCCTTGTGCTCCAATGAAGAATGACCTTCTCCTCCTCACTCACCTATGGTAGATGGACCTCCAACAGCCCAAGGTACCTGGTCTCGGCTAGAAGTGAGCAGAAATGGCGGACAGCTTCGTTGGAAATTCTGGTTGGCTTCAGCGCTGGAAATTCTGCAGAACACATCTCTGCTTCTCGGCTGGAAGGTGGAGGCTGAAAGCTTCCCTTCTTCTCTACACTTCCTCTTCTTCCTTGTGCTCCCTAAGTTCTCCTCTGTTTACCTCTGTTTTTTGAGCTCAAAACAGAGTTTTTTCTCCTCCATGGTTCAGCTTCTATCCATCCCTTTGCTGCCACTTTGTTTTGCATTCAGACCTCCTTGTTTCTGCTCATCATTTTGGCATCCAACTCTCCATTTTCTGCTCCTTGGATGGCCTGAACTTCAGCTCCTTTTCTCTCCAAGATTTGGACGTTTCCCTCCACAATTTTCTGCACAGTTTTCTACACCATGACTCCCCCTCTCCTCTCGGTTTCTGCCTCGTTCAGCTCCTCTCCCTCTCAGTTTCTGGTTCGTTTTCTCTTCTATTTTTTCCCTCACGTGGCTGCCTTGTTTTCTGGTTTCGTTCAGCTTTGTTTTTCTCCCTCACGTTGCTGGTTTCGTTTTCTTGTTTTGTTCAGCTTTGTCCCTCCCTTTTTCCTCTCAGTTCGTTGCTCTCCCTTTCTTCTTCAGCTCTTCTTCCCTTCTCGGTCACGTGGCTCTCCCTTTTCTCTTCAGTTCTTCTTCCCTTCTCAGTCACGTGGTTTTCTCTCCCTTTCAGTGTGGTTTCTGCCTTCTTTTTCCTTCCTCTCTTCTCTTCTCCAGCTCCCCTTTCTCTCGGTTCGTTGCTCTCCTTTATCCTCCAGCGCCACCTCCCTTTTTCTGCCATGTTGCTCCCTTTTCTCCTTACTTTTTCTGCAACTTCCAGCCACCCCTTTGCTGCTCACGGTCCCCTCCTTTTTCTGCCATCTCCAGCCACGCCACACTCTCCTTTCTCTGCACCAGCCACTCCACTTTCTGCCTCCTCTGCAGAACCAACTCCCATTTGTTTTTTTGTCCCCCTTGTCCTCTTGTGCATGTGTGTGCATGAGTGTATGCATGTGGGAGTGGGTGAGTGTGTGTGTCCGTGGGTGAGAGTGTGAGTGTGAGTGTGTGAGGAGGTGTGTCCGTGAGTGAGAGTGTGAGTGTGTGATAGTGATGTATGTTATGTGTGTGAGGGCAAGTGAGCATATGGGAGCAAATGAGCATGTGAGAGTGTAAGTGTGTGTGTGTGAGGAGGTGTGTCCATGAGTGAGAGTGTGAGTGTGCGAGAGTGATGTGTGTCATGTGTGTGAGGGCAAGTGAGCATGTGGGAGCAAGTGAGCATGTGAGAGTGTGTGAGTGTGAGCAAGTAAGAGTGTTTTGCAATTCCATTTCAAGTATGTGGCCTTGTTCATTTTATTTCCTTGCAAGATGATTGCCATGTCTTTTCTTCAAACATATATCTTGAATTTTCTTTTTTATTATTTTTGGTTCTTATATTTGGTTTTTTTTCATATTACTTCTATTTTGTTTGCCTTTTGCAATTTTGTTTTGATTAATTGTTATTATTATTTTTTTAGAATTTTTTTAATTCTATTTATTATTATTACCATGATTATTATTATTGTTAATTTGGGTGGGGTGTTCACAGTTATCATCATTATTATTTCATTTTGTTTAAATATAAGACTAATCTTGGTCTCATGGGTAAGGTTTTATGAAATTTATCGTGTGAGAATTTTGTTCTCCTCGATTGCATGAGATCATGTGAAATTTTAATCTCCTTAGATCTTTCAAAAATTAGCACATTTGTTTTAAAAATAATAATAATTTAATATTGACTTAATTAAATATTTTCCATTATTTATGAAATTATCATATGAGAATTTTGTTCTCCTCGGTTGCATGAGATCATGTGAGATTTTAATCTCCTTAGATCCTTTTAAAAAAAAATTAGCACATTTGTTTCAAAAATAATAATAATTTAATATTGACTTGTTTAAATATTTTCCATTATTTATGAAATTATCGTGTGAGGATTCGGTTCTCCTCGATTGCATGAGATCATATGAGATTTTAATCTCCTTAGATCTTTTAAAAAAAAATTAATTAGCACATTTGTTTTAAAAAATAATAATAATTTAATATTGACTTAATTAAATATTTTCCATTATTTATGAAATTATCGTGTGAGGATTCAGTTCTCCTCGGTTGCATGAGATCATGTGAGATTTTAATCTCCTTAGTTCTTTTAAAAATTAGCACATGTGTTTTAAAAATAATAATACTCAAATATTGACCTTAATTAAATATTTTTCATCATTTTCAAAACTATTGTGTGAGGAGTCGGTTCTCTTCGATTGCATGGGAATATGTGAGGTTCTAATTTCCTTAGTTCCCTAAAATTAATATACTTCTATCTAATAATAATAATAATAATATAATAATAATAAAGAAAAAAAATCATAACTAAATATTCATTCTAATTAAATATTTCCCATTATTTACAAAATTATCGTGTGAGAATATAGTTTTCCTCAAATACTTAGGGTCGTGTGAGATTTTAATCTCTTTAGACCTCAAAATTTAGTACATACTTGTTTGAAAGATAAATAATAAGAATGATGATAAATAGATAAAATAATAATAATGCAAAAACGAATATTTTAATTGAATTATTTATAAAATAAATAAAGTCAGGGTTTTATAAATTTAACGAATTAAAATGCCACATTCAAAAATTCCAAAGGTAGTTTTCTGTTATATTTTGTTCTGAATTCAATCCTGACTTTAAAAAAAGAAATAAAAAAATAAAAAAAATAACAAAAATAAAAGATAAGTGAAACAAAAAAAAACCCAAATCCAAAAATTAAATAAATTAAAAAAACTCAAAAATATTCCTTTCATTTCAAATTTCAACAGAAATAGAATAGAATATAAACTTCCCAAAATCCCAAAAATCTCATTTTGTAATCATTTCATTTAAATTTCAAAATAAAGATTAAAATTCCAAAAACAAACAAAAATTAAAAGGTTGAAAATGAAGAGATCAAAAGAGCTAGATTACTTAGGTTGCTGTATATTAAAACACACAAATCCAAATTCCAATCCTATTTTGTTTACAAAAATCTATTTAATTTGAACTCTCCCGTTCTCATCACAAAAATTATAAATTACCAACCAACAGATACGTCTTTTGGGTCGAACTACGTGGACTTTGATCCCTATCACAGGGTATGTAGGCCCTAGGTTTTCATCGTAGGTCAAGTCCGCCTTTGTAAATATCTATCTGCTTGTTTCCACTATTGTCATTTTTGTCTTCTCTGTTAAATGGGCATGCATATTAATAAAAGGTAATTGTGATAAATTTAAGGCCATATTCTATTTCAATTGACTAGTTTAAGGTAACCGTCCTCATGAACGGGTGTTGTGGGGTGCCTAACACCTTCTCCACACTTAAATAGACTCCCAAACTCATCTCTGATTTTGCAGACCATGTTACCTTTTTTCTTTTTATTTAAATCAGTTTTCCAAAGTTTTCCGTTAAAAATTTTGGTGGCGACTCCAAATAAATTGATTTTCAAGACTCGTTTTTGGGAATCAATTTAAACACTTTTATTTTATTCTGCCGAAAGGTTAGTTACGACATCTTCACATTCTATTTCACTTAAATTACTATGCATTAAATGTTGGGCTACATGTCTAGTATATATTTTGGCAGGTTGATGCTATGGGAATGTTTGGATGCCCATCTTATCCTATCTAAGACTCCATGTATGCTTATAAATTTGGCATGGGACTCATAGAGTCACAGATCATCAATTTTAAATGGTATGAGACAAGTTTGAGTTTAGAGTAATGACCAAAAAATTCAAAGCACATAGTAAGAATTTAGAAAGGCCAAATAAGGGCCCTATTGATATGAAAATCTGATAAGTCATGGGCAATTGTAAAATGTTGTAGTTGAAAATTTACATATATTTTTAAGGCTTATGAGGGAAGGTCCATGGAAGATTCCAAGGAAACCCAAATAGATTTATTCATCTTGATGATGTTGGGAAAAAAAAAACAGAATAAGGATGAATTTGGGGACTAAAATGCCTATATTTAAATTATATTGACAGAAATGATAGAAATAATGTCTGAGTTGGCTTAAAGATTCTATAAGAGATAGAGGATGCTTAAAAGTTTAAATTTAGAGAATTCCTAAGGATTTGCCTACTTGGAAGGTATTAAGGTTTCACTAAATGACAAAAACTAAATTTGAAACTGAAAAGTAGTATGGGCCTTAGTAAGAAGCAAATTTGTAGAGAAAACTATATGAGTTTAGAATTGATTTAAGAAGAAACCTAGGTACTTAATTGAAAGAAAATAAAATCTAGTGTGGTCAAAGTGTCATAAATGAAATATAATAACAAAATTTTCCAACAGAAATGACGAGAGTATGTTTTTTGCTGTTTTGAGTATGAAAATGCTATAACAATTTCAAAGAAAGAAATTTCTAATAAACAAAAATAAATAATATTTTCATAAGTTATTATTTATTATCTTTTCTTTTATAAAACAAATGGAGCATGAAGAAATAATTTATAAAGAAAGAAGATAGATTAGTATCTCATGGGGCATTGGGATTGATCTATCGCATTACTTGAAATATACTATAATGTCATGCAAAGGGGAATACTCATAGAAAAGCCTATAAGGAATGAGTTAAAATTCTTATACTATAATACATATATATATTCAATCACTACCCTTCTAAACATTCTACTCATGAATGTATCGCTTTGACAAAAAAAAATCACGTCTTTAAAAATATATCAATTCATCATCACCTATTAAATTTGATTTCTTTAACAACTTAATTAGTATTAAGTCATCAATCATACAATAGAATTCATAAGTTTGTACTTCAAATTGATGAGATGTGTTTATGAACAAACAACTAGCATATATTTTAGGTGGGGGTATTATTAAAAGCATATCTTCCAAGTTGTTGTAGCAAGGTATATGAATTGGAGGTTAGTCAAATTTCCAATGTCATTGGGTATGTTTCCTCTGTTGAATCCATTATCTGACAATTCCAAATCTATTAACTCTTTGCATTGATGCTAAACATAAGGTATTCGCTAGTGAAGTCATTTTTACTTAGATAGAGCAACTCAAGATTTGAGACCCACTGAGATATATTTGATGGGAGAACACCATTGAAATTATTATTATAAAGTTCAATCTCTAGCAACATTGGGTTGTTAAACACTGTTGTTGGTATAGAACCAAAAAGCTTGTTACTTTCCAAATACATTATCCTTAGTTGTGAAAGATCACCAATCTCTCTTAGAATGCCTCCTACAAATAAGAAACAAAGGATAGTTAAGTAGCTTCTTTTTACTATAAGTTTGATTTAATTTTGTGTTCTATGAATTAATATATACTTGAGATAAACTATTCATATTTGCATGAAATCCCAAGACTTTCTTGTTATAAAAATCGTATACTCCAAAATGTTTAAAATGTTAAATAGAATGATAGATTTTCAAGAACATGAATGGCGTACTTAATTTTGACTAATAACTATAGCTTTATTCCATTTTCATATGGTTTGAACTCTGAGGAAGGTCCTAATGACAAATGCTTTTATTTGAAATAAACAACTAAATTCTTACATATAGGCCATTGGCTTCACTTTTGTAATGCCCATGAAATTCCAATGTTAAATAAGTTATTTTATGTGAAATATTATATATATATATATATATATATATAATTTTATGTGATAGAGAATGGAGGAAAATGCACTTAAGGCAAGTATAAATTTAAAATAATTCGGGGAACATTGAAAGGGATAGTTTTAAAAAAATGAGTTCAAATTCTTATACTTTATTTTCAAGCTAGCATGAGTGTCTAGGCTATATGTATTCCTAACACCTGTGCTTGAATCCTAGAGTGTGTGAATCAAGTATTTACAAAATTCTATTATCCTAATGGTAAAAAGTGTTCCCAACCAAAATTATCTAAATAACCCTAATTGGATCCTCTTTGTCATCGGAATTCCGTTTCCTCACCCACAACCTCTCCTTTGAGTGAAGAACGTCTAAGGCTATAGCTCCTATTTTTTTCCAACTCCATCTACCATTAATGTTCTTTTAGCATCATCGGCCTCCTTTTGTCTTCGTAGCTAGGTGAGCACACCTTTCTCTGTCGTTAATTAGTCAAAATCTATAAGAGGTCTAATAGCCCTACTTTCACATTTTTTGCTAGAAATTTGCTTAATTTATGGTATTTCTTTTCAAATTTTTTAAGGGCTTCACTTTTATTGGTATTTCAAACCTCTCTCGTATTTTGACTAATCAATTTTACCCATATAGCTCAAAATTGACAAACCCTAAAAGTTGCACTGTCCATACGTGAAAAGTTTGAATTTGATGCTCAATATGAAGTGATCTCATCAAATTGAGTTGGATCTTCATATACTAGGTAAATTTTGGACCTTTTCCCTTAAAATTGGTGATCAATTTCAACTTTTAGCTCTTAAATTGAAAAGCCCAATTTGGCTATATGTGTCTATACTTACAGGGTGAAGAAATTTGAAGTTTTTGGACTTCTCTAACCTTATTGGGCATCTAAGGGAAGGATTATGGCAATAAGAGTTTTATTTCAAGTTGTAAGTGAGTTTGATAATTTTCCTAATTTTCATAGATTTTCATTGATGCAAAAGGGAGTAAATATGAATGGAAAACTTTGTGGAACTTGATTAAGTGGTGTTAGATCTTAATATTAATTTAATGAATAATTTTAGGACTTGGTTGATTAGTCCTTAATGCCACATTGGTGAAATTGATAAATTCATCAATATGGAAAAGAGGTATAGTAAGGCATGTTGTAGATAAATTTTGGCATTGAACATTATTTAATGAATTTATTTGGTGTTAAATTAGGATAATGTGGTCTTCCAAAACTATTGATGGAGCTGGGAAATCCTTGGTCCTCAAGTGTTTAAAATGTTATTAGTAATTTAAACTTCAAATGAATTAAATTTAAGTTAGAAGGGTTATGAAGGAAGAAAGCCTATGGCTTTTCATCTATGTGATTAAGTTAAGCAAATGTTAGTGGACTAGTTAAAGTGGTGCTTATGTTAGAGCTGGCAACAATTTTCTCTATGTCACTCATACATAATGGGAGTGATCATATGCTCTAAACCCAAGAAACATATTCTCAGTAAATCAAGAAAACACTTTCTCTTCATAATCTACAGTCGTTCATACAGGGAAAGTAGGTTGTATGACTAGCATACTATGAGAACATCAATGCTATACATTAGTTATGGATATATAGCCTCTCGTCAAAATCACACATGTGTGTAGATCATAAAGTATGCATGTACCCTATATCATAAGAATCACATTCAGATATCTCTCAATGATCACATCTATCATAATATTTTGTATTCACAATCATGACACACAAGTCATAACTAGTATACCGATGAATACAGAATAATGAGATTCTCTTTATGATCTTCCTCTTCTCATGATTCTATCAACACAGACTTAGCTTAATTTTTTAAACATGTCCTGCCAGACTAAATCATTACACATAGTCTTTAGGCAACATGCAAAGATAGCAAACACTAAGTTGCATCTCAAATACTTGATCAAAGTCCAAGGGTACAAATATAGAGCCAACATAAAGCCTCAAGGGTCTCACATAATCATGAGTTAAGATCACACTTATGTTAATTCATGTGGTTGATATTTGCATACATGGTATGAAACATGTGCTATAGCATTCCTCCTTTTCCCATGGAGTGTATGTCTATTTCATAAATAATGTTGTATAGATGATATTTTAGACACCACAAGTCTAAAACTAAGTTCCATGATCTACACAATGTCTTGAACTCACATTGCGCAACTAGGGTAGACTAGAATTGATGAACTTATTTCATTAAATCAATTATAATGATCTTATGTCATCAATCATGCAACTTAAATGATTTTAAGTATCATTGCTCTCAAATTATCCTCCTAATAATTTCTCTTAAAATCTTGTCTCATCTCTAATGTCACAAAGACACTGAGGCGAATACCTATGTGAGAAGGCTAACCCTTTTGTCTACCTGGCATACTTGACAATAAATATGAATATACATAACATTCAAACAATGATATGTAAGCATGGAAATCAAACTTTATTGATTATCAAAGAACATCAAAATATCTCTGTCTGTAAACAATGGGAAAATATTAAAAATACAAATGAAGTATCTTAAATTCTACACAATCATAAAGACCTAACGTGTCACACAAATGCATATATAGAAATAGGCTTAGTCATTGGATCTGCTAGTATCTCGTGCGTAGGTACATACTTTACATTCACAGTCTTACGTGTAGCCATGTCCTTCATATAGTGATACTTGATATCTATGTGTTTTGTTTTGCAATGGTCTTTGAATCCTCGGTGTATGTGATCGCAGGCTCACTGTCATAGTACACTAACATTGGTTCAATGTTTTTTGCTTTGCACAAAAATTGATCCAAGAACTTCTTCAACTAAATAACCCCCTAAGCTACAGAAGAAAGGGCCACCCATCGTGGACAAGGATACATAGGATTATTTCTTACTACTCCTTGATATGGCGCCATCACTGAGTAAGAAAACATATCCTGAGGTAGACTTCCACTCATTTAAGTTTCCTTTATGATCAGCATTAATGTATCCTGCCAATCGTATATCCTAGCCACCTTGATAGTATAGCACATAATCAGCAATCCTTTTCAACTATCTTAAGATCCTTTTTATAGTTTCCTAATGTTTAGGACCAGGGTCTGTTGTATATATACTCATCAAGCAAACAGCTTGATAGATATCAGGTCTGGTACACATCATAGTGTACATTAGACAACTGACTGTATTCTTATATGGAGTTTGACTTATATGCTCTCTTTCCATGGTATTCATAAGACACATTTTGGCATTCAAGGTTTGGCTTGTGCTGATAGAAGTGTCTGCAGGGTTACAACTTTCCATACTAAAACATTTCAAAACCTTTTTTATGTAATTCTCTCATGAGAGATACAAGAGTTTTTTAGAACAATTTCTTGAAATCTTAACTCCAAGAATGTATGTAGCTTCACCCATATCTTTCATCTTAAAGTGAGATGACAACCAGGTCTTTACCTTATTGATAAACTCCATATTATTTCTAGCTATAAGTATGTGATCAACATATATTGTCATAATCACATACTTGTCCTTAGATCTTTTAGTATATATACAATTGTCTTCACTCATCATAGTTAAACCACTATAGATAACTGTGTTATGAAAACAAATATACCACTGCCATGAAGATTGTTTAAGGCTATAGATAGACGTTAAAAGTCTACAAACTTTTTCTTCTTGGCCTTATTTAATGAAACCCTTAGATTGTTCCATATATATTTCTTCATTTAATTCTCCATTGAGAAAGGCCGTCTTTACATCCATTTTATGTAAGTCAAGATTTAAACAAGCCACTAAGCTAGAAGTAAGCGAATATAGGTAAATCATATAGCAGGCCTCATAGTCAATTCCTTCCTACTGTGTATACCCATTTGCTACTAATCAAGCCTTAAAATTTTCAATCGTGCCATCGACTCTTTCCTTGATTTTGAGAACGTTCTTGTTCCTAATAGCCTAGCGTCCCTCTGGAAGATCAACGAGTTTTCAAGCATTTTTTACTCTCATAAACTTCATTTCCTCATCCATAGCTTTAGTCTATTTATCCTTAAAAGGGGATAAGAGAGCCTCTTTCATATTTCTTGGCTTATCTTCATTTTATAGGAGCATTGTAAAGAGTTCACCACCTTCAATCTCATATAAATAGTGATAAGTCTTTTTACATGAATGACATCTTAATTATGATTTTTTAAATCTTGCTTCATTGTTCCTATTCGGATTAATATTGCTACCACTCAGATCAAAAACAATGGTCTCACTCCCACGTAGAATGTGATCCATTTGGTCACTCCCATTTGGAGCAACTGGCTTAGGAACTCTTTCATTTGTATATAATGATGAAGAAGGTTGTTGATGAGAAACTAAATTATCATCTGCCATTATCTTCCCACTCAAACGAAGTGGTCATAGTGCATTTAGATCCTCTATCTCAAATAAGGATAGGTCTTAACCTACCTCACCCTTCTTAAGATATTCATTCTCTAAGAATGTGACATCACTAGATTCAAATTTAGTCATACTCTCACTATCTTGTTGACCTATAAACATATAACCTTTTGAGGTTTTTAAGCATCTAATAAAGATACTTTTTTTCTCTTGGACCTAATTTACCATACATGTGAGAGGAATCATGTGTATAGGCAGAACATCCCCAAGGTTTCAAAACACTTAGGTCAAGCTTTTACCCAGTACATAACTTATATAGAGTGGTTGCAACAAATTTCGTAGGCACACGATTAAGAACGTAGGCTACAGACATCAATGCATCACCTTAATAGGTGATTGACAAATTAGCGTGTGCCATTATAGACCTAACCATCTCAAGGAGTGTTCTATTCCTTCTTTCCGTAACACCATTTTGTTATGGAGTACTTGGAATAGTCAACTGATGAACTATCCTTTTCTAATCACATAACTCATTGAATTGAGCTAACAAATAATCTCGACCTCGATCAGTTCGAAAAGCCTTATTGATTCTCAACTAAGTTCATATAGTTTTTGAAGTAGCTCAATGCTTCTGACTTATGAGAAATCAAATAGTTCTAACCAAAATGAGAATAATCGTCAATGAATGTAATGAAGTAATTCACTTCGTGCTTGGCCCTGACATTCATAGGCCCACAGATGTCAGAATGAACTAACTGCAATAGAAAATCGGCTTTTGTTACTTTATCAAAGGGTTTTCTAACAGATTTTCCTGCTAGACAAGATTCACAATTAGACAAATCTACTCATTCAATGCTGAAAAGCAAATGCTCTTTTGCTAATTGTTTCATTCTTTGTTAGCCAATATGATCAAGTCTAGCATGCCATATATTTACATCGTGATCATAATCATGCGTTGAGGCAAACATGGGAAAACTAACACTATTATTAATGTAAGATTTGTCATCTAAATCCATAGAAATAAAACCTCTAGTTACATAACCAAAACCATAAAAAACTAAGTCATAACTTAATTTAACACAATTGTCATGGAAATACAAATCATAGCCTAGCCTAAGTAAAACTAAAACTGAAATAACATTCCGACAAATTTGAGGTGCATAAAGGACATCATGTAAGATTAGGTCTTGACCACCATGCTAGACTAACTTGCATGTTCTGATACCTTTGATAGTGACTTTAGCATTGTTGCCCATATGTATCAAGAATGCTCCATAGGGAACTCACTGGAAGTCAACAAAGGCTTGACAGTCCCACGCTATGTGGTCCCTAGCTCCTAAGTCAACAATCCACATAGGACTAGATTTAGTAAGTATAATAGAGCTAGAAACACAAAGTTCACCTGCTTAAGCAGTATAAGTTCCCTTTATAGAAGGCTCAAGGCAATTACTCGCATGGTGTCCCTTCTTTTGGACAATATAGAACTTAACTTTTGCCATATTCACCTTTGTTCTTTCTCTTAGGTTGAGTTGGTCTTTGTTCTTTCCCTATCTCTTTCACTTTGAATCACATCTTCCATCTGAAGTTGCCATTTGCAACTCAGGTATCAACTTGGATGATTCAAGCCTTTCCTCTTTGAGTTCAAGATGCCACTGAACATCTTCTAGAGTCATGATTCTATCATTATAAGTGAGATGCATCTTCATATGCTCCTATGAACTAGGCAAAGAGCGAAAGATAGCTTAGATTTGTTTCTCATATATTAAGACATTTCTAGTGTCTTTTAGCTCAGCGATCATATTTGACATCTGCCTCAGATGTTTCCTCATTGAACGTTCTAGGCGTTTCTTATATGAGTCAAATTTAATCATCAAAGAATGCAATTTGGATATAGACATAGTTCCAAACTTCATTCTCAGAGCATTCCAAATCCCTATAGCACTTTGGTGGTCCTTGAACTCCGTTAGGATGTCATCTTCTAGAGTGCTCTACAACATAATGCGACCAGTGGAGTTCTTTTTCTTCCAAGTGTCAGAAGCGTCATAGTCCTGGCTATGCTAGGCCATATTACCAACTTATGGCTCTTCCATGACATTATTGAGAGCCTCAAGAGCCTCTTCCTCTCCTAGGAGATTCTGGACTTTCATACTCTAAATCTCATAATTGTCAATTCCTCTTATCTTTATTAGGTTTAGGGAATCTGGTTCCATTATTTAAAAGTCGAACTAAGCATCCTGACATATATATTGTGGATGAGGGAATATGGATATGCTAGTGTGAGGTTGATGAATATGGATGTTTGAGATGATACTATTTTCATAAGTGTTAGGCTCCTTTACCGAAACAACATCTTATTTGTTACATTTATAAGATGCATTAAAACACTCTTTATTTAATCTCCCTATCGTGAGTTGTTCCCAAAGCATTTAGCACTCAAGTTGTTGCATACATGCATCTATATGTGCTAGGCAATGTTTCTTTTTTCTTTTTGATTTTTTGTTTATTGCCTATTCTTTATTTCTTTGTGCACCAGTTTTGTTCTTTTATTTGTTTGTGTTTTTTTTTAAGGTATCAAAATGAGAATAATTTCGGCATTACAAGGAAGGTTTTCTAAAATTGTCATGTGAGACTATTAGTCTCCCCGGACACTTAAAAGTTAACTGATAGAAGCCACATTAGATCTCAAATCTCCTTAGACTTTGAATGTTAACATATGAATTTCCAAAAGAAATATATATATATATATATATATAAAGAAAAAAACATAAAATAAAAAAGGGTCATAAAAATCTCTTTTCATTATATTTTCATGTCACTTTCAAAATTGTAATAAAATTCCAATTTCCAAGATTCAAAAATTATAAAAAGAGAAAATAAAGAGAGCTAGGGACAATCTTGTTCTTTCACTAAAAATAAAAATAAAAATCATAAATAATTTCTCCCGCATTTTAGATTGCTTCGTGAGATTGGTTTTCTCCTCAAGCATCTAAGAATTAAGGAATTGAGGCCACGTGAGATCCTTGGTCTCCTCAGATTTTGAAATTTAATATTTGTTTTCAAAAATACCAAAAAACAAATTCCAAAAGAAAAGTAGTATATTTTGCTAGTTATTTGTAATTTAAAAATTCTAAAAATAATTTTTCATAATAATTTCACTTTCAAAATTAGAATAAAATCCAAAGGTAGAAAAAGAAGAAGAGAGAAACAGATCGCACCTCCCATAAAAGTCTTATCAAATCCCAAATTTGTCTTGTTTGTAAACTCCAATTTAGTTTCGTCTATCTTGTTCCTTTCCCCAAAAAAAAAATACAAGAATAAAAATTATAAATAATTCCTCATTGCTTATTGTCACGTGAGATCACTAATCTCTTTAAGGTTTAAAAGTAAATATATAATTTCAAAATCAAAATCATAAAAATAAAAATCATAATAAATCTCAAATAACATCTTTTGCATTTTGGGTTACCGCGGAGATTGTTGATCTCGTTAGGCACTCAAAAGTTAACTACTAAAGACCGCATGACATCATAAGTCTCCTCAGGTTTTGAAAGTTAACATCTATTTTCAAAATACAAAGATGGAATAATTTCTAGATAAAAAGGGATTTATTTTGCCTTTCATTTGTGATTAAAAATAAAAAAATACCTTTAAACTAAAATAAAATCCAAAAATTAAAAATAGCACATAGATGGTGTTGCTGCTATAAGAACAGCCCAAGTCCACCACTTCAAACGGCATACCAGTACTATTCTACTAGACACTGTCTAGGGTTTCCTTCAAAAGATAAATCATGGAACGAGCATGTATGGCTTGAGCTTGAGAATTGTTGCCATAGCTGGCTTCACCATTGCCTTCTTTTCCCATTTCATGATAGTTACAACCTTTTTCATTTTTAATTTCTCTAATTTTTATTATTATCACCATTAATTTTCATTTTTGGGTTTTTTAATTTTCTATATTTTTGTTTTTTATTATTTTTATTTTTCATGTTTTGTACTTTGATTTATTATTAATTAATATTTTATTTTTGGATTTTTATTTTGCTTGTCCTAAAGTCCCCCCATTATTTATTTTTAATTTTAACCTATCCCCAATTGAGGATGTCATTTGAGTCTTGATCATTTTTAATTTTCCCCATTTGCTTAATTATTAATTAATTGGTGAATCAATTAATTAAATGATCATGTAAATAGGGATGAGGTGTTCACACTTATTATTACGCTTCCCAAAGTTCATAAAATCTCTTAAGTTTGACAAAATTGTATATGCATTTTGAAGTATCGAGAAATTGATAAATTGTCTGACCCTCTTAAAGTACTTTGATACTATGATAATGAAGTATTTTAATTTTGTATTTGTGAAGCACTCTAATTCTGTATTCATGATGCAATCTGACTCAAAAATTTTGATTTACTCTAATTCTATTCACTAAATAAAATGGATAATGGATTTTTGAACAAACTTTAATTCTAGGCTTCTGATTTATCTGATGAGGTATTCACGTATGTAAAAAGAATATTTTTAAGGGATCCATCCTAAACAAGATCCTGTAGCTAACAACAATAGATGTTAGACATAGTGCACTATGACCTGTATTTTGATATGATTGGGCATGTTGTTGACATTATGATATTTTGTCAAACGCCTAAGGCCATTATTTTGATTATTTTAAGCTTGAAGCCTGTGACAGATATTTGATAAGTTTGGATATGCTAGCCTTAAGCTAGTTCTATTTTTATGGACTTTTGATGGTTCTGTTAGATATTCCCAATTAATTGGATACTTTTATGATGCAAATAATTTGATTTATTTATATTTTTGTTTGGGATTTCATGTGAAGATTAACAATGTTTCCTCATTTTGGTACAATATATATTAATTGTTAATGGTGTTCAGATTTCAAGATAACAACTTGTTTTTGAAAAACTATTTCATACCTAGTTTGTCAATTCCAATGTATTATTAGTATTATATGCTTACTAATTTTTCGCCCACCCCTCATTGTTTAACATTTTTCATATGGTAGTGCTATTCTAGACACTTTACCAATGAACTTGGGGCTTAATCGGTGTCACTTTGTGTGAGCCTTGCATTGTTTGCAGCTGTATCTTTGATCTAGTGGCTCCTATATATATAAGCATATGGTCTATTTTTGTTATTGTGGATGATAATTGTCAGTTATAAATATTATTGATAGTAAAACTCTCTTTCTATTGTGTATTGGGTTTTCTTAATATAGACATTTCTAGAGATTGAAATTTTAGGGGAGACCCAGCCAAAGTTTCTACATAGAAATGTAACTAATTTTCTAGTTCATATGAATATATTTTCTTATAATTATGTCTTCTCATACTATAATTGGATCTTTTAAGGTGTTTGATAAGCTTACGAGGGCAAGATCTATATTGTTCCCCTTGCTGGTGACATCTACATTTATGGGGGTCGTGACAATAAGCTTCCCAACAAGTCTTTGGAACATCCTTTTATCAATAGCTAGTTATTCTATAGCTTCTTCCAACTTATGATTTCAATCCATTGGAGCTGATATTGGCTTACACATACCCTTGCTAGCTTCATTTAGTTAATCATTTATATACTTCTGTTAAGATATGAAGATTCTTCAAATGGAATATGACACTTCAATATCCAAGAAGTAATTCAGTTTTCCCAATTCCTTTATCTTAACCTTTCACAAGTTTCTGCTAGAGCTTAAGTTTTTCTTTATTATCATTTCCTATTACTGTAATATCATTAGCATAGACTATGAGAGCCATAACTCCCCATGTTGTTGAATATTTAGTAAAGAGTGTATGATCCCCTTGAATTTGTTTATAGTTAGACTCTTTCACCTCCTTTGCAAATCTTCCAAACCATGCCATAGGGGATTGCTTCAATCCACGAAGAGCCTTTCTTAGCTTAGACACCATGTTACTAGTGTTCCCTTCAAATCCTTATGGGATGTTCAAGTAGATTCATCATTTAAATCACCATGGAGAAATGCATTCTTCACATCACATTGGAAAAGTTGCTAACTATAGTGAGCCAATATTAATAAAACTCCGATAGTGTTCATCTTTGCCACTAGAGCAAACATTTCCTCATAATTAACCCCATAAGTCCGAGTGTACCCTTTAGCTACTAATGGTAAAAAGGATAGAGATGGTGTTTAATGCATTCTCTATTTCCTTGCCCCTCTACAGTTTCCCTATCTTGACTCGGTAGCTTACTATACAGCTTCCAATAATCCTCCTTGGTGTGTCTAGGTTTCTTACAATGAGTACATCAGAGATTGTCCTTGTTCTCTTACAAGTACTCTTGGAGTTCACCTTTCCCTTTGTCATGAAATTTAGATTTCATAGAGAGAACCAAACCATTCATTATCTGTGGTTTTAGCATAACACTATGGCAACTTTCTTCAGCATGAACAATAAAGATTATTTCTTCACAAGATATGTTTTCTTTTCATAGGATTTAGGCCTAAACTTGTTTAAATTTAGGATTTAATCCACCCAGGAAGCCATAGATTCGATCCATTTCAATAAACAATTTCAAGATTTCTGTATCTTCAAAGTATTTCATCTTGAACATTCGGTAATGAACTAGCTCATGCCACAAATTTCATAATAAAGTGGCATACTCAATGATGAACTTATCATCTTGCTTAGTAGTAGTGACCTTAAGTTAAATCTCATGAACTTAGGCTGTCACCAATTTTTGAATACATTCAGCAAAGGAATTCCTAAATTGCCTTTGTAGAGGCTAAAACATGCACGTGTCATTGATGGTAGGTTTTATAAAATCCCATAAGCAGGACATAATCATGGAATCTACTTCATCTTAAGCTTCAAACCAAATATTGTTCTTAGTTAATCCAGTTCCAAGTTAATGATTGAGTCACCCTTTGCCATTGAATTAAGATTGAACTACTAGGGATAACTTGAGGTAATTCATATTGTTGAGCCTATAAAAGGCACGAAGGTTTTGAAAACTGCAAATTTTCTAGGCTAAATTGGTATGGTATGACATCTCGTTTTGCTTGAGACTTCAGATTTTGAAGTCAACATGATTGCAAAGGTATTTTATCATTAGCAAAGAATGAGGTAAACATAAGTATTTATAGCAATAAAGGCAAAAAATATTGCCTTCATTTCTTTTTTGGAATTTTTATAGGAAGTCACCTAAATAAACCTAGAAATTGCTGAGAAGAATAACCTAATGCTCTGTCTGGTTCATAATAACTTGCTCAGGGAATGCGAATGGGATTCCCATTCCCACGTTTAGTTCAAAGATGGTTGATTAGCCTCCAAACATGTCTTACCTGCATTTAAAGGAAATGGCTTTCCATCAAATATTGATGGAAAGATGGTGGATACCCTATAAAAGAAAAAGTTGAGGTCAAAATTAACACAAGTGTCATCCTGTTATCAACTTATATTCTCCATCAAAGCCAACAAATCTCACCATAGATAAGGAACATAAAGAACCAGATCACTTCTCGTAATTCTTGATAATGGGAACATAATATAAAAAAACACATATTCACTCACCTAACATTGAAAGAGGAATTTCAATTTACAATAACCAGTCAAGCACACAAGTTTTCTGGTCTATAGCATCGACTACCACAAATAAAGGACCCACCCCACCAAACAAGAACAACACACCATAATGAACAACGAATCATTTTGGGAAAAGACAATATAGAAGAAATAAGCATCTGAGAATGGTGGGAGACATAGCCACACCTTGCTTTTATTCTTTACATGTTAATTGATCACCATTAATGTCATCACCAACCTTCGATGAGAAAAAATAATTTTTTATATGTATGGAACATTATTTTAAATTCCTTTACTAAAAAATGGGTCCAATGTTGGCTTATCGATTCAACAGCTAAGGCCATGTTTAATTTATTATATATATAACATTTAAACAAAACTTTATATTAAATAGATATTAAAATATAATATATGATTAGAGATCTAAATAAAAATATATTAAATAAAAATTAAAATACAATGTATTTAGAAATGTAAAATTAATTAAAAAATCAATTAAGTGGCATTTTAGTAACTTTACTTTCATTTCTTTCATTGTTTACACTTATTCTTCTTACCAAACAATAAATTATATAATCTTTCCATCCCATTCCATTGGCAACCAAACACAGTATCATACTTTACCTTTCCCATTCCGTTTCTCATTCCCATTTTATCATAAATATTTCTGCAAACAAAATGAGGCCTAAGAGGATAGATTATAAATTAGTGAAGAACATAAACCAAATGGAAAATATCATATAAAGGCAGAGACACACAAAACTAACTAGAAAAAGAGATGAATGCTAGTAGAAAGAGAAAAACAAAGATGATAGAGCAACCAACCCTTCTACACTCTTTTGTCCAACAATGAATGATGAATATGAAACACAAACAGGCTCCTGATAAAAAATAAAACAATGATGAAGTCTGGATGTGAAACACAAGGAGGTTGCTTGAAAGAAAAACAAACAACAATGAAGGTTATAAAGAGCAAAGCTAAAGCTTTGATACCATAACAATAGTAGAAAAATTATGGAAACTTATTTTGAGTTATGTTTCATTTGTACAAAGCCACTCTTATATATATAAGAGGTAATAAGATAAAAAAAGAAATAAAATCATTTCAAATTAATCTATATCAACCTAAACTAGGAATGAAATAAACTGATAGTCATCTTATCACACTATAATAGATAACAATCTCTCAGCAAGTAGTCCAAGTGTTCATAATGTTGTGTGAAAATAAAATGAAGGAAACTTAGTAGGAAGATAGTTTAATAGGAAAGATAAATTCTAATTCATAGTTACTTTTTTTTAATAGTTCTCCATACTATATGCATGCAAAAAGGGCCACTATTGAACTTAAAATTTGATGAAATTTGGTCGATATATTAAGATTAATTCCTCCAAAGTTCATAATTTTTGGAGTCCATCAATTTAGTTTTTCACATTTTCTCTTCTCTCATGAAATTATATCATCACAAAACTAAAACTTGACTAAATGGCTTTCAACATACCAAATTTTTAGTTTGGCCTCCTTCACTCATACTTATACATCAAGAAGCCTTCTATTACATATTGGAATTTGCTCAAACTCATGGTTGGCCATTACTTTAGGCATATGGAAATTTATATACATACAATGAAAGTCTTGCACTACATAATCATATTTTCTAAGTTACATGATAATACATCTTTGAAGCTTAAACCCTTGTCACATACATCAAAGTGACATAGCTTCCAACTAACCTAGCCTATTTGGCTTTGCTCCTTTAGAAGATCTAAGAGGCTATTTCCTTTTACTTATCCTTACTAGATCCACCTGAAATGGTTAGTCAGAGATATGATGAGACAAAAAGTCCTAATAGCTCACTTCGTATTACATACACAATATGGCACACATAAGCAAAGTAATGCCCACAACATCATAACATGAATGTAGTCATAGAATTATGCTAGAGTTAACACCTTTGACGTTGGTTAATGACCACATCATATTCAATACCATGATTAGGGTAGCATCACCATGTCCAAACTCTATAAGCCAGCACACATAACATTAATTTTAAGCCACTAAGGCTCCATGTGAAATCTCATTCCATCATACATAAACTCATAGTAACATAAACTATAAAAATTTATCAAGTACGCAAGCACTAAGCATAAGCTCACATATAGCATATGAGGAATAGAGAAGGAGCCACTTTGCTACTTTAAGCTAATTATTTTCTTGATTTCCCTTCCAATGACAATATCTCCTCTTTAAACTTAATCCTTGATAGTTGTTTTGGCAATAACCAATCCCTATACACATAGGATTCATTATTATCATTATTATAAGTCTAAATGCATTGATCATACTTCTCCATTTAAAATTCTAAATTGCATCATAATTACTTAGAAATATATTTTATTACATTACTAGGTGCCAATAGATCAAAGATCCACTTGGGCAACTTGGTTCCATTTTGTTTCTCCACTTTTTAGCTAGAATTTCACCTAGGTTATTAAGAGAAATTTCTTCACCTAAGTCTCTAGATCACAACTATGGTGAGGAAAAACTGAAACTCCATGGTCTTGGCCATGGAGGACCTATTTCAACTTAAAATTTCTACAAACTATTTAAGAAATTTGTATAAGAAAGCTTACCTTTTCTTTTGCTTCATTTTTCTCAATTTGAATACACCAAATCCTTCACTACAGCCAAAATCCACTGTAGGAGAAAATATTTGGATCATTAGATAGCTCTAAGTGAGCTATACAACTTTTCCTTCTACTTTGTTTTCACGCATGTAATGGAGAAGATGGTGAGGTGTCCATTTGTCTCTTAATTGGTAGAAGGTGGGTGGAAAAAAAAAACTTATTTGGTGAAAATTAGACATTTTACCCTTTATTCACACTTTTGTCCCCTTTAGTGGTATTTTCTAATCCAAAGTTGCAAACAATTCCCTAATTATGGTTTTTGGATCCTTTGATAGTTCTAAATTTAAATTTTTACATGCCTTGTCACTTTAAAAAAATTACACTTTTACCCCTATTTATACTAAAACTTTTCAATTAGGTCCTTTTGGCTTTTTAATTCAATCCTTCCCTCTTCGATTGATTGGTTTAATTATTATCTTAATAAGGTAATTTTGTACCTATTATTGAATGATAGTTATTATTTAGGGTGTTACACATCTCTAATCATAGTCCTTAAATTTAAGGGATTAAACCTTCCACAATCTACATCTCCTTAATACACATATTTACTCCGTATACATCTTGACAATTTCAATTTATAGGTTTGAAATAGCTTGAATCTCTTTGATTAATTTCACTTTACATGTTTGAAACAACTTGAATCTTAACCAAAATTCTTTAATTTATTTAACCTTGTGATTCCAATTTTCTTTATCTTGCACATAAGGGTTCTTTCAATTTTTATTTTTTTTTGGGTTATATAAGAGTGGTGGTGTGAATATTATTTTAATATGAATGAACATTGAGGTTCTAGTAACATGCTCAAAATTAATTATAAAATTTTTTATAAAGGTCTTAGTTGTATACATAAAATGTACTTCAAAATTTTAAATTTTATACTTGCCCTAAATGTATTCCCTTCCTATACTCATGAAACTGTTTAAAAAAATTTTCCACTCAAAATTTTAAAAAGTAATAATAAAATTTCATGAATGTTACAATTATTATTATTATACTAAATATTCATGCATGAGTAAATGCCATTACCATCATGTCGACTTAGCTCAACAAATTACATGCATTACATATGTCAAAAATATTTGGAAACTCTTGCTCTAATATAAGGCAATTCACTACCACATGGCATGCTTTAATTTGATCATAAGAAAGTCCTCCTTCTATGTTGTAGAATTCTTGCAAACCTTATTGAAGTATATGAATAACTACATATATCCCTATATTATATATATACTTAATCAATATTAAACATACATACTTACATATATATATGTGTGTGTGTGTGTGTGTGTGTGTGTTTTTCGTGTGTGTAAGAACACCTAAATAGGCATATACACATGCTTGCCATGCTATAGCTCATTGCATTACTCTCCCAAGATTAAGTTTGATTCCCAATACCATTACCTTAATTTACATTATTTGATTCTAAGCAATGATATTATATGTTTTCTCCATTCATTCTTAAATTAACAAAGTATGTATACACGCACACATATTATTTTATTTAACGTGCATGATTTATATTTATTTATTTTATTAATATAATTATTATTTACACCAATTGTCTTCCCTACTACCTAAGATTTCCACTCAAACAAGCTTCATGGGCAATTTAGATTGACCTTATACACATCCACATATGATTTCTAATGTGAAACCCATTATTAGTTTAAGTCCAATATTTCTTGCTCTCAGGAAAATCCTATAACTCAAAGTCATAACAATACTTCACTGGCATCATCAAGGGTCCAATAGCTTCAACAACGAAGAACCCAATCCAATTACGATTGCATAGACATACTAAATTTTGATTATAAACCCACATAGTAATTTAAGTGAGGTTGGACTTACAATGGGAAGGGGTGATTATATGCACCAACAATTCATAGCCACCAACATGAAAAGGAAAAACTAAGAACTCCAAAAGAAGAAATGGAGCTATCAAAACTAATGAACATAGTATTGATTCTTGTTTGATCCATTGTGAGGATAGGTTCTACAACCAACCTGAAAAGTTTATGAATAATATCAATCTGAACTTAGGTAATTTATTTGTTTATTAATTTTTCCTAATCACCACTTAGGTTTTTGGATTGGCTTCCTCCCTCCATCCTCTTTAAACTTCCTTGTTATGCATGGCCCTCCTATGACTTAACCTGGTACATGAACAACAGGAAGATGAATGAACTATAAAGAACCTTAAAGTTATGAGAAGCCACGCAACAAACTTAAGCATATATTTTTTTTATTATTATTAAAGGCAAATCAAACAAGACATGTAGAGAAGAAGGGAAGAAGAAGTAAATACATAGTAGCTAAATGGGAGAGAAGGGGCTAATGTTGAAAGTAGGGTCCAAATTGATAAAAATATTTAGTCTAAGTTGCATAAAAAACATGTTATCTTTAAGGAATATATAGACTTTTATAAGGTATAACCTCAAGAACAAAACTAGCAAGAGAAGTATTTGATGTGTTGTAATCCATATGGTAAGTGGTATTTATAAAGGTTTAGAAACAAGAGGTTAGTTATTCTAAGCAATGTGAGACATAGGAACTAAAGGATTAGTTACATCCAAGCAATGTGTCACTTGAATCTTTTGAAATACAACTCATACTCCCAATAATCTCCTACATAACAAATTAACAAGAAAGAAAAATGTTAACTTACAAGAAAAACTTAAGGTTACATGGATGATTGTAATTTTTTCGAATCTAAAGTCTTTTAGTATGAGCCAGACCTAAGTAAATAAGTCTTAACCTATAGATTTATGGTAAAGTTAGTAACTTCTATGAACTAAAAGCTCTTGATTGCAACCTAGAGATCTTATCAGCCAAATTACAACCCCAAAAATCCTATGATTATGGTTTTACATTAATTAACCATGTAAACACCTGGTAGTTTATGAATCCTTTAGAAGTTTTACCATGATCTCATAGGAGTGACCCTACTCCACACTCTTATAGGTTATTTCATCAATTGTATCTGCAATGACTAGACCACCCACAAAGGCTATGAAAATCTTTAAGAACTTTATTCACATTATATCATACAATGCATTCTTGCACTTTCTCCCATCATAAGAAGTGCAATAATTTATAATGCTAGCAAAATTAATAGGTGACTTGTTATTACCCATTTGATCCTTCTTTATGGGATCACCAATCATAAAGGTTAGGTTACAATCATTATTAATTTCTACTTAGCTTAAATTCCATTACCCTTAAAGTTTTAAGGAATAATTTCCTTGCTAAAGATTTTATTAGAAGATTAGCCAAATTTATCTTTCACATCACATAATCGATTGATATCAAGATATCACTTAGCAGCTGCATAACCATGTCACGTCTCAAATATATGTGTCTACTTTTACCATTGAAAGTTGTATTCTTTGAAATGGCTATTACCACTTGAAATTTCAATGCATAGACATAGAAAGAGCTAGTTTCATTCAAACTGGGAGATCAGCTAAGAAGTTTATCAGCCACTTAGAGTAACAACCAATAAATAGAACAAATTAACTAACAAAATGAATGATAGATAAATAAATGACATACAAAATAAGGTTTTTCCTTAACGCATGTTAGATGACTACAACCTCCTTCCTTCCTTTTGAAGTTAAGAGCTCTCTCTGCTCAGTATGTCTATCATCTGAGCTAGAAGAAGGCATGTATTCTCCTTTACTGCCATATCATAGGGGCTATAATTCCTCCATTTGCTTTTTTCCAATAAATCACCTATTCAACTTGGATTTAAATTTTCTAGTATGCTATAACTGAATGTTCTCTACTCTACCATAGAGATCTTTTCTTGGTTAATTAATTGCCCTCACAAGCCAGCGGTTACATGCCTTCCTTGCTCAAGCAAGGGCATGCATGGATGGAAGAAGAGATAATGATAATAATGCTAATATTTTTACTAATAATGATAGATAATTAATATCAATACTAAAGTGTACTTAGAATTAGGCAAATGTATATATTTGCTCAATAGATATTATGAGATGCAATTAATAGTATTCTTACTCTATTTTTTTACCTCTTACTTAGTGCTCTGAATGCCAAGAAAGTGAAGAATTCCTTGCACATACTGCTCTTATAGCAAAGTTTATAGTAACTTCATATAGTAAGAGGGGAAATTAATAAATCATGGAAATTATAACAATGTTGAGAGTAGTATCAATTTGCAAACAATAAATCTAGCTTACAGGTCAACTGGTTGACTATGGTTTAGCAAAATATTAGTAAAATTATATGCTTTCATGACCATAGTGTTAACCCTAGGGTTCAATGTTATAAGTTTTGATGATGACATATGTAACAAATAAGTTAGGCATATAGTATCAACATGTGCTTAATTAATTAATCATTAATATGTAATACTTTATACTTGAATGATCTCATATATGAGATATACGTGCTCATATTATATCCAATAGGCTCTAATATTATAGACAATCAAAATTGGACATATATATATATATATATATATTTGTAGGAATCTCATATGCATGGTAAAAAATATATACATTCTACTAATTGTTATTAAAATATGCATATTGGGATACATAAATTTGACCAAGTATTTAGCTTGTAAGTTAGACTAACTATCAAAAGTTCATTATTATTTTGTTAAATTCATTTGGACTTACATTTATTGGCCCAATACATTTTAGTCCTCAAAATATAAGTTTAGGCCAAAAAGATAAGAGAGATATGGATTTTAAAGGAGTTCTTTTGGACCTTGGATCACTATTTTAATCATATCTCACATATAAAAGGGAATTTCAAAATGAAACCTACTGAACATTAAAATAGACTTAAACATCTTTCTAGTCATATATCACTTGCTCAATATAGAGTTGAAATTAAGAAGTACGACTGTCAAAATTTTAGGTATGGATATCACACTTTTTCCTAACCTCTAGTCACAATTTCAACAATATCTCACCAATTGGTAAGAATTTTGAAATGAGGTTTCTTTCATATGAAAATAAATTCACCCAGCTTTCCAGTTATGTATAACATGCATAAAATTGATTTAAAATAAATGAGTTATGATTGTCTCAATTTGTAGCTATGTATATCAATTTGTTATTTGACTATTTTGTCACTATTTGAACAATATCTCAACAATCAAATTGAATTTTACAATGAACTATCAGGATAGAAAAAGACTTAAAGAGCTTTTTGGTGATATATAATTTATTCAAAATAAAGTTGAAATGAAAGAGTTATGAATGTCTAAAGGTGTGGCTTTGGAATAGATGATGGTCATAAAGTCAACAAATGGAGCTTCTTACTTCCAACAATCAAGTTGTACAAGTTTCAATTTCTCTTTGGCTCCAAACAATTCACTTACTTTTTTGGCCTATAAATACATGTCTCAAGAGCTCAGAAATCACAAGAAACATAGTGACAAACATCTTGAGTGATTCATACTCTTTAAGTTCTCTATTCTTGTTATTGAACTTCAATTGTGTTATGTACTCTTTCGAGAGTTTTTATTGTTGTGAGTACTTTCATCTTAAAAAGATTTGTTATTTCAAGGAAAGTTATTCCTTAGGGAGAGATTAAATTCAAGGAAAGGTTTTCCTTAAAGAGAGTTTAGTTTTAGGGCGAGTATTCTTGAAGATTTGAAACAAATTGCAAATTAGTGGAAAATCTCAAGCATTTGCTTGGGGACTGGATGTAGTCTTTGATTGGAGCCAGACCAGGATAAATTTAGAGTTTTCCTTCTCTACCCTTGTACTCTTTATATTTTGAATTGTCAAATTTATGTTTTACTTTTGTTATTGTTATTTCACTTGAAGTATTGTGATCTTAAGTAGGACATATTCTTTCATATTTACTTTAAGTAATCCAATTGTTAAAGTGATTGTATGATTGTTCTAACTTACATAGGAACAAGATTTTGAATTAAGTAAACAACATATTGTTGAATGCTTTGTTATTGAGAAAGAAATTTGTTATGTTCATGCTCTAAGCATCTACATTAAATCTCCTATGATTGATATAATTGTCATTTTTGCCTCATACACTTCTAAGTATCTCTCATAACATGTCTTTTGCAAAGCAATTTTGAAAAGAAATGAAATTATTGTAAACGCCCAATTCACCCTCCTCTTGGGTGTTGATTGCCTTTTTTTAACACATAGTAATAATAAAGTGAATCAATTGGGTTGAATTAGAATGTATTCCATGATAGCAAAAAAACAAAAAAAACAAAGATATTAGGGTAAGAATGAAAATACCAAAAGGAATACATATACATATGAATGTCAATTGAATATATTATGAGGGTCAACAAAATTGAATAATTCATCTTTGGCTTTTAAGTAATATATTAGATAAATATAATATTTATATACAAAGGGAATTTTAAGGGCAAAAAGTTGTATTTTCTCTGAGTCTGTCTATTTATTCCTTACAAATGAAATCACAATGTTAATGGAGTAGTGAGATGGGCCTAGAATAACCAAATAGTTCCCTTTTTAATTAAAATTATAAATTTTTCACTTGTGTTAAGAGTTGGGATTAGGACGAAATTATTTAGAGGAATTATTTCTTTGACTTAAGGAATTAAAGTGATTTTACTATTCATTATAGGATTATAGAGATTCCTTCTACAAATTCAATGTTTATGTGAAGGAGATAATAAGAGCTAAACCTAGGTGTCTATCCGCCGAGTAATAGATAACACTAATTACGCATATGTTTTTGCTTTACATATTTTCCTTATGAAAATATTCTGATTGAATATTCCATTGTCCCAGGACAAACTTCTTAGGATTTATAAACCTCATATATATCCATTGGATATTTGGAAAACTTTAGGCTACATGAAATTTTATCGAACAATTCATTAAATTATCCGACTATTAGAATTACTCTAATTATGGATTATGAATCACTATGCTTTTGTATTTCAAAATTAATCTGATTATGTGTTTCTTAATGTGTCTAATTTTGTATTTTCTAATTTTTTGAATGGCATTGTTATGAAAACAATTTGATATGACATTTATCACTACACTGGTTATGATTTTTTAGAAGTACAATTTTTAGAATCCATCTAAAGCAATACCCTATAAATAACAACAGTAGACGTTAGTTGTAGGGCATTACGAGATGATAGTTAGTTATGACTGAGGCATGATGTCATTTTTTTATATGACTATGGCATAATGTCAATGTTGTGATATTGTTTTTTAGGCATAATGCCAATATTCAATTTATTCTGCGTCCTAATGAGACAAGTCCCTATTTTATATAATATTTTATATCATATGTGGAGTTCTTATCGCTTTTTATTAAGCTTAAATACATTAGTTGTGATAAATTTGGTTCAAGAGTGTCACACCCCTCACTAAATCATACCATTTCTATAATTCATTCATAAGTATACTATTTGACAGTTGAATTTCATGGGCAATTTTGACATAGTCTCCCCTAAAACATGTACTTCACAAAATTCCACAACATAAAACATGTAAACTAGCAAAAAGAGAGCTCCACTCTCATAAAAGAATTTAAGTAAAAACCTTCAATCACACATCATAATTACTAAGCCCTTATTTATGATAATATGAGCTTTTAGAATACAAGATAAGATATAACTGTAAATAACAATAAAATCAACATTACTGTTGTTGACAATGCAAGGCTCACTAATGGGTGTCTACTTGACTCTAAGTAGCTAAGGGAGGTCCCTAGTCAACATTGCTCTACGAAAAACATAAAGATAATAGGAGTGAGTGAAAACACTGAATGAGCAAATATCATAAACTATATTAAGAAGGAAATAGACGAAATCAATAGAATTTTTCATAAACCAATGAATTCTTGAAATTTGCACCTGAAAAATAGTTATATACAAAATACTAATAATATGACTTATCAATATTCACATAAAACCCAGTCAAAATATAAACCATAGTCAGGGAAATAAATCGAATTCCATATTCCAATATAAATGAAGCTCATGTTAAATGGTATAGTAGGGAACATCCAATAGATTCAGCATAATGTCAAATAATTAGAGCTAGCTTAAGGCTAGCATTATTAGAGCAAAACATATACTAGCCATAAGCATTATAATAGGCGTAATCAGAATATTAGCCATATGCTTTAGAAAGAATATCCAAATATCGACATTATGCCTTAGTCACATAATCAATATCTGATCAGATCCAAGTTTGTTGGCCTATACACGGGCCAAAAATACTCTACGAGCTAGGGTTTACAAATACAGAATCATAATACTTCATGAATACTAATTAGAGTATTTTATGAATCTAGAATTAGAGTATTTCATCAATTCACAATTAGAGTATTTTATAAATATAGAGCTTTTAGAATATCCAAAGTCAAAATAATTTAGAGAATCCAAAATTAGGTTTAATTAAGAAACAAAATTAGAATAATTCAAAATTCCATAATCAATGTAAATCAAAATATGAAAATATACAAATACTTAAATCAGCATTCAAAATTCCAATCAAATATCAAAGGAAATTGTATAACCCAATACATGGAGTTGCTAAAAGCATTTAAAATAATTCTCATGAAGAAAACAATTTTGTTCCCTAAAATAGCTTAGCAAACAAACACACAAATTCGTAAAAGGGAGGTTTTGAAATATAGGGAAAAAATTAGCATAGTTAGCTATATCTATTCACCTGAAAGGAGTACACAAACCTCTTTTTAATGACCTCCTCAGCCCACTAGTTTCCAATCAATATCCTAGGTACCTATATAAACATGCATCATGCTCATAATCTCCTACGTCATAAATATACTAATTAGCTATATTCTTCTTTTCATCATTTTACTTTTTTATTCACTAGTAAACTTCAATATTAAACTTTATTTGAATAATTATGGGTTTAAATCTTCCAATGCTACTTCCAACTTTAATCTAAGTAGGAAACCCAATGGCTTCACAACAACTTATCTAGCTTAAATTTAATCTAATTCCACATATATGCACTGTCAACATGACTTTTTGCTAACTTTCATTATCATGACCCCTCACCATGCAACTTCATTAATGGCTTGGAAAATGATACTCTCTTAATCAAAAATATATTCATGACATTCCATAATGGTTAATGTCTTTGATCATCCTCAATAGGCTTTACTATACTCTTATCCATAATCAAGAATTGATCAATTTCCTCATATAGCTTAGGAATTAACTAAGCAATTCATAAATTAGTCTTTAAGTTGAAATATTTATCTAGGGCCACTTAATCAATAGCAACAATGTTTTCTTTTTTAATTCCTCTTTCCTTCTTAAACAACTATGAAAGTTCAAGAAAACTTGATAGAAACACCAAGTCAAGTTTCCCCTCTTTATTTCAGCTTCTAATAGCCTAAGTTCACCTTCTTTGAGGTTTATTAATGTTTAAAGGGGCAAGAATTTCAAAATCCACACTTTAAAAGCATTCCAACTCGCTACCATATTGGAACATTTGAAATTAGATATTAATGAATGAAATTAATTGTTGAAAGTAGGGGTAATGTGACAAAATTTCATCATTGAAGCAAAGCCCTAATGCAATTGAATGAAAAGAATTCAAAATTTTCAACTTCAATAGTGCATTACATTACCTACACAATTGAAAGGGGTTTTCAATTTCTGATCCAAAACCTTCAAATTGAATGCATAGATTAGAAAGGAAGGGCCCAAATATGATGTGGGAGCAAAGCTTGAAAGAAAATTTGAGAGAAACTCACTAAATCTTGCCCCAATACTAGTGAAAATGTAAAAATCAATACTTGTCGAAAACCTAACATTTTTTTACCCATACACATTAGAAATAAGCTAAAGGCTGACCAAAAATGACAATAGAGTCTTAGAGATGAAGAGACTTGGCTGAATAGTGGAGAAGAAGAGGAAGGAAGGTGGTACTTGATAAGCATGCACAAGAGACAAAGAAGTTATGAAGGAGGAGAAAAAAGAAATGAAGGGCAATTTTGTAATTTCATAGTGAAAGGAGACCTATCAAACTAGTAAAAATGGGCAAAAGATTTTACATTCTGGGGCTTGAACACGTGACATGAAGAGTGCTTAGGACATGTAAGACATGTTATTCTAGTCACAATTTCATATTTCATCCTTGCTTCATTTATAATTAAGATATTGTTAATTTCTCATTTGTTCTACTTTTAATTAATTCAATTTTATTTTCACACACATCCTTCACGACTTTATACCACTCTAGGAACCTTGGAAATTTTTATTCTTAACGGTCTTAACAATTTATGTAAACACCGAAATCTATAAATGTTACAAAGAGTGATTGCATGAAATATGATTTAAAAGGGTCTAAATTGTTATAATTTTTGTGATTACTTTTTAATTGAAAATTTTTGGATTGACTTGTATTACAAGAGCTTTTTTTTTTTTTGCTTATTCTCTTGCCTATTTTTTCTCTTAAATGCTCCTGTCCCCCCTTACGTTTTTCTTGCCTTTTTTTTTTCCTCTATCATTGCCCCTCTCTCTTGCTAGGCACCCTCTTTTATAGTAAAAAACTAGGGTTTCTTTAGGAGAATTTTCAAATTGCCCATTAATTCTTTCAAGTTTTTCCTTTTTAGGAGTTTCCTATGTTATTGTGTCATGGTTTTCAAGAAAGAAAATTCACATTAGTAACTATTCAAGAAAATTAAATTATCCCAAATAGTTTATTACAATCTCGACTATTAAATTTTCATCAAATGATAATTACCTTAAATTTACCTATATTTGGGATCCCTAAATGTAGGGAATCCTCCTAGCTTGAAAAGGGCTAGGTCTTTCTCCAACAACGAATCAAAATTTCATAAAGGTAAAAATTTATTAGGATAAACATGAATATAGTTGCATTAAATTAAAGTTACAATATGATTTCAATACCCAAATTACACAAAATAATACATTATTTTCTCCAACTAAAACAAATGTATAAACTATACATATCAACCAAATAATGTTTAATATTCCTAAATTGTATCTTTATCTTCGTTTTCAAATCTTTTACACCTTCTTGATCTACATTTCTCTTGAATTCTGTATTTTTGAAACATTAGCTTTAACTTATTTTTAATATTCACTCTTTATGAAGTTTTAAAGAGAAAAAATGTAACATCTTAAAATTTTGGAGTGTGACTAACGCCAAAAAAATGTGGATAACAACATTGTTTAGCAAGCCTAATCTAGGTAACTCCTAATTCACTTATCAAAGTAAAGTCTTCAAGAAACTACAAATTGAATTTGACATTCATTAATTAAAAATCAACCATTTATTGAAGGCATATGTTCTGTAGAAATTTTGGTAGAGTCTCCCCTACAAATGAGACCATTGATATTTCTACTGAATACCTATCAACTCAAAATCAATCATTATCAAAAAGTTTGCTCTCATATACTTTGAATAATGGTCAAGATAAATAAAAATGCGGGTAGGAATCTTGTATATAGTCATCAAAGGTGCAATAGAGATATATGTACGACAAATCAAACAATGATTAACAAAAGATGTACAAATGGTACAAAAGAGACCCAGTCGTTACAGAGTAAGGCATGGCTAACCTATAAATCTCTACACCCTATCCTTGATTCCAAGAGGTTGCTTTATCAGACTATTAGAATAATGAAAGTGAACAGGTTGCATCCTAAAATGAACATAATAATGTAATTAAAAAAGAAAGAAAGATTTTAAAAGAATTAGTACATAGTAAACCTTGAGGAAATAATATTTGTCAAACTATAAATTTAAACAATAAACTATAATTAAAATAACACAATATTGCATAAACAAATTTCAGCATGTGTAACGTTAGGAAACCTACATTTTAAAGTTTTAGATTGGCTTTAAAATATTGGAAAATAATTCAATTTGAAGACCATTAATGGGAAGGACTATCATGGATCATAATACGTCTAGTGTGGGCACATAGTCTGTGAACACCCTATCCCTAATTGCCAATGAATTAATAATTAAGCAAATAGGAAAATTAAAAATGACAAAACCTCAAAGGACATTTTCAATTGGGGGAGAGTTTGGAACTAAAAATAAATAATGGGAGACAATTAAGTAAACTCAAAACACAAAAAAAAATAAAACTAACTAATTAAAATAATTATAATAAATCAAAGTAAAATTATAAAAAATGAAAAAATATATATATAAAACAAAACAAAAATAGAAAATTAAAAAATAAAAACAAAATAAAATAAATATAATAATAGTAATAAAAATAAAAAATGTCAAGGCACTCTGGGCTTTTACTACGCTTGGTTATCACGAGAGGGGAAAGAATTGCCTAGTCTTAAGCTACAGAAAAGTTGAAAAGAAAAAGACACTATTTGGCATATGGATGCAACCCTAAAAGCCTTCTGAAACGCTGGCCCTATCAGAGAGAGAGCCTGTTGTTGCTGGAGTAGCACCACAGCATGAAAAAGTGTAGAGAAAGAGACAAAAGGGAGAGTGACAGAAACGGAGCTCTCTGGTTTAACCCTCCTGACCATATACCCTCACGCTCTCACTCTTATGGGGCTTCTTCTTCTTCAGCAGGAGAGATATGGACTAAGGGAGAGGAGATGGCAAGTTGAGCAAGAGGGGCTGAGAATAGCGAGACCAAGACAAACCAAAGAAGAAGCAGCTTTGTTTTCTGTTTCTTTTAGCAGAGGCATAGCAAAAAGAAATGTGGTTGGTCTGAGAGAGTGAGAGCAGAATCAAAACGAACAAGGAAAAAGAAGAAGGACTGGGTACAGGGGCTGGGGGGAGAAGAGGGAAAGAGAAGGAAATTACCAATGGGAGGAAGAAAAAGCAGCGGCTTATAGAATTTTTGACAATGTAGCCAAGCTAGGAAATAAGTATATTGATGATGAGGATCCGTTGAGAGGGGGGAATAAAGAGGAAGCTAAAGAAGAGGAGAGGAAGAGAGCTCGAGAAAATACAGCAGAAAGAGGAGAGAGAGAGAGAGGTATTGAAGAGGGAGAAAATGACGAGTTGTGCAGAAGAACCACAGACCGAAAAAGCTGCTGAGGAAGAGGCTCCACGGACACACCAAGCCATCACTCTGTTCACCTCTGTTTGAACAATCTGAAATAGAGGAAGGGGAGCTTCAATCTATACTTATGGTTGTAAAAAAGTGGCAGGTTGACAAGACCAAAAAGAGAAAGCAAATTCCTAGTTCTAATGCCGAAGCAGATAAACCATCTCCAACAAAGATGCCCAAGCTCACTGCCTCAAATCTTTCAAACCCTCCAAAGAACAAAGGCTCTGGGAAACTCATGAAATCCATTAAAAGGGGTAAAACAGCTCTGGTTGGTAAAGAGAAGAAGACTCTGGTTACTGGCCGAGAATGTCGATGGCAGGCCAAGGAGCTGGCAGAGGCTAGAAAAAAAGAAAAGAAAGTAGCATTACACACTTGAACAAGAGCTTGCACATCTTTGGGAGAAGATGAGACATCGTGATGTCGCTAAAGAGGACAGGGCTAAGCTAGTGATAGAAGCATTGCAGGGTCTCGTGTTTTCTCGCGTTCTTCAAACATGTGTTAAGCATTGTTCAGAAGCTGAAAGAGATGCAGTATTTGAAGAGCTTCGACTGCATTTTCTAACTCTGTCATACAATACATATATGGTTCACTTAGTAAAGAAGAAGTTGGAACTCATTTTTGGGGTTGAATGCATTATACAATAACGAAAATGGGTAGCAAATGGATAGAACAATGAGAACCGATTCCACCTCATGAGGCAGCTCAGGGAAGGGACACATTCTGAGAAAGACAAAGGGTGTTTAGAGTGAGAGAATTAAACGGCATTCTAAAGAGAGAAAGAGTGTACTTGGCACCACCAAAGAGAGAGAAAGGAGAAAAGGAGGGCCACCAGTGAAGCTTCGGAAAAGGAGAACTGCTGGTGGAGCGAGGGACTGAGACAAAACCAGGTGAGCTATCATGTGTTGCATGCATTGTTTTCGTTCCACGTCTAAGGATTAGATTTTCATTTTCGATCATTCTTTTTTTTTTTTGTTTCTTTTCTTTTAATTATTATTATTATTATTTTATCTTCCCTTTATAGGAATGTGAGACTAATCTTAATTCTATAAGTAAGGTTCTAAGAAAATAATCGTGTGAAAATATGGTTCTCCTCAAGTGCTTAGAGTTGTGCGAGGTTTCGATCTCCATAGATCCCGAAATTTAATACATATTTGTTTTAAAATAATAATGCAAAAGATAAATACTTTAATGAAATATTTTCCATTATTTATGAAATTATCGTGTGAGAATATTGTTCTCCTCAAATGCTTGGAGTCGTGTGAGATTTTCATCTCCTTAGACCCCGAAATTTAATACATACTTGCTTAAAATAATAATTAAAAAAATAATAATAATGCAAAAATAAATGCTTTAATTAAATATTTTCTATTATTTTCGAAGTCATCGTGTGAGAATATTATTCTCCTCGAATGCTTGGGGTCGTGTGAGATTTGAATCTCCTTAGACCCCGAAATTTAATACATACTTGTTTAAATAACAATAACAATACAAAAAATAATAATAATAAATACTTTAATTAAATATTTTCTATTATTTACTAAATCATCATGTGGGAATATTATTTTACTCGAGTGCTCGGGGTCGTGTAAGATTTTAATCTCCATATACCCCAAAAATTAGTACATACTTATTTTAAAATAATAATGATGATAAATAAATAAATAATAATAATGCAAAGATGAATATTTTAATTAAATTATTTATAAAATAAATAAGTTAGAGTTTTATAAAATTTAATTAATTAAAGATTGCTATATGGGACTAGCGTCTCCATAGGCATTGGGGAATTGATCTTATTAAAAATAAAACTAAAAGAATTCTGATTTCAAAATCCAAAAAAAAATACATAAATTCAAAAATCTGAAAAATGATTTTATTTTTGTCCTAATTTCAACGATAAATTCCAATTTTGATTAAATAAATTTAAAAAGTAATAATAAATAAATTCAAAAATTCAAAAATATTCCTTTCATTATAATAACACATTAATTCCAAAAATATAAACTCCCAAAAATCCTAAAAATCTTATCCCATAATCATTTTATTTAAATTTCAAAATGAAGATTAAAATTCCAAAAATAAACAAAAAAATTAAAAAGAGAGAAAATGAAGAGATCAAGAGAGTGAGATTAATCATGTTGTCGTAAATTAAAACACACAAACCAAATCCCAATTCTGTTTTGTTTATGAAAATCTGTTTAATTTAAACCTTCATGTTCTCATCAGAAAATTTACAAGTCATCAACCAATAGATACGCCATTTTGGTCGAACTACGTGGACTTTGATCCCTATCGTAGGGTACGTAGGCCCATAGGCTCTCATCCTAGGTCAAGTCTGCCCTTTGTAAATATCTATCTGTTTGCCTTCATTCTTGTTGTTTTGTCTCCTCTATTTAACAGGCATGCATGTCGATAAAAGGGTAATTGAGATAAATTTAAAAGCCATATTCTATTTCAGCTGACTAGTTTAAGGTAACCGTCCTTATGGACGGGTGTTGTGGGATGCCTAACACCTTCCCCACACTCAAATAACTCCCGAACTCATCTCTAATTTCACAAACCATATTGCTTTTTTCTTTTTATTTTAAATTGGTTTCCCAAGATTTTCCGTTAAAAATTTTGGTGGCGACTCCAAAGAAATTGATTTTCAATATTCGTTTTTGGGAATCAATTTAAACACTTTTATTTTATTCCACCAAAAGGTCAGTTACGACATAGTCCTTTAAGGTAAACTAACTAATCTATCATGTGTCCAAAGCTAATGCTACATCATCCCTTCATCCATATGTGATGGCCATCACATAGGGCTAACAACTACTATTAGCCTACTAGCTTGGTATTCCCAAGGTGCACAATAGGCTAACAATATGGACATAAATCTGTATGATATTGTCAATGTTAGTAGTAGAATTCCATTACTGCAACTCCCTTTACAAACTCCTTATCCATTCCACAAACACATGGTACCCCACCCAAAACACTAGAATCAATGATGTCTCTCCCAAATCAAAGAACACAACTTAAAATAAGGAACTTATCGTGGAAATGGACTATAAATCAGAGGTTAAAAGTGATATCTAACTGACCAACTACCTTCCTATAGTGCAAATAGAACATCTCTATAATAAGGGAGGAACATACCTTAATTCGTGATCCACATCTATGAGATAGTGTTCAGAAGCTTAAATGTCTGTTAAGAGGAAGAAACTAGCCAATCCTTGCTCAAAAATGGAGGAAAGTTAGAGCCCTATTCTACCTCGTTCAAATGCTAAAATAAATAAGAGGAATCTGAATCCTCTATAGTATAAGGGATTTAAAGTAAATTTTGGATAGTTGGATGAAAATTTAATAGTCATGATTTTTATAATGATCGCATGCAGTTGTAGGTAATTATTACTATTTATAAATGTATGCTATTAAAATTTCATCTAGCGGCTAAAATAGATTTACTACAGAATCTACAGTGAAGCTACTTACTACAACTGATCCTCGTCAAAACAAGAGAGCAGAGGAATTTTTAAGCAAGAGAAAGCATGTGGTATATGTAAATTGGGGAAGGACATTCTTGTACTATCATTTAAGAGAGACAAGTGTCAAGCAGAAAAAAAAATATTCCCTAAAGTGTAAGAAACATGGTTAGAACCTAAAAGGTCATGGCTATAGAACATAAGTGAGACAACCTTGCTAGCTTAAATTCATATCTTAACCTTACTTTATTTATGTTTAAGCCATCTTTAATCCCTTTTTTATTTCCTTTAAATAATTTCATTTTTTTCCTCTTTATCCTAGTATGTTTCCACTTCTTTGCCCCTAATCGAGAAGGTCATCAATATTTTTTTCTTCAAAGAAAAATAACATATTTAAAGGTAAATGTCATAACCCAAAATCATTGGTTAGGACTGCGCATAGGCTAATCAAACCTAGCCTAGCAAGCCTAAAACATTCTTACAAAGTCCATAATATATCAATTAAATGCATTACATGTAATTTTAATATATAATTCAAAGAAATTCTTAGAGGTTGACTAAAATCTGATAGTACCTCTCTAAAGTTTAATGTTTTCCAAGCTTGTACAACCTGTCATATTTTAATAATATCACAATGATAATCAATAAACCAGTTTTAAAATATCTCAAATTATATATTTAGTACAGTATGAGAATAGCCTACACAAGGCTTATAACACTTTACAATATTTATAAACCTAAAACAACCTAACATCTAGTAGCCACAACCTTGGGGTCAAATGTACATGATGATTAGCCAAAATTGACACATCAAAGCATCTGAATGATAAGAAGGTCCTAACTTACTTTAACATTTATTAATCTATAAAATGTTAAAGGGAGAGGTGGAAGTCTACTACTAACTTAGTGAATGCATAAATCACAAAGTAAGCAGAAGGGAAAATAATAGAGGCCTAAGAGTTTTTGATAAACATTTATTTAAGTACAGAAATAATTTTTGATAAAATAAAAACACCATTTCCAAATCTTATAATTTGTATAAAGTGGGTATCAAGGAACGAACTAAGATCATCATACTCATATTCCTTTACCGAATATGTTTTAATGATTCATACTGTATCCCTTTACCTGATATGTCTCAATATCTTATACCCGTATCTCTTCACCAGATATGTCTTTATAATTCATACTCGTATTTCTTCACCAAATATGTCTTAATAATTCATACTTGTATCCTTTCACCAAATATGTCTCAATAATTCATATTCATATCCCTTTACCAGATACATCTCAATATCTCATATACGTTTCCCTTCACTAGATACTTCTTAATAATTCATACTCATATCCCTTCACCAGATATGTCTCAATAATTCATTTCAACAAGGTGCACCAAGGCTGTTACCCCCCTAATAACTATGGGGTTCTTACATGAATTCCCATCCATCCTTTAAATTATAAAATCCATTGAATATAAATAAATTGTGTAAATAGGATACATAAATAAATAATTTTATGTAAACATATTTATTACCATAAAGTAATTTAGATAAAAATAATCTTGAAGATAAAACAAAATAAAATAATGAGTGGTGAGGAGAGAAGTGACACTAATATAAATGATGAAAATGGGAAATACAATAATGCAACAATCATAGAAAATAAATTTAAATAAAATGCTAACATGAAACATGTAAATAAAGTAAAGGAGAAATTATAATTAAGAGTTTTACCAAAGTCTTTCTCGTTTCATATAATACTTTTAATTTATATAATATAATATAACCTTCAATTTGCACTTCTCATATACCGAGTACCTTTCATAATAGCAATAATTCATATAATTTAGTAATATCATTTATATATGTACATATTAGATCAAATATATGCAGTTGAAATGTTCAAAAGAACATAGATTTGTTTCCCCATAAGACATAAAGTATGGAATAAGGAAATTGAAAGTTGGACAAAAAAATAAAGACATCAATAAAATGAAAAGTACTACTTTGTTAATTATACACTCACTGATAAGAATTGATAGTAGAGATCCCTATTCCTACAACACAATCCCGATTGAATTTCCTACAAAACTCTTCTTCCATGACCTCTCTTTTTCTTCTTTTCTTTGAAGTTTGAATGAGAAAACTAAGAAATATTCGGGCTATTTATAGAAATTTTTAAGTTACTATTTAACATTGTGCAAATAGGAACAATGTGTTTTTCACCGAAATTCATATAGTAACCACGTGTTTTTGTTGACATTTACTATGCAATTTTTAAAATTATATTTTTATTTTCATTTTAGTCCACAAAATTTTATTTTATTTTCATAATGTTATTCTTAAAATCCATATATATATTTTGGGTTATTACAGTAAATGTCTCTAGGTGTTCTAATTTCCCATCCTAATCAAAATTCAATCCCTGAACTTGGCATGGAGCCCTTTTCCTTACTATGTAGCTAGGGTTTAAAAAATGGGGGTTATATAAGTGAAATTTGTGAGTTTTTTCCTCTAATTTCATTGTGGCTTTGCTTCCATGGAGGATTTCAATCACTTCCCTTTTAATTTTCTCATTCAATTTTAAGGATTTGCTTCCTGATTTTGGATTTCTCCATGGTAGCGAGTTTATGAGCTTGAATGGTGGAAAAATTCAAATTTTTGGGTTCTTTTGACATCAATGATCTTAAGGAAGAAGGATATAGGTTATTGGAAGTTTTCATTTGGTATGGTAAGTTGATTTGGTGATTTATTTCCCTAATTTTCTTAAATTTCCATTGTTGTAAGGGGGAGAAATATGAAGGAAGACCATGATGGGAATAAATAATCAGCATTGAAAAACTCTATAATTTAAATGAATAGATTTTTGAATTAAGATAGAATACTTTCCTAACCCATTTGATGAAGTTGGGAAACTCTTTGCTGTGGAAAATATTTCATTATGAATTATATAAATATAAAATTACATATACGTGTGAATAAACTAGAAATATAAAGATTTTTCGATAGGGGAAAAATTCCTATACAATATTGGAGATTTGAAGTGTCAGACCTTACTTCTGAAATTAAGAATTTCAATGAGATAGAGTATGTATGCATATACCATTATAATCATGCAAATACTAGTGGTTTCTAAATGGAGACAATGTATCAAATAATTCATATAAGATGTTTGGGTTTTGTGAAGTAATTAAATTTATTTAAGGGCATTATTTTGAGACTTAATGTTATAAGGTTTCCTTACTTTTTATTATATGATATTAAAGATTCCTTCTGTAGACAAGAATTTTCATGAAGGAGATAGTAAGAGTTAAGCTTTGGTGTCCATCTATTAGGTGAGTAGATAATGTTAATTATGCATATTTTTCAGTTTTTCATATTTTCCTTATGAACAAAATTCTTATTGAATCTTCCGACGTCCTGGGTAGACTTCTTGAATATATAATTATCATCATTTTAGTATAGTCTAGACTTTCTAAATTATCTGATTTTGGATTTATGAATTACTTCACATAATTTTGAATGTTTTAAAATGTTTGCATTTATGAAGGTATTATTAGTTCAGTGAATCAAGCAATTTGAACTAGCCTTTCTGAATAACTTTGTTATGTACTTCAAAAGTGCTCTGATTCTATAATTTCAAATTTCTCGGATTTTGTTTACTAAATAAACCAGATTCCAGATATTTTCTTTTAAAATTAATTTGATTTTAGATATCTTAAAACCTTTGGGTTTGATAAAATTTATCGAGCAATTTGAGATTTCAGCCCTTTCTTCCCTATTTTAAGTGTTTAATTTTGAAATTTGGCTCCAAGATTTGAAACCCAAATTGATGCGCGTGAGTGTGTGTGCGTGATGGCTTGAGCTTGCAATTGAGGCTTAATTTGGCATGATTTCATTAAATTACATTGGAGTTTTTCCTTGTTAGTAAGATTTCGTCATTTCCCCTCTAACTTCAAGAGCCAATTTTGCATTTTGGCAAATAATTTGAAAATTCCCTTCCATGACAGTGAGTTGAAGCGTGTAGTGTGGAGAATCAGAAATTTTCTTGTTCTTCTACCATCAGTAGACCTTAAGAAGGAAAGTTAAGGCTGTTGGGAGTTTACGTTTGAGTGGTAAGTTGTATTGAGGACTTTTTTCAGATTTGTCTTGAATTACATTGTTGTAATGGGAAGCATGATGAGGAAGTTTCATTGGGAGTAGTTATTACATTGGATAATTACCTTAATTTATCATTGGTCTAATTTTCAAGCCATTGGATGATGTTGAACAACTCAAGGACTATGTAGAAGTGGTTAGCTGACATATTTAGGCATGTATGGGTTTTGAAGTATAAAAATATTGATGTTGGGTAAGTGTATAAAGTCATTCATAAGTTAAGAAAGTTATTTATATAATATATCTTACTTAATTAAATATCAAATTTGTTCCATATAATATATTAGTAGTTAATTCCTTTTAATATATAAAATATCTTAATTAATGTCCAGCCCTCTCACCTATATTATTGGCACCCCCTCTCTTCTGGTGAAATGGCCAACAGACTTGACTTGCAAAAAAATTTCAAATAAAATGCATACTCATGATAATATAAAGAAAAAAAGTTGAATACTTTTCACTCTACTTCCCTATACATGTTTTAAAACGTCACACCATCATGTTAAAGTGAATACTTTTAACTTTTTCTTACTAACTTTAAATATGTTTAATTTGATTGCCCTCTCTCCGAACATTAATGTTGTAAAATGTATCATCACTTTTTTCTAACGCCATTAACTTTATTAAAAAAAATGGTCCAGTGTGGGATTACACATAATTTTACGAGTTCAATGAAATGCTAACGTGAAAATTCAGATTAGGATCAAACTACATGGAATAAAAAATATCTTATCCTTAATACTTTCGCTTAATCGGTTAATATATATATATATATATATATATATTGCCAATTATTTTTTTAAAATATTTATTATCAACCTTACAGACATAATTTAATTTATCAAACTATCATATAAGAATTTTTATATGGACTTGGAGAGAATATAATATTCTTTCCTCTTTCTTGTTACCCGCTGCTTAGTGCTTGCAGCTTTGATAAGTCTGATATGCTAAATATGGAGAAACTTCATTTCTCTGTGTTTGTGTTTTCATTGCATTGCTTCATGGCCTCTTTAGCTTTGAGAAACACAAGCATATTCATCCACATGTTGCGCTTCTTGCTTTCAAATATTCAATCACTTTGGATCCAAACATTTTTTTGGCCCGTTGGTCTGTCTCTTCTTCACTATACAATTGGGTTGGTGTCACTTGCAATACTCGTCATAAGTGAAATTCAAAATATTGGGTGTTACATCGATTGATCAATAGTTTAACTCAATGGTAAAAGTAATTAGCTCAACAATACAAATTAACTTATTGGTAAAATAAATTAGCCTAATAAATTAATCTGAAAGCAATTCCAGTTATCCCAAAATGAAATCTATCAACTTAAAGCTAAAATAACTTAGTCCAATAAATTAGTTCAAGGGCCAAAAATTTCATAAAGTTAAAATGATTTAGCCAAATGACTTTCTCTCCCAAGCTTCAAATTTGTCCTTGAATTATTCTTTCATTTCTCTTCCCTAATTCATCCGAACAAAATATGGTTATAGAGTTTGCGTAACCAACGTTCAGATTTGAACCAAAATTCGATGAGTCAAAGTGAACGTGCTTTTATCTTCAATAACACTAATGAATCCACTAATCATAACTAAACCTCCCAAGGTGTCGTGGATTTTATTCTCATATTTCTTTTTTCCATTTTTCTTACTTTTCTTTGACTTTTTTTTATTTTCATTCCTTTCTCATCTCCCAAATAGGGATGACATATGGTCACCAAATCTAGAGATCCTTGTTAGGAACTATCCCATTTGGGGACTTTTGTTTCAAGAATTTTCTCCATGGAAATGGGAATAGCGGAAAAACTCTTCTCAAAAGAATTTTGGGATGAGGATGGGATCATACCCCAGCCCCATATGGTCCCTGACCCCACCAATTCTATATAAATAATATATATATATATATATATATATATATGTAATAATTTTTGTATTTTTGGTTATTTCATTCATTATTTAATTCATAATATTAAAGGAAAAAAGTAATTTAACTTAAAAAATAATTCCACTCATTATATATAAATCTTCCACTTGGATGACATAGTGAGATTACTTTTAAAATACTTTAGAGCTATGATCACATTGTAATGGAGACTAACAAGTGATTATTGAAAAAAATAATATTAATTATTTTTATATTAAGATTAAGGATAAATGATGATTATAATTATTTAAATGGTTTTATTTTGAATTTAATTACATTTCTGTTAAACTTATTTAATTTTTAGAATTAACTTACTTTATTAAGTGTTATATATTTTAACTTATAGAACTTATTGTAAAAGTTTTTATTTGAATATTTGTAATTTTTACGAATTTAATTGGAGTTTGTTAAATAATATAATCAAGGAGCTTGAATTTTAAATCTAATTTTTTAATATATATAGATATATATATATATATATATATATATATATATATATATATATTCCCTTACAAGGAATGGCATGGAGACTGTTCCCACAGATTTGTCATCCCCACTACCAGTCATACCTACCTAACTAATAAATTCAAAGTAATTTTTTTTTCAAAGTAAGATAGTTGAATTGCAATTACACTTCCAGACAACAATTTAAGATCCTATTCTTGTTGCATACTAGATTAGATTTCCAAAAATAATAATGATAATCTAATGATAATTAATATTAAAATAGTTATACTGATTTCAGCGAGTTTACATCATGGTGCAACAGGAAGATTTTGGCATGTTTGGACTTTAGATGTGAACATTTCCACAATATGGAAAAGTCTGTCTTCATAGCCATTTTTTTCTGCGGCCACTTTATTAGATCGTGTAAGTGAATGGACCACAGAAGCCTTTTGTTATCAATGTTCTTTCAGTTGAGTAGACTCTTAAAGCCTACCAGACTTGACCACAAATGTGAACGGAACACACAAATCAACATAGAAATTAAATGAAAGTTCTGTTTTCAATCACAGATTATGAGCGATGTTTGTGGCGTTCTCAAATAAGGTGTCCACAAGCATAATGAGGAAGACTTCTTTTGATCAGTTTAGAAGGAATTTCATACTAGATTGATTACATATATGGTAAATGATCACGGTTTATCTGTAACCATTAATACTACAAATTGATAATAAAGTTATAGTAGATATATAAGTACATAATCAAGTACATATTTTATTGATGGTAAATACCTTCGTCTCCGTAAAACTGTAGATGTGAAGTAACATGAGAAAATGTAGAATTGGATAAACTTAATTACGTGCCAATGACATCAATATTTGTAAATTCAATGGATATGAACCTCATTATATTGTACCCTTTTTAATATTGTTTTGATGTGGGATTGCGTGGGAGGACTCCACGCAATCCCATTCGAATTCTTTTTCTATTTTTAGGAAAAGAATCCACTGGTTATGTCGGAGTAAACTCAAGATTTGATGGAAGACGTGTATTGATTCGCAAGATGAGAGGATTTGGGACTGGAGGGTATATGACGGAAGATGAGAGGATTCGCAAAATGTATTGATTCGCAAAATGATCAAGACTTAAAATATACGCATGACGGAAATTGATTTCCGTGACCATATTCCTTAAAGAGTGACCATCACAAAACTAGCAATATACTCTTCACTTATATATATATATATATCAATTGTTAGAATATTTTTAATATTATATAGATTAGCATTAATTATGCTATTAGAATAATTTTATGTTATAACTAATTATAGCATTCAGTTCTTTGTGTATAGTTTCACCACTGAATGTTGCATGGTTTATAAATATACACACATCCGTGTGTTTATGAGAACATTATTATACCTGATTAGTTATTCGTTTATTGATCTAATAATTTAATTAATACTATCCAAGTGGGAGATTGTTGGAATAATTTTAATATTTTATGAATTAGCATTAACTATTTTATTAGATTAGTACCTTATTAATTCTAATTAGGCAATTAATATTATAATTTATAAATTGAGAATGGATTGAGTTTTATTTTAATATGTGTGGATAATCGGTGATGGGTTCGATTATCCACAAACCCGCTGGACAGAAACCCAACCCACAGCCCAAGAGTATTAGTAATCATCCCGTCAAATTACTAATCTAAGATTGTTATCCAGAGAGAGATTTTATGGGCTTAATTTTGATTGATTAATTAAATTTAAAATTGTTTTAAAGATTCTGAAGGATTTTACTGAATAATATTGATTAATTATATTATTAAATAAAATCCTATAAATAACACACTGAAGCCCTAATTTTAAATATACAAAATCTGTCATTCTCTCTCTGCCGTCAAAACACTCTGAAAAAAATGTTCTTGGGCATTGTGGGCTGAACTTGTTAGATTCAACCAATACTCATATCAACGACGTCGTCTTCATCAGGTTAAATTGTTAATTTATTTATTCTCCCAATTTATGATCATGTTCAATTACATGTTCTAATTCCGCTGTCATGAAAATCATAATTAGTTTGGCAAGAAGCCAGCTTTAAATTGTCACAGAGAGTGAGATGATGGGAAAGCGACATTTATAATGCTTGTTGAAAGAACTCCATACACCGCTTGTGGTGAGTGGTGAATGATGGATCAGGATTCTCTCTATTTCTAGTGGAAACAAGAGAGAATCCATATATATTATAATTTTTTAAAATTATTATTAGACTTATAAAAATATGTTAATATTTTAAATTTATTTTTTTTACATGATATTATTTTATTGAAGAAAAAAATTAAACGGCTTTTAACATAAGAAATAGTTAAACACACTGTATCAGATTATATACTAAAATAATAATAATATATTTCAAAATGTTTTTATAAAAATATTTGTTAATTCAACACTTTGAATGTTATGATATTCTATTCGTGCACTGACATTATACTAGTTAATATATTAAAATGAAAAATATTTTTGTTAAAAAATAAGAGGGTAATATTAGAAGAAGTTTTAAATAAAATTTAATATAATTTATTATAAAAATTTAATTTTTAAAAATTAAAAAATGAAGCAAAACACCACCAAATGACCACCTTTTGAATACAGGGCCGACTCCTCCACTCTCAGTGAATGACAGGCATATATGAGAACATTAACAACATTTGATGCTTTAAAGTTTAAATGTTGCACTACAAATTTATATTTGTTATATGTTTGAGTACTTTTTAAAAAAATAAATAAATAATTGGACAACACAGACTATGCATCCCGTGATGTCCATCACATCATTGGATCGTGCGAACAAAGTTCCCCCAATCCGGAAACTTAATATTTTTTTTACATAAAAAGTTCATCATTAACATTTATTAAACATTTTGAACAAGCTTTTCTAAAAGACTCATAATAACATAAGCAAACATTCTATGTCATAACAAGCTATCATCATTAACACTTATTAAACATTTTGAATTGTTAAATGGAACATCATCCAAATCAATAACATATATATTATTAATTTTATGTCCTATTAATATGGTTTTCTTTTTATCTAAATTTTCAACCAAACAATGTTTTGAATCAAATATTACTCTATTGTTTTTATCACATAATTGACTAATGCTAAGAAGATTATGATTTAAACCTTTTACAAGAAGCACATTGTCAATGGAGGTGGAAGAGTTCTTACCAACTTTTCCAATACCAATGATTTTTCTTTACCCACTACCTCCAAATGTGACATTACCACCATTCTTTGATTGAAGTGAAATGAACTTGGATTTGTCTCCAGTCATATGTTTGGAGCAACCATTATTCAAGTATCACTTTGTTCCAGTAGCCTGCATACACATATGCAGAAGCATTAAATTTTATTCTTATGTATCCAATTCTTGTTAGGTCCTTAAATGTTAGTTGTTCCCTTGTGAATCCATACTTTTTTTCCTTCCAGAGTTTTCTTCTTTTGTAAGAGCAAATGTATGATCTATGCCCCTTCTTACCACAATAGAAACATGTAATAAATGGAGTGCTAGTGATGATTGTAGGAACAAAGAAATTCTTATAATATTTTTGTCTTTTCTTGGGATTATATCTAATTCCTACCTTATCAAAACGCTTTTGTTTTCTAAGCAAAATGTTTAAGTTACCTTTCCCTTTGGTGAACTTAACAAAAGTGTTCAATAAATCTTTCTTTTCTTTTTGCATAAGTTCACAATAATAAATAACTTTATTTTTTAGAGAAAGATCTTCATTTTTTAGACTAATATAATCATGTTATAATGTCTTAATTTGCTTTTCTAATGAACCTTTACCTGAAGTAGTAAGCTATTCTCATCCTTCTTCTTTGCTAGACTTTCTTCTAAAGATAGAATTGTCCCTTTTGAAAATTTTAAAGTTTTTTCTATCTCAGGAAATTCATCATGCAAATCATTGAATGCATCTTGTAGTTCATCATAAGAAAGGAGAGAGCTTACCTCTTCTTCATTTGCCATTAGGCAAAGGTTGGCTTCTTCATCTTCATCATCTAAGTCTTCATCACTTTCTCCCTAAGTAGCTAATATATAAGTCGTCTTCTTTTTTTTTCCCCCTTTCTTCTTGTATGAGCCTTCTTGCTTCTTCATGAATTGAGAACATTCCTATTTTATGTGTCCTGGCTTTCTGCATTCATAGCATATGAGAGGATCTTTGATTTCTTGATTTCTTCTAGCTAATCTCTTTCCATTAATTCTTCTACTATCAAAGAATCTTCCAAACTTCTTGACGAAGAGACTAAGAGTTTCTTCATCAATTTCCTCCTAAAAATCATCATTGCATTCTTCTTCATCTACACACATTGATGATGATGCTCTAAGAGCAAGGTCCTTTTTCTTTTTGTCTTGTTCCTTAAGAATTTGCTTCAATCTTGGGTTATGCTCTTGAAGGTTTCCAAAGAGAGCAGTAACTAATTTTATTGATAGGCCTTTTGCTTATTCACTTATTGTCACCTTAGGTTGTCATTCCATAGGAAGTGCCTTCATGATTCTGTAAGCTTGATTTGTTTGCAAGTATGTCTTCCTTAAAGCTACCAAATGATTCACAATATGAGTAAAATGAATTTGCATTTTTTTTATTGTTTCTCTAAGATTCATTTTGAATAATTCATATTGCTGTATGAGATTATGAATCCTAGACTCTTTAACACTAGAGGTTCCTTCATGGGTTAATTCTAAAGCCTTCCACATCTCTTTGGCACTTTGATAGTTTGAGACTCTTACGTATTCTTTTTGACTAAGTGTACCAGTGAAAATGAGTTTGATTTTGCTATTCAATAAAACTTTTCTTCTTTTTGTCTCATTCCATTTACTTTTGGGTTTGATGGAGGTCTTGCCTTTTTCTTCTTTCATAGGCACATAAGGACTTTCCTCAACCATATCCCAAAGGTCAATGTCAATAGCTTAGAGAAAATTTTCACCCTTAGTTTCCAATATGTGAACTTTTCACCATTGAAACCAGAAGGTTTTGTAATAGATAATCCTTTAAGCAAAACATTATCACGAAGTCCAACCATATATACTCTTGAAACGGTTTAGTCCTTTAAACAAGAGTCTAAGCTTTGATACCACTTGTTGAGCAAGGTTGAAATCAAAAAGGGGGGTTGAATTAGGATTTATAAGAATTTTTTTGAAAAACTCTTCTGTAAGACTAAAATAAAACAATCAATGAATAAATGCAGAATATAAAAAAAGTAAGGAAGAAGAGTGAACACGAAGATTTATCCTGGTTCGACTTCTATCCAAGCCTACGTCCAGTCCCTAAGTAACCTCTTAGGATTTTTTACTATCTCAACAAATCAATACAACACCCAGGAGAACCTCTCCTAATTCCCAAGTACTTTCAGCTTGACTGCTTTAAGAAACCTCCTTAAATTCTCTAACTGAGACACTCCCCTTAAACCCAAGCTCTTTCTTAGCTAGACACCTACAAAGAACCTCCTTGAGCTTCACTCTTAAAACAAAGAAAGATTTACAAGTACTAAACTCTCTGAAATAGAGTGGGTGATACAATTAAGCACTAATATGATATAGAGCTAATAGATGTTCAAAACTTATGATATAATCACTCTTAAATTTTTTTCATGTTATTTCAGAGTCTTTAGGTTGAGTTTATATAGATTGAGCTCCAATAGATCCGTTGGGAGCATAGTTGTCAAACTCACAAGTTTATTATCCGAGTTTACGAGTTTATGATTGTACATAAAGAAAACAAGTTAACTCGTTATAAACTCGAACTCAATACAAACTAGGGTAAACTTACGAGTTGACTTATCAAGTCTAACGAGTTTACGATTTTAATGTACCAACTAACTTGTAAAGTCAACGACATAATAATTTAAACTCAAAACTAAATAAGATATAGACAGCTTTTTTCCATGAAGTATTTACAATTTATTTTACTACAAGTTTGAATATGCATAAAAAGTAATAAAAATACATTTAATATATACTTATTAAATAAAATAAAATAAATATGATTTAATTAGTTATATTGAATAATGATTTATGGATGACCATATTAAAATATTCATGTTGAGTATTACAAATTATGAAATATGTATAGCTTTTGTTTAATTAAGTATAATTTGAATTACATTTGAATAATTTTTTAATGCATATAGTATTTAAACTATAAAATTATATATTTTGATAACTATTTATTAGTTGAGGAAAACTCTTACGAGTTTACATTACGAGTCTATATTACGAGTTTACCTCTCTCTTATGAGTTTACCACTAAACCTGTGAGTTTAACAACCTTGGCTGGGAGTGAGTAAGAAAAGAGAGTTTTCAAAATATATCCATTATAAATTTGTTATGGTTTTTCTACCACTAACTAGTTAATTGTTCACCTCTGACCAGTCGACTGCTCACTCTTTCCCTCTCATAATTTTCAAATTTTAAACCCCAACAGTCTACTACTTGCTCTTGACCAATTGATTAGTCACTCACAGAGAACTCCCAATCAAAGGCCTCAAGCCTGGCAGTTAACTGATGCTTGATTTGAGTGTGACCAGTCGACTGCCACTCATAAAGAGTGGTCAGTTGATCTGGCTCAAGCTGGCAACAGACTAGGGACTTCTCAGAAGTTGACCAGTCAATTGCTAACTAGGGGCCAATCAACTATTCACTTACAAAAAGCTCCTATTCCTATTCGACTGGTCTAGGCTTGGCAGTTGACTGGTAAGGTGGCTAGTCGACTGCTAGCTTGTGGTCAGTCGACTGAAGACTTCCAGAGTTCTATAAATTAGCTTTTCTTAACCTTTAAAACTTAGAAATAATTACACATTCATTTCATAAGATTCCTATCAGCTCAATATCATTTACTAATGTTCCTAAGACATGATTTAAACATTGAAAACATCTAGAACCTAAGTGATAAATTGAAAAATTTTTCTTCTTTGAGTTTGTAATTTTCAAAACCTTGATCTTGAGCACATTGGCTCAACAATTACTTCTTAATTTTATATTTATTGTAATATATATTTTCCAGACAGAATCAACAGCTCAAAATTAAGACCAAAGTTTACGCAACCGACTTGATTTTCCTTATCAACTTTCTTTTGTGACAATTGTTCATTGGCTCAAACTCTTTCTTGTCAAATCACCAAACTTGATTTATAAAGAACTTTTGAATTAAAATGCATACTTTTGATAATATCCAGAACTAAAACAATATTTAAAACTACTCACTTTTTATATTATTTAATTATTTCTTTATGGATATACACTGAGCTAATCTGTGCATTGCATAAGCACAATATATACTAATAGTCACACATCTATATATAGACTAGCATTAGTCATGATGACTTAATCAAGTCAAAGTTCTATTAAAATTGAGATAGACATGAAAGCTTTTCTATTGTTGACTATAAGAGCCATGAAAGGTTCAAGCACGTTTTGAGTTATTCGTGATTGTTGGTGACACGTTGTAGAAATATTAAAAAATAATAAAAATGAATTGCCGTATTTGAAACGTTGAAAATTCTATCAATATCGTCCTTTTTGAGTCAGTTATGATTCTAATGTAATTTTAAAGTAATTATCGTATAATTTTTATTTTTATTATATATTAAGGTTACATGGAGAGTAGTGAGAAAAATTAGTAATTAAACATGTATAGTTGCTTTAGAAAAGTTTAAACTATAGAATAAAAGTATAAAATACGAAATTCAGATGGACGTGAACATAAGTTTTTTTAACTTCATAAGTAATTAATGTAATTTACTTTTTGGACAAAAATTAGAAGTAATTTACGATATTTATTTTCTAGATTTTACAATGAAATCATAACATGGAAATGGAAAATTAAGTTATGCCTATTTCTAGTATTAATTGTGTTCACACTACACACATATATATCGATCATAACGTGCCTGAAAACTAACCAGTTTTGAGGAATATTTATAGGCAATTAAATTTTGATTTATTAAAACTTCTCACTTCACAAGTATAAATGAAGCTGATAAGAAAATCTTATTTTGGGAGAATTTGATTCATTTTATTAATTATCTTTTTTGTAGAAAATAAAATGAAAAGTTTTTGAGATAATTGTGACGAAGAATTTATTTAAAGTTTTATAACCATATCTCATTCGTAGAAGGATAAAGAAAATTGGCATCCTAAGATAAAGTAGTCGAATAATTTCTTTGGACATTCAAGCATTTCCAACCAAACCTTTTAAATTAGTATTAGGTAAAGAAAAAAAAACATCAGAATTTTACTTTTCTATAATTTTCCATTAAGAAAAAAATTTAACTTACAACTTTTTACCTCAATTATCATCTACCACTTGAGTTAGCAGGTACAGTGTTTCTTTCTAAAGTAGTTATTTAACCCAAATTCCTTACAATTTATGACATAGTTATATTTAAACCTGTATCTTCCATCTAAATTTTATTTAGGAAGTATAAGTTAAATTTCAATTCATAATATATAATATGATGTTTTTATATTTTATAAAAGAAAAGATAGCCGAAAGTGACAAGCACTGACCTTGGAAAGCTTTAGATATTTTCATTCAGGCGTAATTGTTACGGTGGAATAATGAATAGTCAACAGGCCAATAGCTAGCTACCACTCACCAAAATAGAAAGGATCATAGCTTTTGTTTTCACACCATCATTGTCCATGTCCTGATGAACATCACAATACCCTCATTGATGCTAATTAAATTCTTTCTTTATTTTATTTCTTAATATTTATCTAATCACGTGTGGCCTCTCCTACATTGCAATTTGGCATTGACTTGACTTGGAGTTGGAGCAATATAATATGATGTGCTTGTTGTTGCTAAATGCACGCTTCCATCTTTGACAAGTCTGAACTGCTAAACATGGGAAGACTTCGTTTCTCGGTCGTCTTGTTCTTACTGCATTGCTTCATGTCCTCCTTAGCTTGGTGTAAGACGAACATCATTACTGATAAATCTGCGCTTCTTGCATTCAAATCTTCTATCACCAGGGATCCATTCAATCTCTTTGCTAATTGGTCTGTATCTTCTTCTCCATGCCATTGGAATGGTGTCACTTGCAATACTCGTCATCGAAGGGTTCATTCCTTGAATCTTGGTGACATGGGCCTCAGTGGCAACATATCAATACAATTGAGAAATCTTTCATTTCTTGCTACACTTGATCTTAGTAACAACAAGTTTCATGGTCAATTGCCCAAAGAGTTAGTTCGATTGCATAGATTGAACTCCTAAACTTGGGTTTCAATGAATTTAATGGGGAAGTTCCAACATGGACAGGGAGTTTATTTACACTTCGACACTTGAATATTTGCAATAATTATTTGACTGGATTTATTCCGCTATCTATATTCAACCTATCAAGGTTGGAGACATTAGATCTGAAAGATAATTTCATCGAGGGAATTATTCCTCCTGAGATTGGAAGACTTAATTACTTGAAGATTTTACAACTTCCGGGTAACAAGCTTTCAGATATCATACCCCGAACAATTTTCAACTTATCTTCACTTGAATTATTGAGTTTGTCTTATAACACTTTATCAGGTATGGCTTTGAACTTTGATGATTTGTAGTATTTATATTTGTTTCCACTCTAAATATGTCAATTTGGCTTTTGTTCTCTTTTTTTATCTTAAACTTCTTTGGAGCATTGCTTTAATAAGGAACAAGTGTTGGTATGTTCCTCAATAGTGAATCCCATTAGATTTGGATCCATTCATCTTATAATTTTTTATTATGTCTCAGCCTACATTTCCATTTCTTCTTTAGCCAACTTTTCTGATTTTTTTTTAAATGGATTTTCTAACTTAAATATCAATAAATATACGCTGAAACAGCTAAAATATTATTTCCTTTACCACAATGCATTCAAATAAAAGCTAGCATTTTTGTCATTGGCATCTTTGTCAGAGTTCACACCATATAGTAGTGTTATGGTTATTAGTCTAACCAAATTGGATAGATCATTGGGCTTCGAAAATATCCATAGTTCTACTTTATCATTTAAAATATTTAGGAGTGTCGTTTTTCAACTTAAGTAAATATTGGGATGTCATGCAAATAGTATGAATTACTTCATCAAACGCAAATTTAAATCAAATGCATGCTAAAAGGTTGCTATTTATTCTTTGCTTTTTTAACTTTTGAAGGAGGCATTCCAAATGAGATTGGTAATCTTTCCAAGCTAAGGATAATGTATCTTGGAATGAACAAACTTTCTGGTTCTATACCATCAACAGTGTTTAACAACTCGGTGCTAAAGGAGATTAATCTCTCTGTTAATAATTTTTCTGGTGTTCTTCCATCAAATATATGTCATAGGGTTTCAAAACTTGAATTACTCTATCTATATGACAATGACTTCACTGGTGAGATACCATCAGTTTGGCATCAATGCAAAGAATTAAAAAATTTGGAATTGTCCGGTAACAGATTCAACAAAGGATACATACCAAGTGAGATTGGAAATTTGACCAACCTCCAATTCTTATTCCTTGATAGCAACAACTTGGAAGGTACGCCTTTTTAACAATATCCCCAACTATATATATGTTAGCTATTTATTCTCAACTATGTCTAACCACTTTGTTGTACAACCTTAACAATTCTCTTGCCAATTAATGGCTTAATAATGATTAAGTTGTTGGCCAAGGAAAAAACTTGATGACGTGGTGATGAATTGGTTTGTTTCTAAACACGTTTTTTTTTTTGTTAAAAAAATTAATTCAAGTTTGAACTAGCTCTAGATTTGATTATTTACTGAGTGAATATGAATCATTTGTTAGAAAATGATTGTATGAGTCATGTTAAAGAACATTGCCCTTGAGGAATATTTTGCCACACGTGAATTTCTCCCAATATTAAATAGATCCTTGTGAGCAAGCATTTAGGAACAAAAGCTAGCATGAAGGAAGAGAAGCAAAGCTAAGGAAATTCTATTTGGGTATAGTAACCTAGAGAGAATGCTATATTTATAAGAGAAAGAAGCTGGCCATTGGAATCATAAAGGCAACAGTAGAAAATAACAATATAATATATTTAATAGTCAGTGACAATAAATACCATGATAAGAATGTCAACAATAATTTTAGCATTAACTCAGCAATGACAAAAAATAATATGGGTTCCAAAAGATAGATACGCTAATTTAGACTTTTTCATGTAGGAGAAAAATTTTTACAAAATATTAATTTTTGGGGTCACACGATTTATGGTGTACATGGGGTGAAATCCCCAATTTCAACTATATATGTACCTATTGGCTCATAGTTGTGTGTGCAAGGCGTCCACCTTTTTCTAGCTCTTTTCAAGCTCAATATCACAAGTTATTATATATGCACTCAAGGCCTAACACTTCCAAGCAATGTGAAACTTCTTTTGAAATGCCCACACATACACTTTTCAATAATCTCCCACATATTTCAAAAGAATCATTTAAAATAAAATGTGAATCTGGGTTACAAGGAAATCATTGGGTTACATACACAAGTGTAATATTTTTGAAACTGGTGTCTTTTGGATTGTGACCAGACCTAGACATATCATATTTAAACCATAGAGAAATGGTGCAATTTATAACTTCTATGAACATAAACTCTTGATTGCAAGTTAGAGATCTCATCAGTCATATTACACCCCTATAATTTTGATTGTGATCATGATTTCGCACTTTAATTGGCCATGCATGTCTCAGGTAGTTAATGATTACTCTAAGATTTCGCCACAATCTCATAAGAGCAGCCTCACTCCACACTCATATAGGTTATTTTATCAAGTGTATCTACAATGAATGCACCACCCTTAATGGCTATGAAAATCATTAAGATCTTTATGCTCATCCTCTCATTCAATGCATTCTAGCATTACTCACACTATAGGAAAGGATAATAATAAATACTGCAGCAAAATTAAGAGATGACTTGTTATTATCCATATGAACCTTCTTTATGGGATCTCTAACCACAAAGGTTGGGTTATCATCACTATTAATTTCAAATTGGCTTGAGTCCCACTCCCTTTGATGTTTCAAGGATAAATTTCCTTGCCAAAGGTTTTATGAAATGATATGCTAAATTCATATCTAATATCATATAATCTATCAGTATAACTTTTTCACTTAGTAGCTACTTAATCACATCATGTCTTAGAAAAATATATCTACTTTTATCATTGAAAGTTGTATTCCTTGAAATGGCTATTGCCGCTTAGCAATCACAATGTATAGACACATAAGGAGTTGGTTTTACTTCTAACAATATATTAACCAAGAAGTTTCTTAACCACTCACCTTTATTACTTGCCAATTCCAGAGCCATGAACTTTGAGTCCATGGTGGACCTTACTATAATAGTTTGTTTGGCTTATCTCTAAGTTACTGCACCACCACAAGTGAATATAAAACTACTAGTGGATTTAGTCACATTTGAATCTGAGATCTAGTTAGCATTACTATATCCTTCTAATACAGTGGAAATCCATTATACAAGATACCATAGTTCATGGAATGTCTCAAATATCTCATTAATCTAGCCAATACAGCCCAGTGATCATGGATTTGGTTGTGTGTATTCTACTTAATCTATATACTGCATAAGCTACATCAGGTCAGGTGAAGTTCATTAAATGCAACAGACTCTTAACAATTTATGTATACTCAGATTGAGAATGGGTTTCCCTTTATTTTTTTTTAGTAGAATGTTTCAATAATACAGAGTGTACATTGGTTGTCATTGTAATGATCAAACTTTCTCAATAATTTCTCAATATAATGTTCTTATGACAATAATATAGCATCACCACTTCTAATGATCTTAACACCCAAAATCACTTTAGCTTCACATGTCTTTCATGTCAAATTTAAATGTTGGAAACAATTTTATTTTATACACAACATCTACGATAGTACCAAAGATCAATATATCATCTACATATAGATTGATAACTGCACAATCATCATTTTCAAGTCAACATCTATCAACTTTAGCAGAAGTAAAACCATCATTGGTCAAAACTTGATCTAATTTATCATGCCAATGTTTTGGTGCTTGTTTCAATCCATATAATGATTTAAGAAGTTTACAAACATTGTTTTCTTGTCCTAAGACAACACAACCCTTAAGTTGCTCCTTGTAAATTTCTTCTTTTAAATCATCATTTAGAAAATTTGTTTTAACATCCATTTGATGAATAAAATGTTTATAGGCTGAGGATAAAGCTATCAAAACTTTTATAGAAGAAATTCTTGCAATAGGAGCAAATGTATCTAAATAATCAACATTTTATTTTTGAGTAAAACCTTCTACTACTACTTGTACTTTGTATTTATTAATTAATCCATCAGGATTATATTTCCTTTTCAAAATTCATTTACAACCTATAATCTTTGCTCCTAAAAGTAAATGTACCAAAGTCCATGATTCGTTTTATGTAAGAGAATTAATTTTAGTATTAATTGCTTCTTTTCCAAAATTGTGTATCAGGAGATGTAATCGCTTTAGTATAAGTTGAAGGATCATTTTCCTCAAGATAAGTATAAAAATTATCATTGAAGGAAGTCTCTTTCCTTTGCCTTTTACTTCTTCTTAAACCCTCAAATAAATTCTCAAGGTTTTCTAGATTAGTTATAAGTGAATGCATGAATGTAAGTGCATGAGAAATATTGTCAATTTTTAAAAGAAAAATATGCTAAAAAAAACTCAGCATTCTTAATCTCTACTTTAGTATTAAAATCAAAAACATCACTTTTAAAGACAAGAAATCTATAAGTAGCACTATTCTTAGCATATCCAACAAATATGCAATCAAAAATTTTAGAGCATACTTATTTTTCTTAGGGTCAGGTAACATAACCTTTGCTAAACATCCCCACAGTTTTAAATATTTTAGGTTAGGTGCGTATCACTTCCATAACTCATATGGTGTTTCATTATTCTTCTTATAAAGGATTCTATTTTGTAAATGACATGTAGATGACAAAGCCTTACCCCAAAGATTATTTGGGACTAATGAGCTAACTAGCATAGTATTCATTCCTTTAGGGTTTTATTTTTCCCTTTCTATTATTCCATTAGACTCAGGTGAATAAAGAGGAGTAATTTCATGGATTATTCCTTTCTTCTCACATAAAGCGGAGTAATTTCATAGATTATTCCTTTCTTCTCACAATATTCATTGAACAATACAAATTCATCTCCTCTATCTGACCTTACACTTTTAGTTTTTCTATCTAATTGATTTCCTACTTCAGCTTTATATAAGAGGATAGTGTTAAATGCCTAATCTTTGTTTCCAAGTAAGTACACCTTAGTGTATCTTGAAAAATCATCTATAAATGTTATATAATATTTTTCCCATCTCTGGTCATTATTGGTTTTAGGTCTACTAAGCCTGTATGAATTAAACAAAGTAATTTGGTTTCTATTTGTACATTATGAAAAGACTTCTTACTTAGTTGTGACTCAACACAAGTCTTATATTTGTTTGAAGTTGTATTATTATGTCTAGAAATTAAACCAAGATTTTGCATTTTCTTAATATAAGAAATAGTAATATTTCCTAATCTAGCATGCCCCAAATTAACAAGTTAGTTAAGTAAGTAAAAGAATATGCATTTTTATTCATAATTTCACAAACACTGAGTACAAAGAGTCCCTTATCACAATAGCCTTTTCCCAACAAAAAAAAATATTATTCCGTGTCATTATAATATTGTCAAATTCAAATGACACTTTAGCCCCAACATTTCCCAAAACAACCATAGAGATCAAATTTACTCTAATGTTAGATGCAAGAAGAATGTCTTTGAGCACCAAGGTCATGCCAAATGTATGCTTGAGAAAAACATTACATTTTCCAAGAACATGTGTAGTTCTTGAATCATCAAGGTACATGAGTTCTTTTCCATCACCAACTATAGTGTAAGAGGTAAAGACATCTTTGTTTGCACAAATATACACAGTAGCACCAAAGTCTACCACCCATTCTTTCACATTGGCTACCATGAGAACTTGAGAAATGGTCGCAGTGATTATGTCATCTCCTTCGACCAAATTTGCATTTGGCTTTGGATGATTATCATTTCTTACTCTCTTCATATATTGAGTAGCAAGATGACTTGGCTACCTACAAATGAAATATTCTCCCTTCTTTATGAAGGTGGGTTAGATTATTTAGGCTTGTAATCAGCTTTCTTTTTATCATACATAATTTTGTGCAGCTTTTCTTTGTACCAAGTTTGGCTTTGTGGTCATCTCCTTCACTTTTGCAACTTTGAGCTCATTTGGTTGGTGCCTTCTATTAATATGTGAGTGGTCAAATCTGGAAAGATGTTACGCATATTGCACCACTGATTCATAAGAACAATTACCCTAAATTAACAATTCAAAATAAATATAGCCTTAGTATTTATTTTAATTACCCTAATCAAAACACATGCAAAAAGGAGGAAACTAAAGGAAAACAATAAATAAAATTATCTACAAAAAAATTAGGTAAAAGAAAATAAAGAGGAAATATTTACATAAAAAGTAAAGAATGTTTACAAAAGAAACAAATAATAATTATCATAATAATATAAAATGATAAACCTAATATTTACAAAAGAGAAATAGGTAATATTTACAAAAACTAACAAAGAAATAAAATATTAACAATAGTTGGCAAATAATAATAACAACATCAACAACAACCTGAAGTAAAAAAGCTTAGTATTTACAAAAGTAGCAATAAATGAATAAGATGAGATATTTAAAAAGAAAGATAAAATATTTACAAAAGAAAATAAAATAGTTACTAAACAAATAGTATAAGATCTCCAACAATGTCTCTATCATGATTATGCCTAGGTTTCATATACGTGAACACATTGCTCCACATGTTAAAGGGAAACTAGACTCTGATATCACTTGTCATGACCCCCAAAAATAGAGAGTGACTGACATAGGGATCAAGGTAAATCTTGCCACCTTAAGCCCGACAAACATTGATTTAGGGACCAATAACAGACTAGACCAGACAAAATTCTTAATAGGAAATTTAAAATATGAATATATCTAAATCATATCATGGAATCAACTTAGCACACTATTTAGAAATTTAAACAAAGTCTCGCTTGAAATATAGAGCTTCTAAGGTATTCTAATACAAAGTAGAAAGAAAGCTTCACTCTTAAAAAAAATAAAACAACAGAACTCTTCAAACAATAATTTTAGGGCGAGATATTACTTGTGTACTTAGGAGCATACTATAGTACAACATAGAATTTTATACGATAAAGAAATAACACTGCCTTTGCAAACAATGCATGCCTTACCAAAAGAATTCCCTCGCTATGCTTTGAGGCTGTCGATGGGTGTTCAGAGCTAGTGCTATTATATGAAACAGTAAAATAATAAGGCCATGTGAAACTTAATAAGCAAATAATACTAATCATACTAGAAAGGACAGACGAGCTCTGATAGAATTTTTAAAAAATTACAACATTTACCTTTGAAGCATCTGACATGTGTCTATAGTAAATTACTTAATACATAATATTAAAATTTTATGACATTCACAATTGAGCCTACTTAGAAATATAGAACATAAATCAATGATTACATGCGAGACTTCTACCATTATCCCTACTTACAACCATCCATGTATTGTTACCATCACTATAAGGTGATTAAAAGGACCTAAATCATTAAGTACAAGCCTTATGATTTCTCAAATCACTTATATTGATAGCAAGTAACCATATGTACCTTTACATATCTCCCTACTTATGCGAAATAAAAGTTTTCATCTTGCTCATCTTTCTTTCATCAATAAAATATAAGGAGCAACTCACTACTAAACTTCTTTTCAAACTTCCATTATTTCTCACCATAATTTATACCTTTAGTATTTCCACTATTCAATCTTCTACTATATATGTGTATGTGTGTGTATGTACACACACACACACACACACACACATATATATATATATAAGAATTTATTCCATGTACAAGTTACATTTTTTCCTCCAAGTCTAACTAAATCTCAAATCCTCCATTTGCCTAGCACAAATTCACCTTCATAATTTCCTACTAGCATAATGGGGTTGAAAGGGATGAAATTTCACCATATTTAAATTTACCTCAAAGATTTAGCTTCCAATGACATAACTCCCTTCCACCTTGTTATTTATCGATGCTTAATCTAGCTAGAATTTCAAATTTAACTCCTTTCAAAGCCTACTAACACCACCATGGAGGGTTTCTAGAATTTGAAAGCCAAAACTTAACTTTAAATTCAAAATTTTGAAGGGAAATGGTTGAGAATCACATATGCAACGAAAGGCACATTAAGATTTTCGAAACCCCTTACCAATTCATACACAAATCACCACAAATTACTCCCTAACATCGGTGACAGAGAAAAAAGGTAAGACAAGGGATCTGAGAAATTTCCAGCTAACTCATGCCAAAAATTGGTTGAAAAAGAGAGGGACCAATCAATATTCGGATTTGCAACCCAAAACCATGAAGAAATTGAACTTCACTCCTTGCACACAACACTCAGCAATAATGCTCATAGAGAGGAGAGGGAGCGTGTGAGAGAGATGAAAATTTTGGAGGGTATTTATGAAAATTTAGGTAGGAACACATCACTTCATAAGAAACAAAAGATTAGATCATTTCACTGAAGGAACTCAGAATGTTTGAACCCAGGGTCTCTTGGAAGCATAAGGCATTCGAGACCAACTTTGCTACCCTTGTCATCAAGTTTCATTCACACCTAGCTTATATTTAACTGTCTATTAATTCCTTAACTTATTTTTCCTTTGATTAATATAAATTTTGTTATTTATTCATCATTCGTACTACATTTCCAAATATGTTGGAATTTTCATTTGTACGGCTCTCAAATAATTTATTCAAAGGCAAAATACCCTAGGTGTTACAAGCTTTACTGTCTCCTTAATGAAAAAATACTAGATTTGTAGAGGGAATCTCAAATATCCTGTAATGCAAAGTAATAGAGCATTAATACTTGAAGTCTGAGGAATAATTTCATTAAGATAATTCCTTCCCAAACCTAGCTCCTAATGCTTGCCAAAAAATTATAATTTCTAATAAAAAGGAAATCATTTTATTATTCTAAGGAGTGAGGAGTGCGTAGATAGGATTAGCCAAAATCCAACGTATTTCTCACAAATTCCCTTAGTATATAAATAGGTTGCCAAATACAATTAACTACTATCATCTTGGCTGTGAATTATGATTCTGTAACTACAGGAAGGCAAATAATGGCTATTTATTTGTTTCTAGATTTATGATTTCTCTATCAAGTCGACTTAAATTACTAGTTCAATTTATAAGCTGATCAAGCTTCAGAAAGCATTAAGCATATGATGAAATAATGAACTGCACTCATAATCGATAGAAATAAAAATGGTTCTACAAGGTAATCCCACAAAGGGTTTTGTCAGAAAAAGTAAATTAGCCTTTCATCATAATCATCATAGACCCATAACAATTAAATATACAAGAACAAACAGAAAAAAAATTAAAAAGTAGAATAAGAAAGAAATATGCACCCTTAATGCTAAAGTTGCGCTCCTCCTTTAGTACATACTTAGTCTCCTCACTTGTTCTCAGCTCTTAAATGTTCCTTCACCTATTTTGAATGTTTTGTGGATTTATGGATGTGGCTCACCTACTTTGCATAGCCATCTATGTTTAAGAGTTCTAAAGCAACTCTAACATTCTAGTAAGAGTCCAAAAACTATCCAACCCTATCACAGTGATTGGGCATTGGTCTTCAATGTTTGAGCACTAAGTTTCTATCACGTCCTAAATCGTACACCTTGGACCGGTTTCTAATGCCTAGGCGCAAGTTCAATATTATCTGGTCTAAATGTTGCATTTCCTGTATTTTGGCCACAACTTTTTGAACTAGTGTCGAATTTCAATGCATTATTACTCGTTGGAAAGATCTTGAAGAACTCTACACTTTCTTTGAATAAGCATCTAAAGACTCTAAAGTTTAGGGGATCCAAAAGTTGTGTGGAAGCTAGGTGTCCCTTTGCTTGAGGTTGAATACCAACTCCGCTTTCTTTTTTGGCTTAATGGTTCTTTGTCCACTGTTAAGGTGAAACACACAAGCATAAATGGCTGTGAAAAAACTAAAATAATCGTGAAAAGTATCTAAAATTTACTAACTTTCCTCAAACCCGAATCAAAAACAGGAAAAATTACACAAATGACTTGAAAGCAATTGTAACAACACTGTGGACTTAGCAATTGTGTATAAAAAATAGGATAAGTTAACTCTATTTCATAGAGTTAACAAAGGCACTATTAGGATTTTGTGAAGACGCTCATCAGTTGATTGACGAGTAAGTCAAGTTTCAGGAGAGGGAAAGAGCTTTGGGTTGAATGAAACTTCTCAAGAGACAAAAGATTTTTTTTTGGGTGGGGGGGAAGAGAGAGTTTAAGATATTTTTCCATAGATGAGTAAGGGCAAAGCGTAAAAAGACGAGGAAACAAAGGAAGAAAAGCAAAAAAAAAAAAAAAAAAATAGAGAATACAAGTCATGTTACCTGTTCATGCTCACTACCGATATCTGATAGTAAGGCATTGAGAATATAAGAATTTATCGAAAATATATAAACGTTAAAATGACTTCTGAAGATATTTTTTTGAGCCTAAGAATTTTATTTTTTTTTCCTAAATTAGTTAAGTGTTACCTTCTACCGAATGTTAAACTTGTCCAAAATTCCTATTTTATTTTTTTCAATACACTTAATTATTATTCTGTATGTTGTCTCCAAAGTTCCAGACTAGAAAACTTTAATTCCTTAAATTGAAATTAAAATTCTATGCGTAAATTATTTGTCTAAGTTAAAATTCCATGTTGTCTCTGAAGTTTCTAGCGGCCATATTTCACATGCACCCATATAGTGATTTGTAAGGTCATTCGTCCAAAAGTTAATAGAAAGATTAGATGATTTAATCACAACAAATTAAATGTATCTAAATATATTTTTAAATTAGGCTAATCATATTACCAGTAAAGAATCATGGAAACAAATTCAAGAATTGTGTATTTTTTATAGGTGAAATTCCTCCGTCTCTTTTGAACATTCCTTCTTTGAGAGAATTCTACCTTGGCTTCAACCATTTTAATGGTAATCTGCCACAAGTGATGTGCCATCAACTACCTTCACTTGAAATCCTCAGTTTGAATGTAAATCAATTTAAGGTAAGCATTCCAAAATCAATGAGCAACTGCACATCTTCGAAAGAATTATATTTGGGTAGCAACTCATTTACAGGTATACCCTTGTCCATTCTTATGTATATTTATCCTCTTCATGTGTTTAGTTAATTTCATTCAACATGTAGTAAATAAGGAAACAAATAATAGTAAGCATCAAATTTTACATCTCAAACGCTAAAACCTAATGTTAATAAATCAATTAAATCAAGACCCATTATATTGTTGCATTTCTTATGACACAAGAATTTGAGACATGGATTGCTTGCGCATATATATATATATACATATTTGTCACCTTTTTAATGTTCTCTGAAGGTTAAATACAGGTAAGTTAGCCAAAAATGTAGTCGAGTGCTTAGTGGTGCATATGTAACACTCACATGGCATATTACGTAAGAAATATTCAATTTCCAAAAATGTTGCTGCTCTATTTTAGTTACCAAAATGGTAATTAACAATTCAAATTATGAAAAAAAAAATTCCATTTGTAGATGCAATGAAAGTAAGAGATTCAAATAGTTATATGTATCAATATTTAGCAGCGGTCTTACAAATGGTAGTTTGCATTCCAGTTGTTGATATATTATACAAGTTCGTTCCAGTTTCAGGTGTTATATATATCTGTAAAATTATTAAGTTTAACAATTTTTTAATTTTAAAAAATTCAACAATATAATAGATCAATGATATCTGGATTCCATTAAAATATGTACATTAAATTTGTATTTAATGAGCATTAAAAATATTATAACTTTTTCAAAAATTATATTTACCTTTAATACAGAATAAGTCAAAACAAAGTTTGTAATAAATCTATTTTTTAATAATTTACATTTTTAACTAAAAATAAATCCTACTGTTGATGATATTTTGTCAAAATATATTTAGTTGTAGCAATAATTCTTGCTTGAATGTATATAGTATAGTATTTCATAATTCATAGTTTATCTGATTTTATTAGTGGACAGGCCACAATATGTTGCTACCAAACATCCTTAATTATAAATATCTCCTTCACGTCAAATTGAAAATCGAAATAGTGACGACTTGTTCGTTAATTTTCTCATACTTTCCCCAAAGAGGAGTTGCCTGAAAAAGGAGAAAGAAGATTTTGGCGAAAATAGTCGTCAAACAAATGATATTATTGAAAGATTGAGTTATAATTAATGTATACACAAAAATTATATAATCTCTATTTATTTTTCAACCAACTGATATAATTTATGCCTCCTTCTCTTGATCACATAAATTTCTACCAAATATAACGTGTAGTACAAGTAATTATTCTTTTTTTGTAAATCTTGGCCAAAAAAAGAATTTTTTCGTAAATAAGGAATCTTCAAATCCTTATTTTCTCTTAATAAGGTAACTATTTATATTCTTAACCCATAATTTTATCAAACGCTTAATAACTTTTGACAAGCCAAAAAAAAAATATCTTCGCGAGAAGCAGCCTTCAGGAAGCATAGCAGGCACTAAATTATGATAAATTCAAAATTTCCTCTTGCTTTATCATATTAGTGTCATTGTTTAAATATATTCTCTAACTAGCACATCTCAGAAATAGGTAGAATATAGACCACACATAGATGTACTCAAGTCAAGATATGAGTTATTTCGCTATACTCATTTTTCATGTAACACTTGAATAGCTTATACATCTGAAATCATAAAACACTTATTTCTCTGATTTCATAATCTTAAAAATTTAATTTTATTTAGATATGACAATGTTTAAACGTAAATATATCATTTTTACGAATAAAAAATGCAAAAAAAATGTTTTGGTGTTAAATATGATTAAGAATATAAATCAAATATTTAAAAAAAACATTAAAGAAGATGCTTTTTTTTTTATGTTATTTATCCATTTAGCCTATATATTCCTCCTTTGTTCAGAGCGAGAGGCATTCATGCTTCCAAAAATGTAGCGCATGCTTCACATTTGTGGTCAATTGAATATCTCTTTTGTTTGACAGTAGATAAGAAATATCCACTGAGTTGATATTGATGGAAACAAAAAAGAAATTAGATCAGAGGAATTTAGGACAAATTTATCCTTCATAGTAGAAGCCGAAGGTCTCTCACTTAATTGTAATACTATAACAAGTGTTTAATTGAGCATTTAGGGTTTTCTCTATAGACTAATAGGATTAGTTAGATTAATTATCATATATTAGGCTTGTCTTTTTATACAAGGCTAGTTAGGATTTAATTGTAATTTATCAAATTATTATTTTGCTCTTATTTATTGAACATTTATTACAAATGAATTTTATACTATATCCAATGTATTAACTTCTTGTGAAAAAGTGTTGTTCCATAATATATTTTAAATTCATACATGTAACTCAATGTACTAATTTCGAGTAATCATTTCTTAAGATGGGTTCTCTTGCTGAAGTTGAGAGTTAGTATGTTCCTATTCTTAGTTGGGAGCCATTTGGATGTGAGTTCTTTCCTCATTTCTTGGGAAGAGATTGAGCTCCGAGGAGGAAGAAGTTCTGTGGTTAATTAAAGTTTATGCGTTGGCGGAAGTGGTAGAGAAGAAGATAGAAATTAATTCAGTGTGGAACAGAGAGATGGAGGTGCCGTCAGCAATGCTGGACTGGGGAGAATCCTCAATGAAAATTGAAGTTAGGAGGATGTTGGTAGGGAAGGCTAATGACAGGGAAGCAGAGCTACAGTGATTACGTTGACAAGGAAGGGGTGGAACTTAGCATAAGGGCAAGAAATTTTGGAGGTCGCAGATAATTCTTTTGTTTTTATCCTCCGTGAAGAGAAGGAATATTGGGGAATTCTGAGAGGAAGACCGTGGTTAGTCCTTGGAAGCTTACTAAATATACAACAATGGGAAATTTACAGTGTAATCCATGAAGTTGATTTTAGCTTTTGTCCATTTTGGATTCAATTCCATAATGTACCATTCGAGGGGATGAGGAGAGAAAATGTGAAGCGGATGACAACTATGGCAAGAGAAGTGGTAATGATAGAAGAGCCAATTATGAATGAGAAGTTTCGAAAGAGTTTTGTTCGAGCAAGAGTGTTGGGCGATTAGAGGAAGCCATTGTTACCTAGATTCTGGATTCCGCATCCTGGTAGAACACTATTGTAGGAGAAGGTTAAATATTAAAAGTTACAACAATTCTGTTTCAAGTGTGGAATTGCAGGTCACGAGTAAAAACATGTCGATAGTGAGTCCCGAAAGCTCGGTGTAGGGAAACTAGTTAAGCACATCACCGATTGAAGTTTGGGATGAAGCTATTGTGGTCTGTAAAGATGGATGGATGGGGATGGAGAGAAAAGAGCTCAGAAGAAGGGAGTTTCAGTACTAGTAATGGAAGCGCGTGATGGAAGGACAGGGCGCGTGTAAAATTGCTAGGTGGTAGGGAGAATGGTGCTTTATTTGAGGCTCGTGAAAAAATGCAATGTGAAAGCGGAATCCGAATCTGCTATCGTATAATAAATTTATTGTGCGGTAACGGAATACACAATTTTTTTTGTTTATTTTTTGTTGTTATTTTTATTTTTATTTTCATTCACTACCGCACAACAGATCTACGGTATGGCAGCAGATTTATATTTGTGAAAGTGAATTGTGCGGATGGCATGGTGATGACATGTGGAAAGGAATGAAAAAATAAAATTGGAAGGAAAAATAGTTACATGGTTATGATGGGAGAAGTGGCGGAGGCGGGGGGGACCTGGGGGGTCCATGGATTTTATAAGAAAATAAAATAAATAACAACATATTATTAATTGTTACTTTTATATTAGTAGACTAAAATATGAACAAGTAAATATCACCTTTTTCATTAATTTTTTGTTTTTTTTCCTCTATCATTTTATTTGATATTCACTCTTTTCTATTTTTTATAATATATTTATATTGCTTTTTCAATGATTTGTACCTTACTCTTAATTTTCATATACATTGTCTCAACATTTTAGGCTTACTAACTAATATGTTTTATAAATTGTCTTACTTATTATTATTATTATTATTAAAATGATTATTTATAGCCATTAGTTTGGGTTTACCTATTCTAAGTTAATAAATGAATTTCTTATTATTAAAAGGTCTAATTTAGTATTTATACTTTTATACATATTTTATGGTAACATGTTGTACAAAGAATTTTACAGATATGTGCTACATTGCCCTACTAATTTTTTAATTTCGATATATATATATATATATAGTATATAAAATGTAATATATGTAATTTCAAATATGAATTCTTTTTAAAAAAATATAATGTATTATATATAATTTATTACTTTGGCCCCCTGACAAATTTTTCTCCCTCCGCCACTGGATGGGAGAGAAGGTAGTTAGTTGGAGGCAGGGAATAGACAGCTGAATAACGAATTCCGAAATTTTAGGGAGCGGTAAGAAGTTACTGATTCAGTTAAAAAGAAGGGATTTAGAGTGGGACAGAGATATGTTGATCATTTGGCGGAAAAAGAAATTAAGAAGGCCAGTGGATGGGCTGACACTAATTATGGGCTGAAGTCTAATGTTGGTTTTGGGCTGAGTGAAAAGTGGGAGGGCCGGGAGACATGGAAATGTGAGGAAAAGAATACTGAGAATATGTGCGTGGGGGAAAATTTTTAATTGAAGAAGTTGCAAATAATTTCCTGGAAGTATCTCCGTCTGGATACATTGTCGGATTGTCGGGTGATGAGCATGTAGAGGAAGGCTTGATAGCGATATTTCAAAAGGAGAGAATCTTATCAGAAGTGATGCAGAGTTTGGGGAGGATAAATTTGAAGAGAAGACATAAAGAGGGAGAAGAGGAAGAATGGAAGTTAAAAAAGGCAAAAGTTGCCATGGAGGCATTGAAGGATAATCCTAATATTGGTAGCAGTGGCAGAAGCAAAAAAGGAAGACAATGAAAAGAAGAATAGTGTGACATGTGAATTTGATAACAATAAGGTAAAGGGGGGGAAGAAATTGGAGAATAAATTGATTGATATTCCAATAGAGGAGGTAGATATCTTCCTTGAAGATTGGTTTGTTTTTGGAAGACTAGGGGGGAGAAAATTACATGGGAGTGAAGAAAAGATAGCTGGAGGTTATGGTGGCTGTCCTACAATAGTCACCAAGGAGAAATGAAGTTGTTATCATGAACTGTCAAGGACAACCTTTTTAGCATTTTTAATGGAGACAAAAAAGGATGAGAAAAAAAAAAAGAGAAGAATTAGGAGGATGGGATTTAATAACGAATGGTATGTGGAGGTGTGTGGAAGACCTTGAGGTTTAATGCTGTGGTGGGATGATGGAATGGCTATTGTGGTGTTATATAGCTCTCGAAATTTAATCCATATTCATGTTCATCAAACTATCAAAGAGTGTGGTGGTTCCTGAGTTGATTACATTCATATATGGTCCACTAAAGGAGAATGATAGAGGAAGAGTGTGGGATAGGGTCGTGAATTTGCAAAGTAAATGGAGCATGGATATGTGTGGGAGATTTCAATGATAGACTGTCAGTTAATAAAAAGAAAGGAAGAAAACACAAGGCGATAAAGAAGATTTTGAACTTTCAAAGATTTGTGGGTGACTATAACCTAAGGGGTGTGGAGTATAATGGTGCTCATTTTGAATTTCTAAAGAGGAGAAGAAGGCTATTTTGGAAGTTTCTACATCGCTAATGGGAACGAAAGATGCTTTGAAATGGGTGTTTGCTAAGGATGGAACTTATAGTGTGAAGATGGGAAATAGATATGCAAGGAAGACTTGTTGTAATGTTGTGAATTTGAGTCCAGGCATTTCTTATGTGATGCCAGAGGAATTATGGAATGAGGTATGAAAGTTAAAAGTCCCAGGGAAAGTGAAACATTTTATATGAAGGGTTTTATCTGGGGCTGTAGCTATGGGGGAAGCTCAATTTAAGAAGAAATGTAAGAAGGATCCACTTTGTCCTATTTGTCGAAATGAACCAAAGTATTGAACATCTTTTTCCGCTATGTCCCTAGGTGGAGAGGGTGTGGTTTGGAAGTTTATTGTCATAGAGTTAAAATTTCTTTTTTTGAAGAATGGTACAGTGGTTTTATACTAAATAAGGCTATGGATGGCAGAAATAAGGCTCTATTGGTATGCTTATGTTGGTTTATTTAGGAAGGGAGGTGTGATAAAATGTTTCAAGATATGGAGGTGGATGCTTCTAGGGTGATTTCAAGAGCTGTTGATTAGGTTTCTGAATATTGGGAAGTGAGGGTGGCTGATGATTTGAATAGGGGCAAAATATCAGAAGAGGTGATAGTTATTTGAATTCCTAGAGTTATCCGCCTCAGGGTATGATTAAGGTGAATATTGATAGATCCTTTTCAAGCCAAAGAAGGGAAGCAGGTGTTGGCATAATTTTCCATTATGAACTAGGTACAGTGTTTGACGGTGCTGGGGAAAAGATTACTGCAAGTTCGAGGTTCACAGAAAAGGCAATTGCTTTGAGAAATGCTTTGATGATGATAAGGGAAAGGTATTCGCAGTGTCATGTTTTGTGGGAATCAGATTGAGTTGGTAGACCATGTGAATAAGGAGAATGTGTGGATGTGATTGGAGATATTCCAGTGTGATTGAAGAATGCATTAGCTTGCTAAGATATATCTCTAATGGTTTGCTATCCTTAATCTCAAGGAATGGAAATTTTGCTATAGATTGGGATGCTGCAAATGCTGCAGAGAGGATGTGCCCAGTAGGATGGGTTTTTATGGCTCATCCTCTCTACCTTTAATCGTGGATAGGGATTCTTATTTAGTTGATCTATTACTGAGTAGTAGAAATGGTATTGGGTAGGGATTCTTGTCTAGGTATACTACTGTAAGTGTGTGGGAGTGGTTTTTGTTTTTTTGTTTGTTGGTTGTTTGTTTTGATAATAAAATTTCACTTTTCTTTGGCCATATATATACGCTAATTTGAAACTTAGATGAAATTTGATTTCTTCCTTGTCTAATATTTGTGTATGGATTAGTCAACATAATAAAAAAAGAAACAGAAAATTTTCAGAATTGATAAGATTGTGTGGCTTTTTGGTAAAATAAATGTATGCATTCTTATCTTAGATACATATATATTGTACACAAAGAATACTATCTCCTCTTTTTCTGTTTACAAGTCCATTCCCTTATAAAAATGTTGTTATCAATTAGGTTTTATACCCGAGATAGGCCGTCTTGATAAACTTGAAGTCTTGGCTTTAGAACACAACCATTTGAGTGGACCTATACCTTCCAATATTTTCAACATTTCAACGTTGACACGAGTGTTCCTATCAGCTAATTCCCTCTCTGGCCTTCTCCCATCCAATATCGGAAGTGGCCTTCCTAACCTGAAGGAATTACAACTGGAGTACAATGAAATTACAGGACAAATTCCAAATAGCATATCCAATGCTTCTAATCTCAATTACTTTAGGTGGGGGTGGAATAATTTTAGCGGATTCATACCAAATGCACTTGGAAATCTAACCATGTTGATCCAAGTAAGTTTATTTTCAAATTATTTGAATGGGCCCATTCCTACTACGCTGAACAAATTGCATGGTCTTCAATATTTGGATTTTAGTGACAATAGATTGCACGGCTCCATCATAAATGAACTTTGCCAGATCAAAAGTTTGGGTTACTTGTCTCTAGCCAACAACATGTTATCAGGATCGGTTCCAGGGTGCCTTGGGAATCTTTCATCGTTGCGATACTTGTACTTGCACTCTAACATATTGATTTCTGATATACCCTCTTCCCTTGGCAGTCTCAGAGATATTATTGAGTTAGATTTATCCAACAATGCTCTGAGTGGAAGAATTCCTCTAGAGATTTCGAGCTTTAGAGCACTTACAACGTTAAATTTGTCAACAAATCAAATTTCAGGAACCATTCCTACAACTATTGGTGGGTAACTTTGCTATACTTATCTTCAGCAAATAACAAGTTGCAAGGGCCCATTCCTGAATCATTTGGTGGCATGATAAGTATGGAGTTCTTGGATCTTTTCCAAAATAATTTGTCTGGTATGATTCCAAAGACCTTAGAGTCACTTGCCCATCTTAAATATATCAATCTTTCCTACAATTTATTGCATGGAGAAATTCCAAATGGTGGGCCTTTTCAAAATTTTACAGCTGAATCTTTTATGAAGAATGAAGATCTTCGTGGAAATCCCAAGCTACATGTCCAACCATGCAGAAATAGAAAGAAGCACAAGTCTGCTAAAGAGATGATTTTATTGAAATTCTTCTTGCCTATCATGCTGGCAGTTATTTTGGTTGTTTGCATAGTATTTCTAAAGCGTAAAAGAGATCATGTTAGTGATTCAACCAATAGGGATTCACTAAATTTGGAGACACTGATTAGGATATCCTACTATAAACTTCTACGGGGAACAAATGGATTCGATGAGAGCAATCTTCTTGGAAGGGGGAGCTTTGGATCAGTATACAAAGGAATTCTTTCAAGTGGAATGACAGTTGCTGCTAAAATATTTAACTCAAACTTGGAAGAGGCATTAAGGAGCTTTGATACTGAATGCGCTGCAATATGCAATTTACGTCATCGCAATCTCATTAAGATCAGCAGTTGCTCAAATGTTGATTTTAAATGTCTAATAATGGAATATATGCCCAATGGGAGTCTTGATAGATGGTTGTACTCTCATAACTATTGCTTAGATATCTTGCAAAGGTTAGACATAATGATCGATGTGGCTTCTGCGTTGGAGTATCTTCACCATGGTTCTTCTACACCGGTGGTCCATTGTGATGTAAAGCCAAGCAATGTTTTGTTGGATGAAGATATGGTGGCCCATCTTAGTGATTTTGGTATTGCCAAACTATTAAGTGAAGGGCAATTGGAAATTTATACCAAGATTTTGGCTACAATTGGCTATATGGCACCAGGTGATGATTGAATGATTGTATATATTATTTAATTTAAATATTCTTTATGATCTTAACATACATATATATCCTATACATAACTTACATATTTTTTCGATAAGGGCTTTAACACAGCATTCAAATTGACATGTAGAGTATGGATCGAAAGGAGCTACTTCCGTGAAAGGAGATGTGTATAGTTATGGTATTTTGTTGATGGAAATGTTTACAAGGAAGAAGCCAACAGATGATATGTTTGTTCAAGGTCTGAGTCTGAAAGACTGGGTTAGCAAGTCCACACCACATTCAATATTCAACATTCTAGATGCCAATTTGCTGCAAGGAGACAATCAAAATATTGGTAACATATTATCACATATTTCATCAATCTTCGAGTTGGCCTTAAATTGTTGCAATGATTTGCCTGAGACACGAATGAATATGATGGAAGTTGTGGTGTCACTGAAAAAAATCAAAATCATGTTTATGCAAATTGTTAGAGGCACCACTTGAATAATTGTTAACTGTGATTTTAGTTCCTGCCTCTCCACCCAATTTTGTGTTTTCACCGTTGAACATCAATTTGTTTCAATATGCACAAGATACGTTAATGAAAGTTGAACATGAAACCTTGAATGATGGAATGATGAGATATATATATACATGTTTCTTGTATGAATGTATGATGTATTTAAAATTTAGGAATTCATGTATCTTCATATTATTCCTCTTAAAATTTTATTTGTTACAGTTGCATTTGAGTACTAAGATGTTCGAGTCCATTCTTCTCAAAGGAAAAAGGAACATGTTGGAAATTGATTTTCGATTTTCCAATGTTTTTCTGTTGCAAAATAATTATTAGGAAATGATGTAGCATAGCAAGTGAAAATTGAAAAAAATCCCATGAAAAAATTCAAGAGAATAATTTAAAATTTGTAGTAGTAATTATAGTAATAAAATGAAAAATAAAATAAATAAATATACATCATGCATGTTAAATAAAAAAAAAATATGTGTGTGTCTAATTAAATAAATTATAAATACATAAATAAATAACTAAGTAATGAATACTTTAACTTCAGATAGTGATGCCTTGAACTTTAGTTTGGCAAGCCCGCTTATTTACACTAGAAAAAATTAAATTTTGGGAGAGTCCACATATAGACCTTACAACAATCTCTTTTGGATTGTCGTAAGGTTTAGACATTACAATAATTATTTTTTAACTTTTATGATGTCTGTAATTTTACAATAATTATTGATCATAATGTCACTTGTTATTTTGTAGTGTTAGATGTTTATATATATATATATATATATATATATATATATATATAATATAGCCATAATAATATATGTAGTTATACACAAACTCCAATAAGGTTTGCAAGACGCAAATAAATGGTACCAAAATTCTTAAGTTGGAATTCTATAACATTGAAGGAAAACTTATGAAGATTCATTTTCTTATGATTAAGTTAAAGCATATCATGTGGTAGTGAACTGCCCTATTACATAAAGGTAGCACCAGACCAGAGCAAGGGTTTTCAAAAATTCTGAAAATATGTAATGCATGTATGTCGTTGAGCTAAGTAAAAGTTTTAATAATGTCATTGACTCATGCATGAATATTTAGTATAACATTCATGAAAATTCTTTTATGTATAGAACTAGGACCCTTTATCAAAATTTTATAATTAATTTCGAGCATGTTACTAGCACCTTTGATCATTAATGTTAAAATAATATCCATACTATCATTCTTATATAACCCAGAAAACAAAATCAAAAGAACCCTCATATGCTGGGGAAAGAAAATTGGAATCCCTAGGCCAAATAGATTGAAGAATTTTATTTGAGATTCAAGCTTTTTCAAACCTGTAAATTGAAATTAATCAAAGAAAAAAATATAAAGTTTACATTTTTAATACATATTATTAATTTGTTGAATAAATTAGACTACAATCTTCCATTCGACTTAGTGGATAGCCTAGAACATGAAGATCAAATTAGTAAATGGAGTTCCAACAACAAGCATTAGCTCTCCCATCATCACTTTTTGTGCAACAACTTATATTTAATTTCCACCTAAATCTTCATTTGCTTGGAATAAGTTAATTTCAATTAATCATATTCATCTACTAAAAATAGAAGGTAAAAAGGTATAATAAGAGGCAATGAACCTCTATTATCTTTGACAAATTTGTAATTAGATGATTTCGTTACTATTAATTTGGCATAAACCGTGGCTTCACAAGTTTTATATACGATTTTATTGTTAAAACATTACTATTAAATGGAATTGTGTGGTTGTATTATGATCGAGACTGATTAAAAAATAATCACAAAGCATGTGAAAATAGAACTATTGCACATTGTCAACATATGCTAATATGATTAGGAAACTTTTCCCAACAGAAATAACGGTAGTTAGAATTACAAGCCACAATTCAAAATCTCACTTCTTTGTCAAAATCAACGAAAGATTTGAACTAAAAAATCAAATTAATTAAATTGAACCAAGTTAGTGAGTTTAAAATTGATAAGATTTGAACTGTTAAATGAAAATTTAATAATTTAAATTTTAAAAATTTAGTAAAAATTGTTTAAATTTATTAAAATTTAAACCATTTGATAAAATTTTAATGGTCCAAATCTCTAATAGAAAGAATTTAAATATGGGGGAACCCAAATCTGTTGATATATGATGGACATTAGGTTTCAAAATTTGCTTTGCTACTTTGTTGATTCTGGCAAGTGATAATGGGCTATAGGTATATTGGGCTCAAATTAGGCTGACTGGCCATTGAACCATCTCCAAAACTTGGTTAACCACTTATCTCTCAACTTTTTCGATACTTCAGTAGGAGAGGACTAACTCTAAAGTATGAGTATGAAGGAGACAATATAATTTTATTTTACTAGAATTCGATCCATTTTATTATCTCAAAATAAAAATAAGAAGGAAGAATTCTTGATATATATGTACGTGACCAAGACTTTATTTAAAGTTCTATAGTCATGTGTTTTCTGTAGAAGGAGAAAGAAAATTAAGATGCCAAAGCAAGTCAATAAAACAACTCCATTTGAAATTCAGCCCCCTTTTCCATGTCTCTAATTCGGAATCAATTAAAAAAAAAAAAGAGAGATTAGAGAACTTTACATCTTCTTTGATGATTTACATTTTCGGTATTTCAGTAGCAGAGGACTTTAGAAGTACAAATATGAATGTGATAATAAAATTTTACTTTACAATAATTTGATCCATTTTATTATCTCAAAATAAAAATAAAAATGAAAACTTATTGATATATATGTACGTGACCAAGAGTTTATTTAAAACTTTATAGTTAAGTGTTATTTGTAGAAGGAGAAAGAAAACTGAGATTTCAAGCAAAGTCAACAACTTCATCTGAAATTCAACCATCATTTCCAAAGCTATCTTTGGTTATTGGAATGATCAGAAATGGGTTTGGAAATGAGAATATGTTTTGATGGAATGAGATTCTAGACCCATGTATTATATTTGATATGATATTGGAAGAATGAATAGAAATAGAAAGGAAGATTAGTAAAATGACTATAATACTCTTATAAAAAATTAATCATTATTTTAATTAAAAATTATTATTATTATTAAAAATATTTTATAATAAAAATGATAAATTTTATTAGTATTAAAAATTAATTAATTAATTATTATCATATTAATTATTATTTTATTTAAACATAAAATGCAAATGATTATTTTTTAATTTTATAAAATATTATTTTTTCCTTCTATTCATTGTCTATCTTCTCCTCAACAACCCTATCTCAATCCCCATGGATAAATCGAACCTTCATGCCTGAGAAAGATATGACTAGGACAAATTCCTCTCATTGGCCATGGATCTAATCCCCCTTATTAGAAACCTCTTTCTCATATTGTTATAGTTTAAGATGAGTAAGTGGAAATTGAGTCAAGTTTGTTAGTAGTTGTTAGAGGGTTAGTAAATATAACTAGCTTAACTAATTGAACTAGTCAACCGGTTATAAATAAATTGGTCAACATAGTAGTAAGGATTGATTTCGATCAATAAAACACATTGGCATTTCTTTGTTGTGCCAATTTGGTATCAAAGTCTTGCGATTCAAATAGATAACTCATGACACAAGATCATAGCTGAAGTAACCCAAATGGTTTTTGGTGCTTCACCTTTACTTTCTAGCCCACAAAAATGCATTCGCACTTAGGCAACATCACAATAATTGTGTAAATGCCTAATCTTGATGGTAAGGCAAGAATAGGAATCAATGTCAAACACCTTCAATAAAAATCACATGACCCAACCAAAGGTAACGTTTTGAAAATTCACGTACCAATAATGTTTCTCTCAACACTTGCAACACCCTTAACAATTGTTGCTCAAACTCCTTTTGGCTTCTATAACAAGCCAACATGTTTCCAATGAAAACTATATCAACCCAATGGATTAAAAGCTCTATCCATTAAGTCCAAAAAGATAATTGATAGATTAGTCAATCCAAACAAATAACCAACAATTATAATTAGTCCATAAGTTAAAGTTTTCATTCTTCCACGAATAACCAACACCAACATGTATATATATTGTACTTAGAAAAATATTCAAAGGTTTTAGTAACATCCTTAAGCCCTTAAGTTCAAAAACAATTTCCACCAATTGAGAATTTAATTGCCTTTAAATCCAAAAATATAATTACAATTATATTCCAAGATTATGACTTCATAGTTTGCTAATTTCTCCTCTTTCACTTCCCATTAATGGAATTAATCCTAACACAAGACATTAAAGTTTCTCAATGTATAAACAACGTTAAACACACTTTCTAACATCATTATTTATATACAAATTAGATAAACTAAATATGCCTAAATAGGTCAATTAATCCATTTTATAAAGCTCTTAAGTTGTCCAATCTCATCAAATGGCTTAAAAATTATTCGAATCATAACTAAAGTAATTATCCATTAATTGAATTTTTCCTTAATCAAATTCCTCTTACAACAATGGAATTTAAGATAAATTAGAGAAAAACTCTTAAAATAACTTACCACTCAAAATGAAAACTACCAACAACTTTAGTCCTTCTTTTTGAGATCCAATAATATTAGAGGAATAAGAAATCTTCAAATCTCACCACTCTACACACTTCAACTCCCTACCATGGAAATGGGATAATCAATTTAGTGGCTAAAACATCAAATAAATAGAAGGGATATGTTAGATTCTTACCTAAGGTCAAAACTCCTAAAGAAATTTCATAAAACAACTTTAGATCGAGCTTTAATCTTAAATTTCAGTCACTGTTAATATTACAATTCTTGCAAAAAGAGGGTTTTTGATTTCTGAAGCAAAACCACAAAATTGAATGCTAAATATGAAAGAGAAAGAAACAAAATACATTGACTAAACAAAGTCCAAAAGAAATTTGCAAGAAATTCACCCAAATTGTCCAAATTTCAAATTTTTCCATCATTGTTCATATTTTTTCACGCTAAAAATATGGATTTCAAATTCAAAGGCAAAAACTTGTAATCAAGTGCTGATACTAAGGGAGAAATACTCAAAATTTATGCTAAAACTAAAGCATTGACAAATTTTGGAGGAAAACTTACCAAATCAAGTTTAATTTCTACCCAAATTGCGCCCTAATATTGTTGTCACATCAAGTAAAAAATTTGGAAGTTCTTCAACCTATACTTGTTGGAAATGGGTTGTTGATGGTTGAAAAATGGAAATGGCTGCAATGGAGGAGTAAATCGAAGCATGAATCTGAAGAGAGGGAGAGGAAAGCATTGTTCACTCTCTATTAAAGCTCGTGCAATAAAGGCTAAAAATTGATAAAATTAGGGATATTTTTGTAATTACATAGGCTAAAAGTATACATGCCCCCAATGTATTTTCTTTTTTCTCTTATTAATGCAAATATTTACAACAAAAAATTTCTCACTAGAATAAAATATTAAATGGGAATTTTCATGAATAATACATGACTACCTTAAACCATAGATTCAAGAGTAAGAATGTTATTTTAACTCTATAGGCAAAACATCAAAACTAGTTCAGTAGGCTAAATAAGATGCCATGGTGCCAGAATATGTAACAAGTCGAAAACTTGGCACATGGCGCTAAAGCACAAAAATAAAGGATAACTTCATCTTTTTAACTTTTTGGGGGCAAAATATATCAAGTTTTTTAGGGTTTTTTCAAATATTATAGTTGTTCTAAGGAAAAAGAGGTTAAAGCTTGAAGTACTACGTTAAGGACTCACCCAAGAAAGGCATTTTAAGAGGAGATTAAAGAAAGGAAGCCAATTGAAGCTCCAAAAATGGAGTTCTTCTTCTAGTCCTCTTCTTTTACTTTTCTTTTGGTTATGTATTGTGGATTGGATTTTATACATGGATATGTTAGGCTGAGCTTTTATTTTTCTAAGATTACATTGTTTTACAAGTAAATTGATGATTATTGCTACTTTCATTGTTGAATTTTATTGTGAATAAGTTTATTCAGGTCAATTTTTCATTATTACTTTGTTGATTGGCCACCAATTAGAGTTTATATTGAGAATTTGGGGATTCCTAAAAGAGAAACCTAAATTTAGTCTTCAAATTGAATACCATTTTATTGATGTTAGTTAAGTATTTGAATTAATTCAATTTGCTTTTAGGATAGATATATATTTATTGGACTAGCAAATATGTGATTAGTCATACATAATGCATCTCTTTAATTAGATTTTCATAGAAATATAGGGAATTAAATTAAGACGATATAATTTATGAGAGATCGATAAATTCTTATAATAATATTAGAGGTTTGGACTAATTTATGAACATTGAATTTAAGTTAGAAAAGTAACCATATTATAATTAAAATGTCAAATTAAATTGTAATCCTAAGAAGTTTTTATTAATATACACTTAACTTTTTAGTCTCACTCTATTTTCTCTTTTGAATTTATTTATGTTCAATTTGAATATTGGATTAGCTTAGATAAAGTGACCACGATAGCAATAGTACTTAGCAAGCTAGAGTTTCCGAATGACAATACTTGATTTTTCACTAATATATTACTTGTTAATAGTATATAGTTCCACCAGAGTGCTTAGCCACCCATAACAATTGGTTAAAAGACAACACCTTAGTCTTGTCTCTTCTCATTCAAAACTATTATGTGTGTTTGGACAGATCAAGTTGATTTTCAAAATTGATTTTGATCAAACATAATTTTGCATAATCATGATTTATGTTTAAAAACTTTTGTTTGAAAATTAATTTTTGTCATCTATATAGTTTATTTAATGCAAAATTAAATTTTTTTGTGCTTTTATGCACATGAGAATTAGGAGGGCAAAATTGATTTTTAAAAAAATCAAATGCCAAACCAAAACAAATATGTTTGTAAGGCAAATCTCCATTTAAATGTGCAAATGAACTTTTGAGCCTTTTAAATGCTAAACTAGATACGCTACATGTTTGCTAGATGATGGGAATCTTGAGTGATGAGTGAAGAGAATGATCTAGAGCCTATATATATAGCATTTAAGACCTAACCCATCAAAAAGTCATGACTCTTCACTTTCCTCTCACATTCATGATAGAAGAAGCATCTTTATATGCCATAGCTACTGCATCATAATCCCCATTCATTAAAGAGGAAGCATCTTTATGTGCCAAAGCTACTGCATCACATATCAGACAATATCTGTTATGTAAATTCCAAATGCACATTGACACGAGACTCAGAATAGATCCTAGAATAAATTGTGCACTCCCCTCGTGTTTGTATGAAACGATTAAAAGATCATTATAGATGTGCAGAAAGAAATTAGTGCGAGCACCCATTTAAAGCAGTAAAGGAACTGTGATTTGTTAAAGGGGAAAAAAGAATCGCAAATATAAATAGCGGAGATGAAATAGACCAGGGGAATGCACAATCAAAAGAAATGCACAGTCAAAAGAAAGGGTTCAAAACCTTTGAATGTTGCGATGTCTGATGGAGAAGTCAAAGGTTGGAGCTTGGGTGGTTGCTTCACAAAAGGCTTTCCTTCTTACTAGGGTTCAACAGAAAGGGTTGAAGTCTTTTTGTCTAGTTAAAATTTGTAATCCTATTAATTAATTTATAAAATTTTTATTGAGATAAATAATATATAAAATAAAAAATGAGAGCCCATCACTAATCTATCACTAATAATTAATTTTTTTCAACTATTTAATTTCGTCACTAATCTATCACCAAATAAATTTTTTTAGTGACAATTTTTATTCAGACATTTTAGTCTATCAGTAAACTTCGAGATTCTAAAACAAGTGACAATTTTTGTTGGTCGTTATTCATCTCTCACTATTTTAATAAATTTAGTTATAAATATAGATCCATCACTAATGTCAGTTTTAGTAGTGATATAAAACACGACAGGGGAATAAAACATAGATTGAGTAAACGGAAGCTTCAAGACAACTTAGCTTTTAATTATTATTATTTTTTTCCACAAAAATTTTAGGTAACTTAATATTTGTTCTATTATTGTTCATTATCTTGGCAATTTGCTGCCAAAAAAAAAAAAGGGAAAAGAAATCATAACAATTGTAAATTAAGCAAGGGAAGGGAACGCTACAGCAGAAGAAAAATGGGTGGAACCGATCAGATATTGTAATTTGTGCTTGCTTCATATGCAGAAAAAATTTGCATTGAAATAAATTTAAAAAAAAAAAATGGAACGCAATGGATCAAACAACATGTTTAGCGTACAGTACAGTGTTTTGCTTTGGAGGCACCATAGGCAATCCATGGTTTGAATTATCTCTCATATTGTGACAGTAGAAAGCAGTCTCCTATAAAATTACTACAAATATTATTTTAAGTCAAAAATTACAATTAAATAAAAATAAAAGTGTAAAAAGTATAAGAGACTTCCCTCTACGGTTAGTAATTTGACTATAAATACCTACACTGAGCAATGCGTACGTGATTAAAACTAATGAGAATTATCTCTGATTCAAAGTACTTAAAAATTAAATAAAATTTAATGTTCAAAATTATTATTTTTTGGGAAGGTAAAAAAGAAAAAAGAAAAACAGGATTCAAAGTGTTTAAAATGTGAATTTATGAGATGATCTCTTTGAAAACTTGTCTAGTTAAGAATCGTACGTATAGTTAAAACAATAGCTGTTAGCTTTGGTGTATCAAGATTTATATATATTGTTGGTCTCATGCTTTTATTTTATTACATGTCATGAACTGTATGCAGTATCTATATTATTTATCTTCATAGAGCCATATGCTTGGATTATGTTTAGATTGAGGATTTGGTAAGGAATAGGAACGAGTGAAATGATTAAATTAAAATAAATATATATTTGAAGAATTTTATTTTGAGAGAATAAAATGATAAAGAAAAATCTCTAAAACCTTTTTTAATCATTTAAAATGTTTTTTTTATCTCCTAAATTAGAAGATCAAGGATAGAAAAAAATAACTTAATAATTTAAAATACTATTATATTTTATATCATATATTAAACAATAATAAAATTATTAATCATGTATTTATATTATAAAGAGTAATATTAAAAAAAATAATTAATAAATTATTTTACTCCATTTATTTTATTATAACTTTCAAACAAAAATGATAGAAGTATTACATATTTCTTATTAAAATTTCAAAACAACGTATCTATTCAAATAATTTCATTCCATTTCACATCATTTTATTAATAATTACTTTATTTTATTATTTCTTAAACTCTTAAACCTAGTTTTAGTCTTTGTACAACGTTATAAATCTAATTAGATGCTTTCTGCTCTACCTGTTTAATATTGACATTGATTTTATTAATTACTTTACTTGTTTATCTAATTTTTTGATATGAATGGGATATTTCGAAATTATTACTTTAAGCTAACCATAACTGTATTTTCTATTTTCAAAGGAGGAGAAAGATTTTTTAATATTTAATTGATATTGATAATGATAAATTCTTTGTTTCGGTACTCTCCTGCCAATAGTTTGTCCTTTCTTGCTATAATTATTATTATCTATTTATTGACTGTCACTATTCACACAATTAACAATTTTCAAATTTTTTAGACAAAAAAAAAAAATCATTTTTCAAATTTCAGAAAGTTCCATCAGTCATGATCCATTAGTATAGCTTTAGATGAGTTAGCCTTTGATTGGCATTGGCGTCCAAGGTCTTCCTCAAAATGTGTCCTTTAAAATAAATTCTAATCTATTTAGCTTCAGGTATTTAAGTACTTTAAATAATTAAAGAAAGTTAAAATATTACAAAATAATTCGGTTTTGTTAGGGCATTTTCTATAATTCTTAACCAATAAAATTAATTAAAATTATTTATTAGACTTAATAATAATAATAATGATAATAATAATATTTATCTATTAATTTAATGGGATGGAGTAAATGATTCTTTAGTCTATAAATTAAAAAGATTAAAATAATAGTCAATTAATTCATTTGTCCGCACGTTTAATGGATCTTGTAAAAAATTAATTTATTTTACTATATGTTAATATATTTTAAATTAAAATATTTGTAAGTGCTAACAAAAATTAAATTTAATAATATATTGTGATTAAAAAATATAATAAATTAAAAATATTTCATAAAATTAAATTAGTTATATGATATTGATAAAAGAGAAGTGACACAATTGGTTCATTGTAAAGGTATTTTGTTAAATCATTTAATTATATATTGTTTTCTACTACTTTAATTTTGAACTATGTCAAATTATCTATATAATCCTTTAAAATAAAATTTAAAGGTGTCATATTTAATACAATTGTAATTTTGAGTATACCAATACAATCAGTTATAATATAGGAACATAATTATATTATTATTATTTATAATAATATTATAATTATGTATTTACATTATAATTAAATGTACTAATACATTTAAAATTGTGAGTATACAATAATTTTTACTAAATTTAAAATACAATTAATTAATTAATTGTATTTTAAATTTAGTAACTTCAAAAATTGTACAGTCTTCAAATAATTCTTAATTTAAAAAGTAATTAATTAATTTATTATTTTTTATCCAAAAAATTATTAGACTTCAAAAATAATTAATTAATTTTCTCTTTCCTTACAACAAATTCTCAAATTTTAAAATTTCCCAATTCAAAAAGAAGTTAATTAATAGATTTAATTACTTTATTTTTTAATTAACTATAAAAAATTTACACAAATTAATTATTTTTTTATTTTTTATTAATTACAAAAAATTTACTTACTTCCAAAAATCATTAATATATGTATAAAAAGAATAAAAAATTATTACATAAGATTAGATCGTTTTATAACCCAAATAGAGCTCCCGCAGTTCAGTCTACTTGTATATAATTTGTGCTAACTCAATTCATAAAGAAGGGTTAAGAGTGATAGCTGATCCGACGGTTGAAAATTTGTTTGGCTGAACCATTGTACGGTAACGAACGTTTCGTGTTTCTGAACGCATCGGCATCAGAAAACGACAATTGGCTTCTTTATGTATGAGTTGTAATACAAGCTTGATGATTGCACAATATTCCGCATCCACGATAATCCATTTTCGCAGGTTGAACATGGAGAGGACCCAATACTTCGAACTTCAAAACGGGGAAGTCAAGGAAGAATTCAAGGCCTCGAACGATGGTTCTATATGTGGATTTGATTCCCTTCATCGTCTTCTTAAGGAAAATCTCAAGCCCCAGCACTTCCAGGTACTTTCATTCTTCAAGTCATCTTCTTTCATTTAGTTTTGGTTTCATTTTTAGATTCAGGGTCCGTTTTTATTTATGAAAGTATTTTGAATTACAAATGAAGATCCTTGAGTTCACTTCTGCTTTTTTAAAAGACGATTTCTGAAGTCAACTCGTTTCACTTTGAGCTGATGCTATGTTTAGTTGGGTACATTCATGTTATCAATTAGTTTGAATTGATTTTTTTAAAAAAATTTGTTTAATATAATGGATTCAGATTTTAAATTGCTTTTGAAATCTATACAAGTGTTTTTTTGCCATGTTGGTGGAACCCCAAGGGATCTGACCAATGTTGATTAGAGTTACCATCCTTTCGATCTGAGATTATCCTTAAAATTTCTGCTATTCCTATCTTGTGCTATTCATGTGAACTATTAGGTTTGATTTTTTTTGAAAGAGCATCAATTGCTGGACTTAACTTTTATAGAAGTTGCTATTGATTTGGTGATGTAGATTTGTTCCCCCGACTGGAAGAATAGAGAGAGAGAGAGTGCGAATTTGTCTGCCTTCTTACTCTTCCTCTCCTTTTTTCTATCTTTCACATAAATTCACATGGCGCAGTTGCACCCAAATGCAGGGAATCTGAATTGGTTTCCATTGGGCTGTATCCTGATCAACGTACTGTCTCAATAGATGACGCTGATATTGTGAGCATGAGTTTAGACTTGTCCATAGTTGAATGGATAAACCACATGCCTGTTTTATGTCATTTTCTCATGTAAGCGCTCTATTATTACAGGGACCACGAAGAAAAGCGTGCTATTATTACAAGGGGAATAATAATTGATATTGGATTAGATGGAGAATGTGTGTCTGTACTAAGCGATATTGAGTAGTCTATTTATAAAAAGTTGGAGATAGCTTGAGGTTTAGTACTGCAGATATCTCGCCCTTTGTTTGAGAAAACATTGGCTAATGCTAGTTTATTTTATAGACTTTGTGAGTAATGACTATCAAGTTCTAGCAACTATGACTTGGAATGTGGCCCTTGTATAGAACGACTGTAATTTTTCTTGGAATTACTATTTTACTACTGTTTGTAGCGTTGTCAAGAGTAGTCATTGATTGAGTTGCTTCTGTGACCATCAAAATGTAAAGTTAGCATCTGCATGTTTACTGGAAGATTCACTAGTAAGAATGTATCACAGAACACAAATAAAGGGAGGATTCTAGAAACCCTGAAGATTTTTAGTTGGGTACTGGTACACTGATGACTAAACGTGTTGTTATATTTTCAAGTCTTAGATTTGTTGTGAATAAACACCCAGGCATCCACAAAGATTAAATTTTACCCATTAGTAAATGATTTTTTTATCAATTCACAGATCCACACAACAATCAAATTTCACTCCCCTGGCCCTGCCACTTTAATTTTGCATGCTGAGTCTGCCAAACTGTGGACATGGTTATCTTATTTTAATGTGCTCTTTCTGCTTATTTGATTGGCTGTTAGATCTTGGAAGAATTTTTTCATAAAAACATGGAGGTCAAAGTTATAGAATGGGACCATTTAGTAGGTGGAGCACATTTTGCTTGCACCTATTTGCCTGTTGTTTCCAAGCCACTGCAGTAAACAATTAGATTAGCAAGAATTCATAAAATACACTTGGTGGAGATTTCTCTTCTGTACTTTTCTTAGGCACTTTTAAGCTATACTTCTATTGTCACTTGTATAATTCTAGAATCTATTGAAATGATTTTTATCATTCCTTTGACAGTTAACTTACCATGTTAATCCAATTTAGATATATTAGCTTTTTGATAGTGTACTAATATAATATTGCAGGAAGTTAGCCGCTTGCTTCTTGGGCTTAATTGTGGAAGAGCACTTGATACAATTGCTCTCCCGGAATCTGCTACAACTCTCTCTGCGGAACATGGATTTGACCTTCAAGTATGAGATATGAATACAACCCTATTTTTGCTGTAAAAATACATGAACTTTATATTTGGATAAACTGATATGCTTTTTTTATAGTGGAAGGCCTTGTATTTCTGACATGTGAAACCTGAAGGTATGTTGTCCAAACAGATGAGGTGCAATATCAAGATACCTTAAGAATGTCTCTCTGATGCTCTGTTGGTCCTGCGGTTTATTAGTGTTTCCTTAGTTTTCTCCAAATAAAAAGTTATATCTCTGTTAATTGGGACTGAATTTTGCATCTGGGCGTTTTCTTTTTTGGTAGAAATAATATATTGGTTTCTTTCATATGTATTTTTTTATGAAGGTTAAACTCTTTCAAATTCATATTATAGGACAAAACTTGCATCTTTCTTTTGCTTTAGAAATAAGACCAACTTTTAGTAATGTTAAGTCTTTAACAGGCAGTGAAATCACTTGGCTTATGAGTCTCAAGCTCTCAGCACTCAGTTGATGAATTTTTTATTATTTATACACTTGCAGAATCTACACCCCGATGCTTAAGAGTGTTCATGGTTGACTGAAATTGGAAGGAATGAAAATAAGCGATCTATTTTGACACATGTTATGTCCAAATACTTTGTTAGTTTTCATTTCTCACATTTTCACTCCTGCCAAGTGCATCTGATTTTCTTGCAGTTTAAATGTGGGGCTAACTATAAGCATGTAGCAGTTATTGTTCTAATGAGATGTCTTTAGCCCAATAATTATCTGAGGTTGGCCAAAAATTAACAACTAGGAATTTATGTGAAATAAAAGCAGAATACTTCTTACAGACAGCTTTAAAATAAGAAATTCCCTCTAGCTATTTGGGTTTTGCTAGAAATCTCCCAAACACCACTCCATAATTTTTCACACCTTCCCACAACTGTCCAGAACAGTTACAACACATGTCTGCTGCCCAAAACTGTCCTAAATAGTTATGTAACTGCCTAAAAACTACCCAGTCTTGCTAAAACCTACCATAATTGTTACATAAATGTGGATAAGTGCCTAACAACTACCCAAAACAGTTACATAATCGTGGGCCCCTGAATTGTGGGGCTAACTAACCTTGCTTTTCCTTTCTGGCTGTTGATAATCATTTGTGGCAATACAGTATCAGCATTTACTGTTCTGCTGAGATGTCTTTAGCCCAATAATTAGCCAAAGCTTGTTTCATTGGTACAAAAACTTATGGTTATATCTTATAGTTTCCCTGATGATTTCGTATTGACTTCTTTCAGGCTTTCTCATTTCATGCTGATAGAGAACTATTGAGAGAACCACGGGTTGTTAGGGTTGGTCTGATTCAGAACTCTATTCCTCTTCCAACAACTGCTCCCTTTCTGGATCAAAAGAGGGCTATCTTTAAGAAGCTAAAGCCAATTATTGATGCTGCTGGTGCTTCAGGAGTCAACATATTATGCTTGCAAGTAGGTTATATGTGAACATGAACATTTACCAACTGACTTCTCTCTGAGATATGAAAATTTTGAATGGTGTAATATATCTTTACTGCAGGAAGCATGGATGATGCCATTTGCATTCTGTACACGTGAAAAGAGTTGGTGTGAATTTGCGGAACCTGTTGATGGAGAATCAACACAGTTCCTGCAAAGTTTTGCACAAAAATATAACATGGTCATTATAAGTCCAATTCTTGAGAGGGATATTAACCACGGAGAGGTTCTCTGGAACACAGCTGTCGTTATTGGGAATCGTGGCAATATAATTGGGAAGCATCGTAAGGTAACTTGCATAATCTTTCTGCCTTTATTAATGCAAAATATTCTGTTTCAGACCCAGTTAACTGATGAACTTGTAACATTTGGCAGAACCATATACCAAGAGTTGGGGACTTCAATGAGAGCACGTATTATATGGAAGGAAATACTGGCCACCCCGTATTTGAGACGGCATATGGAAAGATTGCTATAAATATATGTTATGGTAGGCACCATCCTTTAAATTGGTTAGCCTTTGGCTTGAATGGTGCAGAGATTGTTTTCAACCCTTCTGCAACTGTTGGAGAACTTAGTGAGCCAATGTGGCCAATAGAGGTTGGTTGCTTCAAATTTATTTTTTAACATGCTAAACATTTAAACAAAATTGGTCTTGTTGCACATATAGATTATTCTTTGGTTGAATCTGGCTCTTTGTTGATGGTTTATACTAATAATTTGATGCTGATTCTGTAATTTGATAGTTTAGATGAAATTGTTTCATGAATACCAAATAAAAGACAAATTAACATACTTTATTTGGTCCTGCACTACCAGAATTTGTGCTTGTGGAACATCTGTATAATAGTGTATTCCTTATGTCAAATGCCATTTCAATTCAAAAGTTTAAGCATTAAGTGTAGGCTATGATAAGTTTTTATATAATCTCTAACACTCCCTCCCACACAAAAGTTTATTGGGCTTGAAGTGTAGACAAAGCACAGGTTTATCGTGCCTTGAGTTGAAAACTTAATAGTTTAGAGAAGACAAAAGACAGCAAGGATCAAATTCTCTGATACTATGTCAAATACTACTTCAACTTGAAAGTTTAAATTGTTAGACAAAGACTAGTGGTTAGAATTTATTATCAATCTCAAACAACTAATTTACTTTCTCTATGTTATGGTTTTTTCAGGCACGTAATGGAGCAATAGCAAATAGTTATTTTGTTGCTTCAATCAATCGTGTGGGTACAGAGACATTCCCCAATCCCTTTTCTTCTGGAGATGGAAAGCCAGCGCATGCTGATTTTGGTCACTTCTATGGATCCAGCCATTTCTCAGCTCCAGATGCTTCGTGCACTCCATCGCTTTCTAGAAACAGGGATGGCTTGATGATTGCAGACATGGATCTCAACTTATGTAGGCAGTTGAAAGACAAGTGGACCTTCAGAATGACTGCTCGCTATGATTTGTATGCAGACACACTTGCACGCTATCTCAAACCAGACTTTGAGCCTCAAGTCATCAGTGACCCCTTGTTGCATAAGAAGTCCTTGTAACTATCTCAGACTTTCTCTGTATGAATGTAAAAAAGAACAAGGAAAATGGAAGAAAGCGAGTCACTGGGTGTACTGTGGAATAGTGGTGGAGGGTTTGAAATGTTGCAGGTACCCGATAGATAATCAAATAACAAGAAAAAGGAGAAGAAAGAGGTAGAAAATGAATTTGCTCTGTTTATGCTTTGTATTGCTGGAGCTTTTATTTGTTTAATAAACTCTGAAATTATTTCTTTGTATGGCCAATTCTCCCTTCTGTGTGGTGAAATTTAGGTGCAGTGTCTCAATATGGATTCAATATTTTTGGGGAGTTTGAGAATTCTTACTTTGAAATGAATGCTATGGTGCTTATCTTGAGCTCCATTATAATGCTACTGCAACATAACAACTATAACAACGCAATTGGTATAGTGATCCTTTCCAGTGAACCCAAACCATCATTTGTAAGTGTTGTCGAAAATCAGTATCAAATTTTCCTCTGTAGGCCATGAAATGCGAAACAATGAGAAAAATATATTTTTAGTTTATCACTTATCATAAAATTATTATTTTAGTCAATTTCTCATTAAAATGTTTAAAATAGTTTTTCACTAATTAGAAATTGTCATACTTGGTAGGGGTGAACAATTGATCCAGAGGTCTGGTTAACCCAATCTGGCTTGATCATATCGACTGGATTGGATTAGGTCAAAATAAAAAAATTGCAATTTTTGTTAAATCAGATTGGGTCACATCACTAAATCAAGTTAGGTCCTAGGTTCACACATCAAGTTAGGTCCTAGGTTCACACAAAGGGCCAGCCTGGGTAGTATCTTTTTTTTATTTTTTAATTATATATATAATAACTTTATTTATAATAAATGTTTATAATATTAATTCTTCTCAAATTTTAATCATTTTTTATTCTAAATCTTAATTTTATTTTTCATTTCATTTTTATTCATGTCAAATTTTAATTTTTTTCCATTTTTTATTAAAAAATTGTTTTATTAGTAAAAAAATTATTTTAATAAAATAAAAATAAATAAATAATTAACCCAGCCCGACCCATGTACATCCTTAACACTTAGTCTCTCACTTTTCAAAAAATTATTAAATTTAATCATTCTATTTAACCATAAATCATAAATCTAAAAAACTAAATATAATATTTTTTAAAAAAAACAAGCGACTAAATGTGATATTTTTAAAAAAATAAGAGATTATTTTTAACATTTCAATAAATGATGAATTAAAATAATAATTTTGTAATAAATAAAAAATCAAAAATATATTTTACTCATGAATCAATAGTACATCAACTTATATATAATAGATCTTATAAACATTGCCTCACATGCACATTTCGAGTCAGAAGTGAGTTTAATTTATTGAACAAATTTTCTTCATTAATTTTGATTAAAGTATTACTATCTCTAATGAAAATCTTGAGTCACAGAGAGTTTCAATCGACTTTATCTTGAGATCCCAATTTTATTTCTCTTTCTGCAAATGACATAACATTCTATTTGTACAATTCTAGATGCATAGTCCTCGTCTCATTTTGTTAGCTAAACAATTATGTTTATTTAATTTTTTATAAATAATATTAGAAAAAAAGGGGATTCTAATCATGCAAATAGTGATGTTATTATCAGAGTCGTACTTGTGAAATGGCAAATTTTAATTGACTAAAAATTTAATTCCTTACAAATAACCATGTTTGTGAACTCATACATAAATATGTGCATGTTACTTCTACAGATTTCACTCAGATTTGGTTTTAGTCTCAAAAAATTACTTTACTTCAATATAGTTTTAAAATAAAAAAAAAAAAAAAGGTTCAATATGTCCTTTTTCCAAACACTGTCAACTCTACTAATAAAAATGTCTGACATTGTATTATATGTGATTTTATGGACTAAATGTTCACATGAATTCTACCAAATTAACGCCATTTTTTTTTAATTTGTTTAAGAGTTGGCTTTTTTTTTTTTTGGCGTTAAACTGATGGAATTGGCATGTTATAAAGCTTAGGTCTAAAGCTTCCACATTAGCAACCTATAATGCTGCACATATTGTACGTACTACGATAGACACTTCTATTACTTACGTTTGATACTTCTATTACTTGAGTTGGCTGTATTAGAGAGAAAGATAATATTAAGGTCTTTTGTTTTTTTTTTTTTTGATATTTTAAAATTGATTCACATGTGTAATCATTATATGACATATTAAGATGATATATAATAATAATATATTAGAATATATTGATTATATGCTAACATAAATAATTTATTATATTTATATTTTGATTCTAATACTTTTAGATTTTATTTATGTATTCAAAATTTTAAAAAAATGTTAATTTGCCTCCTCTATTATTTTATTTTTTTTAGTAACTCCATAAAATCAAACATTAGTTAAAATTAGAGAGTTAGAAAGTTATTGAAATAGAAAAAATGTATAATGGTAAATTAACAAAATTATAAACTAATATTTTCATATAGATTATTAAAAAATAAAAATTAAAGGAAAAAAAATTGAAAATTAAAATAAAATTTGAATTTATAAATCAAATTTAAAAATAATGGAGTCAAAATAAAAATATAATAAGTTAGTTTAACTTGTTATATAATATGTCACATCATTATTGTGTATCTTTCACGTAATGCATATTATAATATTGTTGTACTAAAGAGTTTACTTAATATTAAACTATTTTTGAAAATTTGACAATTATATTAAATTAATATAAACTTATTTGGACCAAAAGGAAAACTAAGCGAAACTTTGGGAATTGTAGTTGCTTTGGCATCGTTACATGGATCCAAATCATGTCTCGCATGAGAAGATAACGTATTTTGTTGTTTTTTTAATTATCGATTTAGTTTGTTATACTTAATATTTATCCCGTTAATTAAAGTTGTTGTAATAATATTTATTTTTCTAATTTTTTTTGGTATAAACTTAGGCTATTTGTCTGTTAACTTTTAATTTTTTAAAGAAGTGAAGGATATCAACTGTAATATGGTTTTAAATTTTATTATAAGTAAAATATTATTTTATTCTTCAATTATTTGGTGTCTCACTTATTTTTTTTATTTTTTGTTTGATTTATTAATTTACTCTTAATTTAATTATTTATTAATTTCTATTATCATGTTAGTTTCTCGTGGTATTATTCTTAACGTAATCTTTCATTAATCTAAAAATTAATACATTTAATCCATAAATTATAATTAAATTTGAATTAAGCATACTAATATTCATATTAATAAGGAATTAAATTAAAAACAATAAATAAAAAACTAAAATAATATATTATTCAAAATTACCAAATTTCAAACTCATGTGATGAAATAGTGAACATACTTGTCAAACTCGCGAGTTTATTATTCGAGTTTACGATTATATATAAAGAAAATAAGTTAATTTGTTGTAAAGTCGGATTTAGTACAAACTCAGATAAACTTGCGAGTTAACTTACTGAGCCTATCGAGTTTACGATTTTAACGTATCAACTAGCTTGTAAAGTTAGCAACATAATAATTTGAACTCAAGATTAAATAAGAAATAGATAAGCTTATTTTACATAAAGTTTTTACAATTTATTTTATTACAAGTTTGAATATGTATAAAAAATAATAAAATTACATTTAATATGTACTTATTAAATAAAATAAAATAAATATTATTTAATTAGTTATATTGAATAATTATTTATGTATGACTATTTTAAAATATTCATATTAAGTATTACAAATTATGAAATATGAATAATTTTTATTTGATTTAGCATAATTTGAATAATTTTTTAATGTATTTATAAGTTTACTTAAACTCATAAGTTTAACAACTTTGACAATAAAAACGCCTTAATATATGAATTTTTATTCTATTTTATTGTCCCATTACACTTAAATATTAAATAATATTTTAAAAATGGTAGTGAATGTATTAAAAATGGAAATATATTATTGTATATTATAACATGTCTAATAATTATTCAGATCATAATTAAAAAAAATCATATTTTTAAAAAATATTTTTCAGAAAGAAAAAGAAAAAAAAGTTTCGAGACTTTGTATGAGCGGTCCGAGATTACTGTGGGCTGACTGGATCATTTCCCCCTTTAGCCGACAGGCAATCTTTTTTTATTCGTTTTTTGGGTCTTTTCTGTCTAAGCAAAACCAAATTTGCCATTTGCATTACTCTCCACTGTACAATTAAAACATTATTTTACCTTTTATTTTTCTTTCGCACGTTTCATAATAAAAGTTTTGATCCATTGATAATTACAAGTGGCACTTTCCCTATCCTTAACTTCTTTTTTCCCCATCTTTTTTACTTCTCAATTCTCCTTTTTCTCTTTTTTTTTTTTTAATTAATTATGATATTCACATCCTTCCACTCTCAACTTCCATGATTTTTTAAGTACATTCTTTAGTATAATTATAAAATTAATTTTATTTGTACAAAAACTATATATTACACTAAGAAGAAAGAAAGTTACAATTACATATTATATCATATTTAATGTATATTAATTTAAAATAACTTATTATATTTATATTTTGACATTATTTTTAAATTTTATTAATGAACTCAAAATTTATTTTGAAATTTCAATATTTCCTTTACTTTTTATTTTTTAATAACTTATATAAAAATATTAGTTTATAATTTTATTAACTCATCCATGTACTTTTATTAATTTTTTAATAACTCAACAACTTCTTAATTTAATTTTTATTTTTATTTTATGAAATAATATTTTATAAGATTATTAAAAAATAAAAAGTAAATAGGATAAATTGAAACTTAGTTAAAGAGTTTTGAGTTTATAAATAAAATATAAAAATATTGAAATCAAGATATAATATTATAAGTTGATATAAAATCAATCTATTTTGACATATCATTGTCACATGTTTTTTTTTAAATATATCATATAATGATTATATTGCTGCAACTAATTTTATAATTATACTATAACAATTTTTTTTATCCAACAAAATCGTATTTATGCATTTTTGCTTTTCAATTATCATTTTAATTGTGGCAGTATGGTGTGCAAAGAGTTTCACCTCATTGCATACCTAACTCCTTCAATATCATTGGCACCATGAAATAATAATTTAACTTTTTCGTAAAGAAAAAAGCTCAATTATTCTTTTGATATAGTGTTATTCCATCTTTGATTTACTTTTTGTACGATAAAAATTTGTAATTAAATTCTTATAATTATTTTAAAATTTAATTTAATTCCAACTATTATCTTTTATAATTATTTTGTTAAAATATACTAATATAATCACTTATATATTATTTAAACATTTTAAATATAAATGATTGACGTGAAGTCACTCAGATTATTTAACAATTATTGTATCACATGCCGTTAATTATTAATATAGAGTATTAAAATAATATTCAATAGCCAGATTAACAAAATTTAATAAAATAATAACAAAATTTTAATGTTAAAATTTTGTAAAATTATAAAATTTAATTATACATTTTATAATTATAGATATCATATTAAAAATTAGAACAAACTTTAAAGTTAAAAAATATATTATTTTTGTCCATGACTTTTTTTTTTGTACAAATTTGATTTTTCATAAATTTATAATACTAAAATAACTTTCAAAAATTCAACAATAATAAAAAAAATTCCATCAATTTTGAAGAATCATTTTTATACTGTAAATTTATAAATAATCTAATTGGCAGTGAGACCAAAAAGTAATATCAAAATAGTAATTTTTCCTTAAAATTTAGAAAAATGATTAAATAAAAAGAATCTTCCCAAAGCGAAACGGAAAGTTTAATCCTTATCTTCAGGTTGCTCGATCTTTTCCAGTCATCCTCAATTTACTGCCAGATTCACAGCCTCATGTTTCTTTCTTATACTTTTGTTTTGTTCGCAATTTCTCATTTTCCAGTGGCGACTCCGCCTCACTTTCTTCCACCTCACAGCCACAGACACAAACTCTCACAAATATTCACATACACATGCCTACTATTTCTATTTCACCCCCTTTCAAAGCAGTTAGCTAGATAGATAGATATAGCTATCTTTCTTCCATCTTCTCTCACCCACATAGGTAGAGATTCTCTTCCATGGCTTCCATATCTTCTTCTGCGCCTCCCAATCTCCACTTCCCAACCCCCAAATTGTCCTCCCCTTTCCCTCTACGAACGCCCTCATCAGTCCCTTTTCCTTCGCATTCCCACCACTCCCTCTCTGCTGATGCCACTGCCCTTTGCCGCTGCCTTAATCCCGCCTCCGGTTCTCCCTCCCCGTCCGACAACTCCGCCAACCGGCGCTGGGACTCGATGCTCCAGGATGTCATCAGAAACGCCATCAAGAGCTTCGATTCATACGTGAAGGCTTCGGGTGCGGGGAAGACTGCCGGTGTGGCTGAGAAGGATGGCGCCGAGAAGGAGGATCATGAACCCGAAGATGAAGAGTGGGATTGGGATCGATGGCGCAAGCATTTCCAGGATGTCGATGAGCAGGAGCATCTCGTCTCAGTTCTCAAGGTGCATTTATAATAGCTAAATTGGGCATGTAATTGAACTTTGACATGTAGTTTATATCATTGTGTCTCTTCGGGGTTCTTAAATGTGAGCTAATTCAACTTATATATTCCATGATTCAGCAAAATGAAAAAAGGCCCCCCAGGGTGGGGGATTATCTCTGATATTTTATTTATTACTACTCGTGAAAGATTTTGTATGAGATGTAATTTAACTTAAATTTGCGATTGTGATTGATTAGTCAAGGTTAAGCAAGAAGAGGGGAGGGGGCGGCAAATAATATTATAGTCCTTTTATCAAAGATGGATACTGTTTCGTAAGTGATTCTTTTTCCATCTAAGGAAAAAATGTTTCTTTAGTGACTCCTGCAATAACAATCACGTCAAGGTCTGAAGAAATGGTTATGCTGGTTACTTCGTTAGCAATTCACTTTGTTGTTCTGATGATAGTAAATTGATAGAAAGTGAAATAATTTTCCTGTGTCCTGATCAACCGAACTATTATCCTTTTAAATTTATTTTACTTCGTATATTATTAAACTAGGTTGTTATCTGCTTTTCTTGTTGCAGTTGGTTGCATAACTAATATACCTTGCTCTTACTCTGAGATGACATAGTTTTGACCTCATTTTTCTTCTATTAAATATGAAATGTTTTATGCAAGATGTCTGGATGGAAATTTAATTCCAACATAGTTTTGGTCAAAGTTGAAGAAATATGCCTGAAATTGTTGGCTTGCTCATGAATACTAATGCACTATAATTGTCATGGTGAGTTTTACTGCATGACATGGACCTAAAGGATTTTTTATCTAGTTATAATGGCAACTAACTAGTGTTGCATGATGAAAGCTACCATGAACCTTAGTTCACATCTGGGAACTCACTAAACTAAATTTGCAATTCTTTGAAGTTATATAATGCTAACCATTGGCTGATCTTTGGGTTTGGAGGGTTCTAATGCTGACATGTTTGTGCTCATCAGTCTCAGTTAGGCCGTGCTGTGTATATGGAGGATTATACAGATGCTGCTAGACTTAAGGTGGCAATTGCAGCTGCAGCTACCAATGACAGTGTTGGCAGAGTGATATCTCATCTCAATGTAAGAATTTGGATTCATATAATGCTTTTCAGACAAAAAGAAAACATTTCTATGCTTGCTTTTAAAATTTTGTGCTTTCTTGCTCTTGATCTTTTATGAAATTTTTATTTTTTATTTTTTAATTTGTAAAATTTTTCAGAAAGCCATAGAGGAAGAGCGGTACAGTGATGCAGCTTTTCTAAGAGATAAAGCTGGTGCTGGACTAGTGAGTTCTCATAATACATGTGCAATAAAAATTTGCATGAATGGCTTCTGCATTTTGGCGGGAAGTGGGAACTGGAATTTATATGTAATTTCATAGGGTGACTTAGTAACACTAGTACCTGTATTTCAGTTGCTATTACTAAGGTTGGAAATTTGTTTGCATGTCGTTCATCTTGATATTCCCTGATATATTTGTTTGTTCTTCATCATATCTTTTGGTAGTGGTTTATAAGTTGTGACCATGAAAGTCAATAGGGAGTAGAGACTGCCTGTTTTGTAGAAGTTTCTGTTAGATGTCATCACCAGAAATTCCATGCTAATTTATTTGCCCTTATGAGTCGTTGTAGTCTGTGAATATATTAGCTCAAATCAGTTGTGGGATCCAAAGGCAGTTGATTTTGGGGCGACAGCAAATAAGAAATTCATTATGTTCATGTTTGATATGGTTATTGTTGTGTAATTAGGCTGCATTTCTCTTATTAACTCACTGGTTTTAAAATAACAGTCATGTTCCAGTAATTCTGTTACAGAGGTAGCTTGTATGCATTCTTGTTTTCCATGCTCTGCTGGTAAATTGCACTTTTATTGACCTGTACCATTTCAAGCTCTCTGGAATTAACCAATGGTCATATATTTCAAACTTAAATGTATTTTGGCTTTCAGGTAGGTTGGTGGGCTGGCATTTCAAAAGATGTTAATGATCCACATGGTCTAATTATTCGTATAACTCCAGAGCACGGAAGATTTGTGGCAAGGAGTTATAGTCCTAGGTAGTTTCTTTCACTTGATAATAATGCATTAGGAATCTTGCCTTTCATGAGAACAGAAAACTATTTCTTGGGAAATGAGATGCTGGTGCTACTTATTACTATCTTATGGAGGAATGAGTTGTGTGAATGTGTGAAAATATTTGAAAGACAGTTCCAGCTATATTGCTACCTTAAGTCATTCAGTATTTTTTATGATATATATATTGTGAATTATTCCATACCATGTCCAACTTGAACCTAGCTAGGAACTATGGGCCCATTTTGGGGGTGATTATTTAGGAAATTGATGGAGCCCAACACAGAAATGATGAAAATACTGAATTTTACTGCAATAAGAAGCAACAAGATTTTCCCAGAATAACTCTGAGAACTCTTGCCAACAATACAACAGTCGAACAATGAAAAATATGAAAGAACACACAACAGAAAATGTTCCTTAGACTTTCGAGAGGCCTGAGTCTCTCCCGAATTCCTCTCAGATAATTCCTGACCTCCCCCACTCACCCCCACAATGTTATACAAGCAAAAAACAACAAACCCACACCTTCTCTCTCCTCTAACTGTCCCACTACACCCATAACTACCCCTGGCCAGTTATTATGATTTTTTTTCCTCTCCTCTGATAAGTCTTAATGGGCTTTGATCCATCAGACTTGAGCTCAACATTACCCCCCCTAAGAGAGCCACCTTGTCCTCAAGGTGAAAATCAAGAAACTGTTTGGTGATAGCTTCATAGTCTTCCCATGTGCTCTCGGATTCAGGCAATTCTGACAAAGAAATTAGGACCTCCATTCTTCCATCTACCAATCTGCTCACTTGCTTAACTGATTGGGGTTGTACCTGTAACTCCATCTCGTCTGTGAAACAAGTTGGAATGTCCTGTGCAGTAGCAATGGTCTGTAGGGACTGTTTAAGTTGAGAAGCGTGAAATACTGGGTGAATTCAGGTGGTTGGGGGTAATTCCAATCGGTAGGCTACTGTGCCAACTCTTTTCAGCACCTTCTAAGGCCCATAAAACCTGGGAGTTAGCTTTTCATTAGCCCTTTTTGCCAAGGATTTCAGTTTATATGGTCTGATTCAAAGATACACCATGTAACCCACAGCAAATTCTATATCCCTTCTCTTGTTGTCTGCCCACAACTTCATGTATTCTTGGGATCTTTCTAGATTCTCCTTTAGCTTAGATAAAACCACATTTCATTCCCAAATAGCCTCATTGACAACTTCCACTGGGGAGTCTACATCTTTCATCTTAAGCAGGGTAGGGGGGTCTCTCCCATATAAAGCCTTGAATGGCATCATTCCCAAGGATCTGTTATATGTTGTATTGAACCAATACTCGGCCCAATGCAGCCACTTAGACCACTACCTAGGCTTGTCTCCTGTGAAACATCTTAAATAAGTCTCTAAGCTCCTATTCACAACCTCCGTTTGTCCGTCAGTTTCTAGGTTATACCCTGAATTGTACTTGAGTTCTGTGCCAGCAAGCTTGAATATTTCCTTCCAGAAAGAGCTGAGAAGCACTCGGTCTCTATCTGAGACTATTGATTTTTGGAACCTGTGCAACTTGATTATTTCTCTAGTAAAAATTCCTGCTACATCCTTGGCAGAAAAAGGATGAGAGAGCTTCATAAAGTGTGCATACTTTTTCAATCTGTCAACAACTACCATAATTGCATCATATCCCCCTAATTTGGGTAATTTTACCGATAAAATCCATACTTAGATCTTCCCATACCTATTTAAGAATTGGCAAAAGTTGGAGAAGGCCAGCAGGGTGAAGTGCCTAGTACTTATTTTGCTGGCAGATGTCACATCTTGCCACATAAGCCTGTGTTTCCTTCTTCATCCCATCCCAATATGCCACTTCAGCCGAGCATTTATAGGTCTTTAAATACCCCGAGTGCCCCCCTATAGGATAGCTATGAAATTCCTTCAAAAGAAAGGATATTCAAGGGGAGCCCTTTGGAATGACTGTCCTACCTTTATAGAGTAAGCACCCATTCTTCAAACTGTAATCTGCTAGTGCTTCTTTCCCAGCTATCAGTTGCCATACAATAGCTGACAATTTCCCATCTTTCTTGACTTCTTCATCCAGTGCTTCTAAAACCTCCAGGTTCCACAAAGTATAAGCCTTTAATTCCACCATTCCTTCTCTTCGGGACAAGGCATCAGCAGCCTTATTGTCACAACCAGCTTTATATTGAATTTCAAACTTGTAACTCATAAGTTTGTACACCCATTTCTAACAATCTGGTTCAATCTCCCTCTGTTCCAGCAAGAATTTCAAAGCTTTCTGGTCTCTCTTGATGATAAAGGGATGGTCAATCAGATAATGATTCCTTCGTTTTATAGCATATACAATTGCCATAAGCTCTCACTCATAGACCGAGCAATGTCTAACTCGTTTGGGAAGTAATTGGCTGAAATAATGTATGGGTCTGCCATTCTGCATAAGCACAGCCCCCAATACCCCCCCAGACTCGTCTGTTTCCACAATAAATGGCTGAGAGAAATTTGGCTAGGCCAGTATGGGTATGAAGATCATTATTGTCTTCAGAGCCTCAAAGGCTTGTTGGGCTTTATCGTACCACTTGAACTCGTCTTTTTTATGGAGTTCTATCAATGGGGCTACTATCTTTTCATAATTCTACACAAATTTACGGTAATAGCCCATAAGTCCAAGGAATCCCTTGAGTGCTTTGAGATCCTTAGGTACTGGCCATGTCATTGCTTCTATTTTTGTTTTATCAACCTCTACTCCTTCTACTGAAATGATATGTCCAAGGTACTCCAACTTTGACTAGGCAAAGATGCATTTCTTGAGATTAATCACCAACTACTACTCCCTTAGAATGGTGATTGTAGTGACCTAAATTAATTCATTTGATGATTATTATGCCTTGACTTAATACTATTATGTTTCCAACTTTGGATAGTTTATTAATATGTTAAATATTGTTATAAAGTTACAATTATCTATTTTCTTTTATATAGCATATTTTTAGCCTTTTTGTTATTTTAGCGCCTTACTTCACTCAGGCAAGCGCCTTTTTAGCACCTCTCGCCTAATTCATCTATCGTTGATATTGGAAATTTGTCAGGTACTGTGATTCTGTTAAGGGACTTGTAATCCACACAAAAATCACCAGTTTCCATCCTTCTTTTAACCAATAGGACTGGGTTGGAGTAGGGACTACTATTGGGGCGAATGATGCCAACCACTAGCATTTCGTTAACCATCTTCTCAGTCTCCCCTTTCTGTGAGTGTCCATATATGTAAGGCCCAATATTCAGGGGGGTTTATCCCTTCTTTGATGATGATGGCATGATCTCAGGAGCAATTTTTTTTTTTGGGTTTTTTTTTAAGGGGGGAGGGGAAGAAGGGAAGAACCACACCTCTTAAGTACCCCATCAAGCATCCCATACTACTCAATGTAGGACTTAGGTGTCCTATACTACCCATGTCCCTATCATAGCACCACCTCTGAAGAGCCAATGTCCTGGCACCTGCACACTACGACACTTCACTCGTTTTTCTTGTTGGTCAGAACCCTTCATAGGTAGCCCTCTCCATAATGTCGACCCTAGGCTTTGATACCAGTTGATATGACCTAAGGGAATGTGAGGAAACCCACCCTTGAAAACCGGATTGCAAGGGGAAAGAATCACACCCCTTAAGTATCTCATACTACTCAATGTAAGACTTAGGCTTATCCCATACTACTCATGTCCCTATTAGAAATATTTATCTAAATTTTTCATTATTCATTCTATTAGTGTTTGGCTCTGATGTCGTAAAGAAACCTTCATCTATGCGGGAAACTAGAATCAGTCATTATCTATGACTGAATGATGTCAATGGTAATAGTAAAGAAAACAGTAAATTACGTTCTCCTTCATGATATAGATATACCTGTCTTTTATTCCTAATGGCTAGTGTCATCTGATTTCATTAATTGGAATGTATGAAGTGTGGATATTTCCAAAAAGAAGCAACTCATGTTAAGCAAAAACGTGACACTTTTAAATTATATATGGCCACTTCGAATTTGTCATGTGACTGTGTCCATATCAGTGTCCATGCTTCCTATATTGGAGCACAACATCGGAATGCCATTGTTCTAGTTTCAAGTAAACTATTTTTTGGTTGTCTTGGATGTCAATTGGACCTGTAGAAGTGTTTGTATACATTATAAGGCAATCCTGCTACCAATAAGGCTTCTGGTTTTTAAGTTTTCACCATATTTTTCCAGGCAACTTGCTACATCTGCTGCTGGTGTTCCTTTATTTGAAATATTTCTTACAATGAATAAGAAAGGTGAATACAAGCTGCAGGTATCTATTCCCTAACTTCTTAACTCCCATGCTATTTTCGATTAGATCATTACAATAAATACAAGAAGCATTCAAGTGAATACAGATGTTGTCTCCTTGTGATGGTTTATATTTTTAGTATAAATGATCATGCTTGGACTCATCTGATCAAATGAATTGTTGACAGTTTGGGGTTTCATATGCATGTTGTAGTTACACTTATAAATTGCATGTAAACTAACTACTTTTATTAATTAAATATTTATAAAAGATATTCTTTTATGTTTTTCCTTAGCTATTGCCTAGTTAATGATGTAGTATACTAACTTGTACGGGCTCTTGCTGCTGCAGTCATGCAACCCCTTCATCTGGTTTTCCTGCGATTCTGTTTTCATACATACATAGTTTCTTTCCCCTATTACTTTCAATCTAGATAGTGTGTATTTTTTGCAGTCATAACTTTTATAGCTCAGATATATTTAGTGATAAAATCCAGAGAAACTTAACTATGGTTGCTGTGTTTTATTTTTATTCTTATGAATTGTGGCAGAGTACATATCTTATATTTATAGGCTACTAACCTAACTAATCAAAGCTCTAAAGCATAAATTAAAAAATAATTCAAAAGCTAATCCTTAGCCAAGATATAGAAACCATCATAACAAATAGATAAGATAAAGATAACGTAAAGGAAAATATAATCTAAAAATGTCACAATCCCTAAAGGAGAGGCTGGCAGCAAAATGCGAGTAACAGCTTGTCTCTCAACATTTAGTTACTTATTAAATAGTATAATATTGTAGTCTATATATCCGTTTGTGTGCTAGCTAGAAGAAGTCATAATGTTCATGCCTCAACTCATGTCTGTTTGTTTATCTATGCCAACTTATGCTCTTACGGTTCATATGTAGCTCTAAGTTGGCACTCTCATCTTCATCTTCTGGTAGATTCCTGCTTGTTTTCTACTTTATAATTCCAAATAAGAAGGCACTGATCTTTGTCATTATGTGTATTAATCTTAGGATTATTGTGCTTTTCAGGCTGTTTACCTAAAGCGAAAAGCAGGTGTGCACAGTTCCCCAATAGCCTCTTCTAAGGCATCAGATGCTGCTGAGAGATTGAGTTCATTGGAGTCACCTGAAGATAGAAGTGAGCTATTTGTTGTGAGTACTGATGATCCTGAGAGTGGTGATGAAAAGGATGATAGCTCAGACCCAGCTGAGGGAATGCCTGGATTTCAGAATGTCTTGAAAGATATGATTCCTGGTGTAAAGGTGAAGGTTTTGAAAGTGACTGCTTCAGAGAAGGTAGACAAGGATCTAATATCTAAGGTGATTGAACAGATAATCGAGGAAGAAGAGGATGAAGATGAAGAGGAAGAGGAAGAGGAAGAGGAAGAGAAAGAAAATGAGACAGAAAGTCTGGAAATGGAAGATGTTAAGTCTGAAAGTGACCAAGAGGGAGATGTTGAGCTTCAAATTAATGCTGGTCCTGAAACCATTGGACGTGGAGAGCAGAATGATATTGCAGTTAAAGTTGTCATTGGTGGTCTCGTTCAGAAACTTTCCAGCAATTTGTCTACTAGGGATTTGCTTCGAGTTCCTGCTAAGCTGGAGAATGGACGTGGTTCATTTTCCTTCACCGTAGAAAAAGAAGTCAACCCCCAGGATGGTCATGGAAAAGGGAAATCTTCATCAGATAAATCAACCAAGACTCAAGGTCGACGTAGTGTTGATCATGTTATGTTTGATCTAGCTAAGTTTATTGGTAGGGGAAAGGTGCCCTCAAAGGTAGGTCCAAGTTTTCGCTTGACATAAATTTATTTACTAAAGGCATCTTTGATAAAACTGAATTTAGCACTGACAATTCAGTACTGAATATTTTTATAATGAGAATTTAATGACTGAATTTGTGATGTTAGAAGATATTTTCATTCAAAATGCTTTGTATTATAGGAAATGTTTGGAACCTAATTAAATAATTGAGATCTAAAACTTATTGTTATTTGATGATTTTGATAAAATCCCACATTGGGGAGCCACATGTAATACTTGTGGAGTTGTGGTACTTAAGTAGTATGACTCTTTCCCCTTACAAGTCAGTCTTTGAGGGAAGAACTGCATCACTGAAGTACCACAAGTATTATTTGCAGCTCCCTAATGTGGGTCTCCATCAGATTTAAATTAGGATAAGATTGCTACCTGATACCTTCGTTGACTTTCCATACTTGAAATGTTTACAATAATTTATTTCTTTTCCATTTCAATTTAGATTTGTTGGGTATAAACAAACACCACTAAATCATTTTCAGTAATCAAACTTCTCATCTTTTCAGCAATGAAATGAGTTTCAATCTGACCTTAAGTAGAATAGATAACTGTTAATTGGAATATCTATAGAATGGAATTTCTTTGGTGAAGCTTGATTGCCTTAAGATAGCTTGACTTTAATGCTTTGCATATTCTTTTAGGTTCTGAAAGATGTGGGAGAATTAATAAGTCTCACTCTTAGCCAGGCTCAGAACCATCAACCGTTATCTGGGTCCACAATTTTCAATCGTATTGAAGTCCCAGCTTCACCAGATCCTTTAAATGGTAATTTTCTAGAGAACTTATCATTTTAGCAGCTTAGTGTAGGATTTTAGTTTTTATTACATATGTTGGATTGATTGTGTATAGTGATCAGCAAATAATTTTATTTTCATCAGGTCTATACATTGGTGCACATGGTCTTCATTCCTCAGAAGTCATTCAAATGAGACGTAGATTTGGTCAGTGGCAAGAAGATGGTGGGTCTAGGGAGCCTTCAGATCTTGAGTTTTATGAGTATGTAGAAGCATTGAAACTAACTGGGGATCCTTATGTACCAGCTGGACAGGTATTGTTGTGAATTTTTAGTTGTTTGGCTTTATGAACCTATTTGTCTTTTTGAAATGACATAAAGAATTGCTGTAAGTTCTTATCATAGATTTGAACTGGATAAAAAATGCATAGCTTTGAAATGATTTGGTAAAATTATGATTATGATCAGATGTATAATGTTAGAGCTATCAATAAACCATCCCATGGCCTATATGGTATACAAGCCTTCATGATCAAGTGGCTAGAAGTTTGATCCTTGCTTCCCCCATACTTGTTCAGTATAAGGTCTGGCACGCTTGTGCTTTATCTACAATTACTTTCAAGCCAAAGGATTCTTTCAATGAGGGGATGTGTTTGAGATACTAATTAGATCATTCATCATTGGTCTTTCCTTAACAGTTTTAGCTTTTGGAAGAAATGGTCTTTGACATTTATAACTAACATAGGGGATGAAGTACAAGAAGCCACCTTTTCCTTGTCTAGAAAATGCATTTTTTTATTAAGAAGGATTGGGTAAGGTTGGTGTTGAGAAATATGCTATCAACTTGAGGCCTTGTTAGCGATAATATTTGTATTGTTTTCCTATGGAAGTAGCATGCTTGAAATTGTTGGAAGATGGGATTAAACACGTTTATTATTATTACGTATATGAGGAGGTCTAGAGTTCCATTTTGCAGAGCTTTTTCTCCCATCTTTTCTCCAGACCTTACTGTTAACAGTGCTCATGTTGAATTCAAAACAGCTGGTGGGCAAAATACGCAATTGTTGAGAAACCTAGGAAAGGTAAGTGGAACTGTTTAAGGAGTAGAAATTTATTATTGTTAAGGTTTTATCAGCTAGGCTTTGTGAGGTGTTATCAGATATAATCTGGGAAAATCGAAGTGCTTTCATCCCGGGAAGACAAATTTCTCGAAGTTGTTTTAGCAGCAAATGGGATTGTGTATGACATGAAGAGACAGAAGGGCCAAGGCTTGGTCTTTAAATTGGACTTTAAAAGGGCATATGATATGGTGAGCTAGGGGTTCTTAGATAAGGTTCTGGCTAGCAAAAGGCTTTAGTGATAGATGGCAGAAATGGATTTAGGGTTGGCTTTCTACAGCCACCTGTTCTGTGATTATTTATGGTGAACCTAAATCTTGATTTTGAGGCTAAAGAGGTGTTAGGCGAGGTGATCCCCTTTCCCCCATTCTTTTTACTAGGGTGGCTTTTATTTTTTTGCCCCAGGGCCCCCATAACCCCCAGGGGTGAGTGGGGGTGTGGCTGATCAAGTGACTTACAGGTGGTTCTGAGGAAGTCATGGTTTTACACTTGCAGTTCACAGATGATAGAATCCTTTTCCTCAAGGATGATAGACACAGTTTTACACATGTTCTCTATATCATTCAATTTTTTGAGTCTATTTCATGTCTAAAGATAAATTTGCCAAGAGTTGCGTGGCAGGGACAACATTGATGGACAAAATCTTTCTTCTAATGCAGCTTTAGCTGGGCGTCAAGTTTAAAATTGGCCCCTCATGTATTTGGGTGTGCCCTTGGTGGTAATCCATAGGCTACTTCCTTTGGGGACCTAGTTGTTGAGAAGATCTATAAGCATTTGGATAATTGGAAAGGGGCTTTTTATTCTTTGGATGGTCACATTACTCTTGTGCAGTCAATGTTTATCCAATATACCTATATACTACATGTCTCTTTTCAAAATTTCTGCAGGCATAGCCCATCAAATTGAGAGGATTATGAGAAATTGTTTTTGGTCAGGAGCAGGAGAGGAAGACAGAGTCCATCTGGTTAGTTGGGATTTGGGAAGTATATTGTAGACCTAGGACTGATGGAAGATATGGTCTTTGGAAATTTGGTGTCCAACTCAACTAAATGGTTTATGGCGTTTCCCTTTGGAGGTGAATGCATAGTGCCATAAGGCAATCCAAATGGTTGAGATGCCAATGCAACCTTGAATGTGACTCATGCAAGTCTTTCAAAATTTATTTCATAAGGATTTTTCTCCTTTTGGCCACTAATTTCTTTAAAAGTTGGTGATGGCTCAAAAATAAGATTCTGGGAAGATACTTGGGTGGGTAATATTTCGTTTTTAGAAGCATTTCCTCATCTTTACCAACTTCCTACAATGCACAATTCTCCTATTCACAAATTTGTTTCTATTACAAATTCCAATAGATCCTGGAATAATAAATAAAGTAGAGAACTTCAGTCCCTTTTGTCCTTAGTTGGTCATGTCACTTTTTCTACTAGTCAAGATTGGAGAGTTTGGAGTCTTGATTCTTCTGGTACTTTCTCTTGCAAATCCTATTTCCAGTTACTTATTCTCCTACAAAGGAAAAATTTGTTCTTGATGAGAAAAATTGGAATTCTCCATCTCCCTCCAGGATCAAATCATTTGTTTGGACTGCAGCACTCAAAAATATAAACCCCAATGATATGCTGCTGGCTTGGTGGCATCATATAGCTTTTTCTCATGACATGCGTTATGTGTAGATTTGATTAAGAAAATCTACCCCATTTATTCCTCCAATGCCCAGCGGTGAGCTATCTTTGGAATAGGCTCTTTCTGTCTACGGAGAGAGTTGGGTGTGTCCTGTTACCTTGTATCATTTTCTCCAGATTTGCTTTAAAAGGTTCAAAAAAAGAAGCAAAACAAGATTTTGTGGCAATATGCTGTTTTTGGGATTCAATTTTGTCTGGTTGGAGAGGAATGCCTGCATCTTCTAAGGCTTTTCTTTACCATTAAATTTGCTCTGGGAAAGATTTGTTTCCATGGCTTCTCTTGGTGTCCTCTCACCATCTGTTTAAGGGAGTCATCATTTTAGGCATGCGAAGATATTGGACAACTTTATTTCACTGTTCAGTTCCTTATTTAGGAATTTCCATATGTAATGTGTTTTCAGTTTGTACTTTGTTTGGTCTTGTCTGAGGATTTCTTATCCTCCAACTTTGTATATTCTCTTCTCTTCTCAATGAAATTTCATCTTTCATTTAAAAAAAAAAAGAAAAAAGAAAAAAAGAAAAAGCTATCTCTTAGGATAATTCTCCTGTTTTATTGTGAAGATTGGAAAGTTAGTTATCTTCAGATTGCTATTATGTTTATCTTGTACCATAAACTGTATATTCATAATATTAGAAATAAAGGAAGGGTGTAGAGACCTGATCTGGAGTTTGCCTTCAACCCTTAAATTCTGCTATCTATTAAGCCTAACGAGTTCAACAGCAATAGAAAACAATGCAATTTCTTTGTGTTAATTGAAAATAGTGCTTCCAGTTAGTAAAGCCATAACCTTTTGTTTGGCCCTAGGGGTGGACAATGGCCCAGCTGGGTCTAGCAATACTAATGTATAATTTGGCCAGAACTCAGTAGTCCTAGCCCAACCCTTTTTTATATTTTATAGTTCAAAACCTAATGAAGTAATGTATTATGAATATCTAAAAGAGAAAATCGTGGGAATGCATAGTGTATGTGTTGTAGCCCAACACAGAGAATTCTGAAATATGCTTATTTATTCAATATAACAGAGAAGAATTTCTTAGAATTGTTCTGAAAATTCGTTCTCAGATATTACAACATGAAAAGAACAGAAAAGAAACAACTCTCAGACTTTTGAAAGGTCTAAGTCTCTCCCTGACAGTTTCCACTTCCACAATAATTGACTTCCATACCCATCCACTACTCATTACATGTATGGTTACCCACTCTCTCTCCTATAACTAACTCAGACTGACTGCACCCCTATTTTACCACCTATTTCTCCTCTCATATGTTTTTAAACTTGTGGACCCACTGGACTAGGATTCAACAGTATGCTATAATTTGGATTTTTTTTTTGGAGTGGAATGCTTGTACTTTCGGGGTTGTCTCTTTGTCTTACATGCCTTTTGGGCTATCATTATGTTTGTGGCTTTCTTTTGTGGGCTTAGGGTTTTTTTTGAAGGGACTGTTCCTATTAGATACGCAAAGGGTTCAGATAGCTTCACTGCATGTTTAAGTTTCTTTTTTTTTTTTTTTTTTGGTTTAGTGCTGTAAAGTTTTGCTTTTTCCCCTTTGGGAGGATATCTATTCTTATCATTTGTATCTTTCTTTTTTCTTTATATAATTTCATCTTATAAAAATATGTAAGCTAGAATAAAAAACAGATGAAACCAAGTCTTAATTTTTTTCTCTGCCCTAATTTTCATTGTTAAAATTGGTTAATCTTTTGTGGTGAGCCCAAATGGCCACTTCTACTTGGCGCTGAAGTAATGTCATTAAGGATTATGTAGGGTACAAGGTTATTAATCCATCAGATTGCTCGAGTAATTACAATTTTGACAGCTATGATCTGGTAATTGTATGCATCCTGTTAGCACAACTATCTGACCTTCAGTGCCATCATCATCATGCATAATTTCTGTGTGTTTTATGGTGATGAATTATTCTACGTGTGTCAGCAACTTTATTACTGGGTTAAGGAATAGTTTTCAACTTACTCTGTTGACAGTTGATAGCTTCTTTTTCTGAGAAAAAATGTACTGTGACTCTAGGTTAAGCAAAGATGATTCTTTTTTCCTTTTGTGTATCTATTAGAATTTCATTCACTTTTGAGCCTATTACTCATTATGTAGCCCATCTGGTACATATCATTTGTCCTGTTTCTTGTTCTCCATAGGTAGCATTTCGTGCAAAAGTTGGTAAGAGGTATCAGCTTCCTCATAAAGGGATAATTCCAGAGGAGTTTGGAGTGGTATGGTAACTTTTATTCCTTTTGGGACTCGCAATTCTTTGTTCTCATTTTGTTCATCATCCTCTCCCCTCCCCCCTTAATTATTTCTTGTATTGACAGTAATTAAGCTAAAAAGAAGATATATGTTTCTGAAGCATCTTATGATCTTATTGATATTTCAGATTGCTCGATACAAAGGCCAAGGAAGGCTTGCTGAGCCAGGGTTTCGGAATCCTCGATGGGTTGATGGTGAACTAGTGATCTTAGATGGGAAGGTTTGCATCTGTCAATATTGTCTCACTGTTTTATCCTGATTACTGTATCTGTGGCTTGATATTGTCAATTATTGTTTTTGTGCTAATGGATCTGATTGCAAGAAGTCTTCTGAATTTTGCAGTACATCAAAGCAGGGCCAGTTGTTGGATTTGTGTACTGGGCCCCAGAGTATCACTTTTTGGTCTTCTTCAATCGGCTTAGGCTTCAATCATAAATTGTCAATGTACATAATGTCATAGACTTGCAAATTCTTCAGATTTTGTAGGGTAAGTTCTAATTTTGAGATGTCATTTTAACAGATGCCTTCATGAAATTTATTGTCTGCACAGAAAATTAAGTAGATATTTTTCCTGCTAAACTACAAAATCAATCTGATTGAATTACATAGACCTCCCTCAAGGTTTTGCAATAGTGTAAATACTCCTCATATGGGATGAATTACAGTCATCAATTCTCAACTTCCACGTAAAAAATTAGTTTTTACGGCTGCCTAGGTCAAAGTACTCAGCAGAATGAAAGAAGTCATAGGTTTTATCCCTAAAATGACTTCATTTTTTCAAATTTTTTAAGGTGCCAGTTTTATTTCCTTGCTGTTGCTGAAATGTTAGTTATATGTAATTATATATTACTTTTGCATTGAAAAGAGTCTCTTTTCCTGATAACAGATTTATTCTGTTGTCTCTTGCTAGGGGAGCACTGTTTATGCTCAAGTATATGATAGAGGGTATTTGTAATTTACCTCATTTAAGGGTGTATGTTTTAATATTTCAAAACCTCGGGATATATATGTAATTCAGTCAATCAAATTGTTGGTTTGGCTGGTGAGTGAGATTGGTCTAATTTTTTAATATATACAATTTTGAATATTAACATATCTTAGGGAAAGTTTTTTAGTGTTTGCCATTAGGTTCTTCAATAAAAACATGTGAACTTTGAAGGAACATCCTTTGAAGTGTCAATTGTGTGGTGCCAATAATTGAAAAATATTTATGTATCATGTTTTTATTAAAGAACATATAGAGAACAAATAAAATGCTGTGCTTAAGTTTTTTCCTTCAGCATATAATATAAATATGGACGTGCTGGAGAGTCATCATTCCTAGTTTTCCTATGTAAAACCCTTGGACCTTCGTAAACCATATTTCCAATAATTGGCATCGATTTAAATGCAAAACTCAAAACACACCAATTTGAAGGATTTATCGAAAACCCCTTTTACATGGAGAAAACTGGTAGTCCAGTTCAGAAATGTTTTAGAACTCGTACTTGGAATCAGCATCTACCTTTTACTTATATACAGATAACAAACGTAGCTGTCTTGAATCTCAATGAACTTATTACATTGATTGGGCATAATAAAATCAAACTTTTTGTGTTTTCCCAAATAAACTAAACAGGTGGTTTATTAAATTGAAATTCAAGATGCAGTCCTTTTTTCCAATTGAACTGAGTTTAATCTTTTCTTTTTATTTGTTCCGCTTTTTTGCTTTGAATTTCTATGGAATTATCATAAAGTGAGTGGAGGATTCTGAAAGCTTATTGTTGCTGTTTTTTAGACGGTTCCAGGCATTGCTGATTGTTGAATGCAAGAGTCTTCAGGCTTAATGGGGACGTCATCAGTCACTGCAGGATCTTCCAGTTGAGGCATCTTTTGCTTAATATTAACTTATATTAGGTGTTTCATCGGAGCCAACATCAATTTTCTATGATCCGGGTGGCATTTTATTATATTTTCTGTACAGCTTTTGACGATTTTTGCCTCAGCTTTCTTCCAAGCATCATAAAATCTGGGAGTCGGGTTTCTTGTTTGATTCTGACATACAAACTGGTAGACGGGGGTATATTAAGCATAGTACGTAGCTTTGACTAACTTTAGATTGAAGGGAGGATACAGGGAATGTCAGAACGGAAACACAATGTAGTAGTTTCTTCATTCCCAAGTATGATGGAGAGGCTGTGTTCTCAGGGTATCTATGATCAACGTTGTATATCTTGTTTTTAATCTTCCAATGTCAAATTCTATTCTTATGTAGAATATATACATGCTTAGTATGTATAGATTTCAATAATGGAAGATTCAATTTTTTTTATCAAAGGATTAATGTCTCTACATATATTCAGCATGGCCCAATAAGTATCATATTAATGTTGAGAGTAACTGATTACTAATGCAAAATTTCTATATCATTGAAGTAATTGGTGTTTAGGATATGGATGCTAATGTGAACTAAATATGAGCTTTATGTGGAAGCGCATCTATAGATTGATCCTTCATAATCACTCTCCACAGTCTGTCTGGTTTTGTGGTAGTACTGACTTAGGTTCCATTAATCACGATCAGTTCCTTCTTAGAGTCTGCTAAGTTTCTTTGGTTGATTTATTTAACGATTGAAATAAAGCAAGTGATAAAATCAATCTTATATTTGTTAAATAAGGCAACCGATACTTTAGAGGAGTGACAATAATCTTGGTTATTTTCAAAATTGGCTTTCAAAATATTTGTTATAAAGATTACTAAAACAAATACATCAATTAAGAGAGACTTTGTCGATGCTTTTAAATGACAAATTTTCTTTTTCAAAATAGAGTACTCCACTAGATGCAGTAAAACTTAATTGGAAGTTTGTTTCTAACTTAAAACAATTGTTCAATCTTATTAAAAATTGGATTACGTGAGGTAGATATAAAAGAATGTATTTAGAAAGAAATTACAATATTTTATACAACATATTTAAATAAAAATGAAGTAAATTAAACAACTTACATTGTAAAAAGTTTCGGGAATGAGAAGGGAAATTTCAAGATTTATCATGGTTCCACTCTAATCAAAGCTTATATCCAATCCTTGATCTTTCATTTGAAATTTTTTGACTAATTTTATAAGTTTAATCAGACATTCATGAACTTTTATAATATTCAACTCTACCCAATATTGTTTCTCACACTTAAATAGAAAAAAAACTCACACTTTTCTTACTCACTTCTTCACTCGTATTTACTCTCTCAAGGGATATACCACTAGATTAAAGATAAATAATATTGCTTATAGAAACTCTTTCAAAATGTAGATATAAAATATAAAGCTCTAATAACTCAAACAATAGAGATTAAGCAAGTTTTGGTTCAATAATATTTGTTTCTCTCTCGAAGATATTAAAATAAGTTAGAGATCGCATTCTAGCACTTGATTTTGCTTTAAAATATGTTTGACAAGTCATATATATATATATATATATATATTGCAATATGAAAAATATTCATTAAATACATAGAAGAGTCTATTTATTTTTCAAAAAAATTGTTCTGATGTAGCTAATCAAGTGTCATGGGTTTTCCCAACTGACAATTAATCAAAATATGACTATTAGTTCAAATATATAATCTATCAATCAAGTTGTAGTGATAAATAGTCAACTGGTAATTTTCAATGACATAAATTTAATTTTAAATAGTCATAATTTTTTATTTTAATTTTGTTTTGAGTGAAGTTAGAGAACTATTTTAACTATGGAAAATACAATTCTTCCTTCCTTGATGGTATTGCCACCATAGATGTTTGTGTCAATACCTTTACATCTATTGGCCCTTTATCTATCGAGTGCTTCATGGAATCACCACTACCTCAAATGAGAGAGTGATCACTTCCAAGGGAGTGACATTCCATCCATAGTGATCAATACCAAACGTTAGAATGGGAATGAGATACTCTCCCTATTTTATTCCCTTCTCAAAATTCTTCTAACCAAATGTACCAATTATTTTTTCTTCACCACTATGATTAGAATTAAACAAATTATAATTGAAAATATATTATCAAATATATAACTCAATTTATATATCATCAATCATACAATGTTTGCAAAAATTTTCATGTATGTAGAATTAGGATAAATTGACTCAATTAATTTATATGTAGAGGTCGCTGAATTGTATTCCCTTTAGTGGTTGTTGATTGAGTCAAGATTTGAAAGATTTGGGGACAGTGTGAGTAATCCATTTAGAAAGGGAAAATTAAACATATGTGTTACAATCGAAGTATTAATACGGTATTATTGAAAATGTCTACAACTATTATTCTACCTAGCAAAGTTGGTATAAAAGTGTACAGCAAAATGTTTGTAATATGTTGTGTTGTGCATCTCCGGTAAACTTCACACCTTTTTAAAGTGTGGCTACTAAAATAACAAACAGAGGTGGAGCCGAAACGCTAGATTAGCGGGGGCAAAAATCTTAGCCAGTATAGTGATAGGAAAAAAACTTAAATTGTTTGTTTTAAAATTTGATAATAAATCTTTTAAATTAATGTTAGTTCATTATTGCTGAAAATTGATCCATGAGGTTTATATAAAAATTGTTGCACTTATATTTATTTTTTCATAAAAAAACAGTTCATATCATATTAAAAAATTTGTAATTCTAAATCAAGACAAATATTATTTTTGGTTGTTTACTCATTTGAGATTAGATCCTCCACGGGATCTACTGTCCCACTAAGAAGAAGTTTAAAAAAAATTTATATGGGTGACAAAAAGATTTAAGCTGAATAGTATATGATCCAAAGGTCACTCATTTTATTTTTTAAAATTGTTTTTCATTGATTGAAAATTGTTATTTTTAATCTTTCTATGTGAGTTAATGAGGCTTAATTGAAGAAACTATATATGTTAAAAATTTAAATAATAAAAGACCAAATGTGGCAAGTTTTAATAAATAGAGGACAAAAAGTGATATTTTTTATCAATTGGGGGATTTTTTTTCAGAAAATAAAATAAATGGGAAATCAAAATAGTATTATTCTCCTTCTAAAATATAATATTATTTAAATAAAACGGTAGATAATAAAATTGTTTACTTTTATATTAATAATAGATAATAAAATTGTAGTACAATAAATAGTGTGGTCCAACTTGGTATTAATAATTACAGTGATCCAAATGAGTTTTTAAATTTCATATTAAGCTTAAAAATTACTTCAATAAGATAAAATTTAAAAATTGAATATGTGGGTATCACATTTTATAAGCTCATATCAAAAGCTGCAATTTTGAGTTCATTCACTATCGCAAATTTGAGAAATGAGAGAAACTGCAAATTTGAAAGTTAACGAGAAAAAAGAAGAAGATGAAAATAAGATGAATGAAGAGAGGAAATGAGAAAGGAAAACGAGAAAAAAGATGTAAGGAGAAAATAGAGTAAAAAATGGAAAGAAATGAACTAAAGAGAAGGAAAAAAATTAATTATTACAAAGTTTTTTTTTGTTTTGTAGGAGTTCTCTATATATATATTTATAATACAGGTAGGGATTAAGTAAAATCAACTTAAGATGTCAAATAATAAAAGAAAAATTATACAATACTTATGTAAGTATAGTGAGTTCAACATTTTAAGAATGTGAGGGCATGACATCAAATTTTAATATTATAACACACTAATGTATGTGTGGCTCTACCACTTATAAGAAATGATGCAGAGAGACAGGAATGCTAAGACTGTTATTTGAACTATGAATGAAGACAATTCCTTGATAAATGCTTTGGAAGAAGCATTTAACTAAGGATGAAATACCAAAATTATAGAGCTAGACACTATGCGTATCAATTTGTACATGTTTCATTAACACTGTTATTGGAAAATTTCTTGTAAAATAAAGAGTATTGGATAGAAATCTAACAATTCAAATATTTTATTGATGATCATGCGTATTTTTAGATTATTTTTTTATCTTTGAACCTGACTCATTAAATTTTCTTCTTGCAGTCTTGATTCAGTAATAAATCCTACTACATCTTATCCATTTTGCTATGTCTATACAAATATAAAACAATTGATACGAACTGAAAGGCCTGACAAAGATATTATGAAATAGAAATAAAAATATGAAGAAGGACCTGGTATACATATATAAAATGCTGAGTACCCCCACCAGCCTCCAAATAGATCAATGAAATGCATGCATTGAAAGCATAAGATCAAGTATGAGAGGTAATACAATTTTTTCCTTACTATATATATATATATATATTGATTTGTAAGCCTTTTCAATTTATAAATTAATATATACACCTATTGTCTACACTTATTTATTTATTTATTATAGGAAAACAAGGATATGATATTCTTGAAGAGTAAACAATTTTCATATTATAACAAGTTGGAGAGCATGCTTGCAATTTCATATATTGGACATTGGGAAATGTATTTGAATATTATAGTTGTCGTTGTCATGAAATTTTAATGGTTAAAAAATTTCATTTGGCTGATATTATGTTATGAAATTTCATTGCAACATTTTGGACAGGAATGTTGGAGGTGTTCTTTTTTTTTTTTTTTTTAACTTTTACTGATAATGCTTTGTAATGAGTTTAATTTTTTGATATTGAATATTTTAATATTTTTCCTTCTTATTGGTAATTCAAATAATATATTTTTCTATACTGGAAAATAAATATTAAATATTTTAATATTTTTAATTTCTTGTTTAATTGAATAAATAAAAATCAATTTTACTATTTTAATACTAATTTATTACAAACTGATAAGTTAAGAATGATTTTTTTTTCATATCATAATACTTAAAATATTTTTTATGCCAAGAGTATTCTAGTCATTTATACAATTTTACTTTTCATTACTAAATCATTTTTATGCCAAATATATCCAGTTATTAAGATTTTTTTCGCATTTTTATTGCCATCAAAATCATTCCAATGAACCAAAGGGACATTTATATCTTTCAATGCATACATAACTAATTAAATATGTGCGGAATAGACTGTAAGTATTAGAAATAGTATAATTTTTTTTATTCTAACATAATATAATCTTGTAGAATAAAATTCTAAAATATTAGTATATTTTGTTTTTAATAAATAAATAATTTTCATTTTTTAAAAAAATCTTCACTTTCAAAGTGACTCTGTCCCATAAAGTGTCTAGGCTTGATTATCGAGGACAGCCTTGTTGAGCTTGGAAGTATTTTTGAAGGCCAAGGCCTCCATATTTCTTTAGCTTACAAATTTTATATATGCGGTCATGTTAGCTTTTGAAAATGCTGCGAAAATCAATATAATTTGAAGAATAAAATTTATTATTAAATTATTATTTCAGTCTTCTAATTATTTTATTACTCAAAATAGCCTCTTACTTATTAAAATTATTACTTTAATTTATTCACATAAATTAATTAGATTTACCTTTAAAATTAAATATAATAACAATTTCAAAAATAAAAAAAGCAAAGAACAATGACTATGGAACTATTTCAAATAATAAAATGAATAAAATATTAAAATAATAATTTAATACTAAATTGAGAATTAAAACAATATTTTTTTAACTCTTAAAATATATAAGAATTTGCGTTCCAGCAAGTGCTTACAAGTTGTACGTTTGTGCATCAGCGTTTGTCGAAGTAGTGTGCCAAATGTGAACTTCAAAATGCAAGTAAAAAAAATAAAAAAAGTCTTTCTATTTTTTTCTTTTTATCTCACTTCAAATATACTTGAATGCACGGGATGCTAAACGTATTTGAATTTTTGATACTTTGATTAATTTTTTAATTTGATAAAAGATAAATAATTCACGTCAAAACTAAATATAAAGGAATAAGTTACATATCAGAATATAATTATTTTGAAATCTCATATTGTGTATATGAAATGTTTAACACGTTAAACAAATATTATATAACACTTTAAATATGTATTTTAATATCATTATATTGAGTTAATATTAGGGTATATTCTTAAGATTATGTGTGGGAGGAATTTTGTTTTAGCTAATACGTAAACCAACTTAATAATAAATTTATTTTGAAAAAAAGTTTTTTGATATTATTATTATTATTCTTATTGTGTTTTTTAATTATTGCAAAATATGAATTAGATGTAATCATCAAGTTAAAATTTTAAAATTTAAGCTTTAATTTAAACTTTAAAAAGTGTGAATTCTTTATTTAATTTTTTTCTCATTTTTTCAGTTAAATCTATTAAATCAAACAAAAATTTTAAATTATCGTCAAATCTAATATCATAAAATCAATTAATACCCAACATTGTGACCTTCGATTATATATATACATATGCTCCGAAGGAAAACAACCTTTACAAGAAAAAATATATAACTTTTCATTAGTCAATTAATACGTTAAAAACTTGACATTAATTTAATTATTTTTATTATTATATCAAAAATAAAATTATGAGTATGGTATGAATAGTTCACAGACTCCTCAATAAATAAAATTAGATAAAAATAAATTAAAAAAGAAATTTTATAATATTTATTAAATATGAAAAACTGATTAATATTTTTTAAAATAAGTGTTAAATATAATCTAATCAATTCATAGTTAATGTAATCAACCCTTTAAACAATTAAATCAAGTATTTAAGACATGAATTTAAATCTAAGTATATTTTTGAATCAAGAAATCAATTCTTGAAAAAAAAAAGAAAAAAAAAAAGGGAGAGGGAGAGGTGCAACAGAGGGAACCCCCGTATTTTCAATTTTTGTTCCAGTTCAGCTATTTGTTATTGAATTTTTGCACTCAGTTTCTCATTTTCGATTCGCTGATCAGTATCCTGTAGAGCTGCAACCAGGCTCACTGAGGAAAGTGAAACCCAAATATCAAAGCTTTCAATATTTTCCATTTCTGGCGTCATAAATTTTGTATGCCCATGATATGTACATTGTATATACTACATAGCTTACATTCATTCACACTCTTCTTTAGGGTTAGCTTGGTAGAAAGGTGAAAAGCTTCAATTTTTAGTGAATTTCTGGTGATTGTGCTCATCAGTTTCAGTATTCCTGTTTGGAAAGAGAGAAAGCTTGAACAAATTTCTTAAGCAAAATTCTCCGAGGGTTTATCATATATGTGAGTGATTCTTGAGAGATGGGTACGATGAATCCTCAGCCATTGCAAGCTCGGCCTTACGAGGGTGGAGAACAAGTGATGCAGGTTCCCATGCAGGTGGACGGTGTCGAAGAACGATTGAATGCTCAATGTGTTAATGGACGTCGTGACGAGGTCAGTGATAGGGTGGAAGAAGCTCTAGTGAGTTCCGGGTTAACTGGGACTAATGGCTGTGCTTTGCAGCCTCGAACCAGTGAGCTCACCGTTTCGTTTGAAGGCGAGGTCTATGTTTTTCCAGCGGTTACCCCAGAAAAGGTTTGCATCTCTAATATGATTTCTTTTGGCTTTCATCAAAGGACAGATTGTCAAGAAATCGATCAAGTGTTCTGCTTACATTTTTCTGTAGAATCTTCAACTTTTTATAAGAAAACTACCTATGCTCACTTACATATACATGACGAGGTGTCATTTTCTTTTCTTCCCCACCTATGATTTGTCTATTTTGTTTTCCTTATTAACCGTCAAATGCTGAACCGAAATCTTGATTTGGAAAGAATCTGTGTTAGGCATTGCTTCTTGAATCCATGTCTTAATATTTGACCAGTTATGGCGCCTGCTTGCTTAATTATGATTCCTTCATTAAGTTAAAGCACACTACATCAAATGGAAAGGATGCAAACGTTTTAGGCTACTAAGACGGCAGGTGATGTAGAGGAATTGTTTTAGAAATTAGAAATTCATAGAAGCTGAGGCAGGGGAGGATTTTACACCTCTTTTTGTTAAGATTGGCAGGGCTTCACCCTCGTGGATACCTCAGAGGAAAGGAATTTTTTCTTGGGGGCTGGGGGAGGGAGAGGTGCACAGCTCTTGTAGAATGTACACAACTAGTTATTTCTTGGTCTTGGTCTTTTGTGAATGCTCTCCTGATTGGTTTTGCATTAACCTGATCCTGTATAATCTATATAGTATCTATTATCTAGGTTCCAACTGTTTAATCATGAAGTTGATATGCTTGTATGAATAGTCATAGCCTTAATGTAACTATTATGATTTCTAGCAATAGTTTGTTAAACTTTGAGCTAAGACCTAAAACTTTTCCTTTCCCCATATTCCTGAGATGTAGCACTCCTTGGTAACCAAAAACATATAAACATAGACCTAACTGAGGGTTTCAGTTTTATAAAAAAAATCTTTGGTTCATAATCTTTACTTGTGTCCTTTTTGATAGGTAAGAAATGACTGGATACTTTTGGGTTGATGACCCCTTATTTTCTGAATTACAGGTTCAGGCTGTATTATTATTGTTGGGAGGGCGTGAGATACCCAGTCCCAGTAACATCCCTGGAACTGAGTTCGTGGTGCAACAGAACTATCAGGACATGAAGGTATTCCGGTCAAAACTACTTTGGTCTTATTTTATATTTCATCACTAACTTTTTCTTAACATAATATTGGGTGCCGGTGCCCTTCTAATTGTATGCCAGGGAATTAATGATACTTCCCGAGGTTCAAAGCTTTCACGGAGATTTGCTTCCCTTGTTAGGTTTCGTGAAAAGCGGAAAGAGAGATGTTTTGAGAAGAAAATTCGGTACAACTGCCGTAAAGAAGTTGCACAGAGGTAGGGTGCAGGTAGTTGGAAATTGTGATGCTGTGTGTGAGCTATTTGGATAGTAGTTACATTTTAAAAATTTTGGTTGTTCAATTTTATGGATGGTTGTTCTTAACTTATCAATTGCTGTAATGAGCATTTAAAATTTGTTGATTGGAGGGAAAGAAGGAAGTGCTTTTGAGTCAAGCATTTTTTGGTTAAATGTACTGTGCAGGTTGGCTTGAAAAGTACAACTTTCATTATATTTAACATGTACAATTTTTTACACTTTTTCATGAATTGCAAACAAGTCTTACACAAGTTTTGAATTATAAATATGTATGAAATATCCATTATATGAGCTTATGAGTTGAGTTCATCAAGACTCAATCTAGATACAATTAGAGATGAAATGAGTTCTAAGGTCGCCTTAGACCTGAACACTGAACTAGTCTGTTTTCCAAGTGTCCATGCTTCGTGTGAGCCACTGTTGGGCCAAGAAAGAGGAGCCCTTAATCAGCCTGGCTGATTTCAATCCTTCAAGAGTGAGTTTCTCTCTCCCTCTTGTGCATGCTCTCACACACTCGTAAGCCAGTATCTATGCAGTTCAAGTTGATATGTTTGCATTAGTGATTAGTATTGTGTGTATGTTTATGTTGCACACATGTATCACAACATTTAAATAACCTAGCATTGTGAATGAATATAAGTATTCATTATTGATACTAGCATGCTCTGATTTTCCTCATAGAGACCGCTGTTCTTGAAATTTATAGATTTTGATTATCTAACAGGATGCATCGTAAGAATGGACAGTTTGCATCGTCGAAGGAATGCTACAGTTCTGCTACGGAAAACTGGGACTCAAGCAATGGCACACCTTGCTCAGAATCTACGTGAGTTTCAAGCTATGACTTTGCTTGTACTAGACTTAAAGATTAAGGATGCAATGGTTACTTCTCCTAAGCTCTTACATGATTTTGCTAATATGATTTTATTCTGTTGGATCTGTGCTGTCCTCAAGTGAACGTAGATGCCAGCATTGTGGAATTGGTGAAAAATCTACTCCAGCCATGCGTCGAGGACCAGCTGGTCCCAGATCTCTCTGCAATGCTTGTGGGCTTATGTGGGCAAATAAGGTAGTTTAGTTAATATCTCTTTGTTAGCTCAATGTTGACTTTTGTTAATTATTATTATTGTTTGTAGCAAGTACTGCTCTCCAGTCTCCAGAATGAGATGTGCTATAATCATGTCTCAACCTTTGATGATTTATTGATGTAGCTTTTTTTGTTTTTGGGTAAAATTACAGTTTGGTTCCCTATGGTTTGGCCTGATTTCACTTTGGTATCCTGTGGTTTAAAATTTGCTATTAGGTGGTTACATGTTTAAACCATTCACAGATACTTTGTGATCACATTTCATTAACTTTTGACGGTGTCCATTATGGTCTGCCCTAATTTTCTTACAAACTTCTGATTTTATATGCATTCAAGACCAAAATTCCTCCCTTGGCCAATTCAAACCCCAAAATTGGCACACAGCACAATGAACCCTTTTGCCCCCATACTGAATCCCCAATTTCGTCCAAATTTTGCTCTGAATTCTTATTTTCTTCATGAAATCACTAATTTCCTATGCATTGATGACCAAAATTCTTCCTTTGGCTGATTGGAATACCAAACTTGACACACATCACGAATCCTCCAAATTTTGCCCCTGAAAAGAAATCCCTAATTGTATTCTCAATTTTGCCTTATATTCCTAGTTTCCTTACGTTAACTCCAATTTCCTATGCCATAAAGAATCAAATTCCTCCATTGACCAATCAATATGCCAAATTCTACACGCATGAGACTGTATCTATCTTCCAAATTTTGCGCTTGCTAAATCTCCAATTTTGTTCAAGTGCCCAACTTCTCTATGAAATTTCTAATTTAGTTCAAAAGTTTGGGAATTAGGTTTTCTAGAGATTAAATTCAGCCAAATTGTGGCATTTTGGGGATGAATTTTGGGTAAATTGGAGGAATTTCTAGGTGGCGTTGAATAGGAGAGAGGAGAGGAGGCCTTATTTGTTTGGCAATATTATCAAATTCTAGTAGAAACTCTTTGTTTTTACTTCCAAAAGGCTTTGGCAATGCATGTCTCCTTGTTTTGACCAAACATTCTTGAGTGGTTTGTTATTCCTTATTTTCTATTTCAATTGCTTGATAACTTGGTCACTTGATGAATTTTTATTCTCATACTAGCCACGAGAGTGTTATGTTGCTCCATAATTGAAGAGTGTAGTGATTTTCTTAAGTTCTTTTTAATGCTTACAATACATGTCATGTAATGCATTTCTTTGCTTGTTTATGCTTTGAAGTTTGAAGGGAAAATTTGGGGTGTCAACTTGAACTTGATAAGTTTTCTGACATAACTCTCTCTTATTCAGCCTCAGCCAGAAGAGTAAAGATGTTTGTACTATTTATTGTGCTAATCAATTTATTTACCATTTGATTGTATGATATTGGAAATGTCAAAGGTGGTCATTATGCATAACTGAATCTTTGTGGATATGCATGAGTAATTTGTTACATTTTGAGCACTTTCGTGTTACCATGTTGCAGAAAGTGTCTAGGGTCATCTTGTGCAATTACTTATCATGATTTATTTGCCTCATTGTTTTGAAGGGAACTCTGAGAGATCTCAGCAAAACAGGGAAGGTCAATTCTTTTGACCAAAATGAACTGGTATACATTCCTGTTATTTATTTTGTCTTTTACATATTATCATCATTGGCAATAAATCACTTCCACACAGCTTGTGTTACAGAATCATTTCCCCAGCCCCCTTTTCATAGTTTATTAATTTAGAACTATGCCCTGGAGTTGGACAGAATTTACCTGAGTTTAGTATCTTTTTTCATAACTTGTTGTCACTATCTGAGCTTTCTTTGACATCATCTTTTCTCAATAGAAGATAATTTTTGGATATCTATCTGCTCTGGATATTTGTATTTTATAAGTGAAGGAGTGCCTCTGGTATTCAAGTCTAATAACGTTCTCTTTATATATAGGATACTTCAGCTGAGATGAAGCCTTCAACGATGAAACCAGAAAATTATTGTCCTGACCAGAATGAGGAAGTATGTTTTATAGGGACTTTTCTTTTGCAAATCAGTGAAGCCATTGTTGATATTATTAAATTTAATGTGATGCTTACTTAAACTTTGATTCTTGTAATTTTTGTTTTCTTGGGACACTGATGGTCTCCTATTAAATCCTGTGAACTTTTTGCTAAGAGCTTTAAAGTCAGTGGAAAGCCATTATGATATAGGTTGTTGTCATGGTGACTTGAATTCCTTTCCATTAGATCGTGAGTTCCTACACTCTTCTTTCCCATTTAACAGGGAAGCCCAGAGGAGACCAAGCCTGAGCCATTAGAGTCCAGACACTCACCCCAGAGGACAAATGAGCAGGTTTTCTTAATTTTAGAGGACTTTATTTTATTATTATTATTATTATTTCCTTTCTTTCTGTTTTTCATCCCCAAATTGCGATAAATGTTATAATTGATAGGATTTTAGATGTTAGTTTGGACTATTGTTAGAAATTCAGACTTATTTGCTGATATTGGACTGCAACAATTTTCTTGACTAGATAATCTAAGGATGTGGAAGCTAACAATTGGGTCTGATCATCAGATCATAATTGTTAAGAGCAATGTGCTCAACTTCTCTAGAGCTAGTACCCCTCGAGTTATCTTTTAATGGTGTGTGTGATCCTTGCCAACCAAAACTTAATCAGCTTTTTATGAACTGTAATTAAGATATTTGGCCGAGTTATCACAGCCCCTACAAATGTAGGAGCTAAAAATAGTGTAGAGGTCAGAGGAAAGATGAATGATTAGGAACTCATGGCCTCATGGGTGCAAGTCACTTAAGTGAATAGAGTAGGGAAGAACTTTTTCATGGGATAGCTATGTATAATCTTAATATGCAAGTAGTGAGACTAAGTTGTGTCCGTAAATGCTGAGTTTTTTTAATCATTCTCTTTCTTCTGAATGACTGCTATCTCATGTTTACCCAATTTTATAATCTTTTCATCTATAGTCCTTGGTTATTATGTTGTAATTCTTTGACTTTCAAATCTGTTAGCGTGTTGCTTGATTTGATTAGTATACACGAGATGATTGTCTAAATTTGAGCATTACGTCAATGTCACCAAATTTTATCATCTGATTTACAGTATAAGCACGAAACTGCCGAAGCTGTTACTGACAACTTGTCCATCCAAGTGGAGAATCTTGCTGTTAATCTGCATGGGCAGGTATTATTGATGTATCTATTTAGTTTTCCTTCTTTTGGAAAATGAGGAGATATCCCAACAATCAAAAGATCACTAGGAAATAAGAGGGCATGAAATATGAAAAAGTGTGACGTGATACCTGCCCCTAATAATATACAGCATAAAAGTTTTTTGGTAGACCAAATCAGTTAGAAAATGTCACGTAAGACCAAATTAATCAGACTCATGTAAGCATCTCAAGCATACTTAAAAATTTCTGTAGAATATTGTTTGACAATTGATGTGTTGTGGCTTTGAGGACTGCAGGATACTCTTGAAGATCTTGCTGATGCATCTGGAACAGATTTTGAGATTCCTACAGGTTTTGATGAGCAGGTACCATCTTTACTAACTCGTGACCTACAAAGCATGGATACTTGAAAAAGCAGTGCTGTGTCATGGTCAAGACTTGTTTCTGACATGTGATGCCTCTATGTTGTTACTTTGCAACGCCTATGTAGTGTTCTGTCTCATGTGATTATGCTTTTTAGCTTGTGATCAAATATAGGCGACTAAATCATACGGTCTAGCTGGGTTTAAAGCCTTACGTATCGGTTACTTGTTCAAATTCATACAGTACTGAGCACTGACTTACAGGTTGAGATTGATGATTCCAACATGAAGACTTACTGGTTATGATGTGGAGATATTGCTGTACATCCACTCTTAAACAATGACCTCTTGTTAATGCATATGGTTTGCTCTCAATGAAGACAAGTGTGCAGTGCTTGTTCAACTAACAATGGTCCTCCAGAGATGGCTTCTGTTTTTTAGACAAATTATTTCTGGAAGCACCGTGTATTATGATTGTACACATACAGTTATCTTACGTATGAGAGTTTCTGTATATTCTCCTATTTGTACTGGATTTGATTACTATATAATGTGAATAGTTCAGTTTTCGTCCTTCACTTCCCTATCTTCATTACACATGGATGCTGTTTTCTTTATGAGAAAGGAGAATTCATTTACCCTAAAATAAATATCCCCCTTTTACTTTAATCTGATCACAACGTAAAATAAACGAAAACAACAAATTTCAACAAAAGTATGTTTAAAGCCCGCCGGGGGGGGGGGGGGGGTTGTGAATATATATTAGTTTGGTCAACTTAGTTTGACTCGGTCATTTTAAGTTTAGTTAAGTTAGGTTAACATAAATTTTTTTTTATATCTGACCGGGCTAAGATGGGTTTGTAACTGGGACCAAGCAAGTGTATGGTGACATAAAATTTAACTTGGTTTGTTTTGATATTATTTTTTATTTTATTTAAATTAAATTTTATATAAAATAAAATTTTAAAATATCAATTCTAATAAACTTTTAAGTATTTTGCATTTTAAATTTTAAATTTTATTATTCCATTATCTTTCTTTTCAAAATTTTATTTTTTTAATTTTTCTTCAACCAAAAACATTTTTATTAATTTTATTAATTTAAAAACAAATGAGAAATCGAACCCAACTTGGTTCAATCTCGTTACTAATTCAAGTTAGATCAAATTTTTGTAACCTAACCTAAAATCAAGTTGGGTCTAACCTGCATGGACCCCTGCATAAAGATTACCATTTGATGGTATAAAGGTAAGGGATAAAAAGTAAATATATTACAAGTAATTAAAAAAAAAAAGGGAGGTGAGGAATTACTTTATCTAAAAAAATTAGTTGAAATCCTATTAATTAACAAAACTTCTAAATTGACCGTAAAAATATGTTATATTTAATAAAACTTATACCAAAACTAAAACAAATTGATTATTTATGTATCCTGAAGGATAAAGTCAATAAGTTTGCATGAAACCACGTCTATGATATGCGATTATATACGATGGGTGTTTTATCTTTAGTCTAAAAATGTGATTTACATTTTATTTGGATTAAAATAATTTTACGTGAAATTAAAAAAAAAACATAGAATAGAATTTGTAAAGTTGAATACAAATTAGTCTCATTTTTATATTATATAAAATGGACAGATCTCGAGAAGAAGTTGATGGAACAATAATGCTTCGACGTTTTCATAATATTCCAACAAGCAGCAGTAGATTACCATGAGCAAGGTCGTTTTAATTTGAGTCAGAAGAGATTGATGTGACTTTCCTACGATAAATTGAATTGTTACAGAATCGGTTTGATAAAAATAAAATAAAATATTTTTCCAACACAACTCGTTTAATATTATTTTTTATTTAGTGTATTTGATTTAATATTTGAAAATTTGAAAATTTTATTTTTTATCTTTTCTAACTACGATTACTGGCTAGATAGATGGCAGTGGCACCATTAATAAATTTGGTTTTAGCTCACTGTTCTAATTAATAAACTCGTTTTTCTGTAAAATAAAAATGTCTTTCAAGTATATGATGCCTTAAGAAAAGCTGGGTTCATGTCAAATCAAGAATTATTATAGATAGGATCCTAAAGTTTTATTTTCATGCTTACAGTAATATATATTTTTCATCCTCCATTCAAATTTCAGCAAGAAATAGACTTAAATTGATAAAAAAAAATTCATTGAATCTTTAAATCACCTATTTGAAACAGTTTTGAAATAAATAAACTTCTCTTAAGTCAAGGCCTTTTACATAAAATCTATTTATATAAAATCACAACAAAAATAAATGTCATCAACAATTATTAATATAATTCAAAGCATACCAAATGCCTTTTCGAAAAAAAATTATCATTTTCTAATATATCATCACTTGAATATTTTAACCAATAAAGCACCATTCTTAATTTCAATTATTAGTCCAAGCATATTTTTTTCATATTTAATTAAGATTGAGAAAATAAGAATATTAATTTTTATATTAGAGAAAAAATAATTAGATTCAAAAATAAAAAAATTAAATTAAAATTAAAAATTAAAAAAGACCAAATTAAAATAAAATTCATAAATGTTTAAGGCTTGAAATTTAAACTAAAAATTAGAATTAAATTAAAATAATATTAAAACGTCATCTCATCAACCAATTGACCAACACTTGAATATTTTAATGAATGAAGTGTCATTTGTATCTTATTTATTAATCTAATTTTAATTTAATTTTTAACGAAATTAAAATTGATGGACTAAATATATAAATTTTTATATTAATAAAGAATTAAATTAAGACTAAATTTATAAACAAAATAAAAAAATAAAATTAAAAATTAGTAAAAAAAACAAATTGAAACTAATTCATGAGTATTTGGGGTTAGAGGTCTAGATTAAAAATTAGTGATAAATCCAATGAATTGAAAAATGAGAGATTAAAATAATTTTTTTTTTAATGATATAATAAACCTATGTATGATTCCGATACTGATTATTATAGTAAAGAAAATCTAGTATAATTCTCTGCAATTCTTGTTATTACAACGTGACTATATTGATTAACAAGGAGAGTCCCAAACTCAGCGTTTGCATTAAAACTTTAATTTTTCATGATTAGAATAAGTTTGAGGTCCTTATAATATACCTATATTTTCAATAAGCTATGACTAGTATACCTGATTATTGGGACAAAATTTGGATTAAAAAAAAAGTCTAAGCCCAATTAAAGGTTTTTTTAAAGTCATAATAAGCCTATTTAGTGCTTAAAATTTTAGATAAATTATATGGTTAATGGTTATTATTATTTGTATGATTACAAGAATATTATAAGTTATAAACACAAATTAACTATTGTATTATTATAAATATTTTGGATAAAGGATACTAGTTATTATTTTCTTACTAAGATATCACATTACTTTACTTTGAATTAAAAAGAACTAATCTCAATAATAAATTTATATTTTACATCTTTAAAATTAAAATTATTTTACTTTAATATCTTAAATCTTATGTTTTATATTATTTTAATAATCAAATTAAGGTTTTTTAAAATAATATATTTTGTTATTAAAAAATATTTATTCAAACTTTTTAAGTTTAAGTTGGGTTTTAAAAAATACTTAAACTCAACCCGTTTTATAAAATAAGTTATTTAAATTGAATTTTTTTGTCAAACTTTATCTTATTCAAGACAAACATATTAGCCTAGGCGAATTTTTAAAGTCATGTTTAGATCAATTGATGTTATTAATTATTTAAATATTTAAAATTTAATCTACAAAAGTTATTGAAAATCTTCAATTAAATGTTTAAATTCAACAATTGATTACTCTCCATGTTAATCTAAATATTATTCTAGAAACAAGGATAATTGAATTGAATTTTTAGTATTACTGAAATATTAAAATTTTGAGTATTAAATAATATTAAAAAAATAACCAATCAGAATGAAGTTTTATAGGTAGAGTTTATTCATTTTATTGTTACCTCGTAGATGATTTTATTTGATAAAAAAAAAAATAGTATAGTTTACATCAACTCTTAAAAAATACTACCAAGCACTCTATCAATCAATTTTGCTTTTAAAATCACAATTTTTAAAATTTCTTGTCAAACATTACCCCTTCCAAAATAGCATTCTCAAACGTACACAAATTTGTATAATAGAAGAAAATTTTATTTTATTTTTTCACAAAGGCAAAACAATGACTAGAGTACATAGTTGACTTATATTGGAATAAATATTTCAGTATAGATAATTTGTTTAACTTTCATATATTTTATTCTTAGAATTACTTTTAGGTAAAATATCATTTTATAATTGAAAAGTAGGGTTTTTTTTTATTTATTTTTATATTATTCTTCAATTAAAAAAATAAATATATAGTTTTTGAATAATATCTTGATAATAATTTTTAATTAAATTACACATTTTTATATTATTATTAGTTAATTGAAATTTTGATAATAAAATAAAAAGTACATAGTTGGTCTCTTACATTTATATTTTGTGACAATTTAATCTTTCAAAAATTAATCGTGACAAATCAGTCTTTCATAAATTTAAATTTGTATAAAACTAATCATATGCAATTTTAAATTTATACCAAATTGGTCCTTTTATTTACATTAATGAGAGACTAATTTGTCGCAATATATTTATGAAGGATCAAATTGTCATAATATGAAAAAGTAGGAGGCCAATTTGACATTTTGCTACATAAAAAATATAAAAAAAAAACTGTATTTAATTCTAATTTATTATTAGCTATCGTTTGGTAAGTAGAAGGAAAGAGAATGGTAATATGAATAAGAATAAAAAATGAGATAAGAAAATATTTAGTATGCAATGGATAAGAATGGAATTATAAAGAGGAATGAAGAATAAAAAATCAAACTACCTTTAAATTCAAAATATTATTATCATTATTTATTATTTATTATTATTTGTTATTTATTATTATTATGATGAATTATTATTATGAATAATAATATTATTTATTATTATAAATATATTTTTGTTATTACCCTCTCATTCTAATAAAATCAACTTCATTCCATCTACCATGAAAAAATCTATTTCCATCAAAATGATGAAATGTTCATACATGTGGAAACACCATTCCAGGTTACCAGACATCCATATTTTTTATTTCCTACTCTCTTTTCATTCACATAGTAACATTTTTTTCAGTACCAAACAAAGGTCTTATTGTGAATTTTTATGAAAATATATAATTTTTATTGTAACTATGCATTTAATATCTGGCCAAAAAAATGCTTCTAATAAAATTGAAATTTTAATTTTATAGGCAAATATTTTATTCATTTTATTGTTTCCCCTTCCCCACTCCACTCTTTTCCCCTTTAGTAGGTAAATTAAATAGTTCATTATTAGTTTTTTACCCCTTTCCCACTCCTTCCAATTTATATTTTCAAAACTAGAGAGCCACACAGCCTACCTGTGGTTGGAGCCCCTCACAACACTGTCACAACGCATCACAACCCAACACAACTCAACTCACTGCACATTGAAGAATGGGCTCCAAAGCTTCCATCATTTCTCCATCTCAGTGAGTCCCACTCCTTCCACCTCCATTCATATATATTTCTCTTTCCCACACCCTAGGGCTCCTCGGATCCGGCCATGGCGGACGACCCAGCTGCGGCTCCTCCATCAGCGTCTTTCTCATCTGTTGCTCCTCTTGGCTCCTCCGTGATCTCCCTAGTCAACAGGCTTCAGGACATCTTCGCCAAGGTTGGGAGCCAATCCGCCATCGATCTCCCGCAAGTCGCCGTCGTCGGCAGCCAGAGTAGCGGCAAGTCCAGCGTCCTTGAAGCTCTTGTCGGTCGGGACTTCTTGCCGCGTGGCAATGATATATGCACCAGGAGGCCGCTCGTGCTGCAGCTCGTGCAGACTAAGAGGAAGTCGGATGGCACCGAAGACGAGTACGGCGAGTTTCTGCACTTGAACGGGAAGAGGTTCTACGATTTTTCTGAGATTCGTAGGGAAATTCAGGTGCTTTGACGTCTTTATCATTATTAATAATTCGTGTCTTTTTATTTTTTTGAGTGAAGTTGCTTCTATTTATTTAGTTGCGGAGAAATAAATGTGAAATATTGAGCAAAAGTGAAATTTATGATTTACAGTACTTTGGGAGAGAGAAGTTCTATTCTAGCTGTCAGAAGTTTCGTTTCTTGGAACATAGTCGGTTGCCTGCCTGCCTGCCTGCAAAATTTAGGTCAAAAGTGAAAAATTGTTATGGGTTTGCTAGACATGAGTTTTTTTTTAGTTTATGTTTAAGTTTAAGTAGTGATCATTTTGAGTACCACGAGTTACAGGTTTTTTTTTTTTTTTTTTTTAATTAGTTTTATCCTCTGGTTTAAATTTGAGCTGTGGACTGGCTTCAGAAGTGAGATAAGACAGAGTTTAAGAGTTAGGCATTTTGAATTTTTGTGGTGTCTTTGATCTTTGATCTAGCTGTAGGAATTTGGAACTGTTAGCGATCAAACATATAATGCCGGGATAAGACGTGGGACTTCTAATTTTTTGGGAATCTTAGACGGCTTGATGCCTTTTTCTTCTCTGAAATTAAATAAAGGACATACAAGTTCACTTGGAAATCTATTATTATTGAGAATAGTAATTTCCCAGATTATTTTACCCTATAAATATGACGGGCTTGTTTGGCTGAGCTTGATCGTGCATTTTATTGGGCTGTTGGATTCTCCTTATAATAGTATTACGTTGGCTTAAGTTGGGGCCTTGCTGACGGCTTTTCTTAATGAAGTGGTTGTTAATTAGCTTTCACCCTGAAAGGACGAGTCAACCTCACTTTTGTAATACTGTGTTATTCCTATGAGTCATGGCATATTTCTGTAATCAGAGAAGAGGCTGCTTGCTTTCTTGTGAACACACACGTGCTTGATCAAATGAACAGTTCAGAATTGAGTAGATTCCGGTGCAAACAAGTGAAGTAGAAGGTGCCAAAAGGCCCATATGGTACTGAGATAATGTGCCAAATGGGTGCTTACCCCTTGATGGACGAGGTCCTTTCAGCCAGGCTCACTCCTTTGACACTTTTATAAGGGAGGCAAGGACTGTGAGGTCTCTAACTTTATCGTCTGGGTGACATCTCTGATCTATTTGTTATTCTTGCAATACGTTTTCATATAATGCATTCGAAGGTGGCAGACTGGCAATAGCCCTGAAACAGAAGGTCTGGTTTCTACATTGCAGAGTGGCCACTATTTTATGGAATAAGTTGTTTGGTATTCTTGGGGTGTGCCTTGCAAACTTAAAAACATTCCTTTTGACTCAGTTTAGAGGACTTGGACAGAAAAAAGATATCAAGGCTTTGTGGCGATGTGCAACCTCGCTGTACTTTGGTATATATGGTTAAATGGGAATGCATGAATTTTCTAGGGGCCTTAATACCTGTACGATTAGTATGGAATAGGGGTTTTTTGGTGGGATCCATATGGTGCTCTGATCATGGTTTCTCTAGGGAGTGTCTCTTGTTAATGTGCAGAGGGATTGGGCAGCTTTGTTCCATGTTTATTTCTTTTTGTTTTTGTTCTTTCTTTCTACACTCTTTTACTCCTTTCATAGGAGGATGTCTTGTTCTTTCTTTTTCTCTCCAAAAAATGAAAATGAAGTTCTGCATTTATTTTATGCTGACATGCTTCCATTTGCTTCCTATTGTACTGTTAAAGTTTTAAGAGATATACCTCTGTTAAGCCAAACCGGATGAGACACGTCATCTTCTAAGTCCTTATCAGTTATCATGTTAGGATAGAGTGAAAGTGAAGCTGACAGTGAGTTGGGGGATGGAGGGAGACTGGTCCATATAATCTAATTAGTTTATTCTGAATTTCAAATTTCTAATAAAATTCTGATATGCATACTTAATTTCTAATAAAATTCTGATATGCATGCTTAATGTAATCTAATTAATTTCTAGCTACTGACTCTTTAAACAAGCTCTGAAAGTTAGAACCTAAGATTGATATCAATTGTTAAATTTAAAAAAAAAATTACAACTTATAAGTGTGCAATATGTTTCTTATATGAATTTCCTGATCTGCCACGTCTATTTTGTTGTGAAACTGAACCTTCATGACTTATTATCATATTTACTTCTTTATAGTAATTTTATTATTAAGATGAATTTTTATAGTAATTATATATTAAAGTATTTGAAATTGTTATTCCTTAGTTATGTAATGTCTTCCTTCTTCATAATTTTATAGCCTTATTTCACTTTGCATGAGTGCTTGTTTAACATCTTGACTCAAGGCGCTAGGGGGGTTTAGTGCCTTGAGGGTGTCTTACACCTTCAGTTAGCTTGGTGCAACGATTTTGGTACTGCTAATCACAAGTTCATGTCCATACTCTTCTTGTTGGTATTGTTACAGTATCCAAAGTTTCAACTTTCAACTGTATAGTATAGCAGATTAATTTATGAGATATGATACTGTTAATATTTATCTATATTCTTGCTTGGAGATTAGGAATGCAAATGGACTAAAATAGTTGAATGAGCTCAAAGGGAGTGTGCTTTTTTTATTAGTTTTCATTGCATCATTAGTATTGTTAAGGTCTTGGCAATTTGCCACCATTTTGGCTGACGGTCCATAATCCGTTGGAATTGGTTTTCATGTTGTACAATTGATATACTGCTACAGTATATAGTGTACTGGTTTAGTCCTTTTTCCCAGATAATTGTCTGCTAACTCATTTTCTTAATCTCTTTATTGTTTTCATAGTTTATATATTTGAGATTTGACTGTAGGCTGAAACTGAGAGGGAAGCAGGAGGGAATAAAGGTGTCTCTGACAAGCAGATTCGTCTAAAAATTTTTTCACCAAATGTTCTTGATATCACACTTGTAGATCTCCCTGGCATAACAAAGGTTCCTGTTGGTGACCAGCCTTCTGATATTGAAGCCCGAATTAGAACAATGATCATGTCCTACATCAAAACTCCCACTTGTCTCATTCTAGCTGTCACACCAGCTAATTCAGATTTGGCTAATTCTGATGCTCTTCAGATGGCAGGAATTGCTGATCCTGATGGTGAATTATTGCTTCCATATGCTTAGAACTAAAATGATTTCATTTTACATCTCCATAATTGTTTTTTACTTGTTATTTCTTCTGTTGCAGGTAATAGAACAATAGGTGTAATCACAAAGGTGCAATATACTTCTCTAACTTATAAATGTACTGTCAAAATTTATTATACTGTTGCCATGCTTTGGCATAGTTTGACATGTATACTATGGAATATAGCTGGATATCATGGACAGAGGTACTGATGCCCGGAATCTGTTACTTGGAAAAGTTATTCCGCTCCGTCTTGGTTACGTGGGTGTTGTTAACCGTAGTCAGGAGGTAATAATGTTAGCCTACTAAAATGAAGATGTTGGTGGTTAAGTATTTTAATGTTCTTATGTTCTATGATTTATTCTGTAGAAATTAGTGTTATTGAGTACACAGAAGGAAATACATTGAAAGGAAACAAATATAGCTATAAGCCTATGATTATTTGATTATCAAGCAGGTTAACATGAAATGCTGAAATCTAATTTTCTGTTGTTTCATCAAATTAGGATATTCTTATGAATAGGAGTATAAAAGATGCTCTTGTTGCTGAGGAGAAATTCTTCCGCAGTCGTCCTGTAAGAAAGTATTGTTGCTTAGTTATTTTTAGGCTAAGCAAATTCATATACTAATTTTTAACATATATGTTATTCATAGGTATACAATAGCCTAGCAGATAGTTGTGGTATTCCTCAGCTGGCAAAGAAGTTGAACCAGGTATGGTCTTTGTAATGTTGAAAGCTCAAATTATATTTCATAATATATTTTCAAGGTTTTGAAATTCTGGCATTGATCATAGCTTCTGCTTACTCATTCAGAAGAAACAATACTTTTCCCACCCCTTGCTTCTCGTTCTCTTTGACAGTACAACGGCTAGGATGTCCTGTTTTACACCTGTGTGGAAAATTTCTCCTTTGTATTGTTTAGTAATTTCTTTTTTACTAAAAAAAGTGGGAAAAGTGTCAAAGATGTGTTCTTAATATGCAAGTCTTATATTCACAATTCTGATTTAGTGGCCAGGCTTTGGAACTTAGTTTCAAATTTTTGTATCATTCTTTGACAAAGGGGAAGTACAAATCAGATGTAGAGTTGAAGTGAATAACTTTATAGTTAGTTGATTAATTGATGACAAAATATGTTGGGTTGTAAAGGTGCAAAAAGTTTCAAGAGATTATGGTCAATTTCTGAATTCTTCATAGAAATGCATGTCAATATTGGAGAGGTAAAATTGTCAAATGATTCCTAGAATTATACAGTAGAAGGAGCTGAATTCTTAGAACCTCTCTAAAAGATTAAATGATTCTAGATTTTGAGAAAATTGTAGTTTGTGGAGTGATGTATGTGAAATATGCCTGCACCCTCTTAGTTCCAGCTTTGTCACCTGCATCTATTTCCAGATTCTTGCACAACATATCAAGGCTGTGCTCCCAGGGTTGAGAGCACGCATAAGCAATTCATTGGTTGCTATAGCAAAGGAGCATGCAAGCTATGGAGCTATAACTGATTCCAAGGCATGTATCAGTAATTGGATGTGCCTTTCTGATTTATTTGTTTACTGTGTAAAAGTTCTTATAGTTGATGATATCTAATTTGTCTTCTACTTTGGCTAATTACCTTACCTGAGTGTCTCTATAATTTTTATTTGGTCTCCAATAGGCTGGTCAGGGTGCGCTACTTCTGAATGTTCTTTCAAAATACTGTGAAGGTACCTAACTATCCCATCTTTCTAGGTATTCAACCTTCATAATTTGTTAACTGATATCCCACTAATATTCCACTTTTTTAATTTGGGATATTCCACATAAAGTTAAATTTTCAAGTTTAGTAATGGTATTTCCAACTTTTTATTGTTGAAAACAGCATTCTCCTCCATGGTAGAGGGAAAGAATGAGGAGATGTCAACATCAGAGCTTTCTGGTGGAGCACGAATTCATTATATTTTTCAATCAATATTTGTGAAGAGTTTAGAGGTATATATATATACACCTTTGTATTTACATGTAGCAATCATATTTATACCCTTTCTTGATTGTGGTTAGTTTTTACATTTTGTGAAGGAAAAAAAAAAATTGAAAGCAAAGAAAATCTTCAGCTTTAATCTATAAATGGTAACGGTTATCTAGGTAGTGGAACTTGTCATTGAAGTTTCCGTGTTTCATGGATGAGCTGAAATTAGATGTCTAAGCAGCTTCAAAACGTTTTTGACATGTTCAAATCTCTAGTTGATGGCTCCTTCTCTGCTATGGAAGTTTTCATATCAACACTGTCATCAGAGTTACATCTTAATAATTATTACTTTTAACCAAGTTGCTGATATCTGAATCTGTGTTCATGTGTTTCTGTTTTTTGAATTTGGAGACTGGGAAATGGATACCAAAGTGTATATATTTTGTTTAATAGAATGTTCTTAAACTTGGCATGGATTCCTCCACCATTTTAGCAATCAAGTGGAGCAGTTGGCCGGCATTTTTAATGAATAAAATAATGAAATGGTTTAGATGAAGTTGTTCATTCCATTCATGTAATTTACGCACTGTTGACCTTTTGGATCTAAGACCATAATAAACTTACTGGCAGCAGTAGATGATTTATCATTCCTCTGTCAATAGATAAATGAGCTACCAGTTGAGTTTTTACTTTCATAATTTTGTTACATCCCTTTGTACTTGTCTTCTTGTAGCCTCAAGCTTTTTGTTTTTCCTTTCATGAGAAATTATGGCCGATGAGTCTTTTTGACAACAACCGTTTCAGAAGCATGGATATTGGCATTTCAGTGCTGTACCCATTTTGAATTGTATTGAATATGGCTTCTGGTCATAACCAGAACAACCTAAGAAGAATTAGTATCCACATAGATATAAGACACAACACTATACATAAGCCATGAAATGGCAAAAGTATCAAATGTTTAGTTGCAATTTGTAGTATTATATCGTGTCTGATATGAGTGTCAGACATAACATGGCTTCAATTTTGAAGCATCTGTGCTTCTACTCCTAGTCACCTTTTTTTAAATAATTCATTTCGTCCAAGATATGTAAAATATAACATGTGAAAAGGACTCTGGAATTCACTGAAACAATTGAAATTTTCAGTTCTTTTTAGTTTTTGAAATAAACATATAAATGTCTTAATTTGTACTAAATTTTAACCCTTTAATATTTCACTGTACAGATTTCTTAATTTTTAATGTAAATTATAACACATCATTAACTTCTGTATACATGCAAATCTATGTTTCCCATTTTTTTTAAGTACCTCAGCACATCTCTTTCCTATACTTTTCAAAAATTGCTCTCTCCATCTTGTCCTGGGTTGAATTCATACTTTTATATGCGTCCCTGCATCATAGCCTGCATTTACTTTTATCTGATCAGGCTGCAGTTCCTTTGAGCCTGATGTAATTGAATGAATCTTGCAGGAAGTGGATCCATGTGAGGATTTGACTGATGATGATATCCGAACTGCCATACAAAATGCAACTGGACCTAGATCAGCATTGTTTGTTCCAGAAGTAGGTGTTGTTATGCTTCTTTTGTTTGCTATTTTCTTAGCTTGTATTTTAAAAACTATATGAATTCAAGTTATTCTCATATCAATTTAATGAATTCCTTTCCTAATTGAGTAAACTTTTTATCTTATGTTTCCATGCAATTAGGTGCCATTTGAAGTCCTTGTGCGAAGGCAAATAGCTCGTCTATTGGATCCAAGCCTTCAATGTGCTAAGTTTATATATGATGAATTAATAAAGGTAAGGCTTGATGGAATGCCATCTCTGCTGTACTACTTCACCATCTTAATATCATACTTATATATTATATATATCCCTTATCTTCAGATCAGCCATCACTGTATGGTGAGTGAGCTGCAGCGGTTCCCTTTTTTAAGAAAGCGCATGGATGAAGTCGTAGGGACCTTTTTGCGAGAAGGTCTTGAACCCTCAGAGAATATGATTGGGCACATCGTTGAAATGGAGGTATGATGAAATTTAAATTCTCTGAGGTTTGAAGTGAGTGTGTGTGTGTGTGTATATATTTATATATATATTTATCAGTTCATCCATCTTTATTTACTGCAATCATCATTACAATGGTAAAATATTCAAAGTACAGTTAATTACTGCAATCAAACTAGGTTCTGCTGTACAAACCCTACCAAAACACTGACTTATGCCATAACTGTATTTGAACATCATTGATGCCTGGAATCTGTAAAATAAATTTATATGCTGCAATTGGAAACCATTGACATGCTGCTAGTCAGCTCATTAATGTCAATTGTCAAGGTCATTCTATCCATGCAACATATTCAACTGCCATCTCCACATTTACTAGCTTAAATTACTAAAATTTGCAGATGGACTACATAAATACTTCCCACCCAAATTTTATTGGTGGAAGTAAGGCATTAGAAATTGCAGTCCAACAGACCAAGTCTTCTAGGATTCCTCTCTCTGTTCCTCGGTCGAAGGTACGTATAATTGCATATCATGTTATGAACTTTCATTTAAATACGCCCTTTGTCAGTAAACAATAACTTACTTTTGCCCTTTAACCTTTTTTCTCCCACTTATTAATGTACAATAGGATGGTATGGAAACTGATAAGGGCTCAGCCTCTGAAAGGAGTGTGAAGTCTCGTGCTATTCTTGCAAGGCAAGCAAATGGAGTGGTGGCTGATCATGTATGTAATTGTATCTTACCAATTAGATCAGACGTCCCCCATCCAAAAATAGTATATTTCCATAGTTTGAGGGTTCAATATACTTATTAGAGTAAGTTACATTACATTGCTTATGATGTGGCCAAAAATCAGTTCCACCCCACCCCCCCCTCCCCCTCCAAATTGTTTTAAACACTATGTTCTGTCATTCATTTCCGTTTAATTACCACCTGATGACCCCTAATATTAATAGAAGCAATCATGTGATTTTCAAAATGATGAAGAATTTCATTGATGAAAGTATGTTTTATTGATACCCTAAACAATTTCGTAATCTTATGAGCCCATTGTTGGGATGACATATGAAAATTGAAACTATTGGCTTAATTTTGATACTAGCCTTGAAACACTATGAAACTATTTAGAAGACAAGTGAAATAAACTTTCAACTATGGAATTGTTCATTGTTTCTGATCTAGCTTCCACTGCGCAAGTAGCTAGGGTTGACTTCTTTCTTCTGTATTTTTTCGTAGTTCCCCCTTTTCTGACAAAAAAAAAAAGTTCATTGTTTTAGCACTGGCATGATTATTTCTATTGAGATTTAGATGGAAAATACCATGGGCAGTAAATATATTTTGAATCAAATTATTCTGGGCTTTACTTAATCAGCATGACATAGTCATCCCATCAATTCTTATGAAACTAATTATTGACAGGGTGTTCGCCCTACATCGGATATGGAAAAGGTTGCACCCTCTGGTAATCCTCGCCTACTAATTGAAGTTTTAATTTTCTGTGGCATGTGAATGTTTTCAATTATGTACTTATTATCTTTTAGAGTTAATATCCAATCATGTGCTTTTGATTTACTGATGAGTATTGTTATTATTTAAATTTTGTAATTATTTTTTTCTATTTCAGGAAACTCCAGTGGAACAAGTTGGGGTATTTCATCCATTTTTGGTGGAGGTGATAGCCGTGTATCTGTGAAAGAAAGTGCAGCAAGTAAAACACATAGCGAAACAGTTCACAGTATGGAACAATCCTTCTCTATGATCCATTTGAGAGAGGTATATGTATTAATTTCTGTTAGCTGAATCAATAGTTGCTTGGATGTATAATTTTCTAACGTGCTTTGGTTCTTGTAGCCCCCTCCTATCTTAAGGCCATCTGAGAGCAATTCAGAGACAGAAGCTATTGAGATTGCAGTCACAAAGTTGCTTTTGAGATCATACTATGACATAGTCAGAAAAAATGTTGAAGACTTTGTACCGAAAGCAATCATGCACTTCTTGGTACATATCCATCTGTTAAGCCTTGCTAAATTTTATGATTATTGGATATTGCTGCAGTAAATGTAGATCAATTAGTCAGGTTAATTTGAATTCCAACTTCTTGTGGTGGGGTAGGGTGAAATACTTCCCCATTTGCTTCTGTTGGAATCAGAGTAAGTTGCAAGTGATAATATCGAATAGATCTGACGCATATCCTCTAACCTATGAATTATGGAAAAAAAGTGGATGCATGATAAATACATTGAAATGCTTCTTTAGTCTAATTCTCATAGCTTCCAGGAAGCTTTCTTCTTTCGCATACTTAAAAGTAACTTCAACCAATTTATTCATACTTGATGTATTGTATTTGGGTAGTTTTATTTTATTTTATTTTATTTGTTTGGGCTATGGTATTTCTCTTTTTAAACCTTTAAAACATTGGCCATATTCTCTATATTAATTCTGTCGGAGCTATTTAGTGTACCCAAATTTTCGAAGGCATTCAATTCTGAAAATGTACTTTGCTGAACCATATCCAGGTAAACAATACAAAACGAGACCTACACAATGTTTTTATTCAAAAGCTTTACAGGTGATGTATAGTGGCTATGGCTTTCTAATTCAAAGTTCTCTTTTATCTGAAGTTTTGTGTCATGTTGACTGTGTTCTGTATGTTGTATTTCAGAGAGAACCTGTTCGAAGAGATGTTGCAAGAACCTGATGAGGTAGCTAAGAAAAGAAAGCAGTGTCAAGAAATGCTCCGGATTTATCAACAAGCTTTTCGTGTGGGTAATCTGATTATTATAGTCAGTAGAATCTTATTGGATTTCTATTTTGTTGTATGTCAAGTTGGGTTCTCCGTTAATTGAGATAGTGGCTTTGATGTTTTTGAGATACTCATGATATCGGGAGCCCCTGTTGTCTGCTTGCACATATCTAATTGGATTTCCAAATTTTTTTTTTACGGCAAGTTTGGTTCCCTATTTAATTTGGTAGCTTTCCATGGTTGAGAGATATTCATGACCTTTGGTGCCCACATTAACTGCTTACCTAACTACCAGGAATGAGAATTAGTTCCCCCCCTTCCTCCCCCGGGTGTTTTTTTTTTATAAAATTCTCTTTAGAACCTTGATTTTCTGTAAATGTTTTGGTTGTTATTTACAGGGATTGCAGCATCTTGCAACATTTGTTTCTTTTCTACATGACTTGTCATCCGGCGCTATATCATTTTGCTTTTATATTATGCCATAATTGGTCTTTGTTATTTATATATTTTACTCCAGAAATTTATAACAGTGAAATGTGGTTGATGCTTGATGACTGTATTTCCTCTTGGTAGGAGTTGGATGAATTACCTCTGGAAGCTGAAACAGTTGAAAGGGGATACAGTTTGTCTGATCCAACTGGTTTGCCTAAAATTCATGGAATGCCAACTTCATCGATGTATTCTACAAGCAGTTCTGGTGATTACTATGGGGCTTCTCCAAAGAACTCAAAGTCTAGAAAGTCTACTCACTCTGGGGAGCTTCAATCGCCATTCCATGCTAATTCATATTCCAATGGAAGTGGAAGGCATCACATGTCGGGTTATTATCCCATGGTTGATGTATGAGCCAACCAAACATGGTTTGCTGAACCAAGTATTTTGACTACATTGTAATGCTGTTTCAGAGATTTGGAATTTTGACTCCCTGAGCTGGCCAGCAGGAAGTAACTATATTCTACCATAGTGTCAAGTGTTGACTGCTGGTTTGTCTTACATTTGTTATTTTCATATAGCATTGGCATTATTTGCAAGGCTCCAAAAAGAATAATAGGAGCAGATTTTGCGTCTCCTTTTCAAAATTTAGTTTTCAATATATGTTCTGCATGTATATTTCCAAGCCTTTGCCCTCTTTGCAACGGAATCAGACATTAGTCTAGCAATTTTAGAGGTTTTGAGTTCGGTTCTCGATTGGTATATACCCTAAAGGAGGCTACTGTTTGGCAACATTGACTTTTTTTATTTTGCATAAAGTCTGGGAATTTCTCGTGTAACTATGATTGTTGTTAGAATTGATTGAAACAATTCATTACCCTTGAATCTCTTACTTCATTTCTTGAAGTTTGAGGTTTCTACAGAATATGAGAATGATACTGCAGGTTGGATTACATCACCCCTTGGTAATTTGTACGCTGGGAAGGAGTAGTTTGAAAAATATGCTGTGGTGGTGATCGCGATATATGGTGGGCGTTTGGGCAATTTTATATGTGGCGAAGTGAGGCTCATAATGGCTTATCTCTATCAGTGAAGTTCTGAGATGGTATTATGTTGATCCTGGAATGAGGCAAGTCTCGTATGAGCTATTTTTGTTGAAGCCTGACCACTAGTCATAAAAGGATAGGGGAGATTTTACGAGGAATTTATAGTTGAATCAAAATCTGTAACATTAGATTGTAAATACCTTTTGTTGAGCTTGAGGACGAGGTTGGCCATTGAAAGATACTCGTATATTTTGTTAAATCTGAAGATTTAAGTACTAACACATTTCGGTTAGAAAAATAAAAGAAATTCTATACTTCCGTACTATCAGAATTTCTGACAAATCTACTGGTAAACCTTTGGTCCTTGATTTAACAAAAAAATTAGAAACCTATTGTGTGTAATTTTATCTGAGTTGATCCATCATTCTTTCTCCATCGTGATTTTCGTGGATAAACTAAATGCATATGATCATTTTTATTGCCTAAAGTAATTCTAAGTTTTTCAATAATCCACAGATTGTACTTATAATTTGCTAGGTGGAATAAATGTAGGCATTGTTTTAGAAAGGTGGATTCGAAATTGGGAGGTATAAAGTAATTTAGATGGACTAGTCATTGGGAAACTGAGATAAGTGAAGCACTGTGTTAATCTTTAAAGGTGAAGTTTGGTCAGGACATCGTTTAACTTTCACGGTGAAAGTGCCTCAGAAGTTTTATTTTTTGGGAGAGCCTCAGCTTAAAAGTTGAAAGCAAAGTTTTTAGTAAATAGGATCTTGGTTTTAAAAAGTCTGAGAGCTTCTGAGGAGTTTGGGGAAATCAGTGGTTGTAGAATAGTAGGATGACAAAATAGTAGCCGCTAAAAATATTATTTTCAAATGCTGTAAAGTATATTTTTTAAAATTGAAAAAATGAGAAATACCTTCTTGTTTTTGGAGAAAAAGAACTCTATTTTATCATAAAAAAAAAAAAAACCCTACTGGAGCGCTCCACGCAATCACCGGAGTCTGCACAATAGGGAGAGAAATGAGATGTGGAATAGAAACGTGTAAAAAAAATAGAACAACTAATGTATGGGTATTGGGAAGTGAGAGAAAATGTCAGCATATTTTCATAAATTTTTATTATTTTAAGAAAAATTAATTTGATTATTAGAAAAGAATATAATTTAAGATTTAATATATTGAAAATAAAACTATTCTAATTTAAAAAATATAAAATATAAGTTTATTAGAAAGATTAATCTAGTTTTCATTTGACTTAATTATACATAAAATCATAAGTTAATATAATATGATTTGATATTTTGATAATAAATATACTTTATCATGACTTAAAATGCTTGTTTGGCTTAATAAGCTTGGTTAAAAAAAAAAATTAAAAGCTTAACTAAAAAAGCCAAGTCAAGAGCACAGTAGAAGTACTCTCATGAGACTTTTCACACTTATTTAAGTGATCTCAGGTTTAAGTCTTTCTAAAAACATATATTTTGAATTAAGATCGTAATAGTATTAAAAAAAAAGTCAATTCAGAAAAGCAATTTTACAAGCTCAATTTTTGAATTTTCACAACCATAGCTCAATTTGATTTTTACAAGCCCAACTCTATGTTGAGGTTTATTTGCACCATCCTTGGGCTGACACATGCCTCCTTACCCCAGGAGTAAGGAGCTAAGTGTTTCACGTGTCAAACACTAGGGGTATTTAAAAACTTGGTGATCCAACCAATTTGACTTGATCAAAATAAAAGATATTTAAAAAATTATTAGGCGGGGCTGAATTGGGTTCAAGTTCAACTTTTACCTATCCCAATAGTAAATTTATTTTTTTAAATATTATTTTTTATAATTTAATTAATTAATTTTTATTTATACTTAATTTTAAATATATCAATTCATCTCAAATTTTAATTATTTTTCATTTCAAATTTTAATTTTTTGTCATTTTATTTTTTTCACCTTCAAATCTTACTTTTTCTATTTTTATTTTTTTAAAAAATAAAATTTTTAAATAAAAAATAATTTATATATATATATATATATATATATATATATATTTACCTTGAACCCAACCACTTTCTAGCCACAATAGGCTAAGGCCTTGGAACAAATTTTTTTATCCCAATCTTTTACTGTGCCAAGTCCCAAGTTTTATTTGAATGATTTGACTAGGTATCTGAACTCCTTTAAAGTGTCTATTGATTTTACAATAGGATATCATGGACATAAAAAAAAAATTGAAATAAATTTAAAAGAAAAAGAAAAACTCCCTCACTAATAGCATGGGATACCTCCTTGTGTCAAGCATAGTGCATGAACTGCAGAAGGAAATGGATTCCCTACATTTGGGAATCTCAAATGCAAGTGAAGTTGATGAAATTTGAACTATTAAATAAAAATTTAATGGTTCAAATATTATAAAGTTGGTAGATACTATTTAATATTTGTTAAAATTTGAATCATTGGATAAAAATTTAATGGTCCATATCTCAAATATAGAGAGTATAAATGCAGAGAATCTAAATCCACTGCAGAATAGGCTTCAATTTTTTTTTCTTTTCACTATTTTTATTGCTATAAAGTATTAGATTACTTGAAAGAGTCAATAGTGGACTTTTTTGGCTTCCATTTCTGCTGCATCAACTAGGAATGCTAAAATTATATTTTATAATCAATTTTTCTATTTTTATAAGTCTAAATTTTAATAAGTTTTTGCTTGATGCAATCTAACTCTAATTCACTTTTGTTTAAGAATTATTAAAGAAATCTTGGGGCTAACATTTTGGCCAAACCAAGGGAAAAAATAAAGTGAAGTACTGAATTAGTTTCTCACTTTTATACTTTGTGACAATTTAATCATTTACAAATAATCGTAATAAGTTAGTCTTTCATTAATCCAAATAGAGAGACTGATTTCATACAAATTTAAATTTGTAATAGACTAATTTATTATGATTAATTTATAAGGGGTCAAATTGTTACAAAGTGAAAAAATAAGAGACCAATTTTGTACTTTTCTCAAAAGAAATTTGGTAATTGGTTTCCTATAGTTAACATTCTCATGTACCTAAGGCCATGTCTGGTATGCAAGAATAAGTTTTATGGGAATGAGAATGAGAATGAAGAATGTAATGGAATTGAGTCCTAAAAGCTAAAAATGTGTTTGGTACGTCTGGGATATAATGTATTATGAAATTATGTGTTATGTTTGGTGGGTAGGAGTTTGAAATGGAGTGCTACATAAAACGTCCAAAATACCTATTTTAATTTTATAACAAATCTTTAACACTAGCAATTGCAAGATGTCTTCAAGGCTACTAAGGATTCTAAACTAAGTTATATTAGGGTTGCACACAAGTCAACCTTGGTCAGGTTTCTAGACGACCTTGGACTCAACCTTACTTTAGGCCTGACTACATTTTTATGACTCAAGACCTGACTCCGGCCTAGTTAGAACCAGTTAGTGGCTGAGTCAGGTCGAGTCTCTCACTTTTTTTTTTTTAAATTACAAAAATTAGTAAAAGTGTTTTTTGTTGAAAAAAATTAAAAAAAAATTAAAAGGAAATATAATGGAATAGAAAAAATTTAAGATTTGGAATGAGAAATAATTAAAAATTTAAAAGAATTGATATTTTAAAATTTTATTATATATAATAAAATTTAGTTTAAATAAAATAAAAATAAATTATAAAGAATAAAAAATAATATCAAGCTAGTCTGGTCTTATGTTACCTTAATATTCAGTCCCGCCCAATCAAATATGCAAATTTTGTTTTAGTTGATCCAATCCAAGTCGACCCGATGTGACTGAACTAGGCTGAGTTAAATGGGCAAACCGGGTTTGTATTTACCCTTAACATATATAAAGACGATATGAAAAATAAAATAGATATTTTGGTATTTTATATCATCATTCCATGGAAATGATTCTCTTTCCATAGGTACTATGATGCAATGAGGATTTCCGCATATGAGGAAGTTAGATAGGTTGATGGAATATGTTGAGCTTTCCTTTCTAGTTCACCAAATGTGTCAATTAAGAGAATCTCACTCTTATTCCCTTTCCATCAACTACCTTCCCGCACCAAACCTGTCCTAAAGTAGTTTCCTTTATAATATTTTAATTAAGTGTAAACGAGACAACAAAATCTTATTTATTAAATAAAATGCATGAATTTCAACAATAAATATTGAACGGATCCAACGGTTCGGAGCTATAGTGTTGCCCAAGCGTAACTGAAAAGGGAAAACGTCAATGATCTTGAACTCATAATTTTAGCAGCCTATAAATATTTGCTTTCACTCATTTCAGCAGCAAAAGCACGTTCTTTGGATCTTCCTTCTTGTTCTTCCTGCTTCACTCTGTTCCTACGTCTCAACCCCAATCCCAGCCATGGCTCGCCGTTCTTCCAGTGGTAAATTCTCCATCTGTACTCCATTTCACCGTCGTGCTTATCTTCTGGAGTTGATTTTCTTTTTTATCTCTTTAGTTTTGGTTCTGTCTTTCCAAGAAAATGGGAAATCGGTTACGGTTTTCAGGGTTTGATTTTTCGGTGTTCCAATCATTTCACCTGTAGAGTTATGTGCTTTCTCATTTATGGTTATGTGCTTTCAAGATTTGCTTGTGATGGTTTTCTTGAAGGGGGTGGTTGGTAAAAGTGTAATTTGCTCCTCTATTGAGATATTTTGAGGCTAATCTGGTTTTATCCAAACTCTTTATTGATTATTATGTGTCTTTGGACGCTGCGGGCTGTAATGTAGGATTGTAATGACAAATTGGCAATGTGTTTGCAGAGCATGAATTTTACAAAATACTTGAAATGTACTCTATCATGCACTTATTCTCAAGTCTCAACCTCCTCTTGTGCGTCTAAACTTTTTCTGCAGTGTCGTGCATTGTAGTTCTTTTGTCCTGGTTGCAAGTATCAATTTGAAAATTCAATGAGCTAACTCTTCAATAATACGTATCTTGCCCCGAGATGTCATAATCTAGTTGTGTGATCCACTGTGTTACGCTTATCTCTGCAGGAAAATCAAAATCTTCTCGTCGAGCATCTGGTAATCGTGCTCAGCCAGGTAAACATGAATATGATACCAGAATAGGCTAAGCTGTCTTTAAATTCAAAGATTATTAAAGATCCAATATACCTTCTGAAAGGTCTTGCTGTGAGACAGTTTCTGTCTTACCAACATGAAACTATGGGAAATAATTTGTTTCTGTCTAACCATGTATCTACTTCTTAATGTAGTTCACCATGCTCCTCCTCCAGCTCCCGCTCCCGCTCAGAGTGTTGGTGGTGGATCTCTGCCTGGAGGCATTGGTTCAACCATAGCTGAGGGTATGTCAAAGAAGATAATCAATTATTCCATTCTGCTATATGGGACATGTGAAAATCGATACCATTGTGCTTGCTTACCTACTGAAAAATATTCTTGTAGGCATGGCTTTTGGCACTGGTAGTGCAGTGGCCCACAGGGCTGTGGATGCTGTAATGGGTCCTCGTACTATTCAACATGAACCAGCTGCCAGTGGGGCTGCTGTTGCTGCCCCTGCACCGACTGCAAAAAGTGGTGGTGGCGATGCATGCGTTGTTCAGTCCAAGACCTTCCAAGATGTATGTATTTCTACTTAGTTCTGGTAATCTGTGTCAGTGTGTATGTGTTAGAATCCATTGGCACGAGTGTAAATTAAACCAAAACTTGCACCATTGTATAACTCTTTGTAGAATTAATCATGCTTATAAGATCTTATAATTAAATCTGGAACTTCTTTTCCTTAATGGTGCAGTACTGTTCATAATCCATTTAAGCCACAGCTCATCATGGGCTGTGTGCAAGTCTTTTCTTTTTGGTAGTGGATGGCCCATAGTTACTATAGGCCTAGTAGCTAATTTTTATATTTACTTTTAACTGCATGCAATCATTTTTTATACTTATTAGACTTACAATAACTACGAGAGATCTCAACTTTTTTTTACTATTCTCTTTTGTTAAAACTGTGCATTCCTAATTTCACATTAAAACACTATTTTTTTGTCCTCAATACATATACTTTAATGTTAACAAGAACTAGTAACAATCACACACTGCAAGAGAAGCAACATCTGTGTGAAAATACCACAGTTGAGTAGTTTGTAATGACAATCACATTCTGTAAGTGATGCTAAGTCTGCAGTGTTAGTCACAGCTCTGTCTATGGCCCTCCATTAGTGCGCTTAGTATGTTGAATCATTATGTAAGAATTCATTGTCATCGCATCAATATGGCTTCAAGTATATTGTAAACTGCTCAAGTCTAATTCTGTTTATGATTTACTCAATAACCGGACTAGTTTGATTATGTGACTGTTTGCAGAATGTATATTAAGCAACATGTATTCAAAAGATTCTATTGTAAAGTTGCTTTGCATAATAAATCACTAATAGTCACTCACTAATGTTTCTACTATAACTGTTCATGATTGGTTTTAGCGTAATATCTTTTGACATTAGAGATGTTTAATTATTCTCTTGCAGTGCCTGAACAGCCATGAGAGTGATATTAGCAAGTGCCAGTTTTATATGGATATGTTATCAGAGTGCAGAAAGAAGTCTGGAGTGTCATTGAATGCTTGAGCATGCTTTCTTTGCTCTTCCCTGCCATGGAATATCAGCTTAGAGTCTGTCTGCATCAGTGATGAGTGTCTGTGTCCTAGTCTTCCTGTCTGATAGTCAAAGCTGTCTGCATCAGTGATCAGTGTCTGTGTCCTAGTCTTCGTGTCTGACGGTTAAATAATGCCATATATGGTTTAGACTTTCATTTCCTAGTTGGATGAAGCTGAAACTATTGCTTGAAAGTATTAGTATCGATTTGTTACTATTTTGCTACTTGGATCTCGTATAATTTGTCTATTTGGTCTGTGCGTAAGGTTTCGCATGTAGAAGAGTTTTACAGGATATATATATATATATATATATATATATATATTTAATCCCTTGAAATATCTAAAATAATTTTTTATTATTTAAAAATAATCATACTTAATTACTTACTTTTAAAAAAAGTATTAGGTTTATTGAAATACTTAAAATGTGATAATTATTTTAAGTATTTTAATAAGTAAAGAATTAAAATAATAATTTTATGATAAATAAAAGATAAAAAATATATTTTCTCTCTTTATATATATATATATATATATGTCATTTTTTCTGTATTCACAATGATTATATCAGTACACTTAATTATAATATAAGAATATAATTATAATAATATTAATTCAAAAAATAATAATATTATAATTATATTCTTATATTATAATTAAGTGTATTCAAAACAAAATTATGATTGCACAAAAAGAGAGACTAAAGGTGCGGCCAGTTGCGAGAAGGATTCAGACCCGATTTATATATAGTATTTGTTACTTGATTTTTTAATAAAAAATAACAAGTGAATAAATTTTATGATTTAACAGAGTATGATTAAGAAATTTAAAAAAAAAATTTTTTTTACCAAGTGTACCATATTTATTAGAAAATCATATAATGAATGCCTATAAATTTTTCCTGAATCCAATCCAACTTTTATTTTCTTTAAATACATATCATCCATTTTCTTTTTCTTCGTTTTTCTCATTTTGACAGTGCTCAACCACTTCCGAGGATTTCGAAGGTAAGCTGCATAAACTCAATATGAAAGATGCAATAAATCTTGATTTGCCGGCAATTACCCGTAACATAAATTGTATTTAAAAAAAAAATTGTATTTTGGGTGTTGAAATGCGTAATCTTTAAAAGAAATTAAGAATATAGAACAATTAATTCCTTTTATGTTTATGCTACTTCTAGTAGGTTCTCCTTTCACTTGTAATTTTTTTTTGTTTAATTACAACATGGATTCCTAGCTCCAAAAAAAACAAAAACAAAAATTACTACATGGCCCCCTGCATTTGGCGCAGCAACTCTCCGCCATGCACTTCATCTTCCTTTTTCTTTTAAATTTTAATTTTAATTGATATTATTTTTAAAAAATATCATAAGACATAAATAATAATTAATTATATTTTGAATCCTTTTGTTATGCAATAGACTATCTTATTTTTTTTAAAAATATTCTAATATGTGCACTTTATAATTTAGTTCTCTTTAATAAAATGATATTTTGTACATGTAATAATATTGCATTAGGTTATATATTAAAATAGCAATGACATATGTTTTAAAATTTAATATGTTAGAATTTAACAGTCAGAAAAATAACACATTTTTAAAACATGATGTCATTCTGTTAAAGAAATATGAATAATAAGTTATGAGGTCTAATAGCTTTCTATATTAAAAATTGTTAAATTATTTTTTTGAAAAATATAGTTTTTGTATAAAAAATTTTAAATAGTAGTATAATTCTTACAATCGCCTAGACTTTTATTTTTCCCAGTTTTATTAAAAATCCTTGTCTACAATCTTAACAATTATGTATTATAACATATAATGATAAGATACTGGAGTAGTTAAATTAACACCATTTTTTAAAATTTTATTTTAAAAGTTATATCTAAAATACATATGACACAAACAATACGTATGTATAAATTAAAGTTGGACAAACTTAAAGATGAATGAAAATAATTTTGTATTGATTATGGTTAAATGTAATTTTATTTGACCTTAATTTTTGTTCAAATTTTTTATGTACAAATTCATTTTAATTATAACTACATTTCACTCCATTATAAAAATAAATTCTTATATGTTTCTATTTATACAGAAATTTGAAGAATAAAAATAATTTTAAAAATATTTATCTTTAAAAAAATTATTAATAAAATAAATTTTAATTTATCGAATACACGAATCAGAATAATAATAATAATTAAAAGAAACCAACGGTTGGAGTGCTGTCCAAGCTTAAAACTGGTCAGCGATCTAAAATTTAACCAATCCTGAAGGGACACGTCGTCCTCCATCTCCATTGTTCGTGAACTCACAATTTTAGGCGGCCATAAATATTTCATCTCGGATATTTCAAGGGTTAGCATTTCAGCAAGAGCATATTCGTTGGCTTCTCCTCATAGTTCTTCCTCGTTCTATTCAGCCGCCTCAACCGAAACCCTAACCCTAACCATGCCTCGCCGCAGCTCCGGTGGTAAGTTCTCGTGTCAAATTGATTTATATGTCGTGCCCATCTTCTAGAGACTAATTTATGTAGGTTATTTTGGATCAAGTATTTGATGATATCTAGGGTTTTTAAATCAACCTGTTTGAATATCGAATCAGGTTGGGAGTTCTAGGGCTCTATGTTGTACGCGTAAATAGTTCCATCGATGAACTGTGCTCGATTTTTTTTTTTGTGGGGCAATTTTGGTTCTTTCCGAGAAAATGGGAAACCGTTTACGGTTTTTCTGGGGTTGATTTTTCAATTATCCTGTCGTTTTATCTGTTTAGGTGTATGCTTTCTCATTTCTGGTGATGTTGTCATAGCCAGATCGTGAGGGTTGGCTTGTGATGGTTTGTTTTTGAAGGCGGTGGTTGTTAAAATCGTAATTTGTTCCTTTATTGTATTATTTTTATCCAAATCAGGGTTTACCAGATCTTTTTCTTTGTTATTATGAGTTTTTAACTCTGCGGGCTGAAATATAGGATTATAATGGCAAACAGGCAATGTGTTTGTAGAATATGATTTTGGATTAAAAGTTTAACCTGTCCTCAATTTTGCACGTATTCTCTGTCTCGTCTGGGTTGTCTATACTTTCTGCAGTGCCATGTATTGTAGTTGTTCATGTCTTGGTTACAAATGTCATTTTGCAAATCGAACGAACTAACTATTGATTAATCTGTAACTTGCACTGAGATGTCATAATTATTTGTCTGTTCCATTGTGTGCTTATCTCTACAGGAAGATCTTCTCGTCCAGCACCTCGTCCAGCTGCAGCTCGTAACCCTCCTCCTCAGCCAGGTAAACAGAACTATGATACTAGTATAGGTTAAGATGCCATATAATTCAAAGATTAATGATGATCCAATGTATCTTCTGAAAGATACAGTTTTTGTCTAATCAACAAGAAACTGTGGGAAATAGTTACTCCGTCTGACCTTGTATCTACTTCTTTATGTAGTTCACCATGCTCCTCCTCCAGCTCCAGCTCCTGCACAGAGTGGTGGCGGGTCTCTGCTAGGAGGCATTGGTTCAACCATTGCTCAGGGTATGTTGACAAAGATGATTATTCTATTTTGATACATGGGACGTGTGAATATGAATTTCCTTTGCTTATCTGCTGGGAAAAAAATTCTTGTAGGCATGGCTTTTGGCACTGGAAGTGCAGTGGCCCACAGGGCTGTGGATGCTGTAATGGGTCCTCGTACTATTCAACATGAAACAGTTGTCAGTGAGGCCGCTGCTGCTGCCCCTGCACCAGCTGCAAATAGTCTTGGTGATGCATGCGGTGTTCACTCCAAGGCCTTCCAAGATGTATGCATTTCTTACCTTATACTAGCCATCTGTGTCAGTGTGTGTTAGTATCCCTTGGCATGGGTGTAAATCAAACCTAAACTTACACAATTGAATAACTTTACAGGATGATTTCTGACATGGATGGATTAGTCACGTGTATAAATTTTTGCCTTAGTATGTTTATGTTTAATGCTCAATATAGTATAATAGTAAGCATCAATAACATATAACTTTTTTTAATCAGAAGAATATATTAACTATCTGAGTAAAATATTATAAGATATGAAAGATCTGTGTGAATATACAGTAGTTCTACAGTTTGTAATGGCAATAACTTTCTAAGTGATGCTAATTATGCATTCTCATTTGTCCTGTATCAACATAAGTTGTGCCACAAAAAAATGCCTCCTTGGTTCTACTTTAGTCACAGCTTTGATATGCTGCTCAGGTCTAACTCGGTAGCTGGTTTACTAAATACTGTACTGCATGATTATGTCACTGTTTTTGGAATGTAGATTAAGCAAAATATGTTTAGCATTTTATATTAAAGTTGCTTTGTATAAATCAGGCGTAGTCGCTTGTCTCTGTGTCTATGTTTACTGTTTGTAATTGATTTTATCGTAATATTTTATTTTTGACATCTAGAGATGTTTTATTATTTTTCTTGCAGTGCCTGAACAGCTACGGGAATGACATTGGCAAGTGCCAGTTTTACATGGATATGCTAGCACAGTGCCGAAAGAACTCTGGCGCTTCATTGAGTGCTTGAGCATGCATCCTATGCTTTACCCTGCAATGGAATATCAGCGTGGAGTCTGCATCAGTGTCCTAGTCTTTCTCTTCGCTTAAAGTTATTTCCAGATGGGGTTAAGGACTGCATTTTAATAATCCTGGTTGGATCAAGCTGAAACTATTGCATCTTCATTAAACATCAATTAGTTGCTGTTTTGCTACTTGAATCTCTTATAAATGGTCTATTTGGTCTGTGTTACCGTTATCTGTTGATCTGTCGATGGTTATCATGTTGCTTGAATTCAAATGAAACATCGTGAAACTTAATTTGTAGTAAATGATTCTTTCAATTTAAAATATTAAAGGTAATACTAGTTACATGACTTGTGAAATTAAATGAAATATTCATGTATGAGCATACCTGCTTATTTAATTTTTATTAAAATTTCCTAGTGAAATTTGTTCTCATTTATTTTTTAGCGATCGGACTGAAGTAAAAATGAAGTTTTCTATTATTATGGTAAATGAATTCTCCTCTCTTGAAAGGTACTCGTTATTTTGCCTTGTTTTGGAACATTGTGGCCTTGTTAGAATTTTGTTAACCAAATAATTAGCATAGGTTTCGTCGACTATTATAATATTGTCTCAAAGAACCATAATTTATAGAGCAACTTTTACGCACACGGTACTTTGATCTAACAGGTCAATTGATAGACACTGGTTTTGATTGCACATTGTAAATACGTACAATTTTACAACTCCTCGGGTCCTGGGACCTGGACCTTTCATTCAAACATTGCCCTATTAGTCATTATAAGTTTATTTTGATTATTAAGGGAGTAAGGATGGAATCCTGAGATTTATGTATGATTTGTAAAGGAATGAAAAAAAGTCATTACATTTTTATATTTGGTCAGATAGAAGCAGTGTCAAAATAAAAAGCAAGTTTTACAAATAATCATAATTCCCTAATCTAAAAGATATAAAATTAATTACTTTTTTTTTAAAATTTCAATTTCGAAATCAACCAAAAATCGATCAGCCCCCCAAAAATTAAAGAATTTAATCTCGTTATTTTACATAACAAGCGCATAACTTAAAGATATATGTTCCCAAAAAGAGAAAATTAAAGAAAGACTAAAGATGAACAAGTGCAGATTCATAGCAGAAATCCACTACATTACCAATATCCGTCCTGTATTGAAAACTCCAGCGGAAGAGATTATACAATGTTTATGGTTGAAGACATAATCAAAGGTGGGCGAAATTGTCTGAATAAATTCATTTTAGAGAATGTTTGAACTTTCCATCATTTCCCATCAGATTATGGATGAAAAGCATCTTGTCACTCAAATTGGAATGGTTGAAGAAAAGCTTTTTCGTTATATCAAACATAATTTTTTTTTTCTTTCTTTCTTTCATTCTCTTTCTTTATCATTTCTTTCCATCACACAAACACAACTCGAGCCCATTGGAGGAACCAAGCAAACTCAGGAAAATAAACAAAATTAGGAGGCATTCAAAGATCCTAAACAAACTCAACAAATTATTAGATCTTAAAATGGAAGACTTTCCATTTGAGCCTTATCAATAAATGTAAGAACATGATGTTATGTTTAAATTATTAATTGTTAGTTAAAAATTCAATTATTCAAATTTCTATTAAATACTACATGCGGTAATCATATATATATATATATATGAATTTGAATTATTAAATTTTTATTTAAAGATTAAGAATTCAAACATGGCTTTATGTTTTAGCCCGATCATGACGAGGAGATCTACTTTGTCCAATATCTTGCAATCAGATTCTTGGAGCCTTGTACCTACAAGTTTTAAGATGCAATCACGCCAACTTCTCTTATGTTATAGTTCATGAGCTCAATCTAAGACAATTATATTTTTTATATGTATATTTGAATCTTTAAATTTTCATTTAAGGACTAAAAATTCAAATATGACGTGTTTGTCATATCATGCAATCAGATTCTTGGAGCCTTACAGCTCTGAGATTTAAGATGCAATGGCACTTACTTCCCTTGTGTTATAGTTCATGAGCTCAAATTAGACGGTCAAATATATGGATTTATCAGTTTGGGCGTGAGAAGAATATGGGGGAGAATAACATAATGGGGTGGCTGAGCAGATGTATTAGAATGTAATACGATTGATATGTGCCAAGAACAATGGTATTGGACATTAATCAAAAATATTATTTTGTTTTTGCAATTCTAAGTAGAATTTGAAATTTTAATTGTTTTGTGTGTATTTAAAATTTGGTGCATTTAGTTATCTTAAAGATAATTTTTTTTTACAAAAAAACCAATATTTACTTTACAATAAAAAAAGGAGTAAAATAATACAAATGCACTAAATATGTCAAGTTCATACTTTTGCTTCTGTGTTATCTTCTCTTGTTTGGATTTACAGAATTACTTGTCATTCTAATGTTTGTAGAGCTTAGATGCACAACTTTGAAGTGTAGTTTTATGGTATAAGCATACTGGGGTGCATGGTTCAAGAAAAATTTGGCATGTGTTTTACATTTAAATAAAAATCTAGGTCATAATGCAGGGTTTTTTTTTTTTTTTCTCAGTTTTAAGTTATGTGTAGATAATTTTTTTATCTTCCTAATCTTTAAACCAAAATTTTCCAAACTTTAAAATATGTACGTCTTGTTATTAGTATGTTATATCATAATCAAAAGTATGACACGTTAAGGGAATTATCTGTATATAATTCAAAATTTTGAAGGATTATATATATATATATATATATATATATATATAGATAAAGAGAGTAACGTTTGAGAGTTGTTTAATTTAATTTGATGCATCACCCTTTCATTAGTACATTAACAAATATATTAAAAATTGGATTATTTGCATGGAAAATAAACTAAGGGTTTATTTTTAAGTTTTGGAAATTAAAAAAAGTGTTTATCTAATGCCCAAAGTTTAATCAGATTATGAACATCTTGGCCAAGAATATAATTTTAAATATTTATAGAAATCTGATTGAATTAATTTAACTTTTATTTAGTTTTATTTGCCAAAGATTTCACAAAAATTAACACATTTTACTTGGCGCTAGTTTATGAAGGCCCAACTAATTGAATCCCTAATGTAATTTCAGTCTATTTTCAATTAGAGACCCAATCTCTTTCAATTGTAACAATGGCGGAAACAGAAAAGGAAGTGACCTTCTGTTTTCTTCTCCTTAAATTCTCTGTAATTTGAAACTTCTTTCTTTATTTTGTGTGGGAAACAAAAACAAAGATACCACTTTTTTTGTGTTCTCTCTAATGATTTATTGTTGCATCTTTTTTGGCCTTCAATATATGCAAGTTTTATTATCATTTTAGATTGATACAATTAACCTTAGAAAAAAGAGAACTTGTTGTTGAAATAATTTTAAAAAATATTTCTGGATTAGTATTAATTTATTGGGTTAATTAATTAATTAAACAACCAAAATTTGACATAAATCATGAATGGATTAAGTATGAATTAATTATGGATCATCAATAATATATTATATTATCTACAAGTTCATTAGGTATAGACCTCAACTCGTAGTTCGAAATTTGTCAATAAATATCTTATCAAATTATGGTAAGAAGAAAATTTTATAATAGTTTATAATATTCAATTATAAATTTAAGTTGTTGAAAAAGTGAGGAGTTTTTTTTTTTTGAAATAATTTATTTATTTAAAACCACCATAATTTTACTTTCTAATTTTGAAGACTCACTATATATTCAATTTTGGCTATTTGAAGTCTTTTCTCTCATTCTACCCCATAAATATGAGGTTTAAACAAAACAGGTTGTAATATCTATTGTGTAATTTATGGTAGTATTAAAAATCTGCATTTCAAATAAATTTTTTATCTTATTGGATTTCCCAAATTTTTCTTGCACTTGTTACATAAACATGTTTAGATATATTTGTTTAGTGACATTTCTCACATATTTTAATAGCTTTTTACTAGTTCAAATATCCTTTCTCTAATGACACATTTATTAACTTCTTTTATCAGTTTAATTTTCTTTTCTTACGTCTATTTAAGAAAAAGTTTTCTCATCCTTCATTATGGAAGCAGGTTGAGTTTTGATTACAGCATAGCCTAAAATCATAGTGGATCGAGAAAACAAAATATATAGCTAATGTTGAATTAATTTTATGAAATATATTAAAATAATATAGATTGATATTAATTTATTATTAAGACAATTCGTTGGGTTAATTAATTAATTAATTAATTAAATTTTTGAATATATAAATCAAGAATGAATTGAGTTCGAATTATTTGTAGGTAATCAATAACAGATTAGATTATTTATAAGCCCATTGGGCAGAGGCCCTAACCTGTAGCTCAAATCTTGTCAGTAATTATCCTACCGTATTATTAACTAAAATATAAAAAGAATATTTCATAAACATATTCAATATTAAATCTGAGCAGTTCTTAGCACATGTAGAAAGTTACTATTTTTTTACAAAATAAAAATAATTACTCTGAACGAAAAATAACTTTTTCACTTTTCTGAGGACTTATTAGATAATTTTGGCTTATTAAATATTTTTCTTTTTCTCTCTCTTTGAATTCTTTGACTTTTACATATGAAAGATTTGGATAAAGTAGGTTGATATCTCTACTATAAAATTTATTGTTGCAATAAATCTACATTTCAGATAAAATTTTTTCCTTGTTAATTATTATTTGTATTCATTATAATCTCTCAATTTTATTTTTTCAAGAGCTAAAAGAAATGACATATAATATGAGAACCCCATATTTGATAATAGTCTAAAAAATAAGAAAATTTCTTAAGGGGTACATAAGAGGCCATGGACAGAGTAAAAAAAGGGTGAAAGGGTAAGGATCAAGTTAATTTTTCTTTCCTACATGAACTATCAGTTTGATTCCTTTTTTTTTTTTTTTTTATTTAAATAACACAGAGAGAGAGAGAGAGAGAGAGATATATATATATATATATATATATATATATATATATAAAATTTATTCTAGAATAGATACTGATTTGTGTGGGATTTACTTATAATGACAAATAATCCTATTGCGTATCACCATACTCACCTAATTCAAATAATGCAACATAAGAATAATAACTTCGTCTCTACCCTAAATATCATGATTCACATTGGATCTTTATTCATTAAAATTTCTTATAACTTTTTTTAATCATGGTTTAAATATTTAATATTTACTGTAGCACAACGTTATAAACGAGTTCTAAGAAATGATTTTTTTGGGCAAAAAAGTACTTTTATTTGTCGTAAATTAAGATCACAGACAATTTTAACTTGTTTGTCGAAATTTTTTATGCCGACTTACACGTTTATTCTGTCAATTTATTAATAAAATTAATGACATATTATTATACATAAATTTACGGTCATTATAATTTGCTGAGGGGATTATTAAATTTTAACATAAATATTATACTATTAATCTCATAGTAACTGCAACAAACAGAGAAGGCATTTTTTAAATTATTATATTTTCTAATGGCATCTATACCTCAAAATGTCAAAAAAAAAAAAAGATGATAGAATACCTTTATCCCTTTGCGTCAATTTTTGGATCAGAATATTTCTTTGGCCTGCAAAAGATAAAATGGTGAGAATCAAATTCTTCCCAACATGGAAATGTAAAATTCTATATTATCTCTTTAATGGAATTTAACGGTTCATAATAACTAATTACAAGATTTGACGGTTGGTATTCAAAATTTGAAAATCGAAATCAGTAATTTTAAAAAGCAAAATTGGTAAATTTTAGAAATTTTATCCTACAATTATAAATGACTTTTAAAACTTGATTCAACAGCTATTATTTTAACAACAATGAGAATCAAAATTTTTCCTCGTAAATTTTTAATAAATTTTAAAGAGACAATGTAGGAATGGCAAAAGTTTATTGTACTTAAAAACTTCACGCGTGGACAGGAATGAGGGAAAACTGTCTTCAAAGATATTTGAGGATAAGAACACAGATCATATTCTCTACTTTGTTGGGTCTCCACCCTTAATAATTTCACATAAATAAATAAAATTTTTTATGTACATGTATTAATAATTTTATTATATCTTTGACAAACATAAATTTTTTTGTACGATGACAAAAAATTAGAAATATAACTATTTCTAATATATAAAAAAAAAAATTTCAACCAGCAATATTAATTCAGCATTAAATTGTTACTCATACAATACAATCGCACGCCTTGATTAATCTTCACGAGATTTTGACATATAAGGTTGGTGGAAAAACAAACAATAATCAAGACTTAACACATGATGGACAAAATGTCAATGCCACGAGAACAATTGAACTTAATGTTTTTTATTTGTTAAATTTATTATTTCTTTAACTTTTTTAAATTTTTAAAACTTATGTAAAACTTATTATTTGGATTTTTTAAAATTTGTTAAAGTTTATTGGATAATATGAATAAAAAAATTTAAGCTTTCAATTTATTTTTAAATATATTTATATTTTATTAATTAATATTATTATTCTTTGTAATTTTTTTAAAAATTTGATGTTTTCGTAGGAATTCACAAGATTCATATCCTCATAGATAATGTGGATGGAAGGAAAATACTTTCGTAGTGAGTAATGGAGATAAAAATAGGGAGAAATTCCCACTCTTCAATTCGCAAAATTATTAAGATGTGTATATAGCTTTTTTTTTTTTTTCTTATTCTATATATTTTCTTTTCTCTCTATCTATCTTCAGTTTTAAAAGACACCAAAAACTTTGAAGGATTCTAATTCGTTACGTGAACCATGAGTTGAATTAATTAATTATTTTTAATAATAATTATGACAAAATAAAATGTGCATGATCTGAATGACGCTGTCAACCTTGGAATTTAGAACTGGATCTCCTCTGGACATAGACCATAGGCCATCCGATTCATCTAATCGTAATCAATGAGCCACGTTCTCCTTTATGTACGCCCAATTTCCTTTTCAAATTGGCTACATTCAAAACGGTGTCGTTCCAAGAAATTCTTTTCACAACAAATCGATGCACGAAACGCTGCTTTTTTAAGGCTGGCTGGGAAGTTGTGCTGTTGTGCGCGCCTAAAGTGCTCTTATTTAAGCTACGGTGAAATTCTCCTTTTATTAACTAAGAACATACTCAGTTTTCTTTTAAAATCAAGAGTCTTGTGATTTGAGACTATTTTGAACATTAACATACTCATTTCAAATTGCTGTAATCAAAACATGTTTTCCTGTTAGCAGTTACCATCCGACAGTTATTTATTTAAACATATGTGCTTCTCTGTGTAAATTTAATTATAATTTTAAAAAATTCATATAATTTGACAAGTAGTCTAAAAAAAATTTAAACAAAAAAATTTTAATTAAAAGGCTTGTTTTATAAAATAGATCAAGTTCAAAATTTTTTTTAAGTTTAGCCCAAGTACGGATTAATATCTTTAATAATTAAAATTTTATTTTTAATAAAAAATTTAATATAATATGACATCTTAATAAAAAATAAAAATTATTATATTTAAAATATTCATATAAATACAACAATTCATTCATATTTATAACTTCATTGTTTTACTTTTAATATATTTGAACTTATTAAATTGAAAGGATAAAATAAAAAAAATTAATCAATTGGTCCCAATAATTTACTTTAATTTACAAATTGGTCCTTATACTTTTTTTTTTTTTTTAAATTACTCCTTACCCTTTCAATCTCTTATTACTCTAGTCCCTACCATTACATTCATCTTCACACTGTTAAGTTTTTGGCTGATGTGGCAGCTGTCATGGCAATTTTTTTCTTCTCAATTTGGGTTATGCACGCTATCTTCTTCTTGTCTTTCCATTTCTGCATTGAAACGAGAAATGCTGAAGCTTAGACTAAAATACTACTACTCCAGGACTTTCCCTGCAAAGTAAAAGCGTAGAAACACCTCCTTATCTCACCACTTCAGTGAGAGAGAGAGAGAGAGAGAGGGAGAGGGAGAGAGAGAGGGAGAGGGAGAGAGAGAGAGAGAGAGAGAGAGAGAGAGAAAGAGCTGCTGCTCCTATTCTTCTTCAGGATTGTGCAATTTGTGTTTCGCCTAATCGGATTGTTTCGCAGGAAAGATGAGCAACAACCCTTAAAAGTTTTCTTGAAGGATTTATTCTTCGGATGCTCATGGACTCACTCAACTATGGGATATCGAAGCATATGGTGAGTGTAGATGAGAAATATCTTCGCCACTGCTTTGAGTACTCGATACGCGTTCTCTCTTCCTCCTCAGTATAGTAGTGCCTATCCTCAGGATTTAGCACTCCGTTTCACTTCCCCAAAACAGAGTATGGTAATTCTCTTGTTCTCCCCTCCTCCTTCTCGACAAAATTGCCCTCTGTTTCAATGGCAGCGTGCTTCCCTTCTTGACCCGTAGCCTATTATTTATGATAGTGCAACTACGATATAGAGCTCCCAACCCTTCTTTCAGCGTTAGCCGTTCTTGCCAGTTGCCAGATCACCTTCCACCGAGCTTCCACGATAGCTCCGTCTTCCTACTCAGTAAATTTCTCACGGCGTGATAGCTAAGGCAAACGGCAAGGATAATTTGTGAAACGGTTTTAAAGTATGAGGAGCTGTTTGAAAAGAAAAAACTACGGGACCAAATTAAAAATTGAAGGAAAGTCTAGGGACTAAATGATTAATTTTTCCTTAATTATTTCTGTAGTAGTGTCTTGTAAAAAAGCTGAGAGCTGGTTAAGACTAATTACACATTGCCTATGTAGATATTATAATACTTAGCTAATCTAAAATTTAGAGATAAAAATGATACTTTTATCTTCTAAAAAAATTTGAGAAAATTATACTTCTCTATAATTTCATTTGATTTTTAAGTTAGTCCCAATAATTTTAAAATTTGTAATTAATTGCTTGAAGTTTACAAAAATTTTACTTTAGTCCCCTCATTATATTTTTGCCAATATTTTTATATAATTAAATTAATTTTATTTCATTACCTATTTTTAAACTCCTTTATTAGAATAATATTTATCATTCAGATGGTTAAGATAGCATATTAGTTTTATTAGTAAAATTTAATAAATTATTACAAAAATTTTAATTGTAGCGACTAAATTAAGTTAGTTGTAAAATATAGGGACTCAGTTGCAAAATTTCAAACTATGGGGACTCCATTAAAAATAATAAAATTATAGGGACTGAAACAATAATTTTCCAACAAATATTAATGATATACGTATCTGAAAAAACACACGATGATGATGGAATATTTTTCCGCTTTGCCTCGTATCAAAAAGTTTCTTCGGTCTTGCCAAATAATTAAGGTGAATTCATCAGTGTCCTTGACTTTTGGAGGCACCAATACTTTTTTTGGTTAGGACAAAGTGTCATGTGATAGCCTGTTATAAAGAAGTTCGGCTGGATAAAATTGTAGAACATACCCATTTCCAACCAAATATGCAGTTGGAATCTCTCACTAATATTTTGGTAGAAAATTTTGACTGACTTTTAGTTATAATTTCAAAATAGGTTTTACAAGTAATTAAAGAAAAATTTATATTCTAAAAATATTACAAACAACTTTTTGTTGTTTATCATAAAACTTTTAATATAATTTGTCACGACCGTAACAAAAAAGACACAACTGACATGAAGAATGAGGTACCCTTCACCCTTGTAAACCTAGTTGATATATAAAGAAATCTAATATTTACTGAACATACAAAATTTCATCAAATAAAAGTGCGACAAAATACCAACAGATACATATGCCAAAAAGAATCAGTTACCTCAATGTAAAAATTCTAACAAAGTCTCTCATAAAATATGAACCTCTTAAAATTTGTACAACAAGAAACTTGACACATACAAAAGATGGAGAGCGGAATACAACAACCCACAGTCAACAAATCAAAACAAAAAACCATATGCTTGTATACAAAAGGAGCTACTAAATCTAATTACAAATTTACAACAAAAGAATAGCTTTTACCCTTGCAAAAAGATGGCTCACCAAAAGCAAGAAACACCTGTAAGCTCGTACTCTATAGGTTGGTATTCCAGCCCGGTGCTATGACCTAAAAAATGTAAAATAACGTGCAGTGAGTAAAAGCTCAGTAAGCAAATAATACTAATTATAAAAAGGAATGGACAACTGGCCACAGTATAGTGTTTGTAAAAAATATATTTTGTCTTAAAACTAAACATATTCCATGGTTTGTATAAATTATGCAATATGCATATCACATCTTAAACTTTAGTAAAGGCCTCAATTATAAAATTATAAAATGAATTCTGAATGAAAATAGATTAACACATAAGTATTACAAGAGTTTTCCAAAATCAATTGAATGCTTGGGAACATCCTACAGAACGATCAAATATCAACAATAAAGTTAGACCAAGGCTAGTATAAATCATAGCCGAGCATATAACAGTCATGAGCTTCAAGCTAAGACTATTCAAAATAATGGTCTTGGGGCCTCAAACAACGTATCATCTTAGTGGCATCATGCCCAATCATATTAGAATACAGATTGTAGTCCACTACAGCTAACGTCTACTATTGTTAGCAACAGGATAACATAAATGTATATATAATTAAACAAATTAGAAGTCAAAATCGGAGTAAGTTTAAAAGTCTAGAGTCAAACTTATTCAAGTAAACAGAATCATAGCAATTCAAAATTTCAGAGTCAGAGTATATCATAATACAGAATTAGACTACATCATAATTTTGGAATCAAAGTAGACAAACATAGAATGAGAGTACTTTAGAAAAGTCAAAAAATTTATCAAATGCTTGATACTTCCAAATACAGATAAAACTTTGTTAAAATTTAGAGATTTCAAAGTATCCAAAGAAACATAATAAAAGTAGCTTAAAACCTCAAGATAAAAAATTATAATTACAATTTCAAAATGCTTCATCATTTAAAGAATTATAGTACTTTATGAATGTAAAATCATAACACTTCAAAAATTGGAACAAATTTGTCCAAAATTTGGAATCATTATAAATTCAAAGCTTACAATAAGTGAAATTCATAATGAAAAATAAGAATAATCCATAATTCCAAAACTTTCAAAATATTCTGAAAATAAAGATGATGTTTATACATCTCAAGACACTTGCCTTAAAGCGCAATTCAAATAATGATTTTTTTTTTTTGAAAGAGATAACATAAAAATGAAATCCACATGACTAGCATTATCTACTCACCTATCCAAAACCCACAGAATTCATTCCCTATCCCGTGAAGTAAAGTACAACTACTTTGACCCTTAAAAAATTATAGACCTTTAATGTCTCATGCTAAGAAACATTTTAACTAAGGTAAATTCTAATAACATAATAACTTACTCAAATGAGTTAGCATTCTTAAATAATTTTAGTGTTTTGTTTCCTTTGTATAAGGTCACCATTAATGTCTTTAATTGTCATTACTAGTATACATATTCATATATGCTTGGAAAATACTTCAGGACCCAAGTGCTCCATAACTTAAAGTGTAATCTCACCAATATCCAACAAAGATAAATTGACAAAAATATCCCAAGGCATTTAATAATATTCAAATGACCACATAATTTCTAGCAAATTTCACTTCCCATTACTTACATTAGTTCAAACATATAACAATGATATTTATTAATATGAAAATGATATTAAATACACTTATCATTCATCAACTTTTAAATAAACAATTCAAAGTTAATACTAGCCCCAAGTAGCCCATTTTGGCTTCTTACAACCCTTAAGTTATCTAATCTTACCAATTAGGTCAAAACTTATACCAACAATAACCCAAGTAATTTATTCATTAATTATAATCATTTTCAATGCATTTTCATTCATTAGGCTCCTCTAATCAACAATTAAATTTAAGATAATTTGAGAAAAAAATTCCCAAGTGTCTTACCACACTGAACGATAACTTTTAACAACCCAAATTCTTCTCCTTAAGATCCAGTAAGGGCATTAAGAAATCTTCATATATTATCACTCTCCACTCCTCAACTCCTACCAAGAAAAGAGGGGGCTTCAATTGAGCAATTGAATCACCAAATTGACACATGGCCTAAGATAAAAAACCCCAAGCGAATTTCACAAAACTCCTTCAAAACGAGCTCCAATTAGACATTTTTAGTTACCATTCACGTTCTTCGTCTAAAATCGGGGATTTTCTATTTCATCTAAATAGCTCAAAATTGGGAGCTAAAATCGTTAGAGAACTGGATGAAATACTATTATAAACAAAGGTCTTTAACTAATTCAAAGTAAATCAACCTGTGTCACGCGAATTTTGGCTCCCAAGTATTGTTCATGCATGTTTGTATAGCTGAGAAAGGACCTTTGAGTTCTGATCATACTACAAGAAATCAAAAGCTAGAATTAAGGAAGAACTTGTCGAAATATAGATTAAAAAAAAAACTCCAATGGAATTTAAAGAAACACTCATCAAATCATCAAAATTCCTCCCAATTTTCATGCCCTACGTTGAAGTGCATTCTCACTAGAATTTCTAGTTTTTTGACCTATCCCTTACTGGGAACTAACTGGTGGTAGCTTTAAACAGTAGGAGTTGTGATAGAGGAGCTGATCGGAGCAAGAATTTCAAAGGAAAAGAGAGAAGAATTTCACAACTCTTGAGAATGATGGCGTGCAATCATGAAGCAAAAATCCAATATGTATAAGAGTGATGAGTAAAATTGAAAGGAATTTTGGTCCTTGTATAGATGTGCTAGTTGAAAAAGAATAGATTGTTACCTAAGTGGTCATAGTAGGATTTGAACTTATGCTATTTAGTTTGCATGAGTAAGGCTTAGCCAGTTATACTAGCGTAAGACTCACGTAGAATGCTTATTACGTTAATGTATGAGTTCTTTTATTCTTTTCCTTCACAATTAAATTTTTTTCTCCTATAATTATATTGCCTTATTTATTCTAACTAATGTAGATACTTACAAAATTATTCTACTAAAGTGGAATTACTAATGAAAATTTTTGGAATATTATATTCACCCCTTTAAAAAAATTCAGTCCTTGAATTCAAAATAAATGCATACCTTAAGTCTCAAACACATTTGGGTATTTAGCTTGTATATCATTCTCTACTTCCCAAGTGGCTTCTTCTTAGGTGTGATTGCGCCATAAACCTTCATAAACACGATCTCTTTATAATGATGTTTCTTAATATGCTTATCTAGAATAGCCACTGAAACTTCTTCATAAGTTAAACCCTCATATAGTTGTATATCTTTAGGCTTAAGTGTATGAGATGGGTCGGGCAAATACTTCCTAAGCATAGACACATGAAACATAGGATGGACGCGCTGCTAACTTGGGAGGTAAGGCTAGGCAATATGCCATTGCACCAATCCTTTCTAGAATCTCAAATGGAACATATCGGGGGCTTTATTTGCCTTTCTTTCCAAATCTCATTACACCCTTCATCAGAGACACACAAAGAAATACTTGATCACCTACAATGAATTCTAAGTCATGTTGTTGGTTATCCACATAAGCTTATTGTTAGTTCTGGGTAACTAGCAATGTTTCTCTAGTTAACTTCACCTTGTCTATTGCATCTTGAACTAGTTCTGGCCTCAATATTCTTAATTCACCCACTTCAAACCAATGGATAGAGGATCGACATCTTCTAGCATATAATGCCTCATAAGGTGCCATTTTTACTTTCCTGATATTATTGTAGGCAAATTTGACCAAGAGTAAGTAGCTATCCCAACTCGCTCTAAAGTCTAGGATGCATGACTTCAACATGTCATCTAGAGTTTGAATGATACATCAGATTGACAATCATTTTGTGTATGAAAAGCAATGCTAAGATCCAATTGAGTACCAAGCGCATTTTAGAAAGCCCTCCAAAACTTTGAGGTAAATTGGTGTCCTTGATGAGAAATAATCAAATTTGGCACCATGATGTTTTACAATTTCATTCAAATAAATTTGAGCATACTTACATTGTCTTCACTGGAAGAAAGTGTGCAAATTTGGCCAATCTATCAACAATTTTCCATATGGAATTAAAACCTTTAAGAGTTCAAGGTAAACCCATTATGCAATCTATAATTATCCTTTAGCATTTCCATTCTCGTATTCCAATCCTCTGAAGTAACCCAGTTAGATTTTAGTGTTTTGCTTTCACTTGTTGACATACTAAACAACGAGAAACAAATTTTGCTACATCTTTCTTTATTCCTTCCCACTAATACAACTATTTCAAGTCCTGATACATCTTTGTTGCTCTAGGTGGATTGTATAAGGGATTTGATGAGCTTCTTCTAGGATCTCCTTTCTAAGCTCACCATTGTTAGGTACACATAAATGTTGGTTATACCATTATACCCCTTTTGAGTCTAAGGTAAACTCACCCTGCTTTCCACCTTGACATCTTTAATTAATTTATGAAATTGAGCATCTGCTCCTTAAGCTGTTTTCACCCTTTCACTCAAAGAAGAGTGACTTTGAACATTTGCTAATAACATTAGGCTCTTTAGTTCCAAACCTAACATAATTTTCTTTTAACCAATGGAATTCTTCAACCAAGGGTCTCCTTAATTTAGCTATATGAGCCAAACTTCCCATTGACTTTCTACTCAGTGTATCAGCTACCACATTGGCCTTGTCTAGATGATATAATATCATACAATCATAGTTTTTCATTAGTTCCATCCACCTTTTTTGCCTCAAATTAATATCTTTTTCTTTAAGAATGTACTTAAGACTTTTATGGTTCATAGAGATTTCACAAGTCTCAGCATACAAATAATGGCACTAAATCTTTAATACTACAACAACCATTTTTAAGTCATAAGTAAAGCAATTTTGCTCATGCTTCTTCAGTTGTCTTAAGGCATAAACAACTACACAACCATACTGAATCAAGACACACCCAAACCTTACTTTGGATGCACAACAATAAATTATATAACCACTTAAACCTAATGGTGATATAAGAATGAATGTTGCTATCAAATAGTCTTTCAATTTTTGAAAGTTTTCCTCATATGCTTTGGTCCACTAAAACTTCACATTCTTTTGGGTAAGTTTAGTCATAAGAGCAATTATCCTGGAAAAATCCTCTACAAATTGGTGGTAATATCCAGTAAAACCCAAGAAACTATGAATGTCAGTGTTTGTAGTAGGCTCAGGCCATTTTTGAACAGTTTCCACATTACTGGGATCCACTTGAACACTTTCCTTTAAAACCATATGGCTTAGGAAAGCCACTTTATCAAGGCAAAATTGGCATTTAGTGAACTTTGCATACAATTGGTTTTCCATTAATATCTACAGCACCATTCTCAAATGTTATTCATGCCCGTTATGACTCTTGGAGTAAACTAGAATGTCATTAATAAAAAAACAAATCAATCAAGGAAAGACTTCAAGACTTTGTTCATGAAATCTATAAAAGCAACAGGGGTACTTGTTAGCCTGAAAGACATAACCAAGAACTCATAATAACCATAATGAGTTTTGAAAGTTATCTTAGGAACATCCTTACTTCTTATCTTTAATTGGTGGTACCCTGATTGTAAATCAATATTAGAAAAGCATTGTGCACCTTCTTACAGTTAAAAAAGAATCATCATTGATTCCACACTATCGCCTTATGCAATTGTCTGTAATCCACATATAACTTAAGAGAACCATCTTTTTTCTTCACAAGAAGAACTTGGGCTCCCAACAGTGATAAGCTTGAGCAAATAAAGCCTTTATCTAACAAGTCTTGTAACTAATTCTTCAATTCTTTAAATTCCAATGGTGTCATTCTATAGAGAGGAACACAAATAGACAGAGTGCCAGGTAGTAAATCAATGTTAAACTCAATCTCCCTATCAAGAGGCATCCCAGGTAATTCTTCTCAGAATACATTTGGAAACTCATTAACCAGAGTCACTTACTCTAATGCTGGAACTATTACTTCCATGTCTTGGACCAAGGCAAGATAACCTTAACATCCACTTCTTAATAATTTTCTAGCCCAAATAGTAGGTATTAAATTATTAAGAGCTTCAGTACGATCACTCTAAATGGTAAATGATGAATCATTTGGAAATTCACACCTTATAACTTGAAAATAAGAGTCTAATGTGGCATAACAAGAAACTAACTAATCCATTTCAAGGATTATATCAAAGTTAGTCATAGCCAAGATTATCAAGTCAACCACTGTCTCTTGACTTCCTACCAGAATTGTACACGATTTACATACTTGATCCACTAAAGTGAATTCTCTTAACGATGTTGTTACTAACAAAGGGCTATCTAATCTAGTAGAATTTTTGCCAATCAATTGCGAAACTTAGAGATATAAAAGAATAAGTAGAATCAAGAACAAACAATATATGAGCTTCAAAAGAACATACTGTAATTGTACCTATAACTATTGCATTGGTTGCCTGATCATCCTATTTGTTAAGAGTAAATACATATGCTTGACCTCTGCTATAAGATGTCTAGCCTTTCCCAGAATATATCTTGCCACCACTTCCTCTACCACCTTGAACTAAAGCTAAACCCTAGGGTCTAGATGTCTTAAATGTAGAACCTGATGGTTGCACTGAACCCTAACTTGAACTATGTGGAAGCTGAAGCCAGTCTCGTATCATAGGTCCAACCTAACATATCTAAAACCTTGGGTTTAAAAGGAGTATATCCCTGAGAAAGAAAATTCAAGGACGTTTCTTGAAGTTGTCAAGTTATAAGAGCTTGGAAATTTAAGAGAGGTTCCCCTGGGTATTGTATTGATTTTTTGATATAGTGAAAAATCCTAAAAAGTTGCTTATGAACTAGATGTAGGCTTGAGTAGAAGTCGAACTAGGATAAATTCCTGTGTCCACTCTTCTCCCTCACTCTCTTTATATTTTGCATGTATTATTTGATTGTTTTATAAGAGAGTTTTTCAGTAAAATTTTTATAAAACTTAATTCGCCCCCTCTTAAGTTTTAGCCTTGCTCAACAGCCTGGGTACATGATAACGGAGACACCATTAGGGATACTTGCTCCATAAGACACATGCATATCGAAGACCCTCTAAACCTAGCTCTAATACCATTTTGTCATAACCCTAACTAAAAGGATGTGACCGGCATGGGGAATGATATACCCCTTTCCCTCGAAAGCCTAACTGACATATCAAGAAATCAGATATTTACTGAACCTACAAAATTTCATCAAATAAAACAGAGATAGAATACCTTTAAACATATATGCCAAAAACAATCAATCACCTTCATGTAGAAATTTTGACAGAATCTTCTCTAAAATATGGGTCTCTCAAAATTTCTACAATAGAAAACCTAACTCACACAAAAGATGGAGAGCTCTGCTCTCCAATATATACACATATACAATAGCCCACAATCAACAATTTAAAATAATAGATTATTTGCCTATATATAAAGGGAGATACTAAATCTAATAAAAAATTTACAAGAAGATTTCTTACTCTCACAACAAGAAGGCTCACCAAAAGCAAGAAACACCTACAAGCTCCTACTTTGTAAGTGAGTATTATGAACCGGTGCTGTGATTTGAAAATGCTAAATAATGAAGGGTAAGTAAAAACTCAGTGAGTAGATAATACTAATTATACAAAGAAATAGACAGACTAGTCACGGTAGAGTTTTAGGAAAAAAAATCATATTTTGTCTTAAAACTAAACATCTTACATGGTTAGTATAAACAGTGCAATATGTAGATCACATCTTAAACTTTTGTAAAGGCCTCAATAATAAAATTATAAAACCAATTCTAAATGAAAATAGATTAACACATAAGTAACACAAGAATGTTTCAAAACTAACTAAATGCATGGGAACATTCTACAAAACCATCAGATATCAAAAACAAAGTTAGCCCATACTAGCAGAGTATATATCAGTCACGAGCTTCAAGCTCAGAATATTCAAAATCATGGCCTTAGGCCTTAGACACAGTATCACATTTGTGGCATCATGCCCAATCATATTAGAATACTGATCGTAGTCTACTATATCTAACGTATACTGCCGTTAATGACAAGGTCCTGTTTTGGATGTATTCCTAAAAAATTCTTTAACATACATCAATATATAATTAAACAAATCAGAATTCAGAATTAGATTAACTTCATAAGTTCAGAGTCAAACTTATACAAGTAACAAGAATTAAAGTAATTCAAAATTTTAGAGTTAGAGTAAATCATAATACATAATAGACTACATCATAATTGCAGAATTAAAATACTTCATAAACATAAAATCAGAGTACTTCCAAAAAGTCAAAAAATTTATCAAATGTTAGATACTTCCAAAATACATATAAAACTTTATTAAAATTAAGAGATTCCCAAGTATTTAAAGAAACAAAATAAAAGTAGCTTAAAACCTCAAAATAAAAATAAATTATAATTACAATTTTAGAATGCCTCATGATTTAAAGAATTATATTGTTTCATGAATGTATAATCATAACACTTCAAAGTATGGAACAAAAATGTCCAAAATTTAGAATCATAATAAATTCAAAGCTCATAATAAGTGAAATTCATAAATGTAAAATCAAAATAATCCATAAATCCAAAACTTCTAAAATATTAAAAAAATATAGTTGATGTTCTCAAGATGTTTGCCTTAGAGCACAAGAAGTTCAAACAACGATATTTTTCGGAAAGAGATAGCCTAAAAGAGAAATCTGTATAACTAGCATTATCTATCCACTTAACCAAAGCCCACACAATTCATTCCCTTACCCGCTAAGTAAAATGCAACTTCTATAACCCTAAAAACAAATGGTAGACTTTTATTGTCTCATGCTAAGAAACATCTTAACTATGGTAAATTCTAATAAAAACGTCCATAATAACTTACTCAAATGAGTTAGCATTCTTAAACAATTTTGGTTTTTCATTTCATTTGTTTAAGGTCACCATTAGTCCTCTTAATGTCTTTAATTATCATAACTAGCACACATATTTACATATGCTTAGAAAATGCTTTGGGACCCAAATAGTTGCAATCTAACCAATATCCAACATAGATAAATTGCACTAACATATCCCAAGGCATTTAATAATACTCATATGACCACATAATTTCCCCCAAATTTCACTTCCCATTAATTATATAATTTCCAACATATAACAAAAATATTTCTTAATGTGAAAATGACATTAAACACACTTGTCAATTATCAACATCTAAATAAATAATTCAAAACTAATACTAGCCCCAAGTAACCCATTCTTGCTTCTTATAACCTTTGAGTTAACCAATCTTGTGAATTAGGTCAAAATTTATGCCAACAATAATTCAAATAATTCATTCATTAATTATAATCACTTTTAATGCACTTTTAATTATCAGGCTTCATCTACTTAACAATTAAATTTAAGATAATTTGAGAAAAAAATTTCAAAGTGACTTACCACTCGAAACAATAACTTCTAACAAACCAAATTCTTCTCCTTAAGGTCCAATAAACCTAGGGAATCAAGAAATCTTCATATATCATCACTATGCACACTTCAACTCCTACCATGAAAAGAAGGGTTTTTAATTGAGAAATTCAATCATCAAATTGACACATGAAAATTATTAAACACTTACCAAAGATCAAAAACCCCAAGGAAATTTTACAAAACTCCTTCGAATCAAGCTCCGATTAAACATTTTTAGTTACTCTTCACATTCTTCGTCTGAAATTTGGGATTTTCAATTTCTGCTATAGTAACTCAAAATTGGAAGCTAAAATTATTAGAGAACTAGACAAAATACTATTATAAAGCAAAGTCGTCAACTAAATTAAAGTTAACCCACTTAAATCACGTTAATTTTGCCTCCCAGGATTGTTCATGTGCATTTGAACAACTGAGAAAGGATCTCTGAGTTCTAATCATACAACACAAAATTAAAAGTTGGAATTGAGGAAGAACTAGTTGAAATACATATTAGAAACAAAAGCCCAATGGAATTTGAAGAAAAACCACCAAATCATCAAAATTTCTCCCAATTTTTACACCCTAAGTTGAAGTACATTCTCGTTAGAATTTCTGGCATTTTTCAACCTATCTCTCACCAAGAACTAACTAGTGGTGGCCAAAAACAAATAGGAGTTTTAATGGAGGAGCTGACTGGAGCTTGAATTTTGAAGGAAAAGAGTGAAGAAGTTCGTAGCTCTTGAGAATGAGGATGTGCATGCATGAAGCTAAAATCCAACGTGTAGAAGAATGAAGAGTAAAATTGAAGGGTATTTTAGCCCTTGTATAGATGTGCTAGCTGAAAAAGATAGATTGTTACCTAAGTGGTCATAGTAGAATTTGAACTTATCCTCTTTGGGTTGCATGATTAATGCTTAGCCAATTATACTAACCTAATACACATGTAGAATGCTCATTACGTTAATATATGAGCTCTTCTAAATTTTCGTTTCCTCCACTATTAATTGTTTTTTGTCTATAAGTATATTGCCTTATTTCTTTTGACTAATGTAGATATTTACAAAATTATTCTACTAAGGTGGAATTATTAGTAAAAATTGTTGGAATATTACATAAATAATGTGCAAAAAATATAAGGTAATCATAAATAAGATAATTAATTAACATATCTAATTTTTATTAAATATTTTACTTTATTTAATTATATTTTTGTTTACTAACATTTTTTCTGTTTATCAAAATGAAATTTTTTGGTTTAAATATTAATTTATGATGATAGTTGAACCAGTTCATACACATGTATAAATTACTTTATTTATCTAGTCCAACTAAAGATGTATATCTCATATTTGTAAAGATTAGCAAATTCACAAATATGAAAAGATATTTTAATTTCAATATTATTATTTTTAATTTCAATAAAATGAATTTATTTAATATATATTAGATATTTTAATTAATTGTTTTTATTAACGATTACCTTAAATTTTTTTAACATTATAATTATGTTAAAGAGTTTTATTATAAACGACAAAAATCTATATATATAATTTTTTCTAGAATTGTTTATAAAAATTATTCTTGAAAGGCGGTCAAAATTTTCAACTGAAATATAACTCAAAACTAGTGGGTGTTAACAAATTAATTCATAACACATTTTAATTTGTCTACCTAAAAAAAAGTATTGGTGTGCTCAAAAAATTAAGTGCACGAAAGAATTCACCAACAAAGCACAAAAGTTTCTAAATACCACACATTTCTGTGTATAAAAATTCCGAAGGGAAAAAACTGACAACTTTATTCATGGAATTGGCCTTTTGAACGTTATGGTGCCAACCGAAGGAGTTCTCTGCATTTCTAAAGGTAAGTTGGATACAACAATTAATACCCAAGAAAATATATAATTTAATGATTCAAATTAATTTTGATGATTTTGTACAATAAAAAATTACAAATTTTAATTATACGTAGTTTAAAATTTTGATTTAAAAATTTAAATATAAAAAAATACAAAATAAACATCATCTAACGACTTGTAGGAAAATACAAAAAAATACGTTTCAGTTAAGAACCTAACAAGCTTTGCTTGCTTCCTAGTTCAAATTAAGCTGTAAGAATTACCTCACCAATCACCAAAAACAAAAGCTGAATATTTTCCCATCTCTTCTCTATAAAAATAATCAAAAAGATATTTTATTCTATAAAAATAACACAATTTTAGTAATTCTGTAAATTTTGTTCACGTGATTCTTTACATTGAAAAAAAAAATACAATATGGTTTTTGGGTATATATTTTTTAAAAAAATTATTTTAATACTTTACTTTTACACTTAGGCTTATTTTATTTTTCTATAATTTTTTAATATAATTTTAATTTCATTCTCTATAAATTGAAAATTTTAAAATAATTTTTTATTTAAAATTTAAGTCAAACGAATTCTTTTTAGTCTTATTTAGAGATAATCTATTTTAAATTGGATCTCAACAAATAAGAGAATAGGTAATATAATATTTCAATAGAGGATATATAGGATAATTGAGCACATTATAAGGATAGTCAGTTTATATATAATAACACTTTATTTTTATAAGCAAAATAAAAGTTAAAATTGGCATGGAAAATTTAAAACCATTATTATCATTGCAATGATTATTACATTCAAGTGTACGGTGATACTCAATATGATTAACTGGTCATCATAAATGAATATCACTACAAATAAATATTTATTTAAAAACAGATTATGTCGTTAGCATGACATTAATTATTTCTATCGTAAAGTCTTATACATGAGCTGAGAGCTGGTTAAGATTAATTACACATTGCCTATGTAGATATTAAAATACCTAGCTAATCCAAACTTTAGAGATAAAAATGATGCTTTAATCTCTTAAAAAAATTTGAGAAAAATTAGACTTCTCTATAGTTTTATTTGATTTTCAATTTGGTCCTTATAATTTTAAAATTTGTAATCAATTCCTTAAAGTTTACAAAATTGTTAATATAGTCCCCTCATTATATTTTTGCCAATATTTTTTCATATAAGTGAATTAATTTTACTTCGTTATTCATTTTTATCTTCTTTATTAGAATAAATTATATCTATGAGTGTTAAGATAGCATATAATTAGTTCTATTAGTACAATTTAATAGAATATTACAAAAATATTAATAGTAAGGACTAAATTAAGTTATTTGTAAAATGTCAGGATTCAGTTGCAAACTTTTAAATTATGGGGCCTAAATTAAAAATAATAAAATTATAAAGACTGAACCAATCTTTTTTAATAATTTTCCAACAATTTTTTATGATATGTGTATCTCAAAAATTACAAAACAACGACAGAATGCTTTTCCCCTTTGCCTTAAATTAAAAAGTTTCTTCCCTCCTGCCAACTAATTAAGGTGAATTATTTGGTGCCTTTGACTTTTTGACAACACCAATACTTTTTTTCACGTGGACAAATTAAAATGTGTTATGTAAGTGTGTCACAAAGAAGTTTAGATGGATAAAATTACAGCTCTTTCGACTGAATATGTAGTTGGAATGTCTACCTAATATTTCGGTCGAAAATTTTAAGACAATTTTTATATGTAATTACGAAAAAATTATAAACCAAAAATACTGCATTCAGCTTTTTGTTGTTTGTAATAAAACTTTCACCATAATTATAATGTCCAAAAAATTTAAGATAATCATTGACAAGATAATTAACTGACATATCTAATTTTTATTAAATATTTTACTTTATTTGATTATATTTTTGTTCACTAACATTTTTGTTGTTTATCGAAATTAAATTTTTATTGTTTGAATATTAATTTATGATGATATATGAATAATTTTGTACACTTGAATAAATTACTTTATTCATGTCCAACTAAAAATATATAGGTCATATTTGTAAAAATTAGAAAATTTACAAACATAAAAAAAATATTATTATTTTTTAATTTCTGAATAAATTGAATTTATTTAATATAAATTAGATGTTTTACTTAATTATCTCATTAATGATTACCTTAAATTTTTGGACATTATAATTATGTTAAAGAGTTTTATTATAAACATCAAAAAGCTGTATGTAATTTTTTTTCGTATATAAATTTTTTCTTAATTACTCAAAAATTATTTTTCAATTTTGACTGAAAGTCAGTCAAAATTTTCGACCAAAATATCAGTCAGAAATGGTGGGTGTGTTACAACAAATTACCACACAACGCATTTTAATTTGTTTATATATAAAAAAATATTTGGTACCTAAAAAAGTTAGGCGCGAAGCAGAATTCACCAACAACGCACAAAAGTTTCAAACTACCACACATTTCTGTGTATAAAGATTCCGAGGGGAAAGAAAACTGACAACTTTATTCATTGAATTTGACTATTTGAACGTTCAAGTACATGGTGCCAACCTAGCAAGCTTTGCTTGCTTCCTAGTTCAAATTACGCAGTAAGAATTACCTCACCAGTCACCACAAAACATAAACCTGAATATTTGAATATTTCCCTATCTCTCTTCTCAAACCCTCTTCTTTCCCCACACTCAATTATCTTCTTATTTACAAAACTTCATTGTCATCCTTCTCATTGCGTTGTTATAATCTTCCCTTGAGAAAGCTTCGGCACACCGTCTTCCACGCCTCCCTGTCCGGCTCCCACGCCGCCACCTTGGCCCTCGCCTCGGCCGCAAAAGCTTCCTGCAATCCAAGACACCAATAATGGGCGAATTAGTAATATACATGACACAAGTTTTGATCTGAAGAAGAAGAAGAAGAAGAAGTTTGAGGGACAGAAAGGAAGATGGGAATATGTACCATTATGAAGTTGCGCTGAATAAGTCGATCAATGAGGTGCAAAAGAATGTCTTTGGTGTATTCAGGGTGGCCTTGGATTCCCATTATGTGATCTCCATACCTAAACATCTCAATTCCAGTCTTATCTGACCATGCCATCACCTCTGCCTTGGCGGGAAGTTCTCTAACCTATATTTCATATCATAAAACCACTTTAAATAACAATTGATTAATTCAGTCAGATATATAAACATGTTTAAATTGACATGCATAGAGTTTTTTAATAACTTAATAGAAAAAATAACATTTTGGTGCTTGACTTATCAGTACATTATTATTTTAGTTCTCTCTTAATTGGAAATTGTTACTTTTATTCTCTTTATATGAGTTAATAGAATTTAGTTCGAGGAGCTATATATGATAACAATATTAAAATTGTGAGGGACAAAAAGTAATAATTTTTAATTGATGAGGGGTTATTTTGAAAAATAAAATAAGTGAAAAATTAAAATAATAATTCAATAATAGATCAATGACTAAAATAATATGTTTCTCAGATTCAATATTTAAAATATGACTTTTCTTTTTGTAATTTAATGGACTATTTCAGTCCATAACTTATCATCAAATCATTTTTTTTTTAATCTTTCATTGATTAAAACTTTTGGTGCTTTCCTAACTAAAAGTGACAATTTTTAATGAAAATTTATTTTAAAAAAATAAAATAAATAAGTGACCAAAATAATATTTTAATAAAAAATCGAGACTAAGATAATAAGCTTCACGGATTCAATGTTATCATTTCGTGTAAGTGCACGCACCTCATCGCGATGGCATTCAACTATGGAAAGCTTTGAAGGGAGTTTGAGAGAAGGCAAGGCTAGTGGGGACGAAGTTGACAATGTTACGGTTCTGATGCCGATGTCCCAACCGGTGGGAGACCGAGTCACCTTCCCTCCTAGGGCTCGGCCAAGTATCTGATGAGACCAAACCCTAGTTTTCATGAGAAACTTTTTATAACGTGCAAGAAACATAAGGTCATCTTTTGCCATCAAAAGATGCAAAAACTAGAAAAAGCATATATATATATATATATATATTTGATTAGTGCATCACACTTGCGAAACATTGTCTGACAGGTCAGAAACCCATAATCTGATCATCCAACTCAGAAAGTTACTTTACAGAACCCAAAGGAGACATGGATTATGGGACACCACGTCCCACGACAAACTTAAATTATGCGTTCGGGAATCTATCATATATGGAGATTAATTAAAAAAGCTAGCGTAATAAATAATCATGCAAAAAGAAGAGATCTAAGTGGAGTTTGGTACGTGAGAATCTTTTAATAATATATGATTAGTGAATATAGAAAATAATAATAATCCAATCTAAATCTACGTCGTTCGATTTCATTGATTAAGTGAAGTCAATTGGTAGTGGCCTAAGTTTGATAGATGCTATAAGGTGAGTAAGTCACATTTATCTATATGTAATGACACGTCACATTCATTTATTTTTGACACTTTTCGAAGAGGACAGGTAGGAGAAACTTGTGATAAACGGAGAAGAAAGAAACAGAAGGAGTTAGAAGGAAGACAGCACAAAGAATTGGAAGAGTAAAAGTGATTTATTTGCGACATGTAAGACGTCCAGCTGTTGTATTTGTCTGTTAGGAACCAGATAAACCACATGCGAAGGGGTTCATGTCTTCAGTTGCAAACAAAACAAAGGCACGTAGATCTTTTGAATAGGTGTTGTAAAACATCATTTGTTATAATTGTGGTTTTATAGTAATATCATATCATTGTTATTAATTATTTTAATCTAACAATTTACAATACATAACAAATAAGGTTGTATAACATCTGATTTAAGCTCTAATTTTTTCTATAAAGTTCCTTGAGTTTCTATGTTTTTCTCAATTTTAAAAAAAAAAAATTTTTGTCAATTTTAAAAAAATAAACCCAAAATAAGTGAAAATCCACAACTCTCGTATTTTTAAATAAAACTCATTATTTAAATAGATCTTACATATTTTATATTTATTATTTTTTTTAAATTAATAAAAAAAAGTACAAAATTAGTCTTCCACTTTTACATTTTATGATAATTTAATTTTTCATAAGTTAATTGTGACAAACTAATCCTCATAAATTTAAAATTATATAAATTGATCTTTTACAAATTTAAATTTATACAAAATTAGTTCTTCTATTTAAATTAATAAAGATATGATTTTGTATAAAATAAAATTTTAAAAAAATTAATTTGCCACGATAATTTATAAACAACTAAATTATGTATAAAAATAAGAGACTAATTTTAAACTTTTTTCGTGCTATTCCTAATCAATATCCTTTCATAATATTGCAATTTATGTATTGTCATTAATTTTAATTTTGTAATCGAATTCATGCCATCAAAATTAAAAAGAAAACATCAATAATCTCTTTAAACTCTGATTTACTTGTAAACAGATCATAATTTTCACATCTCAAAATTTACGCCATTATGTTAATCTACCTCAAAGTCATTACTTCACAAGCCACTTTAAATTTTTTCCATAGTTGTTAATTGTCCCCAGCCAACATGTTCAGCCAAAATATAAAATGATTTACCAAAAAAGAAATATTTTAAGAGTGCAAAAATTGAGAAATAATTTTTAATATGTAAAGTTAAAAAGCTATTTATAAGTTTCCCAAATTTACGCGCTTTGTGAGACAACAAATTTCTAATCAACACACCAATGTGGGGTCCACTGGATAAAGTGGGATCCACAAAGTTATTATTATTTGGCAGTGTGATCCTAAGGTTGTTGATAGTAACATGTGACCATAATGTGACCACTCTACTTACAGCTCCATATCGTACATTTGTTATATTTTTGTTGAACTAATTTAATTATATAAAGGCAAAAAAATTTATCTATTTTTTTACTAAAATATACAGAATTTTTAATTTTGAATCATGTATAAATAATATTTTAATTTGAAAAATTGAAAATAAATTTTTAAATTTAAAATTATATATAAGTAACTCATCAACGTTAATTAGTTTATTATTTTCAAAAATTCAAAAGTTGTTGGCTTTTTCCCCCCTTTTGGACGCATCTCCAAATCGTACTGAACAGAGTGTACCCAGAATTCTCCTGACAATAAGATATGCAACCAAGATTTGGACAAATTCTTTAAAAAGAAAAAGTATATATATATATATATATATATATATATTAAAATAATTTATCTTACCGCCCCAAATTATCTTTTACTCGGATTTATCTCAAATAAATTATACAAAGAATTCATCCGAGTTTTGTCCAAAATTGTCTCGATAAATTTTCCCAAACATTTAAGATCGGCGGGGAGAAAAACAGACGAGGGAAACCATATTTTACTTTTTAAAATAAAAAGTAATCATATAAATTTGATAAATAAACTTCAAATCGTAACTAAACATAATATTTTTTGTGTTTCGTGTTGAGATTGACATTTTATAAAATTTTGAAAACAGAATATAGAATTTTTAAATATGTTTTATTTTTTTCTTATCATGAAATTATTATTTTCAATTTTTATTTATTAAAATATTTAAAATAAGTTTTTACTTATTAAAGAATATTATTTTAATTTTTCACATTTTTAAAAAAATAAGTTTAGTTAATTTATTTATCTGAATCTTAAATCTAATAAATTTAATAGATCAAATTTGATATTATTTTAAATAAATGAGAAAAGAGGAATTATTTTAAATATTTTAATAAATAAAAAATTAAAATAATAGTTTGGGACGATGAAGATATTTTTTTATTACCTGGTGGCCGAAGCAAACGCCGAGAACTTTCTTCCTCATGGAATCTAACTTCTTAAGGAAAGCGAGGAGGTTTTGGACCCAAGCGTCATTTCCATGGGCGTCATTGCAGCTTCCGGTGATGACGAAACCGTCGTAGAGCCCCACGTCCTCCTCCGGCGGGTACTCCCCACTGGCCACCCTGTACATGTCCCATCTCTCCCCCTCCTCCGCCAGCATTCTCACGAACACCCCGTAGTACCCTCCGTACCTCTTCTTCACGTACTCCGTATCCTCTGCGCACAGCAATACTGCAAATCTCTGCTCCCCCATCTCTCTTTCTCTCGCTGTAGAGCCTCCTTCTCCTCCTTTTCCCTCTTCGTCTTCTCTTTGTTTCTGTGAATCGAAGCTTTCTCTCTCTCTCTCTCTCTCTCTCCCAGATCTTATTAGAGAGAGAAAGTGGAGAAGACGACGATGGAGTTTTGCAGCTAAGGAAGAAGACAGATGTTGGAGAGTGTTGTTGTCTATTGAAGGAATCCAAAGGTTTTCGGCTCATTTTAAAGAGTCCATGTTATCAAAACGGACGCGTTTGGGATTCTTTATTACTATAATACCCGCAGTTTTAGCTGGTCCAGTGAACAAAAATTACTGCCCATGTTTTTAATTAAAAAAATGGCATAAAATCCAACTTTTCTAAAAACCCTTTTGTCAAAAACTTAGTGCAATTTCGTTTTGAGTAGAATATTATTTTGAATTTTTATTTATTAATTTAATTTTTTTATTAATTTTTAGTCTCACTTTGGTTATTTATTTATAAGCTCAATCTCAATATGATACCTCACTAATTTTTTATCTTAATTTAACCCCTCATTTACAAGTATAGTCTCAATTTAATTCCTAACTAATATGAATATTAATCATATATAATCTAAATATGATTAAAATTAAAAAACTAATGTATTAACTTTTATATTAGGAGAGAATAATTGAAAATAAATTCATAAATGAGAAACTAAATTGAGGTCAAGTATTAGTAATAGAACAAATTGAGACTAAAAATTAGTAAATGACTAAATTGAAATTAAACTTATAATTAAAGGATCAAAATAATATTTTATTTTATTTTTTTAGATATAATAATAGAAACAATTACATTAATGTTAGATATTAATATAAATTTGGGGGTGTTTTAAACATAATAGTTAAGGTAGTTAACTAATTTTCTGTTCATTGAAATGTCATGGTATATAAATTCTAGTATCAGATATGACAATAATAAATTTAGAGAGCAAATACATCGCAGCTGGCGTGAATTGTCAAAAACAGTTAAATAATGTGGAAGACGAATGTGGCCGAAATTACGGCCAAAATCACTTATGAACCTAAAGTGAAAAGCGAGACATGTAAAGAAACCATTGTTGCAAAATTAAGTTTCAAACTTTCCGGTGATATGAAGTTATAGCTTGGAGTTTGTCGTATGTTATTGTTGTTGGACGTTGTTGTAGTTTTGGTTGAGACTCATTAAGCCGTGTAAACGTGTCATGTAAGTTATATGGTAGATCTGTTGACCAAAAAGAAAAGTTATATGGTAGATTTAATTTTGAAAAATTGGTTAGTAACCGTGAATTTGATTACACCGTAATTATTATTGTCATACCCAAAAAAAAATTGTGTCAAAGACACGTCAAAATATATTAATTATAAGTTAATTTAAAATAATTTATAATATTTATATTTTGATTAATTTTTTAGATTTTATTTATAAACTCAACTTTTTAAAAAAAAATTTAATTTTTCAAATATACTTTTTATTTTTTAATAACTTTATAAAAAATTAGTTTATAAATTAAAAATAAGAATAAAATTAAATAATTGTAGAGTTATTAACAAATAAATAAAATAGAAGAATGGGTTAATAAAATTATAAATTAATATTTTTGTGGATCACTAAACAATAAAATGTTGATGAAGTAAATTAAAAATTCATAAAGAATTTTGGTTTTATAAATAAAATTTAAAAATAATAGAATCAAAATATAAATATAATAAATTATTTTAAATTACTATATAGTCAACATAATATGACACGTTACTACTACATATCTTTTTCTCCTCAGTATATCATATTATAATTACAGCTGTACAAATAATTTATAAGTACATAGAAGAATTTACCAATAATTTATTTTACTTTTTAGAGAAAAACTGTTAGTCAAAGTCCTGGACTTTAAATTTAGTTGACATGTTATGACTAAAATTTAATATAACTGTCATACTATTAAAAAAAAAAAAAAAGAGTTACCGCGATGGATATAGAGAATAAATCCAAAACACGGTAATTGAGCTATGTTTGGCCTTTTTTTGTTTTATAAAATTTTATTTTAAAAATTATTATTAAATTTTGTAAAAAAATTGTGAAATTTTTATAATACTAACATTTTATTTTTTAAGCACATATTATTATGATTTTATTACACAAACTTGCTACGTGCCAAATAACTAACCTGATTAAAATGTCTTCCTACTAAAAAAAGTAATATAAGATGTTGAATATAATTATTTTTTAATAATAAAAATTTAAATTTGTAAACACATGATTACTATTTTATATAAATATACTGGTACAATGTCTGATTGTTTCTCATATTAAAAGTTGTTCAAATATTTTCTTTATTAAAATCTGAACCTTAAAATAATATCTGACAAACAAAATTTAATATATTAATATTTTTCGTACCTTATAATAATTTTTTGAAAGTTTAATATGTATTAAAATAAAGTAAAAAAAGGAATAAACCCTCTTCTGTTCTCGCTTGATCCATGGACATAAGTAACTATTGTAAAAGATTACTTCTATGATGGTTAGATAAATCGTCGTAAAGCTCTAAAATCTATTGACAATTTGTTGACCGTTGAAAATTTTGGTTTTACCACAAATTTTCTACAATCCTGTTCTCTCGTATTAAATTTTGGTGCACTTAGAGAAATAAAGAAATAAAGAGATAGAAAAAATAACCCTAATCAATTATAATTTGGATTTTTTTATAAGATTGTGCAAAGTTAATGGTTAAAATTAAATAAAAATAAATAAATTAGACAAAATTATTAGTCCCATATTTTAATATTTTGTGACAATTTGGTCCCTTATAAATATAGTGCAACAAATCAATCTTTCAAAAATTATATTTTATACAAAATTAGTATCTTATTAATTTAAACAGAAAAATCAAGTTTGTATAAGTTTGAATTTATAAAAGACTAATTTTATACAAATTAAAATTTACGAAAAACTAATTTATCACAATTAATTTATAAAAAATTAAATTATTAAAAAATATATAAAAATAAGGAACTAATTTTAACAATGTTAAATAAACGGTACAATCTATGCAGTCTCTATAAAAAAAAAACTGTAGGAAATGCTAATTGAATCTATTATTCATGATTTTTATCTCTCTTCTCTTTTTTCCATCTCCTCTAAATGGACTCCTAAAAAAATTTTGTGATAAATAATCCTACAACGGTTTTATTAACCGTCACAAAATCTCGAGAAGGTCATTTAATAACTTATTTTTTCCACTATAGCGTCAACGATAATATAAACTTATTTAAATATATTTTTTTATCTAACAACGAAATTAGAGGTCAATTTATAGCCATATTTTTAATGTAACTAGTTGATAGAGGGATGCATATTTAAAACTATACCATATACCACATATTCTTCTCTATCTGTACTGGTGGGGGAGGAGAAAAAACAGAAGGACAAAAAAAATTTCATGAAGACATTTTGAAATATATATGAATTATCCACTAGATAAAATTAAAATAATTTATTCCTTTCTATTATTTGGCTGACAAACAATGTGGCAATGTTAAATTTTTGTCTGTAAACGTTGACTCAGGTTGTTATTTTATGAGTGCTAAGAAAATTTATGTAGGATAATTATTTAAATATATTTTATTGAAAATATCTGTATATAAATTTAAATTCTCTGCGTTTAAAAATTAAAATTTATTAAATTAAAAAATAATTAAGTTATTAAAATTTTATTTAATAATTTAAATTTTTATAAATATTAAATTGTTTTTTAATATTATAATAATCTAAAATTTATTAAATTTACTTATACTTAATAAATATAAGGCTGTGAGTATTTGATGGGATAGTGACATATCACCTTTATTGAACAAAAAGGTAATATATTTCATGTAACACCAAGATATTTGATCTATTTTTCTACGTATAGAGTTATAGAGTTAGGTTGACACATTTAAATTGTGTTGGTATACTTTTGAATAAATATCAGGCTGTGACTGTTTGATGGGATAGAGACTTATCACCTTTATTGTTCAAAAAGGTGAGATATTTCATGTCACAAGAAGATATTTGCCTACATTTACATATGAGAAAAAAGATATATGGCATTTATATTGAAAATTTTGAAGATGATTGTATTTATATTCATTTCTATTATGCAATAGCTAAATTTCCATTTAATGCGATTCCCCTTCTTCGTTCTGATTCTTTTAGTATCGTTTTAAATAATCATGCTAATGCTTTAATTGTATTCATTAAATGCTGAAGTTTACTAGTCCAAAAAAATACTTTTTGTCCAAAAAAAAAACATCAATATCTGTGATATACTCTTTCTTTCTCTTTTAAGTTTAGTAATATTTTTGAATAAAATTATAGACCATTTTTTTGAAAAAAAAATACATTTAATTGTTATTATTAAAAAAATTAATAATCACTTATAACATTTGGTGATTAAAATAGTAAATTTTGGTAGAGTACCAGAATGAACAACGATAAAGTAGCGATGGTAGAGGTAATATCAACAATAAAAGGTGACATTTACTGCAATAATGGCAAAAAATAATGGCAATAATAATAATAATACATATAAAAATAAAAGTAGGGATAACAATGACAATGATAGTTGATAAACAAATTAATCAATGGAGTAAGGTGGGCATAATTTAGTCTTTTCATTAATAAAAAAAATTATTTCTATAGAAAGGGTGTAATTTGATACTGGTTTGCGACAGGAAATTTTTTATTTTTAGAAAATTATATTGATGTTTTTTTATCTGATGAGGATTAAATTAATTTTAAAGCTAAAAGTGACAGATAAATATTACATTTTTCTTGAAAAAAATTATTTTTATACAATTAATGCATGTTATTAGGTCACAGTATTAATAAATTTTGTTTCAAGCAAATAATACTTTTTGTAAAATGAAAGAGTAAAGATTTTATTTTCTCTTAATTATTATATTCTTTCTTTATGATACAATTAATTATTACATATTAGACAACATTTTGTTAAAAATTTTATGTGAAGTAATTGATAAATTTAATTATAATAATAAATAAATTATTATGTTATATTAATACTATTTAATAATTAAATACGTTATAACTAAAAAAAATATTCTATTCAAATATTCTCATGGCTTGAAAGGCAAACCACCTTTTAATTTTTGGCATAGATAAATAACCGAAACAGATTTGATGAAGTTAAAAATTTGTATTTAGGTAAATTTGATAAAATCTAAATTATTAAATAAAACTTTAACAACTTATATTTTTAAAAACTGTTAGAATTATTTAATATTTATTAAAATCAGAATTATTGTATAAAATTTAATAAAACAAATACTCTTAAATATAATAAATTTAAATTTCTAAGTAGAAAAAAATTCAAATGTTGTTAGAGTGGGTGAGTAAGTCGATTGGACTCGATAGCAATAACCGATTAAAATGTGCTTTCGTGGCAAGCAAAAGATAAGAGCCATGAATCATGAAATAAGCAATAATGCTTTCTTAGAAATTATTCTGTCTACAACGAAATCTTGTGAGAAAAATCTTAATTTTATATATGTAAGGTATTTTCATAGATGCTTCTGGAAACCAAAGTCCAATCACTTTCTTATAGTCATTACGAAATTGAAAGTAATTTTACTCCTCGAGTTTTGTTAAAATAAATTTAAGGGGGGCTGTCAAGGCTGTAGTTTTTTTTTTTTTTGGGAAAATTTTAAAATTTTAATTTTTATATGTGATTATTTTTAATTTAATTCTTTAATTTATAATAACTTGTCTCTCTTAAATTGTAAGAATTTTCTTGTCTTAGTTTAAATTTTTTATCTAAAAACTTTTATTTCCCTTAGAATTAAATTTTAAATATGACCTTAAACATATATGATTATGTCAAATTTATTTGTTGGTACAAAATTTGTAGATCAAGCACTTTAATTTTAAAAGCCTTTGTCCCTTGTGAGAATTGTTATCATTGAATCTCCAACCATAATTTGAATTTTTTGTATTTCTTAAAAATTGTGTAATTTGATAATAAAGATCTAAAAAATTATACAATTTTGAGAGTTTATATTTTATATTAAAAAATTAAATTAAATAACTTTTGGGTATTGAAGTCAATAAAATTTAAAATTTTGATTTCATAATTAACATCAATCGACTTGTGGAATCCAACGATAAATAATTTCTTTCAGAGCTGTAAAAAATTTTGGATCCAGAATTAGTGGTCAAAGTTTGAAGTTACTTGACACGATGGGTTAAATGTAACTAGGCAAGTTTATAACATGAAACTTAATCTAAAGTTGAGAAGAAAATTATAAAATATAATTACAGTGATTGTCAAAAAGAAAACAACTAGTACCTATTTATGGAAAGAGAAACTCATTCCTAATAGGTCTCAAATTTTACTAAGAGGTCTCCTAAATGGTAAATCTCGTAATTAAGCAAAAATATTGATAATAAAATTGTAAAAATCCCCTGAATATAATGATATCTAGATCAAAATTCAGCATACCCATTTGGATTTTCTTCTGATATTTTTGGTGATGCTGTCTTTTGGACTTTGACAGTTAACTTGTTTCATAAATTCTTTTACAAGATATCTCAAGGTTAATATCAATTTAAAAAGAAAATAGAAGAATATAGCCAATTTTAAGGAAGGTCCTTCCCTCTTTCTCTTTAACGAATACCTGCAATACAGTATTGATAGTATTCTATTGTACAATGGCTCTTCACTTATTTTTTATTTTTGAATTATTTTTTGTTACAATTTTTTTTTTCTTGTCATGTGCTGCTCAATATACATGATCCACTTATCTCTGTAACTGTTAAGAAAAAGAAGGAATTTGGGTCCTCTAAAATATAAATATTGTACAATGTCATTACAGTAGAGTGTGATACAAAGTGGGAGCATGTCTGGATTAGCGAATTGAGCATATCAAGAAGGCATTATCCAAATCAATACGAGAAGTGGAAGACGTTGCAGTATAATAGAAAGTGAATATTAAAAAAAAATATGTTATTTTGATTCCTTAATTGTTATCAAATTATTATTTTAGTCACTCTTTTATTAATTAAAATAACTTTTAACTTATTAAAAATTGTAATATTTAATTCTTTTATATGAATTAATTGAATTTAGGTAAAATATCACAAAAGGAAGACTACAGATGACACTTTTCAATAAACAAAAAGTGATAATTTTTTATTAATAAGAGGCTTATTTATATGATAAAATGAGTAAAAAATCAAATAATAATTCAACGATAAATTAAAAATAAAAATAATATTCTATATATATAATCACTTTAAATAGTAAAAAGGTGAAGAATAATACCAAAACTCCAATCTCTAGGAACCCTTCAAAGGCTATCTCGAGGCGAACAATGTCAGCCATCTACATTTTTTTTTTCTTTAAAACAAAACGTGTAGTTTTTCAACTAATTGAACTCTGACGATAATTAACTACATTACCATATGAAATATCCAAATATTTTTAAGTATGTCTTAATTAAAAATTAAAATTTATTAGGAGTATTCAAATATATACTAAACCTAATTAAGTGAAGGTAATTTTTGGTAAAATAACAGATGATTATTAATTGGCCTATAAAACTTTATAGTACTAAGAAAATAGAACTAAAAATAGAATTCGAGAAACTAAAATAAAAGAGAAAAAGTTGTCTAAAATTAAAAATATAATTTTAACCATCTACTTCTTTGTTGAAAAAAAAAGAACGTAAAGAAGTAAATTAGTGTGACCTTTAATTAAAGTAGTGAAACCCACATATATCAAAAAAGTTATGGCATATATTTAATGAAATTTAATTTTACATGGTGCCTATAAACATTAATTAGGTAGTTGGAAAATGCGTTTAATGCTATATAAATTTGCACATTTTTTCCTTTTGCCTTCATATACTGAAACCAAAGAAAAAGAGAGTGAGAGTAAAATTTTGACTATAATAAAGAAGCATTTTATGAAAAAATTATATTTGCGTAAGAGATTGCTTATTTAGAGAGTTTAAAAGAAGGAATTGGAAACCTTAGTAAAAGTAAGCTTGAAACTCAGGTAGCTAATCTTTATCCTCAAAACTCACATTGTAGTACATTGATTAATTATATGATGGCAATTATGTTGTGATTATTTAATGACAATTGAACTTTGAGCTATTTGATAGTTAGCTACACCATAATTGTTTGATGACAGTTATGTTATAATTGTTTGATGACAATTACATTATGATGGGACTATTTGGTATGTCTATACATGGACCCTTCTGTTGGTATGGGATAACATCGGGGTAACTGACCACATAAAGTCCTTATATGATCATTGGTGTAATTTTGTATGTAGCATGAACTATGTGTAGTCTTTATTGATAAATTGTAAGTTTTAAGGCTAGAATTTTATGTTTTGAACTATTATTAGTTATTGAGATATTCATCTCATCCATCTTTTGTATCTAATAAAAATTGAAATCATGTATATCTATAGTAAATAGAAATTAGAATGAATGTATCTTTTTTTGTAAATTGTTTAATAAATGTTTATAGCTAGATAAAATATCAAATGACTTTAGATTGTTTTAAATTATGGTATAGAGTCTTTAGATGTATTAAATTTAAGAACATTTAGAATTAATTTCATGTAGCCAATTGAATCAATGTAGTACAAGCCTAGGGAAGAAGGACTAAATTACACTATTTTGAGTTTGAATTAACATATGCAGGATTTTTTTTTAGTTCAACCTTTCTTCGATGAGAACTAGATGCAAAAGTTTAATTATGGAGCTTTATAGTATTTTGAACTATGTATTTTCTATTATGAATCCTTAACTACTCTGGATATATCAATGACTTGTGTGAAGTATTTTCAGGGTGTTACAGTATTGATATCGAAGTTTGGGTTATAATTAGCTACATTTTTGCTAAGTTAAAACCCATAAGTATAAAGTGATAAAAAAAAAAACAATCTTTGTCAAATTAGAAAGAAATTGAGCATAATATTACAAAATAAAATATTTTTTGTTTAAATCATATTTTAACAAATTTATATACCCAAATACTTAATATGATTATTTTAAGTAAATGGAGTTTACCCTTTAAAAAGACAAATAAGCTTAATGTGTCAGAATTTGCACTGATTCTCTAACTACCATGGCGAATCAAAATTGAAATTTTTTTTATAATGTATCACTTATTCGCCTCAATTCAGAACAAATTAAGGTTTCTCAATATGCGAGTACATTCTAATTTGCCTCCATAGATGACGAATCATTTACTATTTTTTTTCTAATTTAATAAGGTATTAATGGTGGTGAATCCCTTAAAAGTTACATTGGGAGGCATGTCCTCCACGGCCAGCCCCCCAATATATATATATATATATTAATTAAAAATATATTAAAAAATAAAAAAAAATAAATATTATATATTTAAATATAAATATATATACATTATAAAAATGTTAAAAATTTTCAATTTTAAAAATTCATGAGAATTATTTTCTTTAGTTACTTTTTTGAATAAAATTAATAATTGTATATTAATGAATTTATTTAATCTTTTGATTTGATTGTTAAAGTATAGGGATATTATTTGAATGTTCTAAATGATATATTTAATGATTATTTGTAAGTAATGTTATAAATTATGCAATCAAATTAAGTTGAGGATTTAGATTCATTAAAGTATAAAATTTATAAAATGCTTTAGAGTTAGATAAAAAGAATGAATATTTTTAATTTTTTTATATATATTTTAAAGTGATTCTCTAAATTATATATTTTAATTTTTGTATATAATATTATTTAATTGAATAAAAAATGCAATCAAATTACATTATAATTTTGATTGACTTCATTAATTGATGGGTTATTTATATTTTGTTGTGTTAGATCAGAATCTTAAAAAGAAATTTTTTTTGTTTTACATATTAGGCTCAAATTTCCCCAAAATATTAACAATAATATTATTTATACATTACTTATTATTTTTACTAATAATTATTTAAATATTGTGTTCACCAAATTATAAAAGACTTGAAGATTAAATTTTATATTTTAGTTAATAATATTGTAGTTGATAATATTTGTGCATTGAAAAATGTGACTCCTTTTTTTTTCCTTCTAATATGTGAAAAGAATTAATAGCAAACATAAAGGATCTATAATTTGTATATAAATGAGCTTTACATAATTTGTTTCTCACAATTTTAATTTTGAATGAAAAGTTAAAGCAATCAAAATATTTAACATTTATAAAATGGCAATTTTTTAACCATTAATTTAAATAGTAAAATGAATATAAATAAAATAAATAAATTTAATTTGATTTTCGAAGAAGTAATTTAGAAATGAGTACAAAAATATTTACATACATATATTATTAATTTTTTATCTTTTAATTATTTGCACATTAACTCATATCAATTTATACAACACATTTGATCATTAAATGAATTATTATAAATGCATAATGGAATACAAAATTACTATGTATTTAAAAAACAATCATTTTGTGCCATCTAAATCTTTTAATAAGAAAATACTAAATTATAATTATTAAAATTGATATGTTTATTTTAGATAGTTGTAAATTAAAATAATAATTGATATCTCTCCACTTGCGCCACTTGCAACTCAATTGTTTAGTCTTCGTCAAGATAATCCCTACACTTATGTGCAATCTCAGACACAACCTCCCATCCAGACTCCATCCATACCCCTTGTATCAAGATATTGCATATGGATCATTCACATCATTGTTTACTTGCATTCTTTACTACATATTCCACATTGTTTTTTGAGCCTAGCAGATCATCACATGTCGCGTAACATGACTTTGTTACTCCCCAGCAATTAATTCCTCCAATCTAATTTCTAACATTTGATCTAAATTCTTTAGCAACTATTAGCATACCTTAGCCAACAATAGAGGACGAGGATGGTGTTGATGATGATGACATTCTACCTTTGGTGCAACACAAACCTTGGAGAGTTACTCAATGACCTTGTTGTGGAATGGGTAGCCATTATTTTGCTGAATAATTATCATATAATTATCCATATATCTTTTTTTTAATTATTTTTTCTCAAATCATACTTAAACTTACAATTCAAATCGCCATTTATGTTGGCAAATATTTTTCAACATCAGTGCCAACGAATTTGTTTTTAAATTTGAAAAAAAATTAACTTTGATTAGTCACCATAGGTGACAAGTTTGAATCAGAAAAATAAAAAAATTCTCACTTGATTAGTCATGGTTAGAAACGAGTTAAAAAAAGGAAATTTGTCAACATAGATGACGAGTTAGACAAAAAATTCAAAAAAAAAAATTGTAGATTATTCATCAACTATAACAAATCCCTTGAAGATGCTTAAAAAAATAAAAAATAAAAAACTAAATTCCTCTCTATATTTGTCACCAATGTTAACGAGTTATCATAATGTATTAAAAAATATTAAGCATTTTAAACAATTATTTTTATCGGACTGTAGCCTTTAAATAATTTATTAATAATATTATAATAAAAAGCCTCATGTGCAAATGTACTCATAGAAAAGCACGAGTCATAATTGAAGGATCAAGTATAAGTGTACGAATTGTTCATTAAAATAATATATATAAATATATATTTTAGTATAAAAAATCTTTTGCATGAACAGCACTAGGAAGGAAAAAGATAACGATGCAGAACTGCCTTTGGCACATAAATTAGTTTTTGTGCATAGAATCTTAAATGGAGCAATAAGAGCCTCTCAAACATGCAGCAATAATGATAGCGATAAGGGATATTATAAGACACGTGCTTTTATTTTTATGGAAGGAAAAGGACATTAAACAATACCTCTGTTCTTGCCATCAATTATATTATTTGGCTTCATTGTGGAGAAAATTTTTCCATTTTTACTTTTCATGTCCCTTCAAATTTAATCTTCGTGGGCTCATACATCATACGTCTTTATTTCCCAAAAAATAAAGTCATTGTTATATTGGAAATGATTAGTTTAAATTGAATTAAATTAGATTTAATGGTTCAAATTAATTTGAATGTTTAATTTACTAATTTATTTTAAAGCATATATATATATATATATATATTTAAAAAATATATATGAATCTATATGTAAATACAAATTTTTTAAGAAAATGGATTAATTTTTTATAAAAAGTATTATATATGTAAAAAGTTTTATTATAAATAAGACATAGTTATAAATTACAAATAATTTATAATGCCAAACTTTTAAATTCTAATTTAAAAAGGGTTTATGGTTTCTTTTAATATTTTGAATGTATATATATATAAAAGCGATTTCTTACTTTTTATACTTTGCAATAATTTATTTTTTCATAAATTAAATGTTATGAATTAATTCCTCACAAATTATATTCTATACAAGATTAGTATCTCATTAATTCAAATGACAAGACTAGTATTGTATAAATTTAAACTTATAAAGAACTAATTTATGACAATTAAGTTATAAGAAATCAAACTGTTATAAAGTATAAAAGTATATGACAATTTTATACTTTTCTCTCACTCATTGTCTATATTTATAAGAGAAAAACACTTATATAATTTTACAAAGGCAAGGATCCTGTAGGGCACGTTTGGTTGACCAAATTGTTTATAATAGAAAGATAATGTGAATGAGAATGAGAAAGAGAGCGGAGAAGAGTAAGTATGTACATTTGGTTGTATATAAAATAAAATGGATAGGATAATGTCATACTTTGTTTAATTTGATGAATTAGTGAGGGAATAAAAATGAGTGAGACTAAAGTTACCATATTACCCCTTAAAAAAATATTACTATAATATATATTCTAAAATGTTATAATTATTGAATCTTAAAAGTAAAAATAAAAAATAAAAAATATATTCTACAAAATTTAAAATTACAAAATAAATAAAATTATAAAATATAAAAAAGTATATATTTTTTAGATTATATATATTATATATATATTAATATCTTATATAATTTTCTTATTATATTGTATAATTTATATTATAATATTTAGAACATTTAAAATTAGCACATTAAATATATTTATTATTTTGAATTAAAGTCATTTTATATTATATAAATATAATAACATTTCAATCAAATAATTAAAATATTAAAAATAGATTAAAAGTTACATGCCACATCTCCACTTTCATCTCGCACATTCAGTTTTTCCCATTGCCAATGGCACTTTTTTTTTTTTTTTAATATCATTCATTTTCAGCAGTTCATCTTCTTATTTACTGCCATTCTTCTCCTCTAACGCTGTCCATTTAGCAAAGAGGAAGGGAAAAAACATGATTTAAACTTCCTTTTCACAGATAAAAAAGAGAAAAAAAAAACACTGGAAATGGGAAAGTAGCAATCAGAAAAAAAAAAAAAAAATGTCGTCGCCTTCTGCACATAAGGGCAACTCCGAGGTTTGTTAAGCAGAGAGCGGAGGGGGTGGGTGAGCTACTTTCATCAAATTTGTTTTTCTTAATAAATAGAACTGGTTGAAAGGTGATGTGATCTAGTATGGAAACGGGGTTAATTTTGCCATAAAATTTTGCTTTCCCAGGAGTCGTCTTCCTTTCCTATCCAGGAGGTAGAGCTGTCTCCCACATTCATGGGAAAGAGGAGCAACAAGGGAGAGGCAAAGTTGTGTCAATCAGCAAACCAAACAAGGATGAGGTAATCACTCACCCTTTCCATCGCCATGTAATGTGAACCAAACATGCCCGTAGAGTAGGATATAATATTTGTCTTTGTGCCTAAATTACCCTTAGAAAAATATTTTTATCATTTCCACTCCTTTGACAAAAAGAAAATTTTGGTGTAAGTCCCAAAATTAAATAGTCTTCGCGAAAATTCTTGGATTTGGAAAAGTTTTTCCATATTTAATTATTCATGGACTTTGCAACTATTTGCTAATATATATCAACATGTATGACATTTAACTTAAGAAACACATTATGTAAAATAATTTATTTTACAGGCGTGATTTTCCTTATAAACTGAATTCTTCTATCTATGAAGAGGTTTACCCCTATTTGTCATCGTAATTATATAACTAGTTTATTTGTCATGAAAATTAGTGTGTTTTGTTATATGCTTATATATTTTATATCAATAACATTTGTACGTGTTAATAAAAAATTAAATTTAAAAATATATCATGATATAAAGAAAATATAATAGATTAGAGAAAAAGTAAAAAATTGAATTTAGTATGTATTGTGATATGGTGTATATTGATTGTATTACATGATTTGTATTTCTACAATGTTGTCATTTTGTCACAAAGGTTTAGTTTCAATACTAATACTATAATTCTTGTAAGATTTGTGAGAGAAAAATGTCAATGATAGACTTGTTAGGATGATATAACTATAAAAGATATTCTTTATCATACGAAATAGTTATCATTGTTGCTCTTCAAAAAAGAATATAAAATATACAAAATTGATAGAATTTCGTTTGCACATCTTTATATTCACCACTTATTAATTTGTTTAATTTTAAATCTCTTTTTTGTTATAAGTAATGTGTCAAATTAAGAGAAACAAAAGCATATTATTGTAAGCAAGAAGTAGACTAAATCTTAAGCTATGTAGCTTTTTTACAATTTTGGGTTATATCCTGTTGTACTAGAATTTACTTTTAAAGTTTAAGATTTTGTGTTAATTGCATTCAAACAAAATATTTTAAAAAATTAAAGGGAAGGAAAAGGAATTAAATTTTAAAGAAAAAGGTAACAAGTAAACGTGAAAAAACAAAAAAAAAATTGAAGATGTTCAAATTGATGTTGTTCACCTTTGTGCACTTTGCACTTGTTGGGTAAAGGGAGTGTATTGTTAAAGAAAAATAAAAACTTATATACAAATTGTTATATTTTTACTATGCTATTCAATTAAAATATAATAAATATTTGATTTTTCAATTATATTTAGTACATATATAATTATTGTAGATAACTGCATTATTTTCAAACTAAATGCATTATTATTAGTTAATCATACATTTATTATTTTTTAATTAAAAAATATAAAAAAATAGAAGCATTCCCTTGTCATTCCTATTTGTTAATCAGATATATTATATATAAATATTCATAGAATCACATATAAAAATTAAAAATGCTACCAATATTTATCAGAGGTTGACTATCCTAAACATTTAAAATGACCTGTTCATTCTACTCGCCTAAAAAAATCATTTTTTATTAATTAATGACATATGTAAAATCTCATAAGGTAGGCAAAAGTCAAATTTAAAAAATTATGTCCGTCCATTAATTTATAACCATGCTTGATTAAAAATTGATTAATCATATAAGAAAAGGCCTTCATTATTGATCCACCAAAATATTCAGCAAGCCATTAGCAAATAATCAATTAAAAAAAATAAAGCATAGCCATCACAGTTCCAGCTCACATTTATTTAATTGGCCTTCGTAGCCCTTTAAGTCATTCCAAGCCCTATATATGCCTGAAGGGACCATAGATTGCTTGCAAATTGACTGTTTTGAAACATGTTACCAATGTGGCCAAGTCTTTTATTTTTTTTTTCAAAGAGTATAAGGGGGCAAAATTATTTAACACCGTAGTGTCTATTAACATATTATATACTCAAACATATATTCACTATTTATTGATGTAGGGTATAAAATCACTATACAAGTTGCCTTGCTACTAATAAGACATATATAAATAATTTATCTAATTTTTTTATATATAAAGATAGTAGTATTAAGGGTTTTTATTTTGATCGTTTTAAGTTTTATTTACACAAAAAATTATCAAGTTTCAAATTTTAAAAGAGTAATGTTATTGAGAACACATGTTCTTTAATAATGATACAACTAATTATTAAATATAAAATAATATTTTACTAAAAGATTTTATATGTAATAATTAATGAATTTTATTATAATAATAAATATATTAAAATAAATAAAATATTATGTTGTAATTAATTAATAAAGTCATAACTAACAACTATATATATATATATATATATATATATATATATATATATGATGTGCCTTCTAGCTCTTAAACACTTGATCTATTATTTTTTTCCTAAGTTTTGAAATTTTTCTAATGTTTATATACCTCCAATTATCAATTTTACTTCAGGATGGTGGGACCATTGTTATTATTAAAAATAGACAGAATATTTTATTCTCCATGTGTGTCATTACTTTCATCACACGCCCGATGAAGCGTGTACGTATCCCCAATTTGTTTTTCTTTTACCTTTGTATATTTTGATACATATATTGCAAACAATTATTTTTAATTTATTTTTATTAAATTTAATTTTTACTTAATGTACAGTTATTTTATTTTTTATATAATGATAATTAAATAGATATTAAAATTTTAATGTGACATTATAATTTTATTATTAATATGACAATAACAATATTAAATAAATTTATTTTTTTAAAAATTTATATTAATGAAAAGTTAACGTTATTGACAGAAAATAAATTAGAAGTAATCAAAAATAACTTTTTAGCAAATATAATATCAAGTGTATTTTAGCTAAATCTTAAAATAAATATTAGTGCACTTACTCAAATAAAAACTTTGGAAATGGACAATTTTAAAGCTTTCGATTCTATAAGAAAAATTTGGATTCTTTCCAATTCTGAAACCCTCGATCCCTCATCGATCCTCGAATAGAAGATTTGGAAGTCTTCCTCTACTTTTTTTTTAAGAGTAATTATTATATGTTCTTAGAAACATTATATTTTTTAACTAAAATAAAATTAATTATTAAATATGATTAAATATCGAATAATATTTGGTCTTTTTATTATATTTATTACTATGACTTAATTCATCAATCACTTTACATTAAATTCATTTTAAAATATTATTTATCATTCAATTATTATATAATATTATTATCTCTTTGGGGGTTTTAATTTTTTTTTTATATCATAATAATCACATGAAACGACCTTAGATGGAATGAAAATGTGGTCATCTATCAGTTCTTACAAAAGTGACATAACTGGAACATTTATAATAATTCCTTGTTATCTACAGAAAACATAGATAATGAGAGTAGAAGAAATTCCTTTATTCGAGTAAAAGGCAACTCCAAAACATGAGTATTTTCCCGTGCGTCTCTCCTCTCATGCATCTCATACATATAGCTAATTCAGGACCCACTCCTATTAAAACAAAAATAACGACTCTACATAACTACTTCTCTAAATACGATATGCTCCCTTCTAGTTTCATGCTTTAGCTGCCATATTGCTAACGAACATTCACTTCACATGTCATAATCCTTCTACCAAAAAGGTGGCCTCCTTTCCTGGTGTGACTTGTTGGGCTGAGGTTGGATTTAGGTCTAATTGGGTTATAATATGTTGGACTGGTGGCTAATAGGTTCCCTTCCTTGTAAATCAACCTTGTCCTCAAGGTTGAAGTGAGGAAATAGGTTTTTCATGTTTGATGCATGTACCCATATAGCCTCCTCCTTGGGCTGGTTAGCCCACTCAATCAAAACTTAGGGGTATTTTTTTTTTTCATCGACCTTCAAGTATCTGGCCCTGAAAACTTGCTAGGGTTGCAAATCATCATGTGGGTTAGCTTGTGGTTCTATTGTAACAATATTAGGCTCTTGCCCCTTGTGTTCCTTAAGTATAGATATGTGAAACATGTGTATCTTTGACTCAGAAGGAAGCTCTACTGCATAAGCCATTACTCCAATCTTACGTGTTATGGGAAATGGCCTAAAATATCTAGGGGGAGTTTAAAATTCTTCCTCACTGCCAAAGATTGTTGCTTGTATTTATGTAGCTTAACCCAAACAAGTGTACCCACTTCGAATTGCTTCTCTTACCTTTGTTGATCTGCTTGTTTCTTCATCTTGCTTTGAGCATTCATAATATGTTACTGTAAGTCCAATAATAATTCCTACCTATCTTGAAGAACAACGTCCACCATTTAATTCCCTTATTCATAATTCAATATTATTACAGCTTATGCCCATATATTGCTTCAAATGTTGTTTGACCTATTGCTGAATGGAATCCTGTGTTGTATGATAATTCTGCCCAAGGTAGATACTAGGCCCATAGTTGAGGTTTGCTATGACAGAATGCTCAAAAATACTACTCTACACATTTGTTAACTATCTCTGTTTGGCCTTCGCTTTGTGGGTGATAAGTCGAGCTAAATTTCATACTGGTACCACTATACTTCAGTATATGCTTCCAAAATAGGCTCATGAATAGGGAATCTCTATCTGACATTATGGATTTTGGAAATTCGTGTAGCTTGACTACAAATGCCATGAACATCGTAGCTACAATAGGGGTTGTATCCCCTGTTCTCAGAGCTCCAAAATGAGCCATTTTAGTAAGTCTATCCACCACCACAAATATTGTTGTAAATTCTTTCGATGGTGGTAAGTGAGTGATAAAATCCATGCTAGCCTCTTCTCATAGACATGAAGATACTAGTAAGCATTGGAGTAAACCCCTTGGCTTCCTTGTTGGCACCTTGGTCTTCTGACAAGTTTCACACTTGGCTGTATATTCTTGAACCCTTTCCTTCATTTTTAGCCAAAAGAACCTTTCAGAAATGCTTTTCAAAGTTTTTGGGCTCCCACAGTGGCCCCCCAACTTGAGTTATAGTGCTCATATAGTGTGATTTCAATTAATGCTAACCTTACTGGTAAATAATACTTACTATGCCATAAGAGCACTTCTCCTTTTACGTGCAAGTGAAGATTTGCAGTTCATATTGTTACAGCCTCATGTAACTTCTTGAGTTCTTCATTGTTTCTATTTTCTTCCAGCAACAACTCCCACAAGTTGGAATATAGCACGAACACAACCTATAAAGTCCCTGAATCATGTTCTGAGAACTCCTTCCTAGATAAAGCGTTTGCCACCTTGTTGAATCTTCCTGGCCTGTGAACAATAATATATGTTAGTCCCGTTAATTTTGTAACATAATGCAATTGCTCGGTAGTTTGCTGGGGCTAGTTGATCAATTCCTTTAGACTTCTATGATATGTTATTATCAAAAAAATGGTTGCCAATCAAGTAATGTTTCCATTTTTTGATAGCCTTTGTAATCTCGTACAACTCTTTCACATATGCTGACGTTTATTTCATTTTGGGACTTAGTTTTTTACTAAAATAAACAAGGGGTGCTTCCTCTGAGTTAGAACCGATCCAACTCCTATCACTGAAGCATCTGTGTCCACCTCAAATTGGGACGTCAAGTTGGGTAATGCTAAAACGGGTGCTTGAGTGAGCTGTTTCTTTAAGTTATCAAAGGTTGCAGTAGCTCTATCCGTCCAACTAGATTGATCATTCTTGAGTAATTTAGTAAGTGGTGTCGCATGTTAAGCATAATTCCTGATGAACCTCCTATAATACCCTGTGAGTCCCAAGAATCCTCTGAGTTGGCTCATGTTGTTGGGTGTCAGCCATTAAGTCATTACTCGAATTTTGACTGGGTCCATTGCTACTCTTTGCTCTGATTCAATATGCCTAAGATAATCTATTGTTGATTGGCAAAAATAACATTTAGACTACTTTTACAGGAAAAAATTCTCAGTCAGCTTGTGCAACACCATTATCAAGTGCCCAATATGATCTCCAAGTGTCTTACTATAGATTAAAATATCGTAAAAAAAGATTGCTACAAATTTCAGCAAGAATAGAGCTAAGAGTTAGTTCATGGTAGCTTGAAATGTAGCCGGTATGTTTGTGAGACTGAAGGGCATGACTAGAAAATTTGAAATGCCCTTGGTGAGTTCTAAAGGCAGTCTTGTAGACATCATCTCCATGCATTCTTATTTAATGGTAGCCAGCTTGTAGGTTGAGTTTGGAGAAAATAATCACTCCATAAAGTTTGTCCAGTAGCTTATCTATAGTGGGGATATGGAATTTGTCCTTGTTTGTGATCTTGTTCAAGGCTCTATAGTCAACATAGAATCTCCAAGACCCATCCTTCTTCTTAACCAGAAGTACAGGTGAAGAGGGCGTATCACTTAAGCATTAATCATTTCTGCAATGAGTTTCCCTATCTCTGTCTTTCGATACACGAATACCAACACGGTTTCACGTTGATTGGGGAAGTCTCTGGTTGCATATGAATAGCATAGTCAGTGCTTCTTTTGGGTGGAATTTTTTATGGTTCACAAAAAAGATGTCAATACTCATGTAAGAGTTCAGCTAAGTCAATGTTAATAAGTCCCTATGTCTGTGACTTATCTTCCTGAATAACTTGCAATTGAAAAAGGCTAGTTATTTAGGACGTGAGCTTTTATAGTGATTTAGCTGACACAAGTTGTAAATTATATGGTGTTTCCCCTTGTATATGAATAACTTTACCATGTAATTGGAAATCCATGGTTAAAGCATTGTAATATATCACAATGGGTCCCAATGTCTTTAACCAAGCTTTATTGTTAGCTACAGAAAGTAGAGATAACGATAGCAGAAGAAATTCCTTTATTTAAGTAAAAGGCAACTCCAAAACATATGAGTATTTTCCCGTGTGTCTCTCCTTTCATGCATCTTATACATATAGCTAATTCAGGATCCATTCCTAATAAAACAAAAATAACGACTGCATAACTACTTCCATAAATACAATCTGCTCCCTTCCTGGTTTCACACTTCAACTGCCACGTTGCTAACAAACATTCTCTTCGCTCGTCATAATCCTTCTGCCATGGAGGTGGCCTCCTCTCCCGGTGTGACCTGTTGGGCTCAAAGTGCATTTGGGTCTTATTAGGCTGCAATATGTTGGACTGGTGGCTAACATTCCTTCATCAATTTCATGTGTTTTGGGATAGATTTAGGGAATTTGATTTTAAAAGAAGTGAAAAATTTTAGATATAAAATTTAAAGTGAAAAGGCAAGTTATTACAAAATAAGAAAACGAATTTTTATTAATTAAATAATTAAATTAAATATAAAATGCATTTATGTATTAAAATTAAAAATATAAAGTCCAAGCCTATGAATTTTTTTAAATTACAGGTGAATTTAAGTTAAAAACATGCATGACCATTTAATGAGATATTAGTTAAATTTAGAATTTTTAGATATATTAGTGACTTCAATGGTCCTTGTTAATTATTATTATTATTATTTTATCATTGCTAAGTATATATATTGTAAGGTAAAATATATCTTCATTGGAATTAAAAATTGAAGACGTAATTATCTTTCTACTACGGGATTATACTTCGAAACATTTATTTCACCATTGTTTTCTTGTGCCACCGAAATGATAAATTTCATCAAATAATAATTTAAATTATAGTTTTTTTAAAGAAATATAATGGACAAAATCATCTAAAGCGAGTCCTATCCTTAGTCATGCATGTATTAGCACATTATATACCCACAAACACTCATTATATTTTAATTTATAATTACAAAGTTAGTCATTGACATTGACAAAAGAATATGTTTATGGTCTTTTTCTTATCACAAAATTATCATTTTAGATTATCACTTATTAAAATGTCTAAAATGATCTCCAATTTATTGAAAAATGTTATACTTGGTCCTTTATTTTTCTATAAAATACTGGATTTAGTCCTTTAAATTTGTGTTAAGCGTTTGATCGAGGGACTAAATATTTTTCTAAAATAATAGGAACCAAATGTGACATTTTCCAATGAGTAAAGGACAATCTTGAGCATTTCAATAAATGAAGGGACAAAAATGACAATTTATAATAAGTGAAGAACAAAAAAGTATTTTTCTTAAATAATGATTATAAGAAGACTTTCCTAATATAAAATCTTCAATTTAATTTGTCATGTAAATTCATTTTTTTAAATTTAATCCAACTACCAATGGAATAAATTGAAACCCTTAACAACTATTTAGTTAATATGGCAACCATTTATGGCCCAAATTAGCTTTTGCTTATTGAGCACTCTCCAAATTTAATAAATAATTCCAATTAAAGTTTAGTTGAGTGATTGAGTTTGAAATAGAAATTTGGTAAAGACAAATAAAAAAACAGAGGAAGCACACTTCAAAGAAAGAAAATAAGATATATGAATTGCAGTGCTCTAGTAATGAATACAAGTCTAGTATAAATACACATTTATATTATACGTAAGTTAATGGAATGTTGACAGCTGTATAATAGACTACTAACCCACATGGCTAAATCCTTCTACAATATTCTACACTCACATATACTACATTGCATGCATGTGCCAATGTACATGAACAAATATATATTGTCACAACACTGCATGCATGCGCCAACATACATGAGCAAATACTGTTACATTCTATCACCCCCTGCAAATGAAAGGGTGTTCTGGTCACCCCGAGTTTGTTCTTAAGCTCCCAAAAATGAAGATGAGTTAAAGATTTCAATAAGCAATCTGCAAGTTGTTGAGCGGATGGAACACAATGTACTAACAATTGGTTTGCGATCACCTTATCTCAAACGAAATGAACATCTACTTCAATGTGTTTTATTCAAGCGTGAAAGACAGAGTTTGATGCCAGTGCTTTTGCACTTAGGTTGTCACACCATGCCACTGGAGTCTCTATAGATGATAATTCAATCTCTTTTAGCAGCAACTAAATCCAAGAGATCTCTACTACTAATTGGGCTAATGATCGATACTCTGATTCATTGTTAGACAGGAGACTACTTTTTGCTTTTTTGAGGACCAGGAAATAAGGGAGTCGTAAATAAACACATAATACCCTACTGTAGAGCATCGGTCATCAGGGCACACTACCCATTCGGCATTGGAGAACCCAGTTACTTTGAGAGAGGCAAATGGCTTAACATGAAGTTTGAGCTCTTATGTGCCTTTCAAGTAATGAAGGAGTCACTTGACAGTGGATAATGGTAAGAGAGCTTAGATACTGACAAGTTTATTGACCATAAAAGTGATGTTAGGCCTCGTGTTAGTGAGGTATTGTAATGCCTCAATTGCTCTTCTATATACTGTAGGATCTTCAAGTGGTTCACCATCTTTAATGGACATAGTTTTCTCAATAGCCATAGGTGTAGGACAAGGAGAACATTCTGCCATTCTAAACCTTTGGAGTAGATCTTGTATGTACTTCATCTGACTATGACAAATACCAAAATTATCTCTATGTACCTCTATGCCTAAAAAATAGTGTAAGAATCCTAAGTCCTTTAAGGTAAACATAGATTTAAACTTCTATGTAAATATTTCAAGCATCTTTCTATTACTACTAGTAACAAGTATATCATCAACATATATAAGCACAACGATGATGTCTTCCTGAGTCCTAAACATGAACATAAAAGTGTCTAACTTAATGTTCTTGAATCCTTAGCATACTAAGAAGCTCGTACCAAGCTCTCGGTGCTTGATGTAGACCATAGAGTGGCTTGGTTAACTTACAAATGTAATCAGGTTTAGTAGGATCCACAAACCCTTCCGGTTGCACCATGAACATGATCTCCTATAGCCATCCATTAAGGAACACGTTATTTATGTCTAGTTGTTTCACATTCTAGTTAAATATAGTAGCAATGGTTATAACTATTCAAATTGTGGAAGACTTGATAATAGGACTAAATGTCTCACTAAAATCAATTCCAACATCTTGTTGGAATCCCTTTGTAACAAGGCAACCCTTGTGTTGATTGTATTATGTTATATGAAGGGAATGAGTGTCCAAGTCTAATTATGTATTAATATTGTGTATTCCTCCTGCATTGTTGCTTTTATTGTTGTTGGTTCAGTATAAAGACATGTAAGTCCAGTGAAAGGTAACTTATGTTTAACTATACTGTGATGGCTAATAGTAACCATCTTGTGAGTTTGGGCTGTGTTCTGTTCTTGATTGTCATGAATAGGGGTGCTTGAGTTTGGAAACTGTGTTGGTTAATTGGCACTAAAGTGTGCAATAGAGCTTTAAGGTGAGGCATCTTCATTTAGATTGTCATATATTATCATTGGGATTGGCAGTTGTTGTTGTTGAGAATCATGGACTGGAGACAAGCCAGAAGTGACGACATCAAAAATTCTCGAACTACTTTTTGGACCTTCAAGTAGAGCAAAGGACATGCTTCAAGTTTATTGAGTCTTATCTTATGGCAATCAAGGATTCCTATCAAGAAAGGAAAATTAGCCTCATTAAAAATAACGTGTCTGGTTATAACAATTTTGCCTGTGTTGGTTAAATACTTATATCCCTTATGTAAGTTGTTGTAGCCAAGAAACACATATTTTTTAGTATGAAATTGCATTTTATGCTTATTGAAAGGTCTCATGCATTGATAACAAGCACACCCAAAGACTTTGAGACCAGTATAATCTAGGTGTTTTTTTTGAATGAGAAATTAAGGACTATGTCCATGAAGCACACATGTAGGTAGCCGATTTATAAGATGCATTGTAGTTTGGAATGCTTCCCATCATAGGCATTTTAGCTTATGCTAATAGGGTTAATCCAAACTCTACTATGTGACAATGCTTGCGTTCCACTCTACCATTCAGAGTAAATGTGTAAAGGCATGATTGTCAAAAATAATTCTTGAGTTTTGAGTTATTTCAACAAAACTCAAACTCTCATCCCCAATCACTAAGTAGTACCTTGATTTTTCGCTCAAACTGGTTTTCAACCATAGTTTTGAATATCTTGAATGCTGTTAATGCTTCCCCTTTTATCTTTAAGGGATAGATCCATGTGAATCACATATAAATATCGACAAAGTGAATATAATAGTGAAAACCAGATGTGGAGTTAATGAGTGAAGGGCCCCAAACATCTGTGTGAATTAAGTCAAGTACATATTGTGCTTGAGATTGAGAAAGCTTAAATGGTAAAACATGAGATTTTCTAAATTGACAAGCCTCACAATAACTAAAATCATCTTTAAGAGCTTTGATATTACAAAGCTGTAGAATCCTAGCTAAAGTTTGGCTGGAGGGATGACCAAGTCGTTGGTGCCATCTTTCTTTCATAGATAAGATTGGATGAGCACTAGCTGGACTTGTTTGTGCAAGAACTTGATAAAGTCCTTCTTCATGCTTCCCGTGAAGCAGTGTTTGCCCCGTGCTTGTGTCCTTAATATCACAGTCACGTAAATGAAAATTCAATATAAACACCATTGTCAGATGTCAATTTGGAAATGCATAGAAGATTATGAGTAATCGAAGGCATGTATAAAATTTTGTTTAGCGATAATAGAGAAGATGAGCCACATGAGAGTAAAACAGACCCAATGTTCTTAATTGGCAGAGCAAAACCATTAGCCATAAATAATTTTGCCTTACCAACATGTAAGGAGGAATTTTGTATCATAGATGGATCATTAGTGACATGGCTTATGGCTCCATTGTCAAGATACCACGCTGGATCAAAAATAGTACTTAGAGATGCAAAGAAGGCAGTAACATAATCATGAGGCTTTGAATTATTAGGTAAGGATCCCATGAAATTTCAATCAAATCTAAAGAAGCATGTGGTAGTTGTATGTCCTCCTCTACCACACACTTGACAAACAAGACGACTACCACCGTATTGTCCTCCTTGACCTTGTCTGCCTACCCAAGTGCCTCATTTGTTAGGACCACTCTAGGAACCTCAAGAAAAGTCATGATGTGTATGTTTACGAGAGAGATCATTGTGGTGAACTGAAAGGTTAGCAAAGGAATTGCTGAGATTTTATATAGTGAATTGGTGGAGTTGTTCAAGCCTAGTTTTATCGGTGAGGAGAGAGGCCTGAAGCTCAATCCAAGTAAGCTTGGGCTTGTCAGAAAGCTATATGACAATGGGGTTATAGTTAGCATCTAAATCCCCTAAAGCTTGAGTGATTAAATCATCATCATAAATGAGAGAGCCAGTAGGCATCAGGTTATCAGAGATGGACTTAAGTTTTGACAGGTAATCATCTATTTTTAATGACCTTTTCCTAGTAGTTTGTAGTTCATTTTTTAAAAAAGTAATCCTAAAGCGGTTATAAGCTCCAAGAAGATCAATAATGCTAGTCCAAAGTTGATGAGAAGTGGTACAATAGAGCATTTAGGACACGACCTCAGGGGACATGGCATTATGAAGCCACCCCAATAGTTGATCAATAGAGACCTAATCCATGTAATTAGGGTTACTCTTAGTTTCTGCAGCTTCAGAAATAAATGGTGAGGGATAAGGGGTGGTTCCCAAGAGAAAGCCATCTAGCTTATGGCCTTTGATGATTGGCAAAACAACAAATTTCCAGAGAAAGAAGTTAGTTTTGTCTAACTTAATACAACATGTCTGATTAAATGAGGTAAATGGGTTTTGAGGTTGGCGAGCTGAAACAGCAAGAGGAGTAGAGGAATTAACCGGTACCGCAAGACTAGAAGTGGGCATGGCAATAAACCTGATGTGCTTTGATACCAAGATAGAAAAATAGAGGAAGCACACTTCAAGGAAAGAAAAGAAGATATATGAATTGCAATGCTCTGGGAATGAATACAAGTATGGTATAAATACATGTTTCTATTATATGTAAGCTAATGGAATGTTGACAGCTGTATAACAAACTATTGACCCACATGGCTAGAACCTTCTACAATATTTTACGCTCACCTATACTACATTGCATGCATGCAGTGTTTGCCTTATACTCGTGTCCTTAATATCACATAGACAAGAGACCTTAGCTTTATTAATTTTTAAAAGATAAAAAATATTGCAAATAGTAAAAAAAATGTCTATTTTAATTTCTCACAAATCAACCCATTCTTATTGCGACCCTTTACATATGTTTATTCCCATGCTAGTTCTTCATAGTTGAATCTCCACTTAGTTTTATCCCTAACACTAAGGTGGTATGTTACGTAACATTCATAAAAAAATTCTATCAAATATATTTTATGCTAGTAGGGAATTTTTTTTTAAAAAAAGTTTCTTGAGTAGGAAAAAAGAAGATAATATATTTGAAGCAAGTATAAAAAATAAATAATGGAAACATATTGAGAAGGAGGAAATTTAAAACGGCTTAATTATTAAATATTTGAGTATAGAACTCGAGATTTAGGTTAGCACAAATGATTAAATTTTTTTTTTTTTTTTTAAACGGCTCAAGTTTAGACTCCACCATGTGCAACTTAGTATTAACCCTTCATTATTATTATTTATCTTTTTTGAAAAAATTCATCCTTTGGTCATTATGATCTCATTTTCAATTTAATTCTTATAGTTTATTTTTTTTCAATTTGTTATCTATGATTTCCTAACATTTAAGATCTAATTCATCTTGTTATAAGGACTAAATAATTCATTTTTTTCTAAAATTAAAATTAAACTAATATAATTTGAGCTTATGTGTGCTTTCCGTTATATGCTAAATATAAAAGAAATTTTGATGTAAAAGGCCTGGTCAGCAACTTGTATCATATATAATGAAGGCATATATGTCAATAAAAAGGGAAATATTTATTACTGTCATCTATATAATACTAAACAAGATAATTAATAAAGAAATATACATTTTTAATTTATCAACGCCTATAAAATTTCAAGTGATGAAATATGTATCTGGATTAGAGTTGTGTAAATGTTATTTTCTACATCGACGTGATTTTGTATTACAGTATTTTATATTTAAAATTTTAATTTAAAAAATTCAGCTTCATTATTTATACATTTTATGTAATGTAAAAATAATTTTTTTATTTTTATGCAAAAAAGTGTTTGGAGGAAATTTTCATTTCATTGGAAAATATTCTATTGAAAATCTTTATTTGTTTGGATTGTATGAAAAAAACTAAGGGAAAATTGGCTAAAAATTGGGAATTTTAAAGAATAAAATTTTTGTTAAGCATAGTTTGCTTAAAAATTTTTCTTTTGGATTAAAACTTTTGGATCAAAAAGAAAAGTTTGAGTTAAAACTCAAGTCAAGCATGGCTCAATTTGTAATAGTAGAAGAATTATATATATATATATATATATATATTTCAATTAAAATACGATAAAAATATAATTCTCTAACAATATTACTTACATGTGGATGATTATTGCTGATAATTATATAATTTTTAAATTAAATTACACAGTTATCATATATTAAAAATTTGATAGTAAAAATATAATGAAATGTAGTTAAATCTAATTCTTTTAAATATTATACTTTTTTTTGGGTTTAGCCTGTTTAAAAATTTCTAAACATGACTCTACGCCTAAACTTGAGCCTCAACTTTGTTTGAAAATTTCTCCTCATTCTTT